>CM060918.1:595057593-595684260 GCA_030737875.1 Allium sativum
TTGAACTAGAATTATAATTCTATTTATTTTTAAATAAATAAATTGAATTTGAAAAGGGTTTTAAAAATAACCAGAATTTCCAATGATTGCATTGGAGTGGATTTGAATCGAAATTGTCTTCGGAATATTTCGATGTTGGAATTCGTGATGATACGGATGTTGTTACGGAAATTTGAAAGATATATATTTATATCGTTATTTCCAATACGACATTTGTTAATCGTAGAATTTGATATTGAATATAAGCCGATATATTTTCTATTCAGAGCCTTATATTGAATATCAAATGTGATTTGGGTTTGTCGTGAATGGTGTCTTCACTAACACTGTTCTTGAACCCAGTTGAGAAAAGATTAAATCTTTTTATTTAGATTTAATGAAGTGTACCAATTAAATGACATTTAATTGGAATTGAATCGATATTGATTTTTGGGTTTATCGTGGACAGTGTTTTAAATAACACTCGTTCTTTAACCCGATAATTAATAAATGTGATTTTGGGTTTATCGTGAACCGTGTTTTTAAATAACACTGATTCTTTAACCCAGTCGAAGATTAAAACTAAGTGGAGTTTTAATGAATCTTTAATTAGATTGAAGTGATCGAAAATGGAGTATCACCAGTTTTGCTCCAGGCGATAGTTAAATCTTTAATTAGATTTGAACGTGAAATGGTAATTGAATTTACCGATAACACTGTGGTGTTAGATATGAAGTATTACCAGTTTTACTTCATGGGATAAATAGGTTGGGATGGGAAAATTAAAATAAATGATTACTTCGGTAAGGTTCGCTAATCCCGACTAGTTTGAATTGAGATTCAAAAATAGAATAAAGAATAAATTCAAAGAATTTATCTTGGATAAAATTAATGGGAACATTTCCCTATGAATGTGAAATTTAGAAACTAACTGTCGGTTGGCCAAGCGGAATGGTTTTCTGGATATTGATCTGATGTTGGTTTCGGCCTTCGGGGTTAATATTTGGGAAATTATTCTCTTGATTAATTTACGGTTAGTGACTAATGGATTGGAATGAGGCGTATGATGTGTTTGTGTAACACTTATTTTAAATATACGCGAGTTATTCGGAAAGACCGGGTTTATCCCATTCTGAATAACTGATACGACGATAAGTCGAAGATGAAGACGGTGGTCGAAGACCGGAAGTCTTCACGTCGTTTGGGTAATTACTGATGATCTTGATTGGGCTGTACACCCAAGAAGATGGAAACAGTTAGTGATCGTCCAGACGTACTTGGAGATCGATGGATATGCGGGGTACTAGGTGCCTCCGGTTCCGTTCAGACCCAGGACGGACTTGTAAATGGACTGTGTGTCTGACATCGGATTTCATTCTGTGTGACTGATATCGGTTGCATAGGATGGTTTGCCTGTGTGGCATGCTAAGATGCAAATGATCAAGGCTTCTGTTGAAAAGCAAAGTCTTGTGGTGACGATCAAAGCACGGCCTTTGTGGCGTAGCTTTGTGTAACGTTTACCTCGCGTGTTTCACACCCGGTATGAACCAAAAACGGGAGACGGACGTCAGGGAGGGCATGCGTTTCTTTCTAGCTAGAAGTGGCGTCAGTGGTTTTACACGCCCTGACGAGTTTGACTTATGTGGTTGTTGCTGTTGCGAGGCGCCTCGGTTATATCGGTTTCGGCCGAATGCATTCTGGTCGGCTGACGGACCAGACTTACACCCCATAGGGTGGGGAGACGTAGTGTTCAGGCATAATAATCCACTCCGTGTGGACCGGCCCTGAGGATCCAAGGGGCAGTTGCGGCTGTTCCTGAGGGGCGGGCTAGAGCGTCTCGAATCGGTTGAGGACTATCTTTTGCCTCGGTTCATAGATGGAAACCCAATTTCCAAATACGTGATCTTGCGGTTTTAGTTGTAATCCTATATATGGCGACATAGTGGGATGGGGCGCTCATGCCGCCTATGATTGATACTTATGATTTGAAGTTGTTTTATACACTATGCACTTATAATAGTATCAAACGATTTGTTTTAACCGTATCAAGCATTCTTTGGCTGTTATAAGGGAAAACCCTATCCTCGGCTGCGTTGCATTGTGTGATGGGAACTGGGTCTTATAACAGCTTCATTTTTTCTTTATTTAGCATTGCGCTGTTTGTTTTATGCACTGGTATCCTTGGGAGGAAACCCGTTCCGTGTTATACGGCGTGGTCCCTTGATTTACCTAATGATTTAAAATAAAGATTAATAACTGCTTTAGTTCTCACACCAGTCACATGACTGACCTGGAGTTTATTGTTTTAACCTAAACTCTGGGTGCCCTTATTTTTGACACGGGCAGCTAGTAGTTTTGGTTTTGCAGATTTATATTCGCAAGATCCTGGTTTACAGCTGGAACGATATCCGGAAAGCTTTGTATCCGTATATCTACTTCTAGTTGTGTATTGTATTATTTTCCGCTGCTATGTATTTAAATGTAATTTAAATCTCTGATATTTCTGTGTAATATTCATTTATACTCTGTATATTCTTGTAATCTGATGCATTGTTGTAATATACAATGAAATGTTCTTCTGTATGCGTTCTGTTTTGTCCTGTTCTCAAACGATAGGGCATTTCGAGAGGTCTGGGTCGGTTTAGCGACTGGTTCAGACCGAGCGAAATTCCTTGCCGTCACAGCAACACTTAGGCCGGGCCTGGATGGAAAATGTGACATTTATAGTAAAAAAGACAACTTATCTACATATTAAAATGATTATACATTATCCTTAAAATATAGATGACGCAAGTCATCTGAGTTACAAACTACTAGAAACACTAAATTTAATATTTTGGCATTTCTGAAGATATTAATGTAATGTTGATTAATTTCTTTGACCGTTTAATTACTTTTTTTTTGAAAATAACTTAGATTTATTTATGTTTTGATAAACGATTCATTTCTGCATGTAAACACATTATAAAGTTACACATTATGGTCATTTTGAAAAATCATCTATTGCCTAATCCTATTACTTGGCAAACATGGGTATGAAAATATCAAAATGAAGCTTTTAAAATTACCAGAAGGCCTACTTAACCTAACACCCAAACAATTGGAAATTTGCATACCACAATGGCTTGCAATGGACATGTTTGATCAAAATATATAATTCCTATTTACTAAATATATATAGCTCCACGTAACCTTCAACGAAATAAATCAATGTATCTGAAAATTTCTTATTTTAAATTTATCACAATTGACACTATTTGGTAATTTTACATGCCAATAATTTTGGAACATTAACTCTGTCATTTATTTCTATAACACATGAAAACCTTGTCTGTCGAAAGATACTCATTAATGCCTCATACGTAAAATATTTATAATAGTGCTCTAATTATTCTTCTCAATTACACACCGTACATCAATACTGATCAACATATGATACCTACAATTTTTTGGTCGTCGGCTTACTCGGTGGCTGACGGGTTAACAATTACCAACTCAAAATGAACTCCAACCTTTTCCTACATGCCGCTACATCACTCCTACACCCACAATCATTCTCTCCTTGCTATTTGTTAACCCATCGCTACCTAACTCCACCCGTATGCGTAGCACGGGTTCCAACCTAGTTTCAATTATGTAATTTAAACCACTAAATTGCTTCCAATGGTTTATTTTTGAGTAACAGGTACTAAGAGATTTATCATTTCATTGTGCACCTGCATGTTATTCATATCCTTACATGTATCTACATACAGCATAAGCTCGCATGGATTTAAGTTAAAAACAAAATTATAAGCTAAAACCACACTAAATAGATGCTGATTAATTAATTAAATGAATGTACAACTACCTTACTTACCTCGTGCGTTGCACGAGCCACTCACTAGTGTACATATAATTTTACAACGTTTAGTTTTTAGTTTTGTTTTGGTAATTTTACAACGTTTAGTTGTTAGTTTTCTTTTGGTAATGCGAATAAAAGTTTGATGTATATCTTTAAATGTAAATGATTATTACAAACAATTTTTCTTTTAAGATTATACATTTGAACGGTCGGTTTTCCCATCGTTGTACGGTAATACTAGTGTAGTTATAGTTGCATTTTAAATATTTTAATTGCACTATGCAATGAAGTGAGATTAATGGGTGGTTGAGGGAGAAAGATATTGCTAGGTATAGGAAAGTTTGCATAGAATTGTAAGAGATAGTCCGTAGGTCAGTGGTTAAGAAATTTGTGCCTTGGTAATAATGATGTGAGTTCAAAAACCAGAGTGACATAGGTAATTTTTATTCTAATCCAAGATTTTAGTAAGTTAATCCACCCTATTTTATAGGATCGTTGACTTTCACTAAAATTCAAATTTTAATCAGTGTATCCACCTAAAAAAACTTAGGTATTTTTTTTCTTTTCTTCTCAGTCTTATTCTCTGTGTTTTCCATCGTATACTTGTTTCTGAAATCCAACCATCTAAATCCAAGTTTAAATGGAGTAATCCAACGTAATAACAGCAAGAAGTTTGTTTATTTTTTGTTTGAAGTTGATTTTTTGTATACAAAAATTGTATTTTTTTAATATCACCATTATCACATATAATTGTTGTTAGCTATTTTCTGAAATCTTGAAAAATTAATAGAAACCTGTCTGAGAAGAGAAGCCGTTTACATCTTGATGAGGGAGACGGTTGTTACTCGAAACATGTCTGCAAAAAAATTCATCAACGGGAAACTTAACCAAGTTTCCACTCTGTAATGTCAAATTTTTAATAAACCAGTTTTAATCTTTTTATGTTACTAGATACCTTAATGTGCTATCACAATTTTGTTCTACATACACGATTACATCTTCCTTAACAAATCATACTAGCAAATTTTCCAATACATTGTTCTACCTCTATCTAACTTTGGATGAATTAGGATTAGCCGTGGTTATTAAACTAAAGTTTGTTTTATATGCATTTAAATGATTAATGTTCGCGGTGCTTTGACAGCCAGATTATGAATAAATACAATAAAAACTATGTTAAAATGATGAAACCTATAAAGAAGTTAGAAGATAGTTCAAAAAATTTCAGGTGAAATAATGAACCAATTTTTAATCAATCAAACAATAGTGTTATTTCAATTCAGTGGTTTAATTCCTTGTAGTATAAATTGGAAAGTCTGAATGGTTTAATATGTTGAAATAGTAAGACAACATTTGTCAATTATACAAACACAACAAAAAACAAGCGAGTACATTCTTCATCTGCTATTTTTTTGCGCTCATCCTTCTATGATTTTCATTATTAACTAATGAATATTGCAGACATGATGTACCACTACAAGCATATTGTGACACAATTGTTTATGATTTAGAAATGTGGCAAGCTAACACTATATTCAATGGATGCCCAAAAAATGTTTTGTTTTTTAAGAAGTTAGTTGCCTACAAATGCCGTTTGCATTGATGCACTTACTTCTTCTTTGCTATGTTTTTTTCCTTTATTTGTGGCTGTCGGTTTGTATTGAAAAATTAGGAATGACTTATGTGTGAAATACGGAATGAAAAGAATGAACATATAAATAGATTGAGGTTATATTTTCTGTATCTGTTGTGAGTTGGTCATCCCAATTAGTATTTGTCATGTTAGTTTTTTTTTCTTTAATTCTGCGAATCTGTACACAATTGTATGGTTTTGATTACCCATGGTTGATGTATAATATAATGTAATGTTGATTTCCTTCTTTTGTATATGTTTACTGCATTCGATTGTCTGATAGATAGAGGTGTTTTGTAATGCCATGGTAAAACAAGAAGCACAAAAATCAATTGTAGCTATATGATAGGGTGAAATCTTTAAGTTAATCCACTTGTGGATTAACTTACAAATTAGTTGTGGATTAACTTATTAAAGTAAAATGGTGGATTAACTTATTAAAACCGTGGATTTGAATAAAAATTACCGAGTGACATATTAAGAGCTTACCATGTGCATATGCTAAAAACATCAATTTATGTGGTGTACTAAGATAGTTTTACGACTCCGGTTGGTTTCCCTTCTAAAAAATAAAAATAAAAAATAAAACCACTGGAAGAGAGGTTTTGATCTATTAAAAATTAATCCCTGTTAACATAGAGGGTTAGATGTAAATTTCCATTTGGTCTTGTAACGTAGTCTGCTGATCATGCTTTTTGAAGATATGGGCTTTTATAGTTTCATGGCTTTGTCTACACTAATTTTTATAAGAAAGGTTTAACACGTGCTTGCCTTAAAGTACACCGTGATATTATACACCGGAGGGTTTCAAAAGCTAGGCTTACCTTACCGTCTTCACGCTATGCATGCTTAGAGCAGTTTAGATGGAAGCATAGTGTGATCTCTAATGAGATCATCTGGCGAGAGTTGGATACTCATTTGCCAACGTTGTGCTGCATACCATCGGATCCGACCCGATCCGACCAGACTCAAGAACATTTAATATGAATCGAAATGCAATTGTCATCCTCAAATGCAAATGCACGACGCTTTGACTTTCTCATCGCACTATGTAACAACCTAAAATTTTATCAGATTTTATCTGTGAATATTTAATTAATTTTAAGTATTCGATTTATGGTTTTAATGATTAAATATCATTGTCAGTTTGCAATTTATAATATAAAAATTACTTTTAAATATTATTACATAAAATAAGTTTTTGTTCATTGATTGGTCGAAAAAACTACAGCAGACTTTTTTTCTTATCAAATTTCTATCTTTTACCTAATGACAAAATTGTGTGGAAGGTTGTAGTACCATTGTTTATGCATTTAAATCAACATTTAACCATAGATTAAGTGAAGAAAAACATATTTTTTGAAAGGTAGGAAAGAATTAAAAGAAACAAATATATAAGATATAGTATATTTAAATTGAATATGACTTCACGGATTTGAAAGGAAAAGATGGTTTAGGTATTACAAATTGGATAAGGGTACAAACCGATCCTAATATCCTTCATGTCTTACGATGCTTGAAAAATTGATGAGAAGACTTCTTGTAAACTATTTGCTCTCTCTTTAGGGATGAAGCAGCACTAGGATCACAAAAAGAAATAAAAAAACACACGTCCATTTCCTCTCAATTTTATTCCAATATTTCTTCACTCTTCCTTAATTTACTATTCATATCAAAATTTCAAGTCGATAAAACAAAAGCAGCCAAACTCAAATTATCGTCAAACGAAACAACGAAAAACAAGCGAAGCCACTAAAGCAAGGTGAGAAGGGAATTTTGTAATTCAAAATCAATTGCTATGCGCATTTTAAAATAAGAAAAAATTGGTATTTGAACTTGTAATGGAAAGATCATTTATATGCTTCAATTTTGTGTGTTTGTTCATGTTCAAGGTAATAACACGACCATTGCCAAACAGAGGCAACTAAGGTTTAGTTGTTTGATGGTTTTGCGTGGCGATCGACCAAGGCAAGAGTTGTAGTGAGCCGAGGAGGTCAATAAGCATCTGGCAACGAAGCTTGGTGATTGCGGTGCACTATGGTGGAATGCGACACTTGGGGTTTCGGCTACATATAGGGGTTCGGGTTACGTTTGTCAGGGGTTGTCGAGTGTCGATTTGTGTAGATGGATGCGTAGAGGAGGATGAGCGGAACTTGATGGTGGTGGCCTTAGGTTGGGGGTGTGTAAAGTGCATATTCATGTTCAAGGTAATAACATGGCCATTGCCAAACAGAGGCGACTAAGGTTTAGTTGTTTGATGGTTTTGCGTGACGATCGACCAAGGCAAGAGTTGTAGCGAGCCGAGGAGGTCAATAAGCATCTGGCGATGAAGCTTGGTGATTGCGGTGCACTATAGTGGAATGCGACACATGGGGTTTTGGCTACATACAAGGTTTCGGGTTACATTTGTCTGAGGTTGCCGAATGTCGATTTGAGTAGATGGATGCGTAGAGGAGGATGAGTGGAACTAGATGGTGGTGGCCTTAGGTTGGGGGTGTGTAAAGTGCATGACGTGCATGTTGTACTGGTTTACACGAGTTTGAATAAAAGGGGGAGGGAAGAGGATGTACTATTGACTTTCTCGCTTGAGTTTCTTTGTTTTGGGTGGGGTCTAAAACTTATTGGTAGTAACAGATTTATGAATATAAATTCTTTTAAATACATGTGTTAGTTTAAAAAATTGATAATTAACTAATACTTAATCCGTTTTGTAAGCGAATTTTTGCCTTGTACTTGTATTGATGGACATAACGTTTTAGTATAGTTAGTTGACAGCTTTGAACATGTAGAAAATTCATGACATACTGAAATTGATAGAAAATTAATTTCATAATTTTATATAATAACATCATTAAATTCATACACCTTAATTGTGAAACTTATTTGGCCAAATATGAATTGGATAGACCATTATAATAAATACATATATTAAGCATAATTGATAAGTAAATAGACATTTTGTGTAATTAATTAGCATATAAATAAATTAATATGGAATGAATGGTAATTAACTATTGATTGTTAATTGATAAGTGTTAGAAGTTGGTAGCCTGACTTTATTGAATATGACATTGACATACAAACACTTTTGAGACATGAGAATAATTGACAACTTGTTTAAGTACCATTGTGGTCACTAAACCTCTAATAAAAACAATGTTTAAAGTTAGAAATTTGTTTTAATGTTAATCATATTTTATTTAATGATATTTAAAGATCAATTTGTTATTTTTCAAAGTTTTAATGTTAAATAATTATTTATCAAGGATGGTTTAAGATAAGTAATTATCCTAATTATTAGGGTTTAAGATAATTAACCAATTTGCTAATAATGGTTAAAGCTGACCTACTATTTGTTAATGATGATTTAAGTTAGTTAACTAATTTTTAATGATTTTTTACAATTAACTAATTATTTTTTTAACGATGTTCAATGGTAACAAATCCTTATAAGTAATATGGTTTAAAATTAATCGATGATCTAATTATTTGAGTTTACGATAATAACGTGATATATAATTTTTATAGCGATAGCCGCCACGAATGCAGTTTAGGAATCTCTTTGATTTTTGTATAAAATAAAGCTACCTAAGTTGGATATTTGAAAATTCATTTCTAATACAATGGTTTAAGGAGGGATTGGAATTATTAATACGAATAAATATTTATGTAAAAGTATTTTAAAGAAATGATAAGTAAATGCAAGGATTTTTAAAATAAACTAGAGATTAATTAATGGAATCTTATAAATAATTTCAAGGATTTATAAGTTGTTATTTATGAAGGTACGTATTTTTAAAGGCTACTGTACGAAAGGGAGTTTATTAATAAGAGTAAACTTTGAAGGAAGAGCATGTGGTTTACAGTAAATAAATGCTTGTGATTAGATTTAATATGGTTTGGAATATGTAGCTCCCTTAATTATGTGAATATACTTACTATATTATGGTTGCTAGATGGTTTCTAAGTAGAAAAATATAGTATTTTTGAGAGTATGCATTAAATAATGATATTGCTTTATTATGAGGTTTAAAGCTAAATGATTTTTTCTCAAGAGTCTTACTTAATAAAGAATTAAGTAAAGAGTCTATAGGTGGAAGAGATTTTGGAACTAAAAAGAGATGAGTTTATAGAACCTTTCTTAAAAGAGTTGTGTATGGAGCTTACGAAATCAATTACTTGAGAAGTGACTTTTAGATATTAAACTTTTGCCTATCTTTGAAGGTATGAGTGTTGCAAAATCAAAATATGAGACATAACAATACCCTAACTTGAATGACTTCACTGGATCTGAGAACTTCCAACCACATAATATATTGCGAAGGTATTTCACCAGGGGATCCACTATTCCCCTTCTTACAGTTTTGATACCTTTTCTTTGGCTCTGGAGCATGTGGTATGTCAACAATGTCAAAATCAATGAGAGGATGGGGAGATGGAGTGGTTGGTCTAGCCATCTTGTTCTTCAACAAACTTGAATGAAAAATATGTTTTATTGATAAACATTTCGCTTGTTACTATTAGCTTGATATCGCTAGTCAATGTCGAAATTCAAATATTATTTTCCTGCACTATTTTGTGTACTTAAGCAGGCCAAGCTATAAATAAATAAATTATCTTTCTTAATTTTGGTAGTATGGAATGTTATTTTCCTGCTTAACACCAAAGGGTTGGTGATATGGGTTTGTAGTAAATAATGTTTTATCGTTTAATATGATTTTTAAAAGAGGATTCTTTCTTAAGTGTTTTGTGAATATACTTACTGGGAAATAAGTATATGAGTTTTGGAGAAAATAAATTATAGAAAAATTAATGAATAAGAGATTAATTAAATGAGGCTTTGTGGAACCATAGGAAATTAAATCGATGATTGACTGATTGTTTGTGTTTGTGATAATTAAATAATCAACTATCAAATCTTAACCAGATTAACTTTTGAAATATCTATCTAATTGTATGGTTAGGAGGCTATGCCTGGCCTTATCTATTGTCCGTTATTTTCAAAGAATTGTCCTGGTTGGTTTGAGGAGACCGGGATCAGATATGTTATTTAAAAACCACTTTGAACTGGCTTAAGTATTCAAATTGGAAGGCATCTAAAAGATGTTGAAATCAAAATCGAGACTCTAAGAATGGCAAGGATTCGAACCACTGGCTATCAATCGTGGAGTGATTCCTAAAATTATGTGGTAGAAGTGGGGCCTTTAGTTCGTTCATATCCTGAATGACTCGAATAGATGAATGTTTGCATTGCATAGTGCATAAAAGGCAATGTGAGAATTTCGAATGGGAATTGCTAAGAGATGAGAAAAGATAATTGTGACCTCATAAGCCTCACCAACTAGTAATGATTAAATATGCAATAAAGTTAAGTAGTTCACAACCCTTAGATGTGACATTCCTTGATATAGGACCATTATATATGCATGGAAATAGGAAAACTAAGGTTAGGCTAGTGCATATTAATTTATCCTTGGTCTGGGCGAATGATGTAATCAAATTTATCATGTTCGAGGGAAATGTTGGTTCTGTGTTGGTAGGGATTTCATGTATGGCTCCCAATACATTTTTCTCAAGATGTACCATGGCATGCGGCATCCCTGTAACCTTTTCATTATGGAAAATCCAATCTCTAGTACGTGCCCATATAGATGTGTTGTGCCCAACTATGTTAAAATTTGAGATCCTAGAATTTTGGCTATTTATATATTTATTTTCAACCACTAGGTAAAATCCCACCTGTATTTATGTGTGGTCATACGAGATACTTTTAATTCAAAAGTTTTTATAAGGCATAACAAACAATTCTTTATGATGTGTATTATCTCTCGCTGGCATTCTGGACTGATCCAGTTATTATTTTTCTTATAATACTCGGGTTAATGTGATGATCTGAAATTTTGGAATCGAATTAATTTTTCTTTTTATAAGGATTTATAGCCAATTTTGAAAATTCGATGATTTAATATGATTTCAATAGCTTAAAAAGAGAAAAAATTCAAGTGATCTCGTAATTCAACGGAACTAATTTTATCGGATTCGAAACATTGAAAAGTTGTAAGGTTCCAAATTCCATAATTTTTGGAGTTAGTATGTGAGTATACGAAAAATAAACGTGTACCAGATCTACTGGTCAAAATTAAGTAAAAGCGCAACAAATAATAAAACAGATGGTCAAACAAACTCCAAATTTGATGAGACCTGTTTCATTGGATCTGGAATTACGAAATATGTTAGGGTTCAAAATTTCATGTCAATCGGATATGCCATTTGATCATAGAAGCGATAAACGTGGGATAGAACTAAAACATGCTTCTATCTTTAAACTACTTTCTAAGCCATTTGTTTTAATAATGGGTGTTAATAATCCAAGCCCTTATGGTGTGTTTTCTCCTCTTTGATCTTGCAATGACACTTCACCAATCCACCATTTCCCTTCCCTTATAAAACCAATGCTCCTTCTTTTCACTTTAATTTCCATTTACATCTTCCACTTTTTACTTTAAGCTTCCTCCTTCCTACCTCTCATTCCTGGCCGCCAACCCCCCTAAGCCACCACCTAACCTGATCCGCACCTTCCAGCCCTCCTCCCCTCTGACCACCAACGCTTCCGACCCCTCCTCCCCATAGTTATGGCCCCACCTCCCTCTAAAACCCTAAATACCCTTTTCCAAACCCTAAATCATCTCCTAAGCTTCAATTTCACTCAAATTTACCCTCCTCCACATCAATATAGCCCACGACTGGGCCCTACCACCTGCGCCATCCACCCTTCATCCCCCACCAGTGAACTCCAAGCCACTCTCCCCAAGGTCGAACCCTCTAGACCCTGATACCCTGTCCCGTTTGCCCCGAATACGCAGATGATCGCTTGTTGAGTTTAAAACCCCATTGCAACGAAAATCTATCCAATTGGCTTCTTGAAATCTTTATAGATGCCGGGAGGCTGCTGGAATAGTCCGAGAGTGTCCGCATACCATCTGCTTGAGAGTTTGACGGAGTGGAACCCACGGTGAGAAACTGATACTCGTAAAGGGATAGTTTATAATTAACTATAGTTAGTTAATTAGTTCGAGTTATATGATGATTATTGGTTGATAATACAAGTTCATTATGATATTTAATAATTACTAGCATGGTAAAAATATCATTTTTAATACATATACTTGTAGTTGTTTGGGTGTGAGACACTGAAGAACCAACAGTATTGAGTTGGAAATTGTTTGAACCTTAAATGATCATGAGAAAATAATTCACTAATTAATGGTTAATGGATATTGATTTGAACCTCATGTGGGTATTGAATAATGATTGATCAACATTGGTTGATATTGCGGTTAATCCGTTGATTGACAAACCCATATAAGCGTTAATGGTTTAATGCTTATATGGTGTATTCCACTTTATCTGTAGATTGGATGTTGTTTGATGGATGATATAGTGTTATGTGATACACTGATTGAATATGACCAATAGTTGTGATTATTGGTCCATTGGTTATGTCTCCATCAAATAAAATGGATATAATTAATATTTAATAATATGCTAAAAATAAAAGTTTGAATTTAACATCCAATTTTGGATGAACACGAAGTTTATGAAATCACGACGAATGTTTATAACAAAGGTAAATTGATTTGAATTAATTTTCATAGAGTTATGGCTTGTTTAAGTTTATTTTTAAAATGAATAGTAATCGGTAAAAGTGAAGTTCGATTAGGATATCTAATATGAGTTTTAAAAAGATCTCATTTGCAAAACTTTCTTATTTATTTTTATGATGAATGTCAAGACATTTTGGTTCCAAAATAACAAAGTTTAAAAAATAATATTATTTTAATCATTTAAATATTACTATAATACTTAAATATTATAATAATTAATTTTGAAGTCATAAATTGAAAATATAGCTTTTGAAAATTATTATATATATTTTATATAAGAATTAAAATATTTTTGATGCTTTTCGACATATTTTATATTATACCTCGAATTGTGATTAAAATAGAACTCGTCGCGCAACGATAGTTCACTAACTTCGACCTGTAAATTTATACTAATATACCAGGAGATCCGACCGTCAGATTTTCTAAAAAATGGAACCATTTGGTTCATAATGAAAAGAGCTTTCTAATGATAACTAGAGTTTTAAAATCTAACGGTTAGATTTTGAGAAATGTTCAAATCAAATTTGAATAAAAAAAAGCGCCAGAACTTATAATGGCTTGTAATTAAAGTTGAGGATGTGAACTACTTTTATATAAATAAAAATAGGGAAAAATCATTATAAATTATCATAAATGGTTTGAAAAAGGATTATACCAATTATATATTATTTTGAATGATTAAAACTAGTTAAGTGAAATTTGGTTATTTTCTGTAAAGGCTTTTATAACAAGTTTTAGCTAATGCTTTGAAGTAAGGATTTTTTTTAATTCATAAATCGAATCTAATCCCCAAGTAAACTGTTTTATAAAGTTAAAAGATGACTTTTGGAAGCCAGACAAGTTAACTAAGTTGGAGAACAAGATTCAAATCTTATGGAATGATACCAATCGAAGGAGACTTAATTGGTGGATTAGTCATCCAAGAAGGAATTTTTTTATGTTAATTATTCGAAAAGACCGGGTTCAATCCATTTCGAATAATTATACGATGAATTAAGGTCAAATATATTGAAGACAGTGGAAAATCGGGAATCTTCACTTCGAATGGATTGCTTGCTGATGCCTTGGATAGGGTAGCTCCTTTGAAGGGGTTAAAGTTGCAGTGGTCCGCCGGTACTTGTTGATTGTATAGATATGCATGGGCCTCTCTCCTTAATTGGACAAGAAATAAGGTGCCTTAGGTTTTTTCAGACCCAGAATGAACTTGTAAATGGATGTATGTCTGATGTTGTATTTCATAACATAACCGATTAGTTGTTGTTGATGATATATCTGTGGTGGCGGAGAATTTATTCTCTTAGCTTAACACCGTTCTTTGAGGCCTATGAACTCAAAGGTTATATTATTAATAGAGACTGATCGTATGTGTGAATTGATAATGTGGCTTGCCAAGTGCTGCTGGCAGATAGATCAAAGCTTTTGTTGAAAAGCAGAGATTTGTGGTACGTTAACTCTAGGGCCTCACACCATGAAATGAGCTGAAAAAAGGATGAAAGACCGTAGAGTAAGGACATACATTTCCTTCTAGCTAAATGTTATGCTATGCTATAGAGCCCATGAAGATTTACTTTTGTGGATGTTGGAATCGAGGGCCCTCGAATGATGATCCATTAATGACTAGGATGACGGTCTGAAAAGACCCAGGAAAGTTATGTTTAGGAGTGACCCCAACTCACCAGGTATTGGTTGGCTGGCTCTACCGATCTAGGGTTCATGTGCTCGTGAGTCCTTGACATCTTACTAGAGATGTTCTGAATCGGATAAGGAAGATCCTTTGCCTTGGTTCATTTATGGAATCGAATTTTCAATACGAGCTTTGCGGTTTTGGTTGTAAACCTATACGACGAAATGCTAGGATGGGGTATTATGCTGTCTTAGATTGATACATTTACTTTCAAAATTATTTTCCACACTTAAACACTAATTATAATATCAAATGATTTTCTCGTATCAAGCATGTTTGGTTATTATAAGGTAAAACTCTATCCTTCGGTTTGTGCTGCATTATGTGATGGGACTTGAGTTTTATAATGGCTTCATTTTTCGAAAAAGCATTACATGGTTTTATGCACTAGCATTCATATAGAGGAAACCCGTTCCGTGTCATATGGCGTGGTCCCATGATATGCCTCACTTTAAAATAAGTTAAGAATAATTGTAGGGTTTCTCATACCAGTCCCATGACTGACTCGTAGATTGTTTTTCCCTTGCAAACTCGGGTTCCCATTATTTTTACATGGGTCAGCCTAGTATTCAGGTTGTCAGCATATATCCTTTTTTGTAGTTGTGTATGGAAGATGATATTGGACTTGGACTTGGATTTTGGATGTTTCTTTTGGACTCTCCCAGGCTCTATCATGTTGATTATCATTATTTCCGTTGTGTACCTATTTTCTTGTTGAACCTGATATGTATAATTATGATCCTATGTGATGTTGTAAACTATGATAATGTTGTGTTGTAATTTGATGTACGTTATGTATTGTAATGCAATCTTTATCTTATGTTGTTATGTTACGTGTTATATTTTAATGACTATCCGTTCTTCGGGGATCAGTAGAATGAGTTGTCATAGTTGATATTAGAGCTGAGGGTTAACCTTAATTCTGGAGTATAACGTATTAAATGCTCATCAGAGATAGAATCAATAGTATTCTAGGATGAGTGACTCATTAGAGATAGGGTTAGCAATACCTTAAAATGAGTACAATAGAATAATATACACATAGTAGGCACATTTCTATTCATACATGTGTTTATGCTCTTATAATTTCCTTAAGATATCTTTTCTGTCTGCCTAGATCTTTTTTTACTATGTAGATATAATGGAAAATAAGTGGTAGAAGAGGAAAAGGAAGGAGTAAAATTAAAGCTAAAGCTCAACAGCTAAACCTCATAGGAGCAGCAAATGAGGCAGTCATGCCCCCACAACCAGAACCTGATCTAGAAGTTCTAGTTAAGAAATTTAAGAATTTGGGAGGGGTACCATTCTTGAGAAAGGAACCATTCATTGAAGCACAAGCATGGCTATGCTCTTGCAAGAGAATTTTCACTAGCTTGAGATTGAATGAAGATAAAAACAGTACTTTGCCTGGTGGGAGTAAATTACTATGAAAAATTCAGAAGGAGATTTTACTTGGCATCGTTTTAAAGATGTCTTTGAAGAGATATTCAAGCCATTCATAAGAAATATCCCACTAGTATTACGAGTTCTCTAATATGAAACAAGGGGATATGACTATTCTAGAGTATCTGGAAAATTTAACGAGCTTTCTCGCTTCGACCCAGAGTTAATTCAGGTTCCGTTGAAGAAAAAACGTTAGGTTTATGGACGAACTTCAAAGAAAGTATAAGAACAGGGTAATTGCTCATGTGAAGCTCCCATTTTCAAAAATTGTGGAAATTGCATGCCCCTATGAGTATATAGACAAATATAATGCCTTGGAGGACAAAGAGAAAGGAAACTCTGGGAAGAAAAAAAAAGTTTGAAAGTAAGAAACCCGAGGCTAATATGAAACCCGAAGCAAGTAAGGAAGGGAGAAAGTCTAAGGAAGAATGATTGAAGACTGTCACATGCTTCAACTGCAATAAGCAAGGAAATTTGTCAAAGAATTGTAAATCTTCGAAGAAGCAAATGAATTCTCATGATAACATGGAATGCTATAATTGCCACAAAATGGTCCATAAAGAACCAAATTTTCCACTATTGAAGAAGTCTGAAGTGGCTCATGTCTACAACGGGTCAAATGCTCCAATAGTCTCCGCTAGTAGGGGAAGACCAGATGTTTTGTAAGGTATGCTTACCATTAAATATATTTCGGTTAATTTGTTATTGATACTGGTGCATCATGTAGTTTTATCTCGAGTAATTTGGCAAAGAAACTAAGTCTAGAACACAAATATCTTAAAGATCCCATTGGCATTAAAAATCCAATAGGAGGCTCCATCAAACTTTGTTTATACTATAGAGTGCCTATCTCTTTTTCCCATTACCTATTTCCCCTCAAATTGGTTATCATGGATTTCATTGAATTTGATATTATACTTGGATGGATTGGTTGACCAAGTATAAAGATGATGTTAGGTATGTGGAAAGAATCGTTAGTTTGAAAAACCAAGTTGGAAATTTTATATAGATACCGTGCGAAGGCCCGAGTTTAAGTAGGAATGAATTTTGGTATGCTATTGATGTTTTCCCCACTCCCCTATAAACCATCCTAGTTGGTAAGGAATATGCATATGTGTTTGAAGTAAAGAGTCTTTTTGCACGAAGGGAGATTGACTTCAAGATTGATTTGGTTCCGAATGCGAGGCCAATTATGCATGCAATTCGGAGAATTTCGGTAAAGGAGAAAGAAGAGTTCAACAGTCAAACTCAGCAGCTTTTATGGAAGGGTCTGATCAAACCTAATTTCTCAAGCTGAGATGTAGTAGTGGTGTTTGTTCTGAAGTCTGATGGTAACCACAGACTGTGTGGACTATCGAGACTCAACAGGCAAACTATTAAGAATAAGTACACTCTTACTCTCATTGATGATTTACTATGTCGGTTGAATGGAACTCGGGTATTCTCCAAGATGGACCTAGCTATAGGGTCTCATCAGTTAAGGATTGTAGAAGAGTGCGTTCATCTAACAACTTTTAGGGGGCCGGACTTATTTTATGATTGGCTAGTAAGGCCCTTCGAATTGTGTAATGCCCCTTCTTACTTTGTGTACTCAATGAATCGGGATTTTCGAGAGGTATTAAACAAGTTCGTGCTAGTCTTTATTGATGACATTCTAATATTCTCTAAGACAAAGGAAAAGAACACGAAACATTTGGAAAAGGAATTGGAGATTCTAAGAAAGAATGTATTGAAGGCCAAGTTTTCCAAATGTCAATTCTGGAAGGAAGAAATGAAGTTTTTTGGGAATGTGGTGCCAACGGACGGAATCTTGGTAGATCCAAGTAATATTACTACCATTCAAGATTGGAAGCAACCAAGAACCCCCACTGAAGTTAGAAGTTTTAATGGGTTGGCTAGTTACTATCGGAAGTTTGTGAAAGATTTTTCAATATTATCTTGTCCTCTGACGAAGCTGACCAAGAAGCATGCTAAGTTTATTTGGACTCCTGAATGTGAAGAACCATTCCAAGGATTGAAAGAAAGGCTAACCACTGCCCCGTTGTTAATGATTATAGATGGTAATCAATATCTAACCGTTTATACGGATGCTTATGGAGAAGGAGTTAGTGCGATATTGATGCGAAGAAGTAAATTGATTGTAAGAACCCGTAACTTCCCCGTGAAGGAAAGAGCGGATACTTTGAGAACAACACACAAAAGGACGCAGACGGAAGAACATTTCATTGTTATTACAACAATTCCATCAGATACAAAAATATACAGAGTATAAATGAATAAATTACATTCGATAAATATCAGAGATTACAATAAATTACATAGCAGCGGAAAATAATACAAAATACAACTGAAAGTGATACACGGATACAGAGCTTTCCGAGCATCGTTCCAACTGTAAATCAGGACCCTGTGAATATAAATCTGCAAAACCAAAACTACTAGCTGCCCGTGTGGAAAATAGGGGCACCCAGAGTTTAGGTTAAAACAATAAACTCCAGGTCAGTCATGTGACTGGTGTGAGAACTAAAACAGTTATTTAAAACTTTACTTTAAAGATAGTAATTCAAGGGACCACGCCGTATAACACGGAACGGGTTTCCTCCCAAGAATACCAGTGCATAGAATAAACAGCGCAATGCTTTTTCGAAAAATGAAGCTATTATAAGACCCAGGTCCCATCACACAATGCAACGCAAGCCGGAGGATAGGGTTTTCCCTTATAATAGCCAAACATGCTTGGTACGTTTAAAACAAATCACTTGATACTATAATAGGTGTATAGTGTCAAAACAATTTCAATCATAAATATAAATCATAGACGGCATGGGTACCATATATCATGTCGCCATACTAGTTCTACAATTAAAACCGCAATATCACGTATTGGAAACTGGATTTCCGTCATGAGCCGAGGCAAGGGGCAAGCTCCTCTCCGATTCGAGACACTCTAGCAAATGCCTCAGGACCCCACTATGATCCTTGGATGTTCAGGGCCGGTCCTCTCTTACTTTTGAGGATTAGTTATTCCTGAACACACGTTTCCCGGTCCTTACAGACCTATATCTGAGGCGCCTCATGTCCAACAACCACACAGGTGAAAAGTATATAAATGTCAAGGCTGGTAGGTCACTGACACCACCTTAGCTAGAAAGAAACGTCGTGCTCTCCCTGCAGTCACTATCCCGTTTTTGACTCATACCGAGGTGTGAGGCTCGCGAATTCACATTATACACAAAGCTACGCCACACAGGCCGTGCTTTGATCATCAACCACAAGACTTTGCTTTTCAACAGAAGCCTTGATCAATTGCCACTTATGCGTGCCACATTGGCAATTCACTCCATGCGACTGATGTCCATCGATATACAACCTCTGAGCTCGTACGTCTCAGAGAAGGGCGTTAAGCAAGAGAATAAATTCTCCGCCGCCAAACAGATGTATATTTAATAGAGATCAATCAACACAGAATAAAATCCAATGTCAGACACACAATCCATTTACAAGTTCGTTCTGGGTCTGAACGAAACCGGAGGCACTTTCCTCGCATATCCATCCATCTCCAAGTACGTCTGGACAATCACCAACTGTTTCCCTCATCTTGGGTGTACAGCTCAATCAAGATCATCAGTAATCACCCAAACGATGTGAAGACTTCCGGTCTTCAACCACCGTCTTCATCTTCGACATCTCGTCGAATCGGTTATTCAGAATGGGTATGAACCCGGCCTTTCTGGATAACCCACGTATATAATAAACGAATGTTACACAAACACAACAAACGCCTCATTCCAATTCAGAATATTCTTTTATTCACAAAATCACATTCTTAGGGAAATGTTCCCATTAATTTTATCCAAGATAAATTCTTCTAAATTTATTCTTTGATCTTCCTTTGGATATCATTTCAAACTAGTCGGGATTAACGAACCACACCGAAGTAATTATTTATTTTATTTCCCAATCCTAACCTATATATCCCATGGAGAAAACTGGCAACACTCCACATCTAACACCACGGTGTTATCGGTAAAATTAATTACCATTTCACGTTCAAATCTAATTAAAGACTTAACTATCGCTTTGGAGCAAAACTGGTGGTACTCCATTCTCGATCACCTTTCAGATTTGATAATTTAAATTATCAATTCACATTTTTAATCTAATTAAAGATTCATTAAAACTCCACTTAGTTTTAATCTTTTCAAAAATCAACATCTTGCCTTTAACTGGGGTTAAAGAACCAATGGCATCTAAAACACGATTCACGATAAACCCAAATCACATTCGATATTAAATACAAGGCTCTGAATAGAAAATATACCGTCTTATATTCAATATCAAATTCTGAAACCAACAAATATCGTATTGGAAATAACGATATAAAATATATCTTTCAAATTCCCATAACCATATCTGCATAGTCACGAAATCCAACATCGAAATACTCCGAAGATAATTTCGATTCAACTCCAGTCCAATCCACGTATTGGGAATATTGGTTATTTTTAGAATCACTTTCAAATTCAATTTATTTAAATCAAAAATAAATTGATTTTAATTCTAGTTCAAAACTAGTTCATTTCGATAAAAATCTATTTTTATCTTTTCAAATGTGGAGTTTTTCACCCCAGTTCTTTTCAATTCACATGTTATGATTTTACACAAATTACTAATATTTTTAATAATTTTATCAAGGCCCGTACAGTCGATTTCCATCAACGGCCATCGAACTGCACTTACAACGACCTTTTTCGAATTTGATTTGGACATAATTCCAAATCCAACCGTTAGATTTCAAATTTCTAATATTCATTGGAAAGCTCTTTTCGATACGAACCCAACGGTTCCGGTTTTAGGAGAATCCGACGGTCGGATCTCCCGTAATGTCAATTCGAAGTCAATGGTCGAAATTCACGAACTACCGCGGCGCGGCGCGTTCTATTCAGGCCATTATATATAATATATATATATATATTATATATTTCGTCGATTTCCCTTTAAAACACATTTTATAAATCGTTTTAAATTTGTTTTCAAAACCATTTCAACACTATATTCAATTTCTAATCAAAATTGAATATTTCATATCATTACTATATAAATGATAATATTTTCAAAACGTTATATTTTGAAATCACTTCTTTTCTATATTCATTTTAAAAACGAATATAATCGATATAAATACCGTTCACGTCAAAATAGCGCAACTCTAATCAACACGGCTTTATATATTTCAATAAATTCGTTATTCTATTCAACAAATGAATATTTATTCCATTCAACACATGAATCTATATTTCTTCCAACACCTGACTAATCTCAACACATGAGTACTGTCAACACATCACTATTTTTGTTATGTAAAATATTTTATAAAACTATGGTATCTATCGTTTGATTTTTAATTAGACTTCTACTGGGAAGTAGTTCTAATTTTAAATATGATAAAGATGTAAATTTCATTGTATAAAATATTTCACTCAACACATGAACATCGTCAACACATGACTATTTTTATATTCAACACATGAATTTTCTTTTATAACATTCATTATTTTCCCGATTGGAATGAGGCCCAATCAATCACCATATAATGTTAATTATATGGATTCCATACAACACATGTATATAATAGCATTGACAAACAATCAACCATCATCCAAAGTGCACCACACAACTGCATAAGCATCAAATATAAAAAATCGATGCTTACACAGTCCGTCGACCAATCGATCGACAATAATTAAATAATTGGGATTCGTGTACGCCAAATATCATCCCAACACCCGTGTGGGGTTTCAAACAATCAAACACAGATTTTATTTGTGCAGTTGGGCGATGTGTAAAATTTATCGACCCAATCAATGTCAGTCAAATCAGTGTACATAAACAAACCGTCCGGTTTGTAAATGAATATTTTATTTATTCACTTTCACGTTAAAAATTATATTTTTAACGATAATATATTCTATTTTAACACATGAATTTCTATTCATTTCATTTACACAATAAAAATGATATTTTTATTTTTCTAACATATTTTAGAAAATTTCGGCGGCATAACGGCACGATACTAGAAACGGGACGAGGCCTAGCCTTATCCCCGGTCTAGTGAAGGCCCACGCCATTCACACATCAATAAAATCCATTCATCTCACCAAACAATTCAATTCAAACCAAATAAACTAACCAACTACTCAACCAAACAATTTAACAAACAAGCCATCCATGGTCTGTGGATGACGGGTGTCGGGTGCTACTAAGCACCGTCTGCATCCTAGTATATATATATATATATATATAACTAGAAAAAGGGATTTTGAGTGAGAAGTTCTCACCGACTAGCTAAACCAAACGCCACGACTCTTCTTATGTAGAAATCTTCGTCGTTCTCGCCTTTTGTCACTTTCGTTGCCCGTAGCCGCTACATGTATAAAAATCACATTTTTATTATCTACATTATATAAAAATCTCATCTTTATATCTTCTATAAGCTAAAAATCGGATTTTTATCCTCTCTATAATATAAAGATCATATTTTTATTTATTTCATATGTCAAAACTGTAGAAGCTTTAAAACAGAGAAAACTCACTTTTTTTCTAACGCCCGGATTCGCTGTTTGGGTCCTAGAATTTGCAAACGAGCTTCAATCTTCACACCATCTTTTTTTCTAGCACAAGCACGCCATTCTGAACAACTTTTGCCTAGTGGTCTTCTTGCCGAAAACGTGCCATTTCGCCGGAATTTGCGAAAGTACACGAATTTTGCCGCTTCCGGACAGCAGACTTTAAACGCGTTTTCCGGGCAGCTCCGAACTCCAAAACATGACTTCCATATAGCCAAATCGAAGAGAATTTCGCGCTCTACAACTTGGGTCTGGACTTTGGCCAAAAATGCACCGTTTGAGAGTTATTCGCGAAATACGGTCAGGGACTTATTTGCAAAACGGGTAATTTTGGTGAAAATGGGTTTTTGGGTGTAGCGGGGCCCACGGCCGGAATTGAGGGAGCTGGAGGGGGGGCGCGGGCCTGATGGACGTGGGGGAGGGTGTGGGTGGCGGTGGTGGGGCCCGTGGTGGCCGCGGTGGTTGGTGATTTGGGGCTTAGGGTTTGCAAATGGAGAGAGGAGGAGGAGGGGGTGCGGCGCCCGGAGGGAGGCCGGCGGTGGCCGAGGGGAGGGTGGGCAGCGGTGGTGGTGGAGGCCATTAAAGAGAAAAGATGAAGAAAAGAGAAAGAGAGAAAAGTGAGTGAAGAAAAGGAGAAAAAGTGATTATATGCTAGTTTCTCGCGTATCGCCTGAACGCTAGCGATCTCCGATGGGCGCGGATTTCGGACACGAGATAGTAGACGTGAAGACGAGTCCAACGAAACAAGTTTCGTCGAATTCCGAGTTCGTTTGACCGTTCAACAAAAATCACAAAAATGCTCAGATAAGCTCTAAAAATGCGATTTTGGCGCACCTTTTCTTCTCGCACGCTCACATGCTAACTCAAAAAATTAAGCCCTCTTGGATTTAACCATTATTAGATGGTACGAATCTAGAAAAAAAAGTAGAATTGAATTCCGAGGTCGTATCAATAATGTTCCTTTGTAAAATGACTGCTCGTTTTACCCTGAACTGTTTTAGCTCGCACGGCCACATACTGACTTCGTTCGACGCGCCATTTGGAACTCAACAATGATTTGTCATTATGAATCCATAAAAATTTATCTCGTCGAATTCTGAGCTCATATGCAAAATTTCACTTTTTAAGGGCTATGTATTGTTAATCGAACAACTCCAGCCCATAGCCACTATTCCGGATATCGGAATATATCGAAGCTTATACTTTTCGAAGTTCTAAACGGCATTTTGAACTCAATGGAAGTGGTTTCGAGTCCAAATTCATCCGTATGCAAAATATGACTTTTTGGCGCCGCATATAATTTACATAGCGACTATTTTGAATTTTCAACCGGGCATAACTTTTGATTCCCGCTATGAAATTTCGATTTTTCGGATTCGTTGGAAAAATATTCTCAACTAGAGTCTAATATTTTTGGTTTCACTAAAATCCGGATTGTTTTGCACCCGGTACATTCAATTGAAGTTTGAAATCGAATTATCGAACTACCGCGCCATTTTCAATTCCTTTTATAATTATATATAAATATTTATATTCTAACGACGACGTATATATATATATATGCGTTCGAATTATATTCAAAATAAATTTCTCGTCGATTTTATTTAAAATAATCTATTTTAAATGTTCAAAATTCACTAAAATTGCCAAAATAAAAAATTTAAACTGGCCCAGAATTTCCGGGTTATTACAATCTCCCCCACTTAAAACTTTTCGTCCCCGAAAAGGAACAAAGTCGAAAGTGGTTTGATCAATCAACTCTACGTTCGATCTGGCTTGCCTTCTCCAACTTTTCAGTTTCTGAGAATTTTCAAATTCTTCAAAAATTTGGCTAACACCCTAAATTTTCGAAAAATTTCGCCATAACCTCCCCTGCACCGGGAGCCACGGGAAAATCCCGAAATTGCCATATAGGCCTTCTGATCTCAAAAAGAAAAAGAAAAAGCCAAGCGGCTAGCCAATAGGCTCATAAAATCATCATCACCCAAACAAAACAGTAAATTATGTAGTAAACATATACCTATTTGTCGGGCAAACAAATTTTATTCTTCGGCTCTAGCCTCCTTGCTATGACCTGTTCAATGTAAGTATATGCATATGCAAGCAAATGCGACCAATTTTCAATACAATTCAAAATTTGATTCTATTAGGCATAGTGGTTAAAAATTGTCAAACAAATAAACAAACAACTCAAACATCAATCAATTAGTGAATTAGAGTTTCAAATTCATAACTTTTGATATATATATTGAAAATCTTGTTTTGTTGCCAATTCACAACAATAAACCTATCTATATTAGTTTTGGTTCTCACACCAGTCTAATGGAAATATATAGAAATCACACCTTCGAAACTCGAATATGAATACTGATGACGATGCACCATCATCAGAATCATCCCCGGATATCTAGAATGTGATTCTATATCTATCCAGTATATTAAAACTTCGAATATACGTTCATGACGCGTATACGCGAAATCTATATATACTCGATTGTCCAAATTCAAAATAAATAAATAATCAAATACGTATAAAGAGATTTAAATTTTAAAAGAAAAATTGTTTTCATTTGAAAAATATACTCTTCACACTCGTTCTATGATACTACTGATCCTATCTCTAACGAGCCATTCTAATTGGATATTATTAATCCAATATCTGATGAATTCTTTCGTATGGTTCTAATGTGTCTTGTTCTCGAGCTCTGTAAACCAAAGCTCTGATACCAACTGTAAGAACCCGTAACTTCCCCGTGAAGGAAAGAGCGGATACTTTGAGAACAACACACAAAAGGACGCAGACGGAAGAACATTTCATTGTTATTACAACAATTCCATCAGATACAAGAATATACAGAGTATAAATGAATAAATTACATTCGATAAATATCAGAGATTACAATAAATTACATAGCAGCGGAAAATAATACAAAATACAACTGAAAGTGATACACGGATACAGAGCTTTCCGAGCATCGTTCCAACTGTAAATCAGGACCCTGTGAATATAAATCTGCAAAACCAAAACTACTAGCTGCCCGTGTGGAAAATAGGGGCACCCAGAGTTTAGGTTAAAACAATAAACTCCAGGTCAGTCATGTGACTGGTGTGAGAACTAAAACAGTTATTTAAAACTTTACTTTAAAGATAGTAATTCAAGGGACCACGCCGTATAACACGGAACGGGTTTCCTCCCAAGAATACCAGTGCATAGAATAAACAGCGCAATGCTTTTTCGAAAAATGAAGCTATTATAAGACCCAGGTCCCATCACACAATGCAACGCAAGCCGGAGGATAGGGTATTCCCTTATAATAGCCAAACATGCTTGGTACGTTTAAAACAAATCACTTGATACTATAATAGGTGTATAGTGTCAAAACAATTTCAATCATAAATATAAATCATAGACGGCATGGGTACCATATATCATGTCGCCATACTAGTTCTACAATTAAAACCGCAATATCACGTATTGGAAACTGGATTTCCGTCATGAGCCGAGGCAAGGGGCAAGCTCCTCTCCGATTCGAGACACTCTAGCAAATGCCTCAGGACCCCACTATGATCCTTGGATCTTCAGGGCCGGTCCTCTCTTACTTTTGAGGATTAGTTATTCCTGAACACACGTTTCCTGGTCCTTACAGACCTATATCCGAGGCGCCTCATGTCCAACAACCACACAGGTGAAAAGTATATAAATGTCAGGGCTGGTAGGTCACTGACACCACCTTAGCTAGAAAGAAACGTCGTGCTCTCCCTGCAGTCACTATCCCGTTTTTGACTCATACCGAGGTGTGAGGCTCGCGAATTCACGTTATACACAAAGCTACGCCACACAGGCCGTGCTTTGATCATCAACCACAAGAGTTTGCTTTTCAACAGAAGCCTTGATCAATTGCCACTTATGCGTGCCACATTGGCAATTCACTCCATGCGACTGATGTCCATCGATATACAACCTCTGAGCTCGTACGTCTCAGAGAAGGGCGTTAAGCAAGAGAATAAATTCTCCGCCGCCAAACAGATGTATATTTAATAGAGATCAATCAACACAGAATAAAATCCAATGTCAGACACACAATCCATTTACAAGTTCGTTCTGGGTCTGAACGAAACCGGAGGCACTTTCCTCGCATATCCATCCATCTCCAAGTACGTCTGGACAATCACCAACTGTTTCCCTCATCTTGGGTGTACAGCCCAATCAAGATCATCAGTAATCACCCAAACGATGTGAAGACTTCCGGTCTTCAACCACCGTCTTCATCTTCGACATCTCGTCGAATCGGTTATTCAGAATGGGTATGAACCCGGCCTTTCTGGATAACCCACGTATATAATAAACGAATGTTACACAAACACAACAAACGCCTCATTCCAATTCAGAATATTCTTTTATTCACAAAATCACATTCTTAGGGAAATGTTCCCATTAATTTTATCCAAGATAAATTCTTCTAAATTTATTCTTTGATCTTCCTTTGGATATCATTTCAAACTAGTCGGGATTAACGAACCACACCGAAGTAATTATTTATTTTATTTCCCAATCCCAACCTATATATCCCATGGAGAAAACTGGCAACACTCCACATCTAACACCACGGTGTTATCGGTAAAATTAATTACCATTTCACGTTCAAATCTAATTAAAGACTTAACTATCGCTTTGGAGCAAAACTGGTGGTACTCCATTCTCGATCACCTTTCAGATTTGATAATTTAAATTATCAATTCACATTTTTAATCTAATTAAAGATTCATTAAAACTCCACTTAGTTTTAATCTTTTCAAAAATCAACATCTTGCCTTTAACTGGGTTAAAGAACCAATGGCATCTAAAACACGATTCACGATAAACCCAAATCACATTTGATATTAAATACAAGGCTCTGAATAGAAAATATACCGGCTTATATTCAATATCAAATTCTGAAACCAACAAATATCGTATTGGAAATAACGATATAAAATATATCTTTCAAATTCCCATAACCATATCTGCATAGTCACGAAATCCAACATCGAAATACTCCGAAGATAATTTCGATTCAACTCCAGTCCAATCCACGTATTGGGAATATTGGTTATTTTTAGAATCACTTTCAAATTCAATTTATTTAAATAAAAAATAAATTGATTTTAATTCTAGTTCAAAACTAGTTCATTTCGATAAAAATCTATTTTTATCTTTTCAAATGTGGAGTTTTTCACCCCAGTTCTTTCCAATTCACATGTTATGATTTTACACAAATTACTAATATTTTTAATAATTTTATCAAGGCCCGTACAGTCGATTTCCATCAACGGCCATCGAACTGCACTTACAACGACCTTTTTCGAATTTGATTTGGACATAATTCCAAATCCAACCGTTAGATTTCAAATTTCTAATATTCATTGGAAAGCTCTTTTCGATACGAACCCAACGGTTCCGGTTTTAGGAGAATCCGACGGTCGGATCTCCCGTAATGTCAATTCGAAGTCAATGGTAGAAATTCACAAACTGCCGCGGCGCGGCGCGTTCTATTCAGGCCATTATATATATAATATATATATATATTATATATATATTTCGTCGATTTCCCTTTGAAACACATTTTATAAATCGTTTTAAATTTGTTTTCAAAACCATTTCAACACTATATTCAATTTCTAATCAAAATTGAATATTTCATATCATTACTATATAAATGATAATATTTTCAAAACGTTATATTTTGAAATCACTTCTTTTCTATATTCATTTTAAAAACGAATATAATCGATATAAATACCGTTCACGTCAAAATAGCGCAACTCTAATCAACACGGCTTTATATATTTCAATAAATTCGTTATTCTATTCAACAAATGAATATTTATTCCATTCAACACATGAATCTATATTTCTTCCAACACCTGACTAATCTCAACACATGAGTACTGTCAACACATCACTATTTTTGTTATGTAAAATATTTTATAAAACTATGGTATCTATCGTTTGATTTTTAATTAGACTTCTACTGGGAAGTAGTTCTAATTTTAAATATGATAAAGATGTAAATTTCATTGTATAAAATATTTCACTCAACACATGAACATCGTCAACACATGACTATTTTTATATTCAACACATGAATTTTCTTTTATAACATTCATTATTTTCCCGATTGGAATGAGGCCCAATCAATCACCATATAATGTTAATTATATGGATTCCATACAACACATGTATATAATAGCATTGACAAACAATCAACCATCATCCAAAGTGCACCACACAACTGCATAAGCATCAAATATAAATAATCGATGCTTACACAGTCCGTCGACCAATCGATCGACAATAATTAAATAATTGGGATTCGTGTACGCCAAATATCATCCCAACACCCGTGTGGGGTTTCAAACAATCAAACACAGATTTTATTTGTGCAGTTGGGCGATGTGTAAAATTTATCGACCCAATCAATGTCAGTCAAATCAGTGTACATAAACAAACCGTCCGGTTTGTAAATGAATATTTTATTTATTCACTTTCACGTTAAAAATTATATTTTTAACGATAATATATTCTATTTTAACACATGAATTTCTATTCATTTCATTTACACAATAAAAATGATATTTTTATTTTTCTAACATATTTTAGAAAATTTCGGCGGCATAACGGCACGATACTAGAAACGGGACGAGGCCTAGCCTTATCCCCGGTCTAGTGAAGGCCCACGCCATTCACACATCAATAAAATCCATTCATCTCACCAAACAATTCAATTCAAACCAAATAAACTAACCAACTACTCAACCAAACAATTTAACAAACAAGCCATCCATGGTCTGTGGATGACGGGTGTCGGGTGCTACTAAGCACCGTCTACATCCTAGTATATATATATAACTAGAAAAAGGGATTTTGAGTGAGAAGTTCTCACCGACTAGCTAAACCAAACGCCACGACTCTTCTTATGTAGAAATCTTCGTCGTTCTCGCCTTTTGTCACTTTCGTTGCCCGTAGCCGCTACATGTATAAAAATCACATTTTTATTATCTACATTATATAAAAATCTCATCTTTATATCTTCTATAAGCTAAAAATCGGATTTTTATCCTCTCTATAATATAAAGATCATATTTTTATTTATTTCATATGTCAAAACTGTAGAAGCTTTAAAACAGAGAAAACTCACTTTTTTTCTAACGCCCGGATTCGCTGTTTGGGTCCTAAAATTTGCAAACGAGCTTCAATCTTCACACTATCTTTTTTTCTAGTACAAGCACGTCATTCTGAACAACTTTTGCCTAGTGGTCTTCTTGCCGAAAACGTGCCATTTCGCCGGAATTCGCGAAAGTACACGAATTTTGCCGCTTCCGGACAGCAGACTTTAAACGCGTTTTCCGGGCAGCTCCGAACTCCAAAACATGACTTCCATATAGCCAAATCAAAGAGAATTTCGCGCTCTACAACTTTGATCTTGAGGGACTTTGGCCAAAAATGCACCGTTTGGGAGTTATTCGCGAAATACGGTCAGGGACTTATTTGCAAAACGGGTAATTTTGGTGAAAATGAGTTTTTGGGTGTAGCGGGGCCCACGGACGGAATTGAGGGGGCTGGAGGGGGGGCGCGGGCCTGATGGACGTGGGGGAGGGTGTGGGTGGCGGTGGTGGGGCCCGTGGTGGCCGCGGTGGTGGTGGTTGGTGATTTGGGGCTTAGGGTTTGCAAATGGAGAGAGGAGGAGGAAGAGGAGGAGGATGGGAGGAGGAGGAGGGGGTGCGGCGCCCGGAGGGAGGCCGGCGGTGGCCGAGGGGAGGGTGGGCAGCGGTGGTGGTGGAGGAGGCCATTAAAGAGAAAAGAGGAAGAAAAGAGGAAGAGAGAAAAGTGAGTGAAGAAAAGGAGAAAAAGTGATTATATGCTAGTTTCTCGCGTATCGCCTGAACGCTAGCGATCTCCGATGGCCGCGGATTTCGGACACGAGATAGTAGACGTGAAGACGAGTCCAACGAAACAAGTTTCGTCGAATTCCGAGTTCGTTTGACCGTTCAACAAAAATCACAAAAATGCTCAGATAAGCTCTAAAAATGCGATTTTGGCGCACCTTTTCTTCTCGCACGCTCACATGCTAACTCAAAAAATTAAGCCCTCTTGGATTTAACCATTATTAGATGGTACGAATCTAGGAAAAAAAGTAGAATTGAATTCCGAGGTCGTATCAATAATGTTCATTTGTAAAATGACTGCTCGTTTTACCCTGTACTGTTTTAGCTCGCACGGCCACATACTGACTCCGTTCGACGCGCCATTTGGAACTCAACAATGATTTGTCATTATGAATCCATAAAAATTTATCTCGTCGAATTCTGAGCTCATATGCAAAATTTCACTTTTTAAGGGCTATGTATTGTTAATCGAACAACTCCAGCCCATAGCCACTATTCCGGATATCGGAATATATCGAAGCTTATACTTTTCGAAGTTCTAAACGGCATTTTGAACTCAATGGAAGTGGTTTCGAGTCCAAATTCATCCGTATGCAAAATATGACTTTTTGGCACCGCATATAATTTACATAGCGACTATTTTGAATTTTCAACCGGGCATAACTTTTGATTCCCGCTATGAAATTTCGATTTTTCGGATTCGTTGGAAAGATATTCTCAACTAGAGTCTAATATTTTTGGTTTCACTAAAATCCGGATTGTTTTGCACCCGGTACATTCAATTGAAGTTTGAAATCGAATTATCGAACTACCGCGCCATTTTCAATTCCTTTTATAATTATATATAAATATTTATATTCTAACGACGACGTATATATATATATATATATATATGCGTTCGAATTATATTCAAAATAAATTTCTTGTCGATTTTGTTTAAAATAATCTATTTTAAATGTTCAAAATTCACTAAAATTGCCAAAATAAAAATTTTAAACTGGCCCAGAATTTCCGGGTTATTACATTGATTGCTTATGCAAGTTGACAGTTGAAACCACATGAGAATAAGTATGCCACTCATGATTTGGTGCTGCTAAATGTAGTATTTTCCCTGAAGATTTGGAGGCTCTACTTGTTGGGTGAGAAATTTGAACTCTATACTGATCATAAATCATTGAAGTACCTTTTCACATAGAAGGATTTGAACATAAGGTAGTAATGATGGTTAGAGTTTCTAGCGGCACACGATCTTGATATTATTTACATCTAGGAAAAAACAATGTTGTAGCAGATGTGCTCGTCGGAAGAATGCTATTGTTGTTAATCTGGTTGTTACACCCTTATTAATTGAGAAGATTTCTAATTAATAGAAAGATGATGAGTTTGTTCAGAAGATTTGTAAGAGGATTCAATATGGTGAATTTCTGAACTTCAAGATCAATAATAAGGGAGTCCTGAAATTGAAAGGAAGGATTTGTGTTCCGGATATTCCAGAGCTCAAGAGAGAAGTACTAGTTGAGTTCCATAAGTCTAAACTTATGTATCCATCTAGGAGTTCATAAGATGTATCGAGATCCAAAACGCACGTTCTGGTGGAAATCAATGAAGAGAGATATCATGATATACATTAGTAGGTCCCCAACTTGCTAATAGGTCAAGACTGATCAACATAAGGTCGCTGGGTTTCTTCAACCACTAGAGATTCCTAAATGGAATGTGAATATATATCAATGGATTTCATTGACGCTTTACCTCGAACCATGAAAGGAAATGAAAGTATCTGGGTTATAACAGACCGTCTGATGAAGAACGCTAATTTTCTTCCAATAAAGGCAAATAGAACAGCTAAGAGTCTTGCTCAGTTGTATGTGAAGGAAGTGGTTCAACTACATGAAATACCTAGTAGCATTGTTACTGATGGAGATTCGATCTTCACATGTAAGTTCTGGGAAGCATTTCAGCCGGTATTGTGGAAAACGTTGAATCTTAGCATAACTTACCAACACTAAACTAATGGAAAGACTGAAAGAGTAAATAAAGTCTTGGAAGATTTGTTGCGAGCTTGTATCCTTGATTTTGTAGGCTCATGGGATGATAAGTTGCATCTTGTGGATTTTTCTTATAACAACATCTTCCAAGAAATTCATTAAATGCCACCATTTGAAGCTTTGTATGGTCGCCCTTGCGGATCTCCTGCTTGTTGGATAAAGTCCGGGAATCGACCTGTGTAAGGCCCAGATATGATCCATGAAACAGCAAATGAAGTAGAATTAATTAAGAAGAGGTTGAATGTAACTCAAAGCTGACAGAAAAGTTATGCAGATTCTAGAAGGAGAGATTTGGAATTTCAGTTGGCAATGAAGTATTCTTGAAAGTTACTCCATTAAGAGGAGTTATCCGATTTGGGAAAACAGAAAAGTTATCGTACAAGTACTAGAGTGGTTATCCGAAGTGCATCATATGTTTCACATTTATCATCTCCGAAAATATGTACATGGTCATGATTTAAATGTCGAGGAAGCAACAATAGAAGACTTTGAAATCACCCCAAGTTTAGCAGTTCGAAGAGAGCCCTTAACGATAATTGGCAAAGAGATAAAAGAACTGAGAAACAAAGGGGTTAAGTTAGTCAAAGTGCAGTACATCTCAGATCCAAGAGATTGTACATGGGAAATAGGTGTAGAGTGGAAATCTCTGGAAAGCTCTTCTGAGAGGTAAACTTATATCTATGAAATCATTTATATTTCAGCTTTACTTTCATCCAATTTCGAGGAAGAAATTCTTTTAAGTTGGGGTGATTGTAACGATCAGAAATTTTGGAATCAATTTAAATTTGATTTTTATTAAATTTATAAGGATTTATAGCCAATTTTGAAAATTTGATAATTTAATATGATTTCAATATCTTAAAAAGAAACATCTTTCAAACAATCTCGGAATTTGACGAAACCAGTTTTATTGGATTCATAACATTGAAAAATGGTAAGGTTCCAAATTTCATAATTAATGGAGTTAGTATGTGAGCATACGTGTACGGGGTTAACTGGTCAAAATTAAGTAAAAAAAAATTAAAAAATAAAACGAATGGTAAAACGAACTTTAAATTCAATAGGACCTGTTTCATTGGATCCGGAATTATGAAGTATGTTAGGGTTCAAAATTTCGTATCAATCTGATTTGCCGTTTGATCATAGAAGCGATAAACGCGGGATAGAACTAAACCATGCTTCTATCTTTAAACTAGTTTTTAAGCAATATGTTTTAATACCGGGTGTCAATCGTCCAATCCCTTATGGTGTGTTTTCTCCTATTTGATCCTGCAATGACACTTCACTAATCCACCATTTCCCTTCCTTTATAAACCCAATGCTCCTTCTCCTTCTTTTCACATTAATTTCCATTTACATCTTCCACTTTTCTTTTAAGCTTCCTCCTTCCTACCTCTCATTCATGGCCGTCGCCATCCCTGAGCTGCCACCTGACTAGATCCGCACCTTCTAGCCCTCCTCCCCTCTGACCACCAATGCCTCCGACCCCTCCTCCCTATAGTTGTGGCCCCACCTACCTCTAAAAACGCTAAATACCCTTTTCCAAATCCTAAAACACCTCCTAAACTTCAATTTCACTCAAATTCACCCTCCTCGACCTCCATACAGCCCACGGCTGGGCCCTACTACCAGCGCCAGCCATCTTACATCCCCCACCAGCGAACTCCAAGCCACTCTCCTAAAGGCCCCCTGGACCCCGATACCCTATCCCGTTTTCCCCGAATACCAAGATCCTTAACCATTTGTTCGCCAGTTGACTTTAATACCGCATCACAACGAAAATCTACCCAATTGGCTTCTTGAATCTTTACAAATGCCAGGAGGCCGTCGGAATAGTCTGAGGGTGTCCTCATACCATCTGCTTAAGAGTTTGATGGAGTGGAACCCACGGTGAGAAACTGATACTCATAAAGAGCTAGTTTATAATTAACTATAACTAGTTAATTAGTTTAAGTTGTATTATGATTATTGGTTGATAACACAAGTTCATTATGATGTTTAATGATCATTAGCATGAAAAAAAAAATCATTTTAAATCATATACATGTAGTTGTTTTGGTATGAGACACTTAAGAACCAAGAATATTGACTTGGAAATTATTTGAACCTTAAATGGTCATAAGAATGTAATTCGCTAACTACTGGTTAATGGATATTGATTTGAACCTCACTTGGGTATTGGATAATGGTTGATTAAAATTGGTTTATATTGCGGTTAATCTGTTGATTTACAAGCTCATATAAGTTTTAATGGTTTAATGCTTATATGGCGTATTCCACTTTATATGTGGATCAAATGTTGTTTGATGAATGATATAGTGTTATGTTATACACTGGTTGAATATGACCAATAGATGTTATTATTGGTCCATTGGTTAAGTCTCCATCAAACAAATGGATTTGATGAATATTTTACTAATATAATAACAGGCTAAAAATAAAAGTTTGAATTTGATGTCCTATTTTGGATGGACATAAAGTTTATGAAACTACAATGAATATTTGTAACTGAAGTAAATTGATTTGATTTAATTTTCATAGAGTTATGGCTTATTCGAGTTTATTTTTAAAATAAATAGTAACCGGTAAAATTGGTGTTCGGTTAGGATATTTAAATGAGTTTTTAAAATATTTCCTTTACAAAACTTTGTTATTTATTTATATAATGAATGCCATGAGAATTTGGTTCAAAATAAAGAAGTTTGAAAAATAATATTATTTTAATCATTTAAATATTATTAAAATACTTAAATATGATAATAATTGATTTTGAAGTCCTAAATTGAAAATATAGGTTTTGAAAATTATTATATATATTTTATATAAGAAATAAAATATTTTTGAAGCTATTCAACATATTTTATATTATATATCGAACTATGGTTAGAATAGAACTCGTCGCGCAGGGGGCAGTTCGCGAACTTCGACCCGTAACTTTAAACTAATGTACCGAGAGATCCGATTGTTGGATTATTCCGAAACTAGAATCATTGGGTTCATAATGAAAAGAATTTTCTTATGATAAGAAGAGTTTTAAATTCTAATAGTCAGATTTCGATAAATTTTAAATTAATTTTGAATAAAAACAGCACCAGAACCTATAATGACTTGTAATTAAAAGTTGTGGATATGAGCTACTTTTATATAATAAAAATAGGAAAAAACCATCATAAATTATAATAAATGATTTGAAAAAGGATTAAGCCTATTATATATGATTTTGAATTATTAAAACGGGTTAAGTGGAATTTGGCTATTTTTTATAAGGGATTTTATAATAAGTTTTGGGTAATGTTTTGAAGTAAGGATTTTTAATTCATAAATTGAATTTAATCCTTGATTAAACCTTTTTACTAGTTTATAAGATGATTTTTTTGGAAGCCAGATAACTTAACCGAGTTCGGGAATAAGATTCAAGTCTTATGGAATGATACCAATTAAAGAAGACTTAATTGGTGGATTAATAATCCAATAAGGAATTTTGTTTTGATGCTAATTATACAATGAATTAAAGTCGAAGACATTGAAGACAGTAGAATTCCGGGAATCTTCACATCCAATGGACTGCTTGCTGATTCCTTGAATATGGGCAGCTCCCGTGAAGGGGTTAAAGTGGTAGTGGTGCGAATGTACTTGTTGATTGTCCAGATATGCAAGGGCCTCTCTCCTTAATTGGATGAGGAATAAGGTGCCTTCAGTTTCGTTCATACTCAGAATGAATTTATAAATGGATGTGTTTCTGACGTTGTATTTCTTAACTTAGCCGATTAGTTGCTATCGATGATATATCTGGGGTGGCGGAGAATTTATTCACTTAGCTTAACACCCTTCTTTGAGGCGTACGAACTCAGAGGTTATCTTATTAATAGAGACTAATCATATGTGTGAATTGACAATGTAGCATGCCAAGTGCTACTGGAAGATAGATCAAAGTTTTTGTTAAAAGTAAAGCTTTGTGGTACGTTGACTCTAGAGCCTCACACTCCTGAATGATCCGAAAACAAGATGAAAGACCGCAGGGTTAGGACATACATTTCCTTCTAACTAAAAGTTATGCCATATGCCAAAAGTTCCAACTTGGCCCCTCTCATATCCTTCCTTCTTATGTACTTTGTTTATTTGTTTCATGGGCCAACCTTTTAATTAAATTATTTTTGCACAAATCTCATTTCCCCTAATCCACCACATTACTCCTATTTAATCACCCAATTAAATTCTTGGATAATGTCTTCCAAAAATTAGGGATGTTGCATTCTCCTTTATTAGGGAATTTCAACCTTGAAATTTAGATAAGGACTAAACAATCCTGGTAACATAGAATTAAGCAACAGTGCTATTTATACTTGTGTATCATACTAGAATATAATCAATAAAGCAATATAGCTTATACCAAAATCAAATCAGGAAATGTCTCATTAATCCTGTCTTCTGTTTCCCAAGTGTGGTCCCTTCCATAAGAACTCGATTGGACTTTCACCAGCCTAACCGACTTAGTTTTAAATTTCCATTCGTCTCTATCAATAGCTCTCATTAGTTGTTTGATAAAAGTCAGGATAGGCCCCATCACCATATCTTCCAATGCCTTTGGATCTGTGGTAGTATCGAGATCATGCACATACTTTCGTAAGGGCAACCCGTGAAATGCGTAATGGACTCCTGTAAAATTATCCGGCAGTTGTAACAACACAAATTTCAGCGGATCCTAATTTTTCGCATAATGCAAAAATCCAAGTCCATTGAAACCCAAGTTGGTTTGTTTGGTATCCTGCAGAAAGGAAAGTTAAAATATATCAGTGCTCACAGTAAAATATCTCATAGTGGAACAAATAAAATATAATAGTAAGTAAACACTTACGTACCATAATAATGACATTTTCTAACAAGTGTCTCTAAGTTGTATAGTCTCTGCCACCAGTACAACCTGCGAGTTTGTATGTGGAAAGGGTCAGAATATTGGTTCTACTGAATGGTCAAATTACACTCTCTATCTATAACATTACATATACTATTTTATCACTAGTTTACCATTACTAAGTTATTTGGATTGATTATACATTACACCTTCAGATTTAGGCATAAATCGTACCCATCTACTCCCAAGTAGATTACCTAATAAATCATATATATGTAGCTATGTGCCCAACATATCAAGGTACTCCTCAAAGTAACCTTCTAGATTGATCTCCATCGCCACACTGCAAAAACATACCGGTATCCATCACTATGCTACGAAAACATCCTTGCCCACGCTACGAAGGTGTACTAAGCTTCTATCGCTATGCTATGAAACCATACTAGGCTATGCTACGAAAGCATACTAAGCCTCCATCGTCGTGCTACGAAAGCGCCATAATCATGAGTTCCCTTACATAACTCAGTCGGGGATTTCTATATTGGTAAAGGACAGCGTCTTAGGCCTATAATACAGATATCCATAGATTCGTCTATCTCTTTTCTCGATGACTATGGTCCCACCCTGCCCCCAACTAATGAACAACCATTCATAGAGCTAAGTGATTGTGTCCCTACCAAACGATCTAAACATCCAACTGGCATTGTCCCTCATCCAATGTCTCGATAAAGAACGATCATTGGCTTCTTAGGTTAGCTCCATTCTTTCCCTTGTTCGTTCCGGCGGATGATGACATGTATCCAAAGACTTACTATCCTTGTTAGGTCCTGATCACAAAGCTTGCTCTACCAAGCCAAGACAGCCGCCGAATCATCATAAAATCATCCTATCAGTCTTATGGCTGTCGTCAGCATAAATGCAGCCAAGGCATACGCTATGGATGGAACCGTACAGACCTGCTTCTAAGGGTACAACTTTGTTAGGCCTACGCAGAGGACCATCTTAGAGTATCCTCACATCCCGTAGAAGTCTTGCACTTCGTTCTAGTCCCTTCGAGTAATATGTTGGACATGCTCCCACCGTGTCTTCGGATAAGTACAATGATTTTCCCCGTTTGTCTCTTCATCCCTTCAGACAGAACCAAATCCATATTGATATTTTATTTGACCATATGTCTAATTTACCATTATGCATTTCACTTACTTTTCTTATCGTTGATTTGTAATGTTCTTTAATTAATCTGAGTATTTATTATTTGTTAACCACCTTTATTTGTTAATCACGTTCTAAGTCAATATGTTCATATTAAAGCCTAACGACTAATCACAAGGCTATCACAGAATTTTAGACTCATAACTTAACAGCTTGTAAGTCAATATTTTCATATTTAAGCCTAACTGTCCTATCTACCATTCCCTATCATATTCATATTTGCGAATAAGCCATGTTTGTTTATTATGATTTCTAGATTGCCGTATTTATGAAAATTTAGATTATAGCTCATTTTTCTATCACAACATGTACCTTAGTCATAGAACTAAGCTTATTAAACTAAATCTACACTTTTAAGTTTATTTATAATAAGCCTTCATTTTACATTTAATCGTAACCTTCATTTTTGTAATCCAAACTTTCTATTATGATTCATCTTTGTCACCATACGGTTATTATAAAAAATTACATTCATTTCTAATTTATCAGGCGTTTAACCTGATTTCCTACTTCTTTTCTTAAATAACAACTTTCAGTTATGTTACCCTTTTTCTTTTTATCTTTGTAATTTATTCTTTAGGTAGTTAGACGTGTTCCTAATTGATTTGTTATCAAAATTATATAAAAATTTATTTCCATAGTTTAGGTAACCATTGCAACAAAAACTCATAATTGTAAGATATTCCTTTTTCATTAGTTTTGTGTTATTGAATTAGTGCGCAATATGGCTAAATCCCTATTTCGCACTAAGTCCTGTCTTTATTTCATTTATTGCTTGCCATTATGTTTCCTATTTTTCTTACAGACCAACTATTCAAATAGGTTCCCTTTTTCTTAACCAATCAATATAGGCAATTCCTAACCATTCATTTTATGTATATATGTGAATTCCTATTTTCCACTTCCCATTTTGAACCTATATTCCCTTTTGTTGTCATTTTCATATACATGTTCATTTAACCCTAAATTGTCAAACCCTCTTATATTCATAATTCCAATTGAATTATATTTTCCAATGCGCACAAACAAAAGAGATCATAATCAGTTACATAAACAAGGCATACAATTTAGTCATATACATATGCCGATATTGCATATTTATACATATTTTTCAGATAGCCAAAATTTAATTCAAAAAAAGGTAAAACCCGACATAGAAAAAGGGAAAAGATGACCGAGACAATATCTTATAAGTTTTGTAGGAATCCGACGATATCATAAACCATTATATAAAATATAATTTAAATTCACTCACCTTGCAATTTGCACTCCAAATTCTAAATCTGATTCGTATCTACGCTTATTATCTATTTGGACAGGAAATCTAGATATCCAAAACTTTAATCCATTGCTTTTGCCTCCAAATCTCAAATCATATAATCTAAATCTAATCAATTTTTTTTTTGAATAATTTGGAGGAGAAAAGAAATGGTAGAGTTCTAGCGCCCTCTTAAAAAATATGAGTTTAAGAGCTTGGTCCTATAGGTTTATTTATAGATGTCCAAACAAACCTTGTTTGTTAGATTTATATTAATATAAATTGCACCGTTTAAATCAAAACCTAATTCGAAAACCACGCTTAAAAAGAAGGTTCCAAGATGACATGGGTCGACCCCTACCCAAGCCTGGGTCGACACATGGGTCGACCCAGCCCCTATTTGTATCGACCTATGGGTCGACCCAACTGATGTATAACTTGACCTATGCAATTTAATTTAAATCATCGGGTCACCTATTTTGAGTGTGATTTACTCCTTTCTCATTCTGTTTGATTATGTGTTCATTTATGGACTAATTTCGTTTGTTTCTATATTTTTATTATTTTCTTTTCAGGTGTTGACGTGCGTTCAAATTCAAATAAGTAATTAATATGCATGTATACTTTGAGATATATTTATGTAAATTTGCACAAAATTTCTAAGGTTATTTCTAACATTATATTAATTTCCTGTTATATATTTATGTGCACATTAATTTTCTTCCGTTTTCAAAACGTGTTTATTTTTAATTTTAAATGCATACCATTTCTAGAATTAATACGCGGATACTCATTAATGAACATTACTTAACGTCATTAAATTCTCCAAAATTTTATTTTATTTGACACGCACATTTATTTTCAAATTTAGATGTGCATCACCTTTGATATTTATGTCCGTATTTTTTTTTGAAAATTGATTCAATTTATTACGAAACCAATCATATACTTCATATATATGCCTCATAAAATCCTTGTGCCCCCTAACCTAAATCGATGCGACAACAAGGTAAAAGAACACATATATAATCCATATATGAACCATACAATCAGGATCAACTATAACGTTCAAAATTACAGTGACACAACAGCAAAAAATCATATAAAATACCGTAATAGGAAAAACAAAAAATTATAACCTGCTGCACTCTTCACCACTTCCATAAAAAATGCATTCCCATCAACCATTAGCCAGTATCCAATAACTCCACTCCCCATCTCCTCAAGAAATGTACACTACACTCCTATCTAACATATTTTCTTTAGTTCCCATTGATCAAGTAACCAATTTCTTTTTCAATCATCCTCAAGTTCACTTCTTTTGTAAGGGCCTGGTTAGAAAACTACCTCTAGTTTCTCTTAAACCAAATATGATAAATCGCACAACTAATAGCAGCACATCTAATACCTTGCTTCTGATTTTTTCATGGAAGACTTGCATTATCAAATTAGCCTCATCTTCGACAGAAACAATGGAATAAGAATTCATACCCAACTTCCTTCTCAGACATCTCCAAATATAATTCAAATACACACATTCAAAAAACAAATGTTTTGAAGATTCTTCTTCTAAACCACACAAATTACACCTGTTTTCCTGAATGAAACCATGCTTCACTAATCTGTCTTTTTACGTAGCCGATCAAGCACCGCTAAATATGTGATAAATGACATCCTCCTCGCATTTTTTGAATGCCAAATTACTTTGAAAACATGCTTAATTGGTTGCTTCTCCCGAACAAATTGCCATGCTTTTTTGAAACCAAACTCTCCTCCTTTACACCATACAAAATAATCACTCTGCCTATCAGATTTTATCTCTACTTTCTCCACTAACTGCTTCACTTCACGGATCACAGGATAAAGGTTTGCACAAATTTTTCCAATTTGAATAATGCAACTGACCATTTCATTATTTCTGTTCAAAGCTTGAAATCTAGAAATACCAAGAATATCAACTAAACATCTAAAATTAAACCAAGGTTCAAACCATAGAAGAGTTGAATTCCCATTTGCAATAACTTTATTGTACAACTGCCTACCTTGTGATCTTAACCTTATGATTGCCTTCCATGTACACGAAGAATTATTATTTAAATTCATATTCCAAAAAAAATTACCTCTATAATATTTCCTTGCCATCCATTTACTCCACATAAAAGAATCAGTCAAAAATTTCCACATTAGCTTAATACTTGCGGCTTTCTTGAGATCCTTAAAAGACTTCTGGCCAATGCCAACTTCTTTCTCTGGAGAACACAAAGTTTCCCATTTCACTTTATGTTGTGAACCCCCCTAAAAAAAATCTGCACATAACATGTTCAATTTCCTAATTGTAAACTCTGGTAATTGATAAACGAACATCCAATACAGAACTGTTGAAGTTATTACTAACTGAATTAATTAATTCCGCCCTGCAAAACTAAGGTAATTAACATTCCTGGCTTGAATCTTTTGCTGAATTATATGTAAAATCTGCTGACAATCTTAACAGTGAATGCAGTTAGTTGATAATGGAACGCCCAAATACTTTATAGGAAGACTGACCACATTGAAACCAAGGGTATCAACAATGTCATCTGTTAATGAAGCCGACGAACTGAAATAAATCTTAATTTTAAAGGTGCTGACAACTAAACCACTAAATAACTCCAATTGATCAAATACTGATTTCAGAGAAGATGCACTTGAAATTGAACATTTTCCAAAGACCATAAGGTCATCCGCATATAACATATGACAAACAATACGCTTAAATGAATGAACAGGCAAAATTCTTTTCTGTATATATACACACACACATTTGCGCTCACATGCATGTCAACATTGCAAAATTAAATATCTACTTCTAACTTTGACGTTATTTTCATTTATTTCTCTTTTTAATGTCATTAATGTCGCACATTGTTAATTAATTAAACGTTGCAATTTAATGATGATTACTTTCCTTTTCTTGATTTAATTCCTATAATCACACAGTTTTTTTTCGAATTTCAAACGCACATTAGTCATGTAATTATTTTGATAATTTATTACTTAAAATCACTACAATAAAAATGTTTTTTTGGCAAAAATTGGTGGCATTTATTCTCAAATGCAAGCAAAAGTGATTTTAGTACTAATATAAGTGCTAAAAAAATATTTCACAGTGACGACCCCATTGGTTCTGATTTTCCGGGTTGTTACAATCTCCCCCACTTAAAATCTTTTCGCCTTGAAAAGGAACGAAGCTAGAAGCGGTTTAACTAACCAACTCAACTTTCATTTTGGCTTCATTCTTCAACTTTTCAGTTTCTAATAATTTCCTAATTCTTCAAAAATTTGGCTAACACCCTAAATTTTCGAAAAATTTCGCCATAACCTCCTTTGTACGGGGAGGGTGTATTTCATTCTGCTACACTCATTCTAGGATATTACTTGTAATACCCTGTATTTTAATAACATACTAAGATCATAAATCAAGGTAGAATTAAATTTTAAAATAAGAACTAGGTAAAACGGATTGCACCGTTGCGTTCGTCTCGGAATTCTGCATTAAATCGAGTCAGAGTTTTCGAAAAAACGGAGTCTGTATGAGGGAGATATGACCCTCTGAAGTTTTGGGAATTTTCAGAATAAAAAACTGCTCGAAATTCGAATTCGAAATTCGAATTCAAACCCCAGCGTAGACTGGGCGGGAATTTTCCTGCCCAGGACCAGGTCGACCTGGGGGTCGACACTATGGTCGAGCTCCCAAGGGCCAGATCGACCCTATGGTCGACCTGGGGGTCGACCTGGTGCTGAAATCTAGTTTTGAGCCTGGGTTCATTCTGATGTTTTTGGTCTCATTTTTAGTCTAGATTCGTTCGCCTAATCCTATATAAACCCACCTAATCCCCAATCCTTCTCACACCATTCTTCTCTAACCTTATGTTGCACAAATTCTTGACGGACATGACTTCTTCTTTTTCTTCTTCAAAGATTCAAATACAAATTAATCAAATCTAGAGAGTTCTTCTACCTTCTTCTTCAAGAAATGCAAGATTTGAAAATTGGGGATTTTCAATCAAATTGAGATTCAACGTTCAACGAATGCTTTCTAGAATCAACCTCTGCATCTTAATTTCTCAGTCCATGCTATGTAAGTTCTAGTTACTTTTAGATTTAAATATTTAATTATGATATGGCCATGGAATAAAGTGGAATTGGATTTAAGTATGTTTATCGATTCTGGTCTATTTCTATTGCTCCTTGAATCTTGAGTTTTGAGACTTGTCTATCTTTATGATCATGTCAAGTTTATGATCTATTCAACAGTTTTCTTGATTCGTAATGATGTTATCATCAAGTTGTAATCTTTATGCCTATTATGATGATTTATGCTACTTTCTCTCTGTTCTTGTTTTTATTGCAACTTCTACCTCCCCTTATTTATTTTCTTTTGATGAACCTAGGTCAATTTAGGACATAGGCCTAAACTACGATATACGTGCGATGGTATACGGGGGAAATATTGGAATATTGCCTAGTGGAATATATGTGTTTGGTGGAATCCAAGGCATAATATGAAAATTGGATGTTTGGGGATAATTTACCATTAACATGAAATGGGGTAATTTTGGGTATTGGCATTATAATGGTTATTGCGCGATTGGGATTGATATTTGTAATTTGACATGGATCTTGGTATATGTAATTTGGCTAGAACTCGTTATGGGTAAATTGGTGTAAACGTGGTATACATGTAATTTTGGGTATAAAACATGATCTATGTAAATTGAGCATAGCTTTGTAAACATGGTATATGTGTAAATTGGAAAAAACTTGGAATACGTGTAAAACGGCATGAATTGAACATATGTAAATTTGGTATGAATTGGGCATATGTAAAACTGACGTGTAATCTAGAAATTGGGCATGTGTTAATTATGTAAAATTTGGAGTTGAAACATATATGATAATTTATGACTTGGTAGAGGTTTAATATGAACGCGCCTAAGTTGGGCTTTGGTTAGTTGGCATGTATTGTAAATAAAAGGCTATAACTCGGCATAACCTTATAGTGAATTATGATAATAATTTGGGAATACATTTTGGGGCAAAAACGTGAATTACGAACTTGATAATTGGCATATAACTGGAAATATGAACGTGGTTGAAACATGAACATGAATATGAATATGAACACGAACGTGAACATGGCTAACTCGAGGTTGGGTGGAGTTTGCAGTGTAATTCTTCCCGAAACAGCCCGGTATATCCAGTGATGCGAATAATAAGATCCAATGTGAGAAGTTAGTCATATCATGCTTAAACCCGAGGTTAGACTGAGTTATGGTGTAATTCTGTCTGGAACCGCCTAGCATATCCAGTGACCGCAACAACAGGTCTATTGTGAATGGTTGATGCATTAATAATTAATTAATGCCAATAAACAGACATGCTAAGAATGGAAAGGTTAAGTAATATGACTAGACTAACGGCACTTAACCAACATAACATAACAAGTGGGTGGGTTAAGTTAACTTGAATTGATTGATGACACTTAACTGATATGACATGAATGGGTGGGTTAAGTCATGAACCACTTGAATATACTTAACCAATTTGACACGATGATTTGGTTGGGTTAAGTCATGAACTGCTTGAATATACTTAACCAATTTGACACGATGATTTGGTAGGGTTAAGTCATGAACTGCTTGAATATACTTAACCAATTTGACACGATGATTTGGTAGGGTTGAGTCAAGAACCACTTGAATATACTTAACCAATTTGACACGATGATCTGATAGGGTTAAGTCATGAACCGCTTTAATATACTTAACCAATTTTACATGATGATTTGGTATGGTTAAGTCATGAACTTCTTGAATATACTTAACTAATTTGACATGATGATTTGGTAGGGTTAAGTCATGAACCACTTGAATATACTTAACCAACTTGACACATGATTCGTAGGGCTAAGTCATGAACTTGAATGACAACATTTAGCCAATTTGACATGACACGTAAGCGGGTTAAGTCACGAACTTGAATGACAACACTTAACCAACTTGACATGCTAGACTGATAAGGGTTAAGTCATGAACTTGAATGACAACACTTAACCAACTTGACAAGCTAGACTGATAAGGGTTAAGTCACGAACTTGAATGACAACACTTAACCAACTTGACATGCTAGACTGCTAAGGGTCAAGTCACGAATTTAAATGTCAACACTTAACCTGTTGGACGGAAACCCTAGTCACGCGGTCTATTTCAGCAGTAACCCACTTAGATGTATCATGGTACCCTAGAACTAGGCAGGGTGGGGCACAATTACTGGGCTGATTATAAGCGACCAGAATGACGGCTGAGTTGGTGCGCCAGTGTAGGTTCAGGCGGACTATGGTCGTGCACGTAGTCCGGAGTTGAAAAAGCAGGCATTGGGCATCAATAGTTTTACACTGTGCATGCTTGATTCGTGTCGGGGGTTGGCACCCTAGGGCTTGATACACTCTATGGTGGACTCATCACAGGTAACTACATTCGTGATAGGGCCGTATGACACAGACAAATGAACGAGCTAGGATTTGTAGGGAGCCGATCGATTAATAGATTGTTTCATGGGACCAAGTAATGGGTCATTTCATAACATTGGGCAAGGGATCATTTTATAGTCAACACATGACACGGGTTGGGATACTAGTACGGGTGGTGTAGAGCAAATAGATATCATAGAAATATTTTAATGGTGAAGCAGAGAAATCTTGCGATGCTTGATAGAAATCTTGCGAAATTATACTTAGTTTATCTTGAATGGGAACCTTGCGTTGTTATACTTGACAAAAATCATATGATTTAGTTATCGTGCCTTTAGCTTATCTTGTCATCACACTTATGTTTGCTTTCAGTTTATTCATGCCATGTTATCTTTACCTGTTTCTATGTTGAAAGTCACTAGGACTTACTTAGTCTTTATGACTGACCCGTTTTGTTTCGCCTTTTTTTCTTCCGTTACCCCCCCCAGGTTCGTAGGGTGAGAATACAGCTTAGTTCGGATGTTACCAAGCTCCCAGACTCTTTAATGTACGGCTTGGATCTCTCTTGGCTATGGCTTGATTTTCTTTATTGGGGAATATCACAATTTATTTTTATGCTCTTTTGTTTTTGAGCAAGACAGATATTTTAGCTATGAAATTGGGTATTGGAAGTTGATGGGCTTTTATTGTAAACAATTATATTTAATAAATGATTTGAAGTACTTCTACTTTACCTTCCGCTGTTTTATATATGTTTGTCTTGTAATATTTCTGTTCCCGTACCCATAATGCTCCATTAAAGTTAAGGCATTCCCTTTGTGAGTGACTTTAACGGATGTGGGGTGTTACATTTGGTGTCAGAGCAGAAGGTTGCCAGACTGGGCAAAAGCTTTTAAAAAAACCTTCTAAAGTTATTTTCAAAACGTTTACAAAGAAGCATTTTTCTAAAGAAATGTTTTGTTTTACGAAAGGCATATTCCCCAAAGCCATATGCACTATCTTTTGATTCTCTCTTTGAATCTCTTCATTCTCTCTTTTCACCATAGTTTTGTAGGCGTACGACACATGTCAGAGGGCAAAGGAGTGCCCAACCTCCATCTGTAGCCGCAGTAGTTTTACTTGCGACTAATCTTATTTCAAGTTTTGTAGGGTTGTCGTGTGATGGATGTTGCTTTCGAGAAACTTGTCAACAAGCTATATAAGGATAGTAAGAACGGGGATAAAGAACACAAGCCTAAGGATGAGAAACTTGTTGATATGGCTTAATCCACGAAGGAGGAAAAGGTGAAAGGGAAGAGGCCAAGTGAGAGAATAATAAAACCAAAGACAAGAGAGAGTATCTTTAGTATAGTAAAAAAGGACATATAGTTAAGTATTATAGGACAAGGACAAGATCGTCGAGAGGGCAATTGTATGCTCTCACTACTAGCATACCTAAGAGAGGTGGTAACGTTTCTGTTAAAAGTTTAGCTTTTCTTTTCTATCGTACCGTGGGAACTTTGTTTTTGTACATCACATACTTTTAGTTCTGCTTCGATAGTTGAGTCTCTGCACCTTAGTACTAGCGTAGTAGAGGATCCCATTTTTGTCTCAAATCCTGTTGGGGAATCGACTCATTTATTCAAGACTTGTTTGGATTTGAGAATGTCTATGCTAAGTGTTGAGTTTAGAGGTAATGCTTATGTTTTTGGGCTATGGGTTGATTCTAGGGATGGAGTGGTTATCCAGAAATGATACCATTCTCGAGTATGAAAAGAGGGTAGTTAGACTCTTGACTTACCTCGGTAATGCCCTCGAAGTCTATTGTAACCCTTAGGGTTCTGCCATGCTTAGTTACCTAGAATCTCTTGATACATTTATTGATCCGCTCGAGTAGTGTTCGCCACTAAGGCGGATGGTTCATTTCGCTTATGCATGAGTTATAGAGAATCACCTTAGTAAGTACATCTGGCAACATGGTTGACATCTGTTTATTTTCAAGAGATAGTTCTTCTGCGTAGAATACCTTATAGTGAGTAAACGAGATCCAGGATTCACTAGTGAATTTTGGAGAGCTTGCATGAAACCATGAGTACGCAGCTATGTTTGAGCCGAGTATACTAAGTGAAAGTGGAACGAGAGGCAACATGAAATGATTTCCAACTCGTATTTTGGAAACAAGAATTAAGAAGCTACGAAATTGTGAAGTTAAAGACGGTCAAAGCACAATGGAGTTAAGCTCAAGGAAATGCGACTTAGAAGATTGAAGACTAGATGCACGCATCATATCTCTTTTTAAGAGTATATCCTTGATCCCTCTTTTCTTGTAAAGCTTACTTGCGTGCTATCTTTTAAGTATATCCTCTCGGTCCTATTCTCAATCATATTTCCGTTGCAAACCCCATCGGGAGTTTGACTCATCTGTTAGTAATACATGTTGGGGCTTGAAGGTGTTCGTTGGGTTTAGTAAACTTTTTGGGTTTTATATAATATCGGTTAGTTTTAGGAAGGGATTTCTTGTGACCTAAAAGGAGTACATTATGCTTAGTTTCCTAGAAACATATATATTAGTGGGTTGAGAAATTCTTTGGGTATCAATCTGATGTTGATTTCGGTCTTCGGGGCTGGTGCTTGCGGAGTTCTTCTCCTAATCAGTATATATGTGACGTAGATTTCCAGTTTTGACATTGCTAATGGGCACAAAGGTTTTACTTGCTCCTATCATTCGACTATATCTTTAGGCAAGAACAATTGGGTGTAAACATGTGTTTGAGACATGTTATGATTGATGGTTGCAAGTGGTTGTAAGTGGCTGCTAGTGGTTGCTCGTGGATGCATATACACGCACATTAGTCACTAGATCGGCTCATTCACCTTTCATATTGCATATGCATGAGTGTTTATACTTGTTTATAGATGAAATTGAATGTTCTATCATGTGGATGTTTCATATGGATGGATGTTTGTGCACACATATAGTGTTTATGTAAATAGGACTATTTGCATACATGTTGGACTCATGGCACTAAACATATTTTTCATTAAGAAGATCAATCAGGCCTGATCATTTGCATTAGATAAGGAACATATACACACACTTTCTGCATATGTTCATATAGCATTAGAAATCTTTTAAGGACAATGATTGCTTGTGGATGCTGTTTTGAGTAGATGGATGATGGATGGTAGGACACATTCTTCTTAACTTGGAGATTTCTGGGACGAAATCCTTTAAGGAGGGGAAAATGTAATACCCTGTATTTTAATAACATATTAAGATTATAAATCAAGGCAGAATTAAATTTTAAAATAAGAATCAGGGAAAACGGGTTGCGTCATTGCGTTCATCTCAGAATTCTACATGAAATCGAGTCCGAGTTTTCGAAAAACCGAGTCCATATGAGGGAGATATGACCGTCCAATGTTTTAGGAATTTTCAGAATAAAAAACAGCTTGAAATTCGAATTCGAACCCCAGCGCAGACTGGTCGGGAATTTTCCCGCCCAGGACCAGGTCGACCTGGGGGTCGACACTATGGTTGACCTCCCAGGGGCCAGGTCGACCCTATGGTCGACCTCCCAGGGGCCAGGTCGACCCTATGGTCGACCTGGTGCTGAAACCCAGTTTTGAGCCTGGGTTCATTCTGATGTTTTTGGTCACGTTTTCAGTCTAGATTCGTTCGCCTAATCCTATATAAACCCACCTAATCCCAATTCCTTCCCACACCACTCTTCTCTAACCTTATGCTGCACAAATTCTTGATGGACATGACTTCTTCTTCTTCTTCTTCTTCTTCAAAGATTCAAATAAAAATTAATCAAATCTAGAGAGTTCTTCTACCTTCTTCTTCAAGCAACGCAAAATTCGCAAATTGGGGATCTTCAATCAAATTGAGATTAAACGTTCAACGACTGCTTTCTAGAATCAACCTCTGCATCTTAATTTATCAGTCCATGCTCTATAAGTTGTAGTTACTTTTAGATTTAAATATTTAATTATGATATGGCCATGGAATAAAGTGGAATTGGATTTAAGTATGTTTATCGATTCTGGCCTATTTCTGTTGCTCCTTGAACCTTGAGTTTTGAAACTTGTCTATCTTTATGATCATGTCAAGTTTATGATCTATTCAGCAGTTTTCCTGATTCGTAATGATGTTATCATCAAGTTGTAATCTTTGTGCCTATCATGATCATTTATGCTGTTTTCTCTCTGATCTTGTTTTTATTGCAATTTCTACCTCCCCCTATTTATTTTCTTTTCATGAACCTAGGTCAATTTCGGAACAAGGCCTAAACTACGATATACATGTGATGGTATACAGGGGAAATATTGGAATATTGCCTAGTGGAATATATGTGTTTGGTGGAATCGAAGGCATAATATGAAAATTGGATGTTTAGGGATAATTTACAATTAACATGAAACAGGGTAATTTTGGGTATTGGCATTATAATGGTTATTGTGCGATTGGGATTAATATATGTAATTTGATATGGATCTTGATATATGTAATTTGGCTAGAACTCGTTATGTGTAAATTGGTGTAAACTTGGTATACACGTAATTTTGGGTATAAAATTTAATCTATGTAAATTGAGCATAGCTTTGTAAACATGGTATATGTGTAAATTGGCATAAACTTGGCATACATGTAAAACAGCATGAATTGAACATATGTAAATTTGGTATGAATTGGGCATATGTAAAACTGACATATAATCTAGAACTTGGGCATATGTTAATTATGTAAAATTTGGAGTTGAAACATATATGATAATTTATCACTTGGTAGAGGTTTAATATGAACGCGCCTAAGTTGGGCTTTGGGTAGTTGGCATGTATTGTAAATAAAAGGCTATAACTCGGCATAACCTTATAGTGAATTATGATAATAATTTGGGAATACGTTTTGGGGCCAAAACGTGAATTACGAACTTGATAATTGGCATATAACTGGAAATATGAACGTGGTTGAAACATGAACATGAATATGAATATGAACACGAACGTGAACATGGCTAACTCGAGGTTAGGCAGAGTTTTTAGTGTAATTCTGCCCGGAACCGCCCGGTATATCCAATGACTGCGAATAATAAGATCCAATGTGAGAAGTTAGTCATATCGTGCTTAAACCCTAGGTTAGACTGAGTTGTGGTGTAATTCTGCATTGAACCGCCCGGCATATCCAGTGATTGCAACAACAGGTCTAATGTGAGTGGTAGATGCATTAATAATTAATTAATGCCAATAAACAGACATGCTAAGAATGGAAAGGTTAAGTAATATGACTAGACTAACGACACTTAACCAACATAACATGACAAGTGGGTGGGTTAAGTTAACTTGAATTAATTGATGACACTTAACAGATATGACATGAATGGTTAGGTTAAGTCATGAACCGCTTGAATATACTTAACCAATTTGACACGATGATTTTGTAGGGTTAAGTTATGAACCGCTTGAATATACTTAACCAATTTGACACGATGATTTGGTAGGGTTAAGTCATGAACCGCTTGAATATACTTAACCAATTTGACACAATGATTTGGTAGGGTTAAGTCATGAACCGCTTGAATATACTTAACCAATTTGACACGATGATTTGGTAGGGTTAAATCATGAACCGCTTGAATATACTTAACCAATTTGACACGATGATTTGGTATGGTTAAGTCATGAACTGCTTGAATATACTTAACCAATTTGACACGATGATAAGTCATGAACCACTTGAATATACTTAACCAGCTTGACACATGATTCGTAGAGATAAGTCATAAACTTAAACGACAACACTTAGCCATTTGACATGACACGTAGGCGGGTTAAGTCACGAACTTGAGTGACAACACTTAACCAACTTGACATGCTACACTGATAAGGGTTAAGTCACGAACTTGAATGACAACACTTAACCAACTTGACATGCTAGACTGATAAGGGTTAAGTCACGAACTTGAATGACAACACTTAACCAACTTGACATGTTAGACCGATAAGGGTTAAGTCACGAATTTAAATGACAACACTTAACCTATTGGATGGAAACCCTAGTTACGCGGTCCATTTCAGCAGTAACCCACTTAGATGTATCATGGTACCCTAGAACTAGGCAGGGTGGGGCTCGATTATTGGGCTGATTGTAAGCGACTAGAACGACGACTGAGTTGGTGCGCCAGTGTAGGTTAAGGCGGACTATGGTCATGCACGTAGTCCGGAGTTGAAAAAGCAGGCATTGGGCATTAGTAGGTTTACACTGTGCGTGCTTGATTCGTGTCGGGGGTTGGCACCCTAGGGCTTGATACACCCTATGGTGGACTCATCACAGGTAACTACATTTGTGATAGGGCCATATGACACAGACACATGAACGAGCTAGGACTTGTAGGGAGTCGATCGATTAATAGGTCGTTTCATGGGACCAAGTAATGGGTCATTTCATGACATTGGGCAAGGGATCATTTTATAGTCAACAGATGACACGGGTTGGGATACTAGTAAGGGTGGTGTAGAGCAAATAGATATCATAGAAATATTTTAATGGTGAAGCAGAGAAATCTTGCGATGCTTGATAGAAATCTTGCGAAATTATACTTAGTTTATCTTGAATGGGAACCTTGCGATGTTATACTTGACAAAAATATATGATGTTATACTTAGTTATCGTGCCTATAGCTTATCTTATCATCATGCTTATGTTTACTTTCAGTTTATTCATGCTATGTTATCTTTACCTGTTTCTATGCTGAATGTCACTAGGACATACTCAGTTTTTATGACTGACACGTTTTGTTTTGCCTCTTTTTCTTCCGTTCCTCCCCCAGGTTCGCAGGGTGGGAATACATCTTAGTCCGGATGTTACCAAGCTCCCAGACTCTTTCATGTACGGCTTGGATCTCTCTTGGCTATGGCGTGCTTTGCTTTATTGGGGAATATCACAATTTATTTTTATGCTCCTTTGTTTTTGAGCAAGACAGATATTTTATCTATGAAATTGGGTATTGGATGTTGATGGGCTTTTATTGTAAACAATTATATTTAATAAATGATTTAAAGTACTTCTACTTTACCTTCCGCTGTTTTATATATGTCTATCTTGTAATATTTCTGTTCCAGTACTCATAATGCTCCATTAAAGTTAAGGCATTCCCTTTGTGAGTGACCTTAACGGATGTGGGGTGTTACATTACTGATCCTATCTGAAATGAGTTATTCGTCATAGAATACTACTGATTCTATTTCTGATGAGTTCATAAATATATTATATTCCAGAACTAAGCTTAACCAAAGCTCTAAATTAAAATTTTATATTAGTTCTGATTTTCTGGGTTGTTACATTCACATTCCCGCCTCTTAATAAACATAAGTCCGCGTGTCCAAAGTAAACGTAACCGACCTATTCTATATTCCTCTCCCCTCATACTTAAAATATTTTAACCCTCGTTCCCTTTTCTTCCTTTTTTCCATTAAAAACCTAGCTTCTAACCACTTTCAGTCTACTGCTTATCATTTCTTAGTTCAATACGATCTCATAAAGATGTTTGTATGAATACCAGTAGAGGAGGTACATCTTAGCGACGCTATAAAGCGATTTGATTCAATTTCAAATCATATTCAAGTTCGTGAAACCTCTAAAGCTATAAAGGTATAAAATCAAACTTGATTTATCTAATTTTGTTTGGATCCTATCGTTTAGGGCTTTGAATAGTTAAAATCCGTTATGTGTCTCTTTCTACAACCACAAACCAAAATAGTTGATTTCTGCAAACAATGGTAAATGGGTTTTATATTTGTTTTTAAGTTACTTTTGAACCCTGGGTTTTGACAGTATACAAGTTTAAATTTATATGCTTATGACCCCTTGTATGCTTTAAATTTAGATCTAGATATACACATAAATGTTTCATAATAGTATTATGAAAGAAAATGGTGTTTATAGTTGTTAAAATATCTTCCATGCTATTTGCATCTGAATTGAATGGGTTTTGAACTTGTTTTGTATATATACGTTGATTGCCTGAATTGAATGGATTGGAATTTAATCTGGACATTGATTTTAAATGTTAACATGTTCATTTAAATTGCTTGATTGAGTACTTACAACAAACATATTACACTGATATATATATATATATAAGAACCTTATATTGCATGAATTATATATATGAATTACATGGTATATATAAATTGCGTTGCATATGACTTAAGCAGTATATGTGTAATAACCCGGAAATGCGAGCCAATTTAAAAATTTTATTTTGGCAATTTTAATGGATTTTGAATATTTAAAATGAATTATTTTAAATAAAAACGACGAGAAATTTATTTTGAATGGAATTCGAACGTATATATTTATATAGATCGTCGTTAGAATATAAATAATTATTTATATATAAAAGGAATTGAAAATGGCGCGATAGTTCGAAAATTCGATTTCAGATTCCAAATGAATGTTCCCGGTGCAAAATAAACCGGATTTTAGTGAAACCAAAAACAATAGAATCTAATTGAGAATATATTTCCAACGAATCCGAAAAATCAAAATTTCATTGCGGGGATAAAAAGTTATGCCCAGTTGAAAATTCAGAATAGTCGCTATGGAATTTCGGCCCTTAAGAATGGAAATTTTGCAAACGACCTCAGTTTTCGACGAAACCATTTTGTTTGATCCGTGATGTCAAATTATTGCTAGATTCCAAAATTCGTAATTTTTCGAATCAATATGTGAGCGTGTCAAAGGAAAACGTGTTTAATCAGTTTCAGTTGATTTTAATAGACCGTAAAATGACCATTTTTCAAACGGTCTCAAAATTCGATGAAACTGGTTTTGTTAGGACCGTATCGTCAATACGAAGCTAGAAAAGATTTTTCGGGAATTTTTAGAGTCCGTATGTGGTCCCGTGTAAAAACCCGGAAAATACGAGCCAATTTAAATTTTTTAAATTGGTCATTTCAAAGGAATTTAAACCATTGAAATAGAATATTTCATTAAAATAGTGAATTAGAAATAGTGAGTCAGTTTGAAAATTTGAATTCAAACTTTGACTGACTGTGCAGGGTGGAAAATATAACGGATTTTAACGAAATCAAAAATATTTAAATCTGTTAGTCAATACCTTTCTAACGAAGCTGAAAAATCGAAGTTTCATAACGGAAATCAAAAGTTATGGCCGAATGAATTTTCAGAAAGGTCGCTATATAGAATATATAGCCCTGAGAAATTGATATTTTGCAAACGACCTCGGAATTCGACGAAACCACTTTTGTTGGGTCCGGGATGTTAAATTATTGCTAGGTTTCAAATTTCGTAATTTTTGAAGCTAGTATGTGAGTGTGGAAAAGGAAAATGTGTTTGGTCAATTTCTGTTAAATTGGATCGACCAGAAAATGGCCATTTTTCAAACGATCTCAGAATTCGACGAAACTAGTTTTGTTGGGACCGTAGCGTCAAAACATAGCTAGATTTATTTTTCTGGAATTTTTCGAATCAGTTTGTGGCCCTAGCAAATTGAAATGTACGTTCAAAGTTAAAAATTAAATGTTTTATACTTTAATTTGAAAAATAACTGACTGTAACAGTCGAATTGGCCAACGAAACATATCCCATTGTGTCCGGGATGGGGGTATTTAGCTAGGGACGATAGTCGTTGGACTTGAAAAGAAGTTCGTTGGAGAAAACACTATTTAAAAATTTAATAAAACCCTAGGCCAATCAGAATTTTTCTTTCATAAATTAAAATAAAAAAAAACCCCGCTTCTCTCTGAAACGAACGGCGAAACCCGTTCGAAACTTCCCCGACCGATCGCCGCCGCCTCAACCCCCAATCGCCGCCGCCACCTACCCCCGTCGACGCGCCTCCTCCTCCTCTTCAAATCCGACCAACCCTCACCCCCCCTCGACCACCGTATCGCCTGAATCGGGCCCAGGAAGTCGCCGACTTCCCAGCGCCGCCCCGATCGCCACTGACCACCGAGCCAACCCAAAACGCCACCGACATGACCGCCTCTCCTTCCTCTTCTACGTCAGCACCTCCGATTGTCCCCTCGTGCCTCGATTTTCGTGAAAACCGCAACCCAGTTTCGAACCATCGTGAAAGGTGAGTTCTTTTTTATGTTTGCACTTTGAAAAATCATATCTTTATGGTGTGTTGACGAAATTCGATGAAACAGGAAACCTCGGGACCGCAAGGAAGCTCTCTACCACATAGAAGAGACCGCGGATTTTTCTGAGTCATCTACGATTTTTAGCACTCCGAAAACCAATGTGAGAAATCTAAATTAGTTGAATTTGAATGGAAAATGTCGTGTATAAATTGTATAAGCGAAATATAAATTACACACGTGTTGTATACCTCATGTACATGCGATGTGTAAGCTATATAAGCGAAGTATGAATTATACATGCATAGAATAATTGATATATGTGTTGAAATGCAAGTGAAATATAGAAATAATATATATATATATACACACTCCCCTCGTCCACAAAGCATGGACGATATTTATTGTTGTGAATTGGTGTGAAATATTGGATGAAAAATGCGAATGGTTGAATAATTGTTTGTGGTTGATATTGTTTGGTTGTGGTTGAAAAATACCCATTGGTGATTGAAATGAATTGGAAAAATTGTGGAAATAAAAATAAAACATGCCGCCTGCGTGCAAATTAGATGCATGAATCCCCATTGTCAAAAACCGCTAGGTTTTAAGGTAGAGCGAGGAGCCGTACTAGGGACGGTGCCGGTTTTAAATACCCTGCCGTTATGCTACCGAAATTTTGAATAATATTTATGTGTTAGAATTATTTTTATATGTTGAAATTATCTTCATGCGTTGAAATTAAAGTCATACGTTGAAACTATATCCATGTGTGGAAATGTTCATGTGTTGAAAAGTGATGGGTGAAAATTAAATTCATTTGTGAATGAATGAATTGTTTAAACAATAAAAATCACATTTTTATAATATATATGAAGTATGTAAAATATTCACCTTATATATAAATAGTTTCAACAATAAAAATCTCATCTTTCTTATATGAACAACATATATAAAATATCCATGTGTGGGAATGCTCATGTGTTGAGAAGTGTGTGTATTGGAAAAGTTCATGTGTTGAATAAAAGGATCGAACAATAAAAATTACATTTTTATTGAAACTATGAAGTGTTGAAAATATTCATTTGTCGAATAAATATTTTAAATGATAAAAATATCATTTTTATAATATATGTGATATGCTAAAGATATGCGAACGTTGAAATAAATATTTTTGAATGAAATATTATTTTTAACATGCATAGGAACTAAATAAAATAGTCATGTGTTGAAATATATTTTAGTTAGCCAAAATTATCAACTTTGAAATGTGAAGTGTTAAAAATAGCCACTCGTTCAATTAAATATGCATGAGTTGAAATGTTCATTAATTAGCTAATGATGTGATTTTTGCCTATGCATGCAACATTAGAATGAATGGTGTTTTTAAACCAAATTGAATCAAATATGAAGTTGAATGGAAAATGATAAGTGATAAGAACTGTATATATGTACATGCATATTTATTGAATAGGTTATAGCAGAGGGGCTAGAGAAGAGGAATAAAATTTTGTGCTCGACAAATAGGTACACGTTTACTGTTTTGTTTGGGTCATGATTTTATGAGCCTGTTGGCTAGCCGCTTGGCTTTTTCTTTTTCTTTTTGACATGAGACGCCCGTGTGGCTATTTGGGAATTTTCCCAGCCCCTCCCGTACAAAGGAGGTTATGGCGAAATTTTCCAAAATTTAAAGGCGTTAGTGAAATATTTGAAGTGGAAACGATATAGGAATTTTTGAATGAACTATATTTATATATAAATATAAATATAAATAAAATTAAAACGAAACGTGGCCGTGCAGTTCGTGTTTTGAAACCGTGATTTCAAACGACTAGTGCGGGAAATCCGACCATTGGATTTTCCCGAAACCGCAACCGTTGGGTTCGCCTTGGAGATATCTTTCCAACGGCACCAACTTTGTGAAGATCCGATAGTTGGATTGTCTGGAATGTTTAATTCAAATCTGAAGAAAAACAGCGCCAGAAATGATTATATTTTTCTATATATATAAAAATATAATTAAATTAAATCGAATAACGACGCTGCAGTTCGTAAATTGAAATCGTAACTTCTAACGGCTAGTGTGGAAGATCCGACCGTCGGATTCTCCCAAAACTGAAACCGTTGGATTCGTTTTGGAATGACCTTCCTAATGATATAAAATTTGTGATGATCCAACGGTTAGATTTTCAGATATGTGTAAAACAAAATTAGTGAAAAACAGCGCCAGTGCATCGTCACGACCTGAAACGTCATTTAATTAAATATGGCCGTTCTAAACAAATAAAAATGGCGATATATCGTAATAAAATACTATAGACGATATAGAGTGGAAATAAACCAATTTTGTTGTGTTTTCTTGATATGTGATGGTTGAATGTATTTAACATGAAAATTATAACTAAAGAACTGAAATGTGAATGTTGAATAGTCCAACCATGGGATAAATTGATTTGAAAATCTAAATATACGTGGGTTATTTGAAAAGGCCGAGTTCATCTCATTTCAAATAATCGATCGACGTGGGAAGTCGAAGAGTCGAAGACGGTTGAAGACCGACAATCTTCACATTGGATGGATGGGCGCTACTGATGCTCGTGATCGGAGTAGCTACCTTGAAGGAGCTGAAGTAGTAGCCGTCCAGACATACTGTGGATTGTACGGATATGCGAGGAATTAGGTGCCTCCGGTTTCGTTCAGACCCAGAACGGACTCGTAAATGGACTGTGTGTCTAACATTGGATTTTGTTCTGTGCTGATTGATCTTTGTTAAATATATATCTGTTTGGCGGCGGAGAATTTATTCTCTTGCTTAACGCCCTTCTCTTAGACGTACGAGCTCAGAGGTTATGTATTGATAGAAGTCAGTCGCATGGAGTGGATTGCCTATGTGGCACGCCTAAGTGGCATATGATCAAGGCTTCTGTTGCAAAGGAAAGTCTTGTGGTTGATGATCAAAGCATAGTTTGTGTGACGTAGCTTTGTGTATAACGTGAATTCGCGAGCCTCACACCCCGGTATGAGTTAAAAACGGGAGAACGACCCAAGGAGTGCACGACGTTTCTTTCTAGCTATGGTGGTGTCCGTGACCTCCCAACCCTGACATTTATATCTACTTTTCACCTGTGTGGTTGTTGGAATACGAGGCGCCTCGATATAGGTCTGTAAGGACCGAGAAACGTGTGTTCAGGAATAATTAATCCTCAAAAGTAAGAGAGGACCGGCCTTGGAGGATCCAGGGATTGCTGTGTGCGGTCCCGAGACATTTTCTAGAGTGTCTCAAACGGAGAGGAGCTTACTCCTTGCCTCGACTCATGAAGGAATCCAATTTCCAATACGAAATATGCGAATGTGATTGTATTACTAGTATGGCGACATGATATATGGTACCCATGCCGTCTAGGATTGATATTTATGATTGAATTTGCTTTTGAAACATATATGCACTATTAATAATATCAAACACTTTTGTTTTATACGTATGAAGCATTTTTGGCTATTATAAGGTAAAACTCTATCCTCCGGCTTGCGTTGCATTGTGTGATGGGACCTGAGTCTTATAATGGCTTCATTTTATAAAAAGCATTGCGATGATTTAATCATTTACTTTATTTCATGCACTAGCACTCATTGGAGTAAACCCGTTCCGCGAAAGTGGCGTGGTCCTTTGATTTGCCTTATTATTGTTGTTAATAAGTTAAGTAGATTTCTCATACCAGTCCCATGACTGACTCGTAGTTTGTTTCACCTTGCAAACTCGGGTGCCCTCATTTTCACATGGGCAGCCTAGTTACAGGTATCTGGCACTTTTGGCTCATGGCGAGGCTTGACTAGACCGTGCTGACTTCGACTCTTTCCGCCATTATTGTATCTATATTATGATTCCGCCATTGGCGATGTAGACTGATATTTATTTTGTGTACTCTTTACGTATGATTCCGCCTCTTGCGATGGTGACTGATTATGTATTATTATGCACTAAGTTGTATCCTGCACTGTGCTCTCTGATGTGGTAAGATCTATATGATTCCGCTGTCATATGTGTGTAAATTATTATATTTTCTGTTTATGCTATTATCTGTGATCTGCTAATGATGGTTAATGTGTTATATTCCAATGATTATCCTTAACACCTTGTAAAGGGGTTTTGGGATCGTCACAGCTGGTATCGGAGCTTTGGTTAACCTTAGTTCTGGAGTCTAACACATTAAACACTTCGTCAAAATAGAATTAGTAGTATTCTAAGGCGAGCAGCTCCTTAGAGATAGGACTAGTAAAGTCCTAGAATGAGCTATGCAGAATAGCAAAAACAATTTGATCAGTCCATCGTTATCTTTCCTTAAATTTTCTGCTTAACCATGCAATAAATTATCGTTTCTATAAGCTGACTCTTTTCTTGCTTAAACAGAATTTCAAAAATGGCTACCAGAGCCGCCGCCGCTAGAGGAGGCCGTGCTGGCCATGGCAGAGGACGGGGAGAAGTCCCCGTAGAAGAAGGACCCTTGATACAACCCCCAGCCGCTCAATACTTCGAGCTAGATCGCGTAGCTAAGAGATATAAAAACCTAGGAGGCAAGACCTTCTCGGGAACTGGCACAGTGATAGAGGCCCTGGCATGGCTCAAAACATGCGAGAAAATTCTAGAAGGCCTAAGGCTTGGAGATCAAGATAAAGCTATTATGGGTGCCTGGCTTATGCAGGAACAAGATGAACTATGGTGGGAATCTCTCACCGCAGGGAATAGAGAAGCTGGAAGAAGCATGAGAAATTTAAGTGGACCTCTGACTATGAAGAAGCTTTCCAGGAATTGAAATCGAAACTGACGACTGCTCCAGTGTTAACCATCATTGATGGTAATCAGGATTTAACGGTTTGGACAGATGCTTCTATTAGAGGTCTTAGTGCAGTGTTAATGCAAAGAGGCCAAGTAGTCGCTTATGCAAGCCGCCAACTGAAACCGCATGAGAAGAATTATGTAACTCATGATCTTGAGTTGCTAGCCACCGTTTTTGCTTTGAAAATCTGGAGGCAATATTTATTGGACGAGAAATTTATACTGTACACAGATCATCAATCATTGAAGTATTTATACACCCAGAAAGATCTGAATTTGAGACAGCAGCATTGGCTAGAATTTCTTGCAGTGTATGATCTTGATATCCTGTATACGCCGGGAAAGGCTAACGTTGTAGCGAATGTGCTTAGTAGAAAAACCGCAATCATTGCCAATCTTATAATTACGCCTGGCTTGATTGATAATATATGTGTTCTTCAGAGGAATGATTATTTTATTCAAAGGATCAGAGGGAGAATCCAAAAAGGAGAGCCCTCAAATTTTCAGGTAGATAAAGAAGAAGTTCTAAGACTGAAAGGGAGAATATGTGTTCCCAACATCCCTGAGCTCAAAAGAGAAGTGCTAGATGAATGCCATATATCCAAATTTTGCATCCATCCTGGTGTGAGTAAAATGTACAACGATATCAAACGCACTTTCTGGTGGAAGGCAATGAAGAGGGATATTTCTTTGTATGTTAGCAGATGCCCTACTTGTCAATTGGTCAAGAGCGACCAACAGAAGCTAGCTGGATTGTTGCAGTCGTTGGAAGTCCCAGGTTGGAAATGGGAATAGATTTCCATGGATTTCATAGATGGTTTTCCGCGAACCAGGAAAGGTAATGATAGCATTTGGGTAATCGTAGATCGCTTCACGAAGACTGCCCATTTTATACCTGTCAGATCCAATAGAACCGCTCAAAGTCTAGCACAGATATATTTAAAGGAAATCGTTAAGCTGCATGGAATTCCCATCAGCATAGTCAGTGATAGAGACCCAATATTTGCTAGCAAATTCTGGGAGGCTTTCCAGACAGAATTGGGAACGAAACTGAATATGAGCACCACTTATCACCCTCAAACAGATGGCCAGACTGAGCGGGTGAATAGAATTCTAGAAGATTTATTGCGGGCTTGTATAATTGATTTTTGTGGGTCATAGGAAGATCACTTGCATTTGGCCAAATTCTCATATAACAATAGCTATCAAGCAAGTTTGGGAATGTCGCCATTTGAAGCATTATATGGCAGACCGTGCAGATCTCCAGCATGTTGGGTAGAACCTGGCAATAGACTTGTGTTAGGACCCGATATGATTAGAGAAGCATCTGATAAAGTCGACTTCATCAAAAAGCGATTGAGAACCGCGCAAAGCCGACAGAAAAGTTATGCAGATTCTAGAAGAAGAGATTTGACATTTGCTGTTGGTGACCATGTTTATTTGAAAGTTTCTCCGATGAGAGGAGTAATCAGATTTGGCAAAACTGGGAAGTTGGCACCGAGATTTATTGGTCCCTTTCCTATACTTTAATGAATTGGAACTCTTGCTTATAGGGTTCAATTACCAGATTGGTTGCCTGGAGTGCATAATGTATTTCACGTATCTTAACTTAGAAGACATGTGCATGATCCAGATCTTGTTGTAGAAGAAGCAACGCAACAGGATATAGACATAACTCCAGAATTAGCACTCAGAAGAGAGCCATTGAAGATTGTTGGCAAAGAAACTAGGGAACTAAGAAGCAAAAAGGTTCATTTAGTTAAAGTGCAGTGGAGTAGTGATATTAGAGACTGTACTTGGGAGACTGAGGAAAGCATTAAGCAAGCTTATCCCAAATGCAGAGTGGATATCTCTGACTAACTCCGGTGCAAGGTACCTTTACAATACTTTGCATTTACATTTTGTTTCCTACTTTACTGTTGTTTCCTTTTTGAGGACGAAAAGTTTTAAGTGGGGGAGATTGTAACAACCCGGAAAATACGAGCCAATTTAAAATTTTTAAATTGGTCATTTCAATGGAATTTGAACCATTGAAATAGAATATTTCAATAAAATAGTGAATTAGAAATAGTGAGTCAGTTTGAAAAGTTGAATTCAAACTTTGACTGACTGTGCAAGGTGGAAAATATAACGGATTTTAACGAAACCAAAAATATTTAAATCTGTTAGTCAATACCTTTCTAACGAAGCTGAAAAATCGAAGTTTCATAACGGAAATCAAAAGTTATGGCCGAATGAATTTTCAGAAAGGTCGTTATATAGAATATATAGCACTGAGAAATTGATATTTTGCAAACGACCTCGGAATTCGACGAAACCACTTTTGTTGGGTCCGGGATGTCAAATTATTGCTAGGTTTCAAATTTCATAATTTTTGAAGCTAGTATGTGAGCGTGGAAAAGGAAAATGTGTTTGGTCAATTTCTGTTAAATTGGATCGACCAGAAACTGGCCATTTTTCAAACGATCTCAGAATTCGACGAAACTAGTTTTGTTGGGACCGTAGCGTCAAAACATAGCTAGATTAATTTTTCTGGAATTTTTCAAATTAGTTTGTGGCCCTGGCAAATTGAAATGTACGTTCAAAGTTAAAAATTAAATGTTTTATACTATAATTTGAAAAATAACCGACTGTAACAGTTGAATTGGCCAACGCAACATATCCCATTGTGTACGAGATGGGGGATTTAGCTAGGGACGACAGTCGTTGGACTTGAAAAGGAGTTCGTTGGAGAAAACACTATATAAAAATTTAATAAAACCCTAGGCCAATCAGAATTTTTCTTTCATAAATTAAAATAAAAAACCCCGCTTCTCTCTGAAACGAACGGCGAAACCCGTTCGAAACTTCCCCGACCGATCGTCGCCGCCTCAGCCCCCAATCGCCGCCGCCACCTAACCCCATCGATGCGCCTCCTCCTCCGCTTCAAATCCAACCAACCCTCACCCCCCTTCGACCACCGTATCGCCTGAATCGGGCCCAAGAAGTCACCGACTTCCCTGCGCCGCCCCGATCTCCACCGACCACCGAGCCACCCCAAACCACCACCGACAGGACCGCCTCTCCTTCCTCTTCCACGTCAGCACCTCCGATCGTCCCGTCGTGCCTCGATTTTTGCGAAAACCGCAACCCTAGTTTCGAACCATCCTGAAAGGTGAGTTCTTTTTGATGTTTGCACTTTGAAAAATCATATCTTTATGGTGTATTGACGAAATTCGATGAAACAGGAAACATCGGGACCACAAGGAAGCTCTCTACAACATAGAAGATACCGCGGATTTTTCTGAGTCATCTACGATTTTTAGCACTCCGAAAGCCAATGTGAGAAATCTAAATTAGTTGAATTTGAATGGAAAATGTCGTGTATAAATTGTATAAGCGAAATATAAATTACACACGTGTTGTATACCTCATGTACATGCGATGTGTAAGCTATATAAGCGAAGTATGAATTATACATGCATAGAATAATTGATATATTTGTTGAAATGCAAGTGAAATATAGCAATAATATATATATACACATATATATATACTCCCCTCGTCCACAAACCATGGATGATATTTATTGTTGTGAATTGGTGTGAAATATTGGATGAAAAATGCGAATGGTTGAATAATTGTTTGTGGTTGATATTGTTTGGTTGTGGTTGAAAAATACCCATTGGTGATTGAAATGAATTGGAAAAATTGTGGAAATAAAAATAAAACATGCCGCCTGCGTGCGAATTAGATGCACGAATCTCCATTGTCAAAAACCGCGAGGTTTTAAGGTAGAGCAAGGAGCCGTACTAGGGACGGTGCCGGTTTTAACTACCCTGTCGTTATGCTGCCGAAATTTTGAATAATATTTATGTGTTAGAATTATTTTCATATGTTGAAATTATCTTCATGCATTGAAATTAAAGTCATACGTTGAAACTATATCCATGTATGGAAATGTTCATGTGTTGAAAAGTGATGGGTGAAAATTAAATTCATTTGTGAATGAATGAAGTGTTTAAACAATAAAAATCACATTTTTATAATATATATGAAGTATGTAAAATATTCGCCTTATATATAAATAGTTTCAACAATAAAAATCTCATCTTTCTTATATGAACAACATATATAAAATATCCATGTGTGGGAATGCTCATGTGTTGAGAAGTGTGTGTTTTGGAAAAGTTCATGTGTTGAATAAAAGGATCGAACAATAAAAATTACATTTTTATTGAAACTATATGAAGTGTTGAAAACATTCATTTGTCGTATAAATATTTTAAATGATAAAAATATCATTTTTATCATATATGTGATATGCTAAAGATACACGAACGTTGAAATAAATATTTGTGAATGAAATATTATTTTTAACATGCATAGGAACTAAATAAAATAGTCATGTGTTGAAATATATTTTAGTTCGCCAAAATTATAGATTTTGAAATGTGAAGTGTTAAAAATAGCCACTCGTTCAATTAAATATGCATGAGTTGAAATGTTCATTAATTAGCTAATGATATGATTTTTGCCTATGCATGTAACATTAGAATGAATGGTGTTTTTAAACCAATTTGAATCAAATATGAAGTTGAATGGAAAATGATAAGTGATAAGAACTGTATATATGTACATGCATATTTATTGAACAGGTTATAGCAAAGGGGCTAGAGAAGAGGAATAAAATTTTGTGCCCGACAAATAGGTACACGTTTACTGTTTTGTTTGGGTGATGATTTTATGAGCCTGTTGGCTAGCTGCTTGGCTTTTTCTTTTTGACATGAGACGCCTGTGTGGCTATTTGGGAATTTTCCCTGCCCCTCCCGTACAAAGGAGGTTATGGCGAAATTTTCCAAAATTTAAAGGCTTTAGTGAAATATTTGAAGTGGAAACGATATAGGAATTTTTGAATGAACTATATTTATATAAAAATATAAATATAAATAAAATTAAAACGAAATGTGGCCATGCAATTCGTGTTTTGAAACCGTGATTTCAAATGACTATTGCGGGAAATCCGACCATTGGATTTTCCCGAAACCGCAACCGTTGGGTTCGCCTTGGAGATATCTTTCCAACGGCACCAACTTTGTGAAGATCCGACGGTTGGATTGTCTGGAATGTTTAATTCAAATCTGAAGAAAAACAGTGCCAGAAACGATTATATATATATATAAATATAATTCAATTAAATCGAATAACGACGCTGTAGTTCGTAAATTGAAATCGTAACTTCAAATGGCTAGTGTGGAAGATCCGGCCATCGGATTTTACCAAAACTGAAACCGTTGGATTCGTTTTGGAATGACCTTCCTAATGGTATAAAATTTGTGATGATCCAACGGTTAGATTTTCAGATATGTGTAAAACAAAATTAGTGAAAAACAGCGCCAGTGCATCGACACGACCTGAAACGTCGTTTAATTAAATATGGCCGTTCTAAACAAATAAAAATCGCGATATATCGTTATAAAATACTATAGACGATATAGAGTGGAAATAAACCAATTTTGTTGTGTTTGCTTGATATGTGATGGTTGAATGTATTTAACATGAAAATTATAACTAAAGAACTGAAATGTGAATGTTGAGTAGTCCAACCATGGGATAAATTGATTTGAAAATTTAAATATACGTGGGTTATTTGAAAAGGCCGAGTTCATCTCATTTCAAATAATCGATCGACGTGGGAAGTCGAAGAGTCGAAGATGGTTGAAGACCGACGATCTTCACATTGGATGGATGGGCGCTACTGATGCTCGTGATCGGAGTAGCTACCTTGAAGGAGCTGAAGTAGTAGCCGTCCAGACATACTGTGGATTGTACGGATATGCGAGGAATTTGGTGCCTCCGGTTTCGTTCAGACCCAGAACGGACTTGTAAATGGACTGTGTGTCTGACATTGGATTTTGTTCTGTGCTGATTGATCTCTGTTAAATATATATCTGTTTGGCGGTGGAGAATTAATTCTCTTGCTTAACGCCCTTCTCTGATACGTACGAGCTCAGAGGTTATGTATTGATAGAAGTTAGTCGCATGGAGTGGATTGCCTGTGTGGCACGCCTAAGTGGCATATGATCAAGGCTTCTATTGCAAAGCAAAGTCTTGTGGTTGATGATCAAAGCATAGTCTGTGTGACGTAGCTTTGTGTATAACATGAATTTGCGAGCCTCACACCCCGGTATGAGTTAAAAACGGGAGAAGGACCCAAGGAGTGCACAACGTTTCTTTCTAGCTATGGTGGTGTCAGTGACCTCCCAGCCCTGACATTTATATCTACTTTTCACCTGTGTGGTTGTTGGAATACGAGGCGCCTCGATATAGGTCTGTAAGGATCGGGAAACATGTGTTCAGGAATAATTAATCCTCAAAAGTAAGAGAGGACCGACCTTGGAGGATCCAGGGATTGCTGTGTGTGGTCCCGAAGCATTTGCTAGAGTGTCTCGAACGGAGAGGAGCTTGCTCCTTGCCTCGACTCATGAAGGAATCCAATTTCCAATACGAAATATGCGAATGTGATTGTATTACTAGTATGGCGACATGATATATGGTACCCATGCCGTATAGGATTGATATTTATGATTGAATTTGCTTTTGAAACATATATGCACTAGTAATAATATCAAACACTTTTGTTTTATACGTATGAAGCATTTTTGGCCATTATAAGGTAAAACTCTATCCTCCGGCTTGCGTTGCATTGTGTGATGGGACCTGAGTCTTATAATGGCTTCATTTTATAAAAAGCATTGCGATGATTTAATCATTTACTTTATTTCATGCACTAGCACTCATTGGAGTAAACCCGTTCCGCGAAAGTGGCGTGGTCCTTTGATTTGCCTTATTATTGTTGTTAATAAGTTAAGTAGATTTATCATACCGGTCCCATGACTGACTCGTAGTTTGTTTCTCCTTGCAAACTCGGGTGCCCTCATTTTCACACGGGCAGCCTAGTTACAGGTATCTGGCACTTTTGGCTCATGGCGAGGCTAGACTACACCGTGCTGACTTCGACTCTTTCCGCCATTATTGTATCTATATTATGATTCCGCCATTGGCGATGTAGACTGATATTTATTTTGTGTACTCTTTACGTATGATTCCACCTCTGGCGATGGTGACTGATTATGTATTATTATGCACTAAGTTGTATCCTGCATTGTGCTCTCTGATGTGGTGAGATCTATATGATTCCGCTGTCATATGTGTGTAAATTATTATATTTTCTGTTTATGCTATTATCTGTGATCTGCTAATGATGGTTAATGTGTTATATTCCAATGATTATCCTTAACACCATGTAAAGGGGTTTTGTGATCGTCACATCCAGGTAAATTGAAATGCGCGTTCAAATTCAATATATAGAGTTATATTTTGATTTTGACGAAAACTGATTGAAACGATCGAATCAGCCTACAATACATATCCCAATGTGTTAGGAATAGAGGTAGTTAGCTATGGACGACAGTCGGTGGGTTCGATTTCGAGGTCGAAATAAAAAGTTGCTTTTTGAAATTAATAAAATAAAACTCTCTCCCCTCTATGTCCTCTCTCAGGCCCCCCCGTAATAATCATTCCACAGTTCAGAAGAATAAAAAAAAAGAAAACAAAGGGGGAGATCGCGCCTCCCCCTATACCGCCGCCGTCAGTCCTTCCAAGGATGCCGCCCCTCTGCCAAGATCACCAGACCCTCCCCCTCGCGCCACCTCGACTTCCTCTTCCCCTTCTTTAACCAAATCAAACCCCTTTAAGACCTCAGTGAAACTCTAACCGCCTGAAGCCGCCTTCTCCAAGCGCCGCCTCTTCAAGCGTCTTCCCCCCCCACAGCAGCTCGACGCTAAGAAACCCCCCTCCGCTGAAAGCTGTAAGCTAATTTCTTTTTATATATATATGCATTAAAAACAGGTTTTTTTTAGGTTAATTCTTTTAATAGGAATGCCATGAAAAAGTTAATATTTTTTTATTTATAAAAAGTTTTTATTTTTAACAGTAAAAAGTATAGAAAATTAGATTTTTATATGAAGTTAGAATTAGAAAAATTAGATTTTTCATTGTATATAAAAATTCAATTTTTAATTTATAGAAGAGATAAAGACATGATTTTTATAATGAAATAGCGAAAAGATTATATTTTTGTAGTAGGAAAGATATGATTTTTATGTTATAAAAATAATAAAAATATGATTTTTATCATATGTGAAATATAAAAATATAATTTTTATAAAGTAAAAGTATTGAAAATATGATTTTTATATAATAGAGAATATAAAAATATTATCTTTATATATGTAGCGAAATGAAAATATGATTTTTAGTGAAGTAAAAATACGATTTTTATATTATATAACTAGTAAAAATTCGATCTTTATATATGAAATAGAAATATAAAAATATATTTTTTACATATAGAATGAAGCGTCGAGAAAATATATGAAGTAGAAACAGAAATATGATTTTTATTTATTGAAAGGAAGTAATAAAAATATTATTTTTATTATGAATAGCGTGAAAAGAATTGCGTTGGAATTTCAGACAGATCCAAACGGTTTAACAGTTCAATAGTAAAGCACGGAGGAGTGGAACCCTCGGTGAGAACTTCTCACTTTAAATTTTCTTTTCTAGTTAAAATATATACTAGGATGCAGACGGTGCTTAGTAGCACCCGACACCATCGTCCACAGACCATGGACTTGTTTGTTTGGTTGTTTGGTGATTTATTAGAATATTTGTTGGAATTTTTTTTGTGGTGTGAATAATGAAATTGATTTGATTGATATGTAACACCCCGAAAATTCTATAACTGTGAAATTAACAAATTAAAGTATAATTAATTTGAAATCAAAGAACCAAGGGAAACGGGATACGCCATTGCGTTCGTCTCGGAAAAATACGCGAAATAGAGTCCGAGTTTTCGAAAAACGGAGTCCGTATGAAGAAGATATGGCCTTCGGAAGTTTTGAATCAAATTTAAAATTCAAATAGAATAAAATAATTAAAAATCGGGCCCAATGGGCCAGGGCGGATAAACACCCGCCTAGGCCACCCAGGTCGACTGGGCTGTCGACCTGGGCTACCCATGTCGACAGGGCTGTCGACAGGGGTGTCGACCTGGTCGAGCCCAGTCAACCTGGCTGGCCAGGTCTGTGTTTGGTCGAATTTCTGTGGTCTGCTTTGTCACTAGGGCTAGGTGGCAAGTTTTAATTGGTCTCTCTATCTAATGAATGGCTATGATCAATCCAAGCAACATCAAGGGTCCTAATAAATTCCTAACCTCTATATAAACAACCCTAGACTAAACCCTAATCTATTCATTCAAATTAAGAACATAGCCGCCATGTTGCTGAGGAACGACTAAGGGTAGCCGCCAACTAGAGAGAGGATTAGGGAGAAAGTTCTAAAGCCTAAAGCAATTCAAGCAACCTAAAGCCAATCAATTCAACAAAGGAATCATATCTCTTAATTAGAGAATTCGCCGCAACCATTGTAAGTAGAGTATTACTTTGGTATGAATAAACAACTGTATTGATTTGTATGCTTGAATTGGGATAATAAAGTAGTTCATATTTGTGCAAAATTATGTTATTCATTATAAAGAACTACATGCGGTAGTTCTATGCAAGTATACGTTTGGAATATTGCGCAAATTATGTAATCTATGTTAAAGCTACATGTATGTAGTTGATTGAAATTCATGCAAGTTTGGGGCTTTGTTATTATGTCATCATGATGTATATTTTTGTGCACAAATCATTTTGCAAGTAATTGAAACAAGTTTGGTTGTTATAGTTCATAAGAAACTATGTTGGAATTTTGACACCATAATCCATGTATTAAGTCATGCTTTTGCAAACTTATGAATATGGCTAGGCTATGAATGATATTTGGCATAATTGAAATCCATGATTAAGTCTATCTTGTTTACAAGAATTATATGATGACATATGTGAGACATGGCTAGGTTAGACTCAAAAATCCCCTTTTTGCAAGTTTAAAGCAAACACCATGATTAGGAATATTTATGCATAAGTATATTTATACTATCGTTATGTGATTAGACTTAAACCAAAATTTAGTTGATCTATGCTTCTGTGTTAGTAACAAAGTATCCCCTTTGTAAACATGTAGAAACCTTATGAACATGACTTGTTTATGTTTATGCCATGAACAAATTTAACTTTACTTATGCCATGCTTATGTTTGACATTATGCCATGTTTATGCTAAAAGTATTTATGCCATGCTTATGTTTGACATTATGCCTAAATAAGAATATAGGTTCATGTTGTAGTTAAACCTATGCAAGTTCACATGCTTTGATTCATGTCACCTATGTTACCACTATGCAAGTACACCAATTTCTATTTTGTATTTCCAACGTCGTATTGCAAGTTCATGCGCTCACCTTCCCCTTTTTGTGTATGTAATCACGCCATAAGCCTCCCCTTTTTGCATGGCTAAATTGGGCTTTAAAAGGCTAAGCCCAATATATATATATAAACGGACGTGTAAAACGGGGGAAAATAACGTTGGGTTAAAATTAATTAATGAATGAAAATATAAAATAGAAGGGCCCAAATTCAAGTATGGGTTGGGCCCATGATTGGTGTAACCTTTACACCATTAACTTAATAATGGGCCGCAAATATTTACATATAAGAAATAAAAAAGAATGACAAGATATGTAAATGTAGAACATACGATGTGTTTAACCCGAGGTTGGATTGAGTTGTGATGTAAACCTGCCCGGAACCGCCCGGCTGTCCAGTAGTCACAACAATACCTATCCAATGTGGGAGGTTAAACATGGAGCCCAGCAAGGACCCGAGGTTAGACTGAGTTGTGGCGTAAGACTGCCCGGAACCAACCGGCAACAGGCAGCCACAACAATACCTGTCTAATGTGAGAGGTCAGGGCCTTAATAAGACAATTAAGGCTGAGTCAGGATTGTTAGGATTAAGTGAACTAAAGACTTAATCAAAATGGAACATGCTAAACTAAACGGACTGGTGGGGGTTAGGTTAGAAAACACTTAACCAACTTAGCATGTTGGCTAGAGATAGAAAACCTAGTAACGGGGGACCCTTTTCAGCAGTAACCCTAAAAGGTGTATCAGGATACCCTGAAACTAGGCAGGGTGGGGCACGATTACTGGGCTGATTGTAAGAGGTCAAAGCGACGGCGGTGGTGTAGCAGTGTAGGTTCTAACGGAGTGCGGGCGTGCACACACTCCGGCGCAGAAAAATAAGGCATTGGACACCAGTAGCATACCTGTGCACTCCAAGGTTGTGTCGGGTTGCCACTATAGGACTTGATACACCCCATGGTGGGACCAGCATAGGTAACTACAGACATCGGGGGCCGTAAGACACATGTAACTATGCGAGTAGGAGCCGATCATCATAGAATGGATCACATCACCCTGATTATGGGGTGCAAATTGGAACTAGTATATGGGTTCAGAGATCAACATGGGGTGCGATAGTATATCCGACCCTAGACAACTTAACCAAGTTTATAGTACATGCCCACTTCTTGTTTATACTTATCATACCCAGTTCTTTATTCATAGACAAAATAGTACTAGACTTACTCAGGCTTTATGTCTGACTCTGTTTTTCTTTCGTCTTCTTTCTTCCGTTTCCCCCCCCAGGTCCTCAGGGAGGGAACACAGCAGCTTGACCAACCTCAACATCCAGCTTGAAGAAGAGAAATGTATTGCTTGGACTTTCCTGTTTTGAACTATGGCTTTGGACAATCCACTATGGGGCTTTTGCAGTTTATCTATGTTTTATTTATGCTTCTTTAAATAATGTACTCAAGACAGATTATGAAAGTGTTATGTTATGTTTTTTTTGGAAAGGATGTTGTTGTAACACGTATTTGACTTTATGAAATAAAAGTTTGTTGTTCTTCCGCTGTTTACAAATATGTGTTCTTATATCTGTCTTGTATATCTGTGACTTGTACTTATAAACCTCCACCAAAATTAGGGCATTCCCTTTGAGAGTGACCCTAACGGAGGTGGGGTGTTTCACTTGGTATCAGAGCCAGGTTTACCAGATAAGATAAAAAAGTTTTGAAAAATTATTTTCAAAAAAGAAATTTAAAGAAGCATTTTTAAAAAGAAAAATATTATTTTATTTTAAAAAGGCAAAGTCCACTCTCCAAAGCCATAGTTCAAAACAGGAAAGTCCAAGCAATACATTTCTCTTCTTTAAGCTGGATGTTGAGGTTGGTCAAGCTGCTGTGTTCCCTCCCTGAGGACCTGGGGGGGGGGGGGGGGGAAACGGAAGAAAGAAGACGAAAGAAAAACAGAGTCAGACATAAAGCCTGAGTAAGTTTAGTACTATTTTGTCTATGAATAAAGAACTGGGTATGATAAGTATAAACAAGAAGTGGGCATGTACTATAAACTTGGTTAAGTTGTCTAGGGTCGGATATACTATCGCACCCCATGTTGATCTCTGAACCCATATACTAGTTCCAATTTGCACCCCATAATCAGGGTGATGTGATCCATTCTATGATGATCGGCTCCTACTCGCATAGTTACATGTGTCTTACGGCCCCCGATGTCTGTAGTTACCTATGCTGGTCCCACCATGGGGTGTATCAAGTCCCATAGTGGCAACCCGACACAACCTTGGAGTGCACAGGTATGCTACTGGTGTCCAATGCCTTATTTTTCTGCGCCGGAGTGTGTGCACGCCCGCACTCCGTTAGAACCTACACTGCTACACCACCGCCGTCGCTTTGACCTCTTACAATCAGCCCAGTAATCGTGCCCCACCCTGCCTAGTTTCAGGGTATCCTGATACACCTTTTAGGGTTACAGCTGAAAAGGGTCCCCCGTTACTAGGTTTTCTATCTCTAGCCAACATGCTAAGTTGGTTAAGTGTTTTCTAACCTAACCCCCACCAGTCCGTTTAGTTTAGCATGTTCCATTTTGATTAAGTCTTTAGTTCACTTAATCCTAACAATCCTGACTCAGCCTTAATTGTCTTATTAAGGCCCTGACCTCTCACATTAGACAGGTATTGTTGTGGCTGCCTGTTGCCGGTTGGTTCCGGGCAGTCTTACGCCACAACTCAGTCTAACCTCGGGTCCTTGCTGGTCTCCATGTTTAACCTCCCACATTGGATAGGTATTGTTGTGACTACTGGACAGCCGGGCGGTTCCGGGCAGGTTTACATCACAACTCAATCCAACCTCGGGTTAAACACATCGTATGTTCTACATTTACATATCTTGTCATTCTTCTTTATTTCTTATATGTAAATATTTGCGGCCCATTATTAAGTTAATGGTGTAAAGGTTACACCAATCATGGGCCCAACCCATACTTGAATTTGGGCCCTTCTATTTTATATTTTCATTCATTAATTAATTTTAACCCAACGTTATTTTCCCCCGTTTTACATGTCCGTTTATATATATATATTGGGCTTAGCCTTTTAAAGCCCAATTTAGCCATGCGAAAAGGGGAGGCTTATGGCGTGATTACATACACAAAAAGGGGAAGGTGAGCGCATGAACTTGCAATACGACGTTGGAAATACAAAATAGAAATTGGTGTACTTGCATAGTGGTAACACAGGTGACATGAATCAAAGCATGTGAACTTGCATAGGTTTAACTACAACATGAACCTATATTCTTATTTAGGCATAATGTCAAACATAAGCATGGCATAAATACTTTTAGCATAAACATGGCATAATGTCAAACATAAGCATGGCATAAGTAAAGTTAAATTTGTTCATGGCATAAACATAAACAAGTCATGTTCATAAGGTTTCTACATGTTTACAAAGGGGATACTTTGTTACTAACACAGAAGCATAGATCAACTAAATTTTGGTTTAAGTCTAATCACATAACGATAGTATAAATATACTTATGCATAAATATTCCTAATCATGGTGTTTGCTTTAAACTTGCAAAAAGGGGATTTTTGAGTCTAACCTAGCCATGTCTCACATATGTCATCATATAATTCTTGTAAACAAGATAGACTTAATCATGGATTTCAATTATGCCAAATATCATTCATAGCCTAGCCATATTCATAAGTTTGCAAAAGCATGACTTAATACATGGATTATGGTGTCAAAATTCCAACATAGTTTCTTATGAACTATAACAACCAAACTTGTTTCAATTACTTGCAAAATGATTTGTGCACAAAAATATACATCATGATGACATAATAACAAAGCCCCAAACTTGCATGAATTTCAATCAACTACATACATGTAGCTTTAACATAGATTACATAATTTGCGCAATATTCCAAACGTATACTTGCATAGAACTACCGCATGTAGTTCTTTATAATGAATAACATAATTTTGCACAAATATGAACTACTTTATTATCCCAATTCAAGCATACAAATCAATACAGTTGTTTATTCATACCAAAGTAATACTCTACTTACAATGGTTGCGGCGAATTCTCTAATTAAGAGATATGATTCCTTTGTTGAATTGATTGGCTTTAGGTTGCTTGAATTGCTTTAGGCTTTAGAACTTTCTCCCTAATCCTCTCTCTAGTTGGCGGCTACCCTTAGTCGTTCCTCAGCAACATGGCGGCTATGTTCTTAATTTGAATGAATAGATTAGGGTTTAGTCTAGGGTTGTTTATATAGAGGTTAGGAATTGATTAGGACCCTTGATGTTGCTTGGATTGATCATAGCCATTCATTAGATAGAGAGACCAATTAAAACTTGCCACCTAGCCCTAGTGACAAAGCAGACCACAGAAATTCGACCAAACACAGACCTGGCCAGCCAGGTTGACTGGGCTCGACCAGGTCGACACCCCTGTCGACAGGGCTGTCGACAGCCCTGTCGACATGGGTAGCCCAGGTCGATAGCCCAGTCGACCTGGGTGGCCTAGGCGGGTGTTTATCCGCCCTGGCCCATTGGGCCCGATTTTTAATTATTTTATTCTGTTTGAATTTTAAATTTGATTCAAAACTTCCGAAGGCCATATCTTCTTCATACGGACTCCGTTTTTCGAAAACTCGGACTCTATTTCGCGTATTTTTCCGAGACGAACGCAATGGCGTATCCCGTTTCCCTTGGTTCTTTGATTTCAAATTAATTATACTTTAATTTGTTAATTTCACAGTTATAGAATTTTCGGGGTGTTACATTCTCCCCCACTTAAAAGGATTTCGTCCCCGAAATCTTCAAGTTAGGAGGAATGTATATCCTAACATCCAATCATCCATCTACTCATCCATCAAACACTAGCATCCATTGTCCTTAAAAGACTTCTAATGCTTCATGATCATATGCGAAGTGTGTGTATATGAACTTATCTAATGCAAAATCAGGCGGTCTACTGATTCAGTTGACCTCCTTAATGCGAATTATGTAAGTGCCATGAATCCATCATGTATGCAAATTTTCCTATTCTTGATTCTACATGAGTGCACAACCATTCAATACAAATGCAGCATCCACATGACAACACATTAAAGTTCAACCATATACGAATGCAAACATATATGCATATGCAATATGAAGTGACTGAGCCGATCTAAAACCTAGATTGTGTGTGTATATGCAACCACGAGCAACCACTAGCAATCACTTGCAACCACTTGCAACCATCATCCATAACATGTTTCAACTACATGTTTCAATCCAAAGGGTCTCTACCTAAAAGATAAGGTCGAGGAAATATACCTGAAAAGATAGATAAAAGCGCAACTTAAGGAAAATGAAAGATCAAGGATGTACCCTTGAACAGAAAAGGGTAGGCAGTACGTATTCTAGCTTCAGTTTCCCAAGTCGCGTCTCCCTCGGCGTCGCTCCACTGAACTTTGACGAGCTTGAATTCACGGTTGCGTAGTTTCTTCACTTCCGTTCCCAAGATGCGGGTTGGAACTTTTCTTATGGTTGCTTCGCGTTCCACTTCGGCCTCTTCGAGTATATTTGGCTCTACCACTTCAGCAGACTCATGTAGACATTTTCGAAGATGTGAAACGTGAAAAACGTTGTGGACTCCAGCCAACTTCTCGGGTAGCTCTAATCTATAAGCCATTTTCCCAATTTTCTCGATAATAGGGAATGGCCCTACGAACCTTGGTGCAAGTTTTCCTGTGGTTCCAAAACGAACAACGTTCCTTAGCGGTGATACCTTGAGAAAAACTCTGTCTCCTACTTCAAATTCAAGGTCGGTCCTCCTCTTGTCGGCATAGGACTTTTGTCTGTCTTGGGCCGTTTTCATCCTTCTTCGTATTAAGTCCACTTTCTCTGAAGTCTCTCGGATCATATCTGGTCCAAGTATGAGCTTATCCGTGGATTCCCACCAACAAGTGGGCGATCGGCACGGTCTTCCATATAAAGCTTCGAAGGGCGCCATTCCGATGGTTGCTTGATAGCTGTTGTTGTAGGCAAATTCCACCAAAGGAAGGTGGTCTTCCCATGTCCCTCCGAAGTCGAGGACGCATAGCCTTAAAAGGTCTTCCAAAACTCTGTTCACTCTCTCTGTCTGGCCGTCGGTTTGGGGATGATAGGCTGTGCTCAAGCATAACTGCGTTCCCACTGCTTCTTGCAGACTCCGCCAAAACTCACTGGTGAAGATGGGGTCTCGGTCACTAACAATGCTAGATGGTATTCCATGGAGTCGAACGATTTCCTTGAGGTAAAGTGATGCTAGGGATGAGGCAGTTCTTTTACTTTTGACAGGTAAAAAGTGGGCGCTTTTAGTAAGCCTATCCACTATTACCCAAATACTAGTGTTGCCTCTCCTAGACCTAGGCAGCCCATCGATGAAGTCCATTGAGATGCTATCCCACTTCCACTGCGGGACCTCCAGAGGATGTAACAGTCCGCCAGGCTTTTTCTGTTCCGCCTTAACCTGTTGGCACACCATACACTTAGAAACGAATGCTGCCACGTCCTTTTTCATGCCGTTCCAGAAGAAAGTCCTTTTTATATCTTTGTACATTTTATCTCCGCCTGGGTGTATCGTCATCTTGGAATGATGCGCTTCCTCGAGAACCTTCCTTACTAACTCTTTTGTCTGTGGGACGCATAGTCTTCCGTCTCGCCTTAGCAAACCCTTATCGTCGATGGAGTATCTGTGACTTGTACTTATAAACCTCCACCAAAATTAGGGCATTCCCTTTGAGAGTGACCGTAACGGAGGTGGGGTGTTTCACTTGGTATCAGAGCCAGGTTTACCAGATAAGATAAAAAAGTTTTGAAAAATTATTTTCAAAAAAGAAATTTAAAGAAGCATTTTTAAAAAGAAAAATATTATTTTATTTTAAAAAGGCAAAGTCCACTCCCCAAAGCCATAGGTACTATCTCTTATCCTTCGTTTTGAGTCTATCCTTTTTGTTTCAGCATGTCCCAAGAACTTAACTTGCCAGAAGGGGTGCCAATACCTGGTTGGTTTAGACGGTTCTTAGAAGCAAGGGCCACTCAGCCAGGTCCTACAATTCCTCCTCCCCCAGCTGAAGGAAATCATCCAGCTGCAGCGACACCTTTTCCTCCACCTCCTCCACGGGGAAACACGTTTGCTAAGATATGTAAAGATTTTAAAGCTATGGGAGGAAGGGATTTCCATGGAACTGAGTCCTTCGTAGCAGCTAGAAATTGGCTGAAAGAAACTGAGGACCTATTCATCATCTTTGAGGTAGAAGATAGACAAAAAGTACAGTTGGCAGTGTGGCTATTGAAGGGCGAGGCTTCCTACTGGTGGGAAGTCACTAATGCTGAAAGACCAGTGGAGACATGGGAGGACTTTAGGGCAAGGTTTGAGACCAAATTTCTCTCAGATGCGGAAAGAAGTTTGCAGTTGGAAAAATTCTTATTTCTTAAGCAAGGGGACAAGACAGTCAGAGAATATGTGAATCAGTTCGATGAGCTGGCTAGGTTTGGGCTTGACCTAGTCAACACCCCGCACAAGAAGGCTCTCCGTTTCGTCAAAGGGTTGAATGAGCCATTACACAGTTTGGCCATGACCCATATACCCATGGGATCCACGTATGAAAGATTGGTGCAAATGGCATTGCTGAATGAAGAGGATAAAGGCAAGAAGAAAGGGGGTTTGCAGCCCATGAAGACAGACTTTAAGAAAGGCGGGAAAGGCAACAAAGAGAAGAGGAAGTGCAATTTCTGTGGCAAAGTGGGGCACTTAGTAAAGGACTGCCGGAAAAAGAAGGCCAAGGAAAATGGTGGGTGCTTTTCTTGCGGTGAGACGGGCCATAGGGCTAAGGACTGCCCAAAGAAACGAGGACAGGGGCAGAGGGCTGGATCCACCCCAGGGGCACAGGTCCATGTGCTAGAAGCGCCACCTCTGCAACAGCGAGGTATAAATACTTCTGTAGAAAGTGTAGTTTATCTTTATGATCACCCCGTTCGCACTTTATTTGATTCTGGCGCGTCACACTCCTTTATCTCGTCTGCTTTAGTAGAATCTCTGCACCTAAAAACTAGTATGGTAGAGGACCCCTTAATTGTTTCAAACCCAATTGGGGGCCCAACTCATTTGTCTATGATCTGTGTGGGATTGAAAATTTCTATTCTAAGCGTGGAATTTCAATGTAGTGCCTTTGTTTTGGGCTTTTCGGGGTATGGTTTGATTTTGGGTATGGATTGGCTATCCAGTAATGGGGCCATCCTTGATTGTGAGAAAAGGGTTGTTAGGCTCCTAACCCAGCTCGGTAATACTTTGGAAATTTCTTGTAATCCCTCGTATGCGCTTATGCTTAGTTATCTTGAATCGCTAGATGCCTCTGTTGAAAATTTGAAATCAGTTAGAGTGGTCCGGGAATATCCGGATGTCTTTGAAGAGGTGAAGGGCTTGCCTCCGAAGCGGGAAATAGACTTCCGCATATATCTTGTAGATAATGCAAAGCCCGTTGCGTTGCCCATTAGACATATGGCTCCACGAGAAAGGAAAGAGCTCAGTAAACAGATTAAAGAGCTTCTAGAGAAGGGGTTCATTAGGAGGAGCATTTCAGAATGGGGCGCTCCAGTGGTGTTCGCTACGAAGGCGGATGGTTCACTCCGTCTATGTGTTGACTATAGGGAGCTCAACAAGCTAACGAAAAAGAATAGGCACCCTCTCCCTAGAATTGACGATTTATTTGACCAGCTTGTAGGGGCGTCTGTTTTCTCCCAACTCGATTTAGCAACCGGTTTTCATCAGCTAAGGGTGGCTGAAGATAGCATCGATAAAACGGCATTCAGAACCCCAGACGGTTTCTTTGAATGGCTTGTCATGCCTTTCGGCTTGACAAATGCACCTGCTTACTTCGTGGACCTGATGAGTAGGGTATTTAGAGATTTCCTCAACAAATTCGTCGTGGTCTTCGTAGATGATATCCTTATCTTCTCAAAGAATGAAGAGGAACATGCTCAGCACCTAAGGGCAATCATGGAAACTTTGCGAGTCCATTAACTAAAAGCCAAGTTCTCCAAATGCCACTTTTGGAGAGAAGAAGTGAGGTTCCTTGGGCACATAGTATCCAAACAAGGGTTAGCAGTGGACCCTGCGAAGGTAGTGGCGGTATAGGATTGGAAGACACCAAGGAATGCAACTGAGGTTCGAAGCTTTCTAGGACTAGCGGGTTTCTATCGAAAATTTATAAGGGATTTTGCGAAAATCTCAGCTCCGCTCACGAAATTGACTAAGAAGAATCTAGTGTTCAATTGGGATTTGGATTGCGAGTTTGCTTTCCAACGACTAAAAAGGGCTCTCACAACAGCCCCAGTTTTGACACTGCCGGATGGGAGCAAGATGTTCACTGTTTATACGGATGCATGTGGGACAGGGCTAGGCGCCGTCTTAATGCAAGAAGGAAGGGTAGTAGCTTATGGCGGGAGGCAATTGAAGGTGCACGAAAAGAACTACCCAACCCACGATCTTGAGTTAGCCGCCATCGTCTTTGCACTCAAGTCTTGGCGACACTATCTCCTAGGTGAGAAGTTCGAACTTTACACTGACCATAAATCGTTGAAATATCTTTTCTCGCAGAAAGATCTTAACTTGAGGCAACAAAGATGGATGGAGTTTCTTGCCTCGTACGATTTCGAAATCTCCTATACTCCGGGCAAAGGCAACGTAGTGGCAGACGCGTTGAGCCGAAAGAAATTGACCCTAAGCCCGTTGTTTGTTGAAAGACAAAGCCTAGAGTTTATAGCCAGCTTCGACTTTAGGCCCTCCTCCGATTTCGTACCGGGCTTGCTAGCATCTCTCGAAGTGCGCCCAACTTTAGTGGATTCAGTAGGGGCAGCACAACGCGAAGACCCTCAGCTTGTGGAAATAATTGATAGGCTAATTAGGGGTGAGACTTCAAGTCACCTCAACATCCAGCTTGAAGAAGAGAAATGTATTGCTTGGACTTTCCTGTTCTGAACTATGGCTTTGGACAATCCACTATGGGGCTTTTGCAGTTTATCTATGTTTTATTTATGCTTCTTTAAATAATGTACTCAAGACAGATTATGGAAGTGTTATGTTATGTTTTTGGAAAGGATGTTGTTGTAACACGTATTTGACTTTATGAAATAAAAGTTTGTTGTTCTTCCGCTGTTTACAAATATGTGTTCTTATATCTGTCTTGTATATCTGTGACTTGTACTTATAAACCTCCACCAAAATTAGGGCATTCCCTTTGAGAGTGACCGTAACGGAGGTTGGGTGTTTCATGATATGTGTATGGCGTGGGCCATTATTAGACCGGGGATAAGGCTAGACCTTGTCCCGTTTCTAGTATCGTGCCGTTATGCCGCCGAAATTTTCTAAAAAAAGTTAGAAAAATAAAAAGATCATTTTATTGAATAAATGAACTGAATAGAAATTCATGTGTTGAAATAAAATATTTTAATCGTTAAAAATATAATTTTTAACGTGAATGTGAATAAATAAATATTCATTTACAAACCGGACGGTTTGGTTATGAACACCTATTTGAAGGACATTGATTGGGACGATAAATTTTACACGTTGCCCAACTGCACAAATAATATTCAGTGTTTGTTGATTTGAAACCCCACATGGGTGTTGGGATGATATTTGGCGTACACTAATCCCAATTATTTAGTTGTATGTCGATCGATTGGTCGACAGACTGTGTAATCGTTAATTATTTATATTTAATGCTTATGCAGTTGTGTGGTGCACTTTGGATGATATTGGATTATTTATCGTTGCTATTATATACATGTTTTGTATGGAATCCATATAATTAACATTATATGGTGATTGATTGGGCCTCATTCCAATCGGGAAAATAAAGAATATTATAAAATGAAGATTCATGTGTTGAATATAAAAATAGTCATGTGTTGACGATGCTCATGTATTGAGAATATTCATGTTTTGAAACTATTCATGTGTTGAGTAAAATATTTTAACAATAAAATTTACATCTTGATCATATTTACGATTAGAAACAACTTTACGGTTGGAGTCTGATTAAAAATCAAACGATAGATACCGTAATTTTATAAAATATATTACACAACAAAAATAGTCATGTGTTGACAGTACTCATGTGTTGAGATTAGTCATGTGTTGAAAGAAATATATATTCAAGTGTTGAATAGAATATATATTCATTTGTTGAATAGAATAACGAATTTATTGAAATATATAAAGCCGTGCTGATTAGAGTTGCGCTATTTTGACGTGAACGTTATTTATATCGATTTTATTCGAATATCGAAAAGAAAGTGATTTCAAAATATAATATTTTGAAAATATTATCATTTATATATTAATGATATGGAATATTCAATTTTGATTCGAAATTGAATATGAAGTTGAAATTGTTTTGAAAACGAATTTAAAACGAATTATAAAGTACGTTTTAAAAGGAAATCGATGAAATATATATAATATATATGTTATATATATATAATGGCCTGAATAGAACGCGCTGCACCGCGGCAGTTCGCGAATTTCGACCATTGACTTCGAATTGACGTTGCGGGAGATCCGACCGTCGGATTCTCCTAAAACCAGAATCGTTGGGTTCGTATCGAAAAGAGCTTTCCAATGAATATTAGAAATTTGAAATCTAATGGTCAGATTTGGTATTATGTCCAAATCTAATTTGGAAAAGGTCGCTGTAAGTGCAGTTCGATGGCCGTTGATGGAAATCGACTATACGGGCCTTGATAAAATTATTAAAAATATTAATAATTTGTTTAATATCATAATATATGAATTGGAAAGAATTGGGATGAAAATTTCCCAATTTGAAAAGATAAAAATAGATTTTTATCGAAATGAACTAGTTTGAACTAGAATTGTAACTCCATTTATTTTTAAAATAAATAAAATGGATTGAAAGTGGTTTTAAAAATAACCAGAATTTCCAATATATAAAGTGGAAATGGATTTGAATCGAAATTGTCTTTGGAATATTTCGATGTTGGATTTCGTGATTATACAGATATTGTTATGGAGATTTGAAAGATATATTTATATCGTTATTTCCAACACGATATTTGTTGATTTCAGAATTTGATATTGAATATAAGCCGACATATTTTCTATTCAGAGCCTTGTATTTAATATCAAATGGGATTTTGGGTTCGTCGTGAATGATGTCTTGAATAACACTATTCTTGGACCTAGTGTAGAAAAGATTAAATCTTTCTATTTAGATTTAATGAAGTGTACCAATTAAATAATATTTAATTGGAATTGAATTTGAATGTGATTTGGGTTTATCATGAACCGTGTTTTAGATGACATTGGTTCTTTAACCCAGATAAAGGCAGGATATTGATTTTTGAGAAGATTAAAACTAAGTGGAGTTTTAATGAATATGTAATTAGATTGAAATGTGAATTGATAATTTAAATTATCAAATCTGAAAAGTGATCGAGAATGGAGTATCAGCAGTTTTGCTCCAAAGCGATAATTAAATCTTTAATTAGATTTGAACGTGAAACGGTAATTAATATTTACTGATAACACCGTGGTGTTAGATATGGAGTATTACCAGTTTTCTCCATGGGATGAATAGGTTGGGATTGGGAAATAAAATAAATAATTACTTCGGTGTGGTTCGCTAATCCTGACTGGTTTGGAAAACCATAATACGGGTTGAAATGATATCCAAAGGAAGATTAAAGAATAAATTTAGAAGAATTTATCTTTGATAAAATTAATGGGAACCTTTCCCTAAGAATGTGAATTTTTGAATAAAAGAATATTCTGAATTGGAATGAGGCGTATGCTGTGTTTGTGTAACACGTGTTTGTTATATACGCGGGTTATTCAGAAAGGCCGGGTATATACCCATTCTGAATAACCGATTCGACGATATGTCGAAGATGAAGACGGTTGTTGAAGACCGGAAGTCTTCACATCGTTTGGGTGATTACTGATGATCCTTGATTGGGCTGTATACCCAAGATGAGGGAATCAGTTGGTGATCGTCCAGACGTACTTGGAGATCGATGGATATGCGAGGAAAGTGCCCCCGGTTTCGTTCAGACCCATTGTAAATGGATTGTATGTCTGACATTGGATTTTATTCTGTGTTGATTGATCTCAATTAAATATACATCTGTTTGGCGGGGGAGAATTTATTCTCTTTCTTAACGCCCTTCTCTGAGACGTACGTGCTCAGAGGTTGTATATCGATGTACATCGGTCGCATGGCATGAATTGCCTCTGTGGCACGCCTAAGTGGCAGATGATCAAGGTTTCTGTTGAAAAGCAAAGTCTCGTGGTTGATCATCAAAGCACGGCCTGTGTAGCGCAGCTTTGTGTATGACGTTAATTCGCGAGCCTCACACCTCGGTATGAGACAAAAATGGGATAGTGACTGCAGGGAAAGCACGACGTTTCTTTCTAGCTAGTGGTGATGTCAGTGCTTAAACTGGATGACATTTATATACTTTTCACCTGTGTGGTGTTGGAATGCGAGGCGCCTCGGATATAGGTCTGTTAGGACCGGGAAACGTGTGTTCAGGAATAACTTATCCTCAAAAGTAAGAGAGGACCGGCCCTGAAGATCCAAGGATCATAGTGGGGTCCTGAGACATTTGCTAGAGTGTCTCGAATCGGAGAGGAGCTTGCCCCTTGCCTCGACTCATGATGGAATCCAATTTCCAATACGTGATATTTCGGTTTTATTTGTAGAGCCTAGTATGGCGACATAGTGGTATAGGCCACTTATGCCGTCTATGATTTCTACTTATGATTGAAGTTGTTTTCTTCACTTATAGTAGTAATAAAATTTGAAATTTAGCGTATCAAGCATTTTTGGCTATTATAAGGTAAAAACCTTATCCTCCGGCTTGCGTTGCATTGTGTGATGGGACCTGGGTCTTATAATAGCTTCATTTTTCTTTATTTAGCATTGCGCTGTTTGTTTAATGCACTGGTATTCTTAGGAGGAAACCCGTTCCATGTTATACGGTGCGGTCCCTTGATTTACCTAACTTTAAAAATAAAGATTAATAACTGTTTTAGTTCTCACAGTAGTCGCATGACTGACCTGGAGTTTATTGTTTTAACCTAAACTCTGGGTGCCCTTATTTTCCGCATGGGCTGCTAGTAGTTTTGGTTTTGCAGATTTATATTCACAGGAACCTGGTTTACAGCTAGAATGATATCCGGAAAGCTCTGTATCCGTATATCTCTTTCAGTTGTGTTTTGCATTATTTTTCCACTGTAGTACTGTATTTAAATCTCTGATATTCTTTGTTGTATAATATTTATTCATACTTTGTATATTCTTCTAATCTGATGGAATTGTTATAATAAACAATGAAATGTTCTTCTGTTTGTGTTCCGATGTGTGTTGTCCTCAAAGCAATTCATTCTTTCCTTCACGGGGAAGTTCGGGTCGCTACTGTTTGCGTTCTATTTTGTCGTGTTCTCAAGATAATCCGGGCTTTCCTTACCGGGGAAGTTACGGGCTATCACGGTTGGTATCAGAGCATTGGTTTACAGAGCTCGAGAACAAGACACATTAGAACCGAATGAAAGAATTCATCAGATATTGGATTAGTAATAACCAATTAGAATGACTCGTTAGAGATAGGATCAGTAGTATCCTAGAACGAGTGTGAAGAGTATACTTTTCAAATGAAAAGTTTTTGTTTTGAAATTTAAATCATTTTAAACGTATTTGAATATTTATTTGTATTGAATTTGGACAATCGAGTATGTAAAGGTTTTGCATATACGCGTCATGAACGTATATTCGAAGTTTTAATATACTAGATAGATATAGAATCACAGTCTAGTCGCTCGGGGATAATTCTTGTAATGTCCGGACATCATCAGTATTTATGTTCGTGTTTCGAAGGTGTGATATCTATATATTTCCATTAGGCTGGTGTGAGAACAAAAATATAGCTAGAATACATTGTTGTGATTGGCATAAAAACATGATTTTTTGTATGTATATTAAAATTATGAATTTGAAATGATAATTCACTAATTGATTGATGTTTGTGTTGTTTGTTTATTTGTTTGATAATTTTGAAACCATTAAGCCTAATTGAATCAAATATTGAACTGTGTTGGAAAATTGTTTGAAAATGCATGCATATACATGTACTTACATTGAACAGGTCATAGCAAGGAGGCTAGAGCAGAGAATAAAATTGTTTGCCCGACAAATAGTACATGTTTACCATAATTTACTGTTTTGTTTGGGTGATGATGATTTATTGAGCCGATTGGCTAGCCGCTTGGCTGTTTCTTTTTCTTTTTGGATTGAAGAAGGCCATGGGAGGCTATATGAAATATCTTGAAGTCCCCGGTGCAGGGGAGGTTATGGCGAAATTTTTCGAAAATTTAGAGTGTTAGCCAAATTTTTGAAGAATTTGAAAAGTTCTTAGAAACTGAAAAGTTGAAGAACTTAAGCCATAAAGAAAATAACGGAAATTGAGTTGGTTTGTAGAACAACTTCCAGCTTCGTTCCTTTTCAAGGACGAAAAGTTTTAAGTGGGGGAGATTGTAATAACCCAGAAATGCGAGCCAATTTAAAATTTTTATTTTGGCAATTTTAATGGATTTTGAATATTTAAAATGAATTATTTTAAATAAAAACGATAAGAAATTTATTTTGAATGGAATTCGAATGTATATATTTATATAGATCGTCATTAGAATACAAATAATTATTTATATATAAAAGGAATTGAAAATGGCGCGGTAGTTTAAAAATTCGATTTCAAATTTCAAATGAATGTACCGGGTGCAAAATAAACCGGATTTTAGTGAAACCAAAAATAATAAAATCTAATTGAGAATATCTTTCCAACGAATCCAAAAAATCAAAATTTCATAGCGGGGATAAACAGTTATGCCCAATTGAAAATTCAGAATAGTCGCTATGGAATTTCGGCCCTTAAAAATGGAAATTTTGCAAACTACCTCGGTTTTCAATGAAACCACTTTTGTTGGATCCGTGATGTCAAATTATTGATAGATTCCAAAATTCGTAATTTTTCGAATCAATATGTGAGCGTTGTAAAGGAAAACATGTTTAACCAGTTTCAGTTGATTTTAATCGACTAGAAAATGGCCATTTTTCAAACGGTCTCAGAATTCGATGAAACTGGTTTTGTTAGGACCATATCGTCAATACGAGGCTAGAAAATATTTTTCGGGAATTTTTAGAGTCCGTATATGGCCCCGGTAAATTGAAATGCGCGTTCAAATTCAATATATAGATTTATATTTTGATTTTGACGAAAACCGATCGAAACGATCGAATCTGCCTATGATACATATCCCATTGTGTTCGTAATAGGGGTAGTTAGCTATGCACGATAGTCGATGGGTTCAATTTCGAGGTCAAAATAAAATGTTGCTTTTTGAAATTAATAAAATAAAATAAAACCCTCTCCCCTCTATGTCCTCTCTCAGGCCCCCCTCGTTAAAATCATTCCATAGTTCAGAAGAATTAAAAAAAACAAAAGGGGAGATCGCGTCGCCCCCTATACCGCAGCGGTCGGTCCTTCAAAGGACGCCGCCCCTCTGCCAAGATCACCAGACCCTCCCCCTCGCGCTACCTCGACTTCCTCTTCCCCTTCTTTAACCAAATCGAACCCCTTTAAGCCCTCAGCGAAACCCTAACCGCCCAAAGCCGCCTCCTCCAAGTGCCGCCTCCTCAGGCGTCTTCTCCCCCTACAGCAGCTCGATGCCAAGACCCCCCCCCCCCCCCCCCCCGCTGAAAGCTATAAGCTAATTTCTTTTTATGTATGTATATATATATATTAAAAACAGGTTTTTTTAGGTTAATTCTTTTAATAGGAATGCCATGAAAAAGTTTGTATTTTTTTTATTTATAAAAAGTTTATATTTTTAACAGTAAAAAGTTTAGAAAATTAGATTTTTATATGAAGTTAGAATTAGAAAAATTAGATTTTTCATTATTGATAAAAATTCGATTTTTAATTTATAGAACATATAAAGAAATGATTTTTATAATGAAATAGCGAAAAGATTATATTTTTGTAGTAGGAAAGATATGATTTTTATGTTATAAAAATAATAAAAATATGATTTTTATCATATGTGAAATATAAAAATATAATTTTTATAAAGTAGAAGTATTGAAAATATGATTTTTATATATTAGAGAATATAAAAATATTATCTTTATATATGTAGCAAAATAAAAATATGATTTAAAGTAAAAATACGATTTTTAAATTATATAACTAGTAAAAATTCGATCTTCATATATGAAATAGAAATGTAAAAATATAATTTTTATATATAGAATGAAGCATCGAGAAAATATATGCAGTAGAAATAGAAATATGATTTTTATTTATTGAAAGGATGTAATAAAAATATAATTTTTATTATGAACAACATGAAAAGAACTGCATTGGAATTTCAGACAGATCCAGACGGTTTAGCAGTTCAACAGTAAAGCACGACGGAGTGGAACCCTTGGTGAGAACTTCTCACTTTAAATTTTCTTTTCTAGTTAAAATATATACTAGGATGCAGACGGTGCTTAGTAGCACCCGACACCATCGTCCACAGACCATGGACTTGTTTGTTTGGTTGCTTGGTGATTTATTAGAATATTTGTTGGAATTTTGTTTGTGGTGTGAATAATGAAATTGATTTGATTGATATGTGTATGGCGTGGGCCATTATTAGACCGGGGATAAGGCTAGACCTTGTCCCGTTTCTAGTATCGTGCCGTTATGCCGCCGAAATTTTCTAAAAAATGTTAGAAAAATAAAAAGATCATTTTATTGAATAAATGAACTGAATAGAAATTCATGTGTTGAAATAAAATATTTTAATCATTAAAAATATAATTTTTAACATGAATGTGAATAAATAAATACTCATTTACAAACAGGACGGTTTGGTTATGAACACCTATTTGAAGGACATTGATTGGGGCAATAAATTTTACACGTCGCCCAACTGCACAAATAATATTCAGTGTTTGTTGATTTGAAACCCCACACGGGTGTTCAGATGATATTTGACGTATACTAATCCCAATTATTTAGTTATATGTCGATCGATTGGTCGACAGACTGTGTAAGCGTTAATTATTTATATTTAATGCTTATGCAGCTGTGTGGTGCACTTTGGATGATGTTGGATTATTTATCGTTGCTATTATATACATGTGTTGTATGGAATCCATATAATTAACATTATATGGTGATTGATTGGGCCTTATTCCAATCGGGAAAATAAAGAATATTATAAAATGAAGATTCATGTGTTGAATATAAAAATAGTCATGTGTTGGCGATGCTCATGTGTTGAGAATATTCATGTGTTGAAACTATTCATGTGTTGAGTAAAATATTTTAACAATAAAATTTACATCTTGATCATATTTACGATTAGAAACTACTTTACGGTTGGAGTCTGATTAAAAATCAAACGATAGATACCATAATTTTATAAAATATATTACATAACAAAAATAGTCATGTGTTGACAATACTCATGTGTTGAGATCTGTCATGTGTTGAAAGAAATATAGATTCATGTGTTGAATATAGTATATATTTATTTGTTAAATAGAATAACGAAATTATTGAAATATATAAAGTCGTTTTGATTAGAGTTGCGCTATTTTGACGTGAACGATATTTATATCGATTTTATTCGAATATCGAAAAGTAAGTGATTTAAAAATATAATATTTTGAAAATATTATCATTTATATATTAATGATATGGAATATTCAATTTTGATTCGAAATTGAATAAGAATTTGAAAATGTTTTGAAAAAGAATTATAAAATATGTTTTAAAAAGAAATCAACGAAATATATATAATATATATATTATATATATATAATGGCCTGAATAGAACGCGCCGTGCCGCGGAGTTCGCGAATTTCGACCATTGACTTCGAATTGACATTGGGGGAGATCCGGCTGTCGGATTCTCCTAAAACCAAAACCGTTGGGTTCGTATCGAAAAGAGCTTTCCAATGAATATTAGAAATTTGAAATCTAATGGTTGGATTTGGGATTATGTCCAAATCAAATTTGGAAAAGGTCGTTGTAAGTGCAATTCGATGGCCATTGATGGAAATCGACTGTACAGGCCTTGATAAAATTATTAAAATTATTAATAATCTGTGTAAAATCATAATATATGAATTGGAAAGAATTTGGATGAAAAATTCCCAATTTGAAAAGATAAAAATAGATTTTTATCAAAATGAATTAGTTTGAACTAGAATTGTAACTCCATTTGTTTTTAAAATAAATAAAATGGATTGAAAGTGGTTTTAAAAATAATCAGAATTTCCAATATATAAAGTGGAAATGGATTTGAATCGAAATTGTCTTTGGAATATTTCGATGTTGGATTTCGTGATTATACAGATATTGTTATGGAGATTTGAAAGATATATTTATATCGTTATTTCCAATGCGATATTTGTTGATTTCAGAATTTGATATTGAATACAAGTCGATATATTTTCTATTCAGAGCCTTGTATTTAATATCAAATGGGATTTTGGGTTCGTCGTGAATGGTGTCTTGAATAACACTGTTCTTGGACCTAGTGTAGAAAATATTAAATCTTTCTATTTAGATTTAATGAAGTGTACCAATTAAATAATATTTAATTGGAATTGAATTTGAATGTGATTTGGGTTTATCGTGAACTGTGGTTTAGATGACATTGGTTCTTTAACCCAGTTAAAGGCAGGATATTGATTTTTGAGAAGATTAAAACTAAGTGGAGTTTTAATGAATCTGTAATTAGATTGAAATGTGAATTGATAATTTAAATTATCAAATCTGAAAAGTGATCGGGAATGGAGTATCACCAGTTTTGCTCCAAAGCGATAATTAAATCTTTAATTAGATTTGAACGTGAAATGGTAATTAATATTTACCGATAACACCGTGGTGTTAGATATGGAGTATTACCAGTTTTCTCCATGGGATGAATAGGTTGGGATTGGGAAATAAAATAAATAATTACTTCGGTGTGGTTCGCTAATCCCGACTAGTTTGGAAAACCATAATACGGTTTGAAATGATATCCAAAGGAAGATTAATGAATAAATTTAGAAGAATTTGTCTTTGATAAAATTAATGTGAACCTTTCCCTAAGAATGTGAATTTTTGAATAAAAGAATTATCTGAATTGGAATGAGGCGTATGCTGTGTTTGTGTAACACATGTTTATTATATACGCGGGTTATTCAGAAAGGGCGGGTTTATACCCATTCTGAATAACCGATTCGACGATATGTCGAAGATGAAGACGGTGGTTGAAGAATGGAAGTCTTCACATCGTTTGGGTGATTACTGATGATCTTGATTGGGCTGTACACCCAAGATGAGGGAATCAGTTGGTGATCGTCCAGACGTACTTGGAGATCGATGGATATGCGAGGAAAGTGCCTCCGATTTCGTTCAGACCCAGAACGAACTTGTAAATGGACTGTGTGTCTGACATTGGATTTTATTCTGTGTTGATTGATCTCTACTAAATACACATCTGTTTGGCGGCGGAGAATTTATTCTCTTGCTTAACGCCCTTCTCTGAGACGTACGAGCTCAGAGGTTGTATATCGATGGTCATCAGTCGCATGGCATGAATTGCCTGTATGGCACGCCTAAGTGGCAGATGATCAAGGCTTATGTTGAAAAGCAAAGTCTTGTGCTTGATGATCAAAGCACGACCTGTGTGGCGCAGCTTTGTGTATGACGTTAATTCGCGAGCCTCACACCTCGGTATGAGTCAAAAACGGGATAGTGACTACAGGGAGAGCACGACGTTTCTTTCTAACTAGTGGTTGTGTCAGTGCCTAAACTGGCCGACATTTATATACTTTTCACATGTGTGGTTGTCGGAATGCGAGGCGCCTCGGATATAGGTCTGTTAGGACTGGAAAACGTGTGTTCAGGAATAGCTAATCCTCAAAAGTAAGAGAGGACCAGCCCTGAAGATCCAAGGATCTTAGTGGGGTCCTGAGACATTTGCTAGAGTGTTTCGAATCAGAGAGAAGCTTGCCCCTTGCCTTGAGTCATGATGGAATCCAATTTCCAATACGTGATATTTCGATTTTATTTGTAGAGCCTAGTATGGTGACATAGTGGTATGAGTCACTTATGCCGTCTATGATTTCTACTTATGATTGAAGTTGTTTTCTTCACATATAGTAATAATAAAAGATGAAATTTAGCGTACCAAGCATTTTTGGCTATTATAAGGTAAAAACCTAATCCTACGGCTTGCGTTGCATTGTGTGATGGGACCTGGGTCTTATAATAGCTTCATTTTTCTTTATTTAGCATTGCGCTGTTTGTTTTATGCACTGGTATTCTTGGGAGGAAACTCGTTCCGTGTTATACGGCGTGGTCCCTTGATTTACCTAACTTTAAAAATAAAGATTAATAACTGTTTTAGTTCTCACACCAGTCACATGACTGATCTGGAGTTTATTGTTTTAACCTAAACTCTGGGTGCCCTTATTTTCCGCACGGGCAGCTAGTAGTTTTGGTTTTGCAGATTTATATTCACAGGAACCTGGTTTACAGCTGGAATGATATCCGGAAAGCTCTGTATCCGTATATCTCTTTCAGTTGTGTTTTGTATTATTTTTCCGCTGCAGTACTGTATTTAAATCTCTGATATTCTTTGTTGTATAATATTTATTCATACTCTGTATGTTCTTGTAATCTGATGGAATCATTATAATAAACAATGAAATGTTCTTCTGTTTGTGTTCCGATGCGTGTTGTCCTCAAACCAATTCATTCTTTCCTTCACGGGGAAGTTCGGGTCGCTATTGTTTGCGTTCTATTTTGTCGTGTTCTCAAGATAATCCGGGCTTTCCTTACCGGGGAAGTTACGGGCTATCACAATATGAATTTTGCATTATGTGATATTATGCAAGTATATCATAATGTGTTTATGTATGTTAATTTAATTTATTTTATTCCATCTGATTTGCATCTATAGGAGTATACATGAGTGCAGAAATTAAGCAGCTAAAAGAGTGTCACTTAACCAATACGTTTCATACAAAATTTCCTTCTGGCTTGGGAGAAGCATTATGTTGCATAGGGAAACTTAGTTTCTTCTTAACTGATTTCCCAAAGGGACGAAGAAAATTTGTTTTAGGCATACTAGTCCCATCAATATCAATAATCGAGATTGTAAAAAATTGTGTTAGGCCATCAATGATCAAGTTGAACTTGAGCCGTATTTGCAATATCGATATTGATATTAATGGGTCAGAGAAACGTGAATTGATGTAGGAAATTGAACAGAGAAACAGGTTCAAAATAGATATACCTACTTTGCAATTAGAATATGTTTATGTATGTTATTTTATTTTATTTTATTTTATTTACATGTATAGGAGTATACATGAATGCTTAAATATGCCATATACCTATTGTTATTGAACATTTAAATCAGGGCTGTCAATATATATATATATATATATATATATATATATATATATATATAGTGATATGCATGAAAAATTTCTGCTTTTAAATATAGCTAAATAATGATAGGCTAAATGAGTGGTACTTTATAATTATTAGTACCTACTTTCCATGTGTTTGACATTCGGATATGAAAATGGTATTTATTTTACTTTAATTATATGCTAGTTGCTTCTGGATATATAATATACTAGTTGCTTCTGGACATATGCAAATGGATAACTTGTTATATATAAACAATATCTGGGCATACTGATCCATTTGAAATTTTCATATGAATGTTATATTGTAAACACAATTGGATAAATATATGTTTAATGTAGGACTTCTGCATGCACATGTACATATATAACATACAATGATTATGAGCATGAACACATACATAGTATAGGTGATACTATGTTGTGTGTGTGAAGCATGGGCACATATGTTTATGAGGGGTGTAAACATCAAGTGCGTGTGGACATTTCAAGATTTCTCAAAAATATGAGCAAGTTAATTTTGTGGCCAAGAGGTCTAATGTATATGAGCTGAAAATTAATTTGACTTGGGAGTTACTAAATTAAGTGACTACGTTCAATTTACCCTGGGAGTTACTAAATTAAGTGACTATATTCAGTGGATTGAAAATTAATTTGAAAAGTAGCAATAACATGGTAGGATCTCCTACCAAAGTTCATTGTTAGTGTATAGTATTGTTGTCAGGAGGTATATTTAAGATCCATGTCGGCAGCTGTTTAGTATTTTAAGGATACTACGACTTATTTCCATTAAAATGGAACATTCATGTGTTATTAAGAAACAAATCACTAGTTCAATGCATATACGTGAAGGTAAGAGTGGTATTGACCTAGCTTTTTGTGGTCTGGTTGATGAAACACTTCAAAATGATGGAAACTTCAAAATAAAGTTTTCAGTCGTTAAAGAACTTCGAAATTTAGTAACTCAAGTTCTGAAGAACAATAAGTTTCAATGGGTCAATTTAGTAACACCCAAGATAAGTCGAGGTTAGTTGGTTTGTTAACTAGACGAAATTATTAAATAGCAAGTGGTAAAAAAAAATCGTCCATATGATCAACTTTATCATTTCAAAGTGTTTCCTCAACCAACCCACAGAATTCTTGTTCAGTACCTCTTGTATCTTCAGGCATATGCATACAACTCGTGATTTATTACTTAATAAAACGTTAATCTTCCATCTTTATGGAATTTGGTCATAGTATCTTAAAGTTACCGAACGCCTCATTGACATGGTTCTAGAATATACTTTCTGGCAATGCTACTTAACAGTGTCAAGATCTTCAAAAGTTTACCTTGGCTATGACTTTTTTTTCCTATAGTAATGAATGTTGCATATCATAAAAATGTCATACTTGTCATAAAAATGTTTATGCAAGCGTTGCATTGGTTAATAGTATGTGGATTATACAACATATCTCATGTTTGTGACTACGTTATATAGCGGATACATTTCATTCAAAATTTCTCTGTAGGCCCAGGATAAGCATTATGTTTCATAGGGCAACTCAGTTTCTTCTTAACTGATCTCCCAAAGGGGACAAAGACAATTTGTTTTTGGCTCTTTCCCCATCAGTATTAATAATCGAGATTGTATAATATGTGTTAGTCCATTAATGATCAAACTGAACCTGAACCGTATTTGCAATCTCGATATTAGTATTGATAAGGCTGGAGAAACATGAATTTATGTGGAAAACTGAACAAAAAACTCACCTTCTTCTAAGTATTTTATAGGTGGTTTGGTGTGTATTTAACCTAGAGAGAAAGGTGGTTATGTATAAGAAACTGTTATACCATACGAGAGGAGTTTTAGATCCGGTCTTACATTTTCTCCTCGGTATACTTAGTGCATCTTCCAAAATATGGTGTTGCGATGACACAAATACAAAATCTTGTGTTGCGATGAGTATTTAGTCTTTTCCATTAGGTTTATTTTTATCAGCCAAGCATTAATTTGTGATAATATAATATCTATATACAACTGATTTTCCAGATGGTTGATTTCGATCCTTGTTCAGAAAATTATGTTTCTACTTATTTGAATATGTAGGCAGTTCAAAAGGCTCTTCATGCAAATGTCACAGGTTTGTCGCATCGCTGGGAACTCTATAGCCATTCCTATTACTTATGAAAACTTCATCTATTTTGTTAATTTGCCATTGTTATATGTCTTAATGAATTTTTATTATTTATATATAGCTATGATTGCTTATAGTGCTCTCGGATTTTCTATCAGACAAACTGATTTGGTATGATTTCTTCTTGGATTATATCTGTTTGTTAGAACTTGGACCTATGCTAGCACATATCCTCTCTCTACTTTGGTTATTATGAGGTTGTGTGATTCCTTAAAAATCTTATTACTACATGTTGGCACATATTATCCTCAAACTAATCCAAATTACTGGTGTTCAAACTGGTTTGTGTTTTATTATAAAATAAATGCACACCAAATCAGTTACTGGTAGATCGTTTAAATTTTTATACTTTTTGTGTAACGATCTAGATTTTTGGTCAATTTATTTTAAATATTTAGTATGGTTTTAACAGTTGAGTTGATAATATAAATCTATTTTTATATTTAGTTATCGAATCAATAACCGAAATACAATTTATTTCGAATATACATATATCATGATACAAGAATCTGAAGTAATTCAATCCGAGATTAAAACTGAGTTAAAAGGATTTAGATATTTTATCAAAATTCTATTTAAATAAAAAAGATAATGAAAATAATTTATTTCTAGGAATTAATTGTTTTGAATTTAATTTATATCAATTTAAATTAATATCTTCTCTAGATGATCAAATGAGGCTTTGGAACTTGTCTCAATGTGTCCAAATATTCGTATAACCCTAAAAATGTTGTTGTGTTCAAAAAGGGGTTCAGAATCAAGGGGTATTTTAAATTAAATAAAGTTTTACTGGTTCAAATAAAATTAAAATAAAATATATTTTAGATGATTTCCTTCTACCCTAAGTATTTAAATTGCGTACAACCTATGTATTGGTTCACGCACCCTACCTTTGTACCTTTCATAGACTATAATTCATTAATTGTCATGTGTTCAACATCTATAAAGCCATGACCATATCCCTTTATTCTCCTTTGCATTTTCGTTCCTATGAGGAAGAAAGGAAAGTCGCTATTTTGTAACAAATGAATGAAATCGTTCCATTTTCTCTTCAAAACCCATCAGCATCTTCCAAATTTGAAATCAATGGCCGCTATCCCTCATTAAAAAAAGTCCTTCCTCTTTGAAATGAAAATCGTGAATGACAAGGGGTTCCTATCATCATTAAAGATTGCGCGATGGTTTCTGAATGCTTGACAGTTTTGAGCAGCATACTAGGTTTTTGGTTTGAGGCAAGTTGGAGTAGAGTTTGGACAGTCAGAGCTCGGATTCTTGTTCGGAGGGGAATATTGCATCTACGATAAGATTGAGAGGTGATTCGACCATCGATCTGGAAATACGATGCTATAGGACATGGCAGTAAGAACACCAAGTCACGACTAGAGAAAATGATGTGGGTTGGTTTTTACGGTAATGGAGGCATTCAATTTGCAAAAAGAAAATGATGGCGAGGTTTATTTGGGGTAGAAGTGACGTAATAAGGTCAATTGGGAAGGGCTACTGCGATCAGTAAAAGAGAGAAGAAAAATTTTAAAACAAGGATTAGGTAATTTATAAATTCAGTAATTAAAGTTTTAAATTATAATTAGGGTATTTAATTACTTATAAAGTAGAAGGATTTGAGTGAATTATTGAGGAAATTAACGTTAATAATTATCTTTAGCTAATTTAAATTTTATTTAATCATGTTTAGTTCAATTGGTTATTTATAAAAGCAATACGTTACAAAAATCAGACGTGAATGCCATAAATCAGTTGGGCGTACATATGCGGATTACATAAGCTGGAATTTAAATCAGAAAGGATCGAAATAAAAATCATGGTGACTAAACTCACTCTGGTTCGTTTATAATTTTTATAAATGAATTTTTATTTTAAATTATTGTTATATGTTGTTTGTTGGTTGCTTGGACGCATTTAAATATTTTGTGGCTATTATATATATATATTAGTTATTTAGTCTTGGTGTTTTTGGCTACTATATATATATATATATATTAGTGTTTGGATATTTCCAGCAGTGCCATTAGCGGATTCCTGCAGTATCATTTGCGGATGACCCTATGTGCCCTATAATATATTAAAGTGGATGACCTTTTATACCGCGATATCCTGCTTCGAAGTAGGACAAGTATTATTTATGTTGGCTAACATCAGCGGATGCAGGTAAAACAAGCTGGAGGGATCCAACTAGATTCCCCAAAATTTATTATTGTTTGTTTTCATATATATTATCATGTATGATGTGGTAGAAAACCTGTGATTGATAATTGAGTGTTTTGGGTGCTAAAATATCACTGGGTCTCAGTGTTGATTTATATAAAGAGCGTGAAAAGTAATTCTGAGATTTTAAAAGGGGAAATATATTTTTATAAATAGAATTTGAATTTTGAATGGGCTATAGAAACATTAACTTGTTTTGATTATATAAAACAAGTACTGAAATTATAAATGATGTTTGTAAATTGAATAACGCACGGAATTGAAGTAAATTTATAAATAGTGTTTATAAATGAAATGGGAAAAATTATTATTTGGGTAATTTGGGAAGTCCAAATTCAGATGTCAATTTAAAAGTGAAATTGAAATTTGTTTCAAGGTGAAACAATAAATCTATTCTGATATTCAGAATGTAAATTTAATTAAATAAATCTGTACGAATTTATGATTTGAATTCGATTAGAGCGAATTTATTTAAATAAATATTTTCAGAAAAAATATTAGGATTGTATTAAATAAAAGTTTAAATTTCAAATATGAAAATATATTCACTGTATATATAAGTTATAATCAATAAAATATTCCAGAATAGGAACTGGGTTTCAAATGGATTTGAAATGAAAACTTGTTTTAAATTATAAAACAAGGAAGTTAAATTTATAAACGACGTTATAAACTAAGTGAGATAAATTATCATTAGGTAATTTAGAATTTTAAATTCAAGTATGAATTTAAAAATGAATTGGAAATATTTTAAAAAGGGGATGACAAATGTTATTCCGGAATTCGAAACATAAATGGAATTGAGATAAATCTAAGAATTTATATTTTGAATTCGATTATATCGAAATTTATAAATAATTTATTTATAAAGCGAATTGGAATTTAATATAGCAAATTGAGTTATAAATAAATTAATAACTGAGTAATGAAAAATCGACAACTAGAGATAATCGAAAATATTAAGTAGGATTTGAAAACTTGATTTAATATATATTAAAATATATTTTAGAACGAGATTGAAATTTAGTTTAAACTTAGGTTAACGTTTATATTTAAATATAGTTAAAACGAATTCGCCTCAGCGAGGTAGTTCGTAATTTAGCGTTTAGAATTTCAATTGTGTACATATAACTCAGTTTAAGTCGGAATTCCTTGAAACAAGAATCGTCAGGACCGATTTGATAATAGTTTTCTAGTGGAAGAGAAAAGTCTGGATTTTGTTTTACAGATTTTGAGTTATCTCAAAATCAAATTTCCAAAAAAACAGCGCCATAATCGTTTAAAAACCATAATGGTTTATTCAATTAATAAAGGGATTGATTTTTTATTTTTAATTATTGAACAGAATTACTAATTTGAAGAATAATTAGTTAATGGGATTTTGAATTGAAATTGGGCTTTGGATAAGTGAACTGGATTTGTGAATTTATAGTTGAAACTGAATATGAAACTTGAATAAAAAATGGAATTCAATTGGTTTATTAGTCAATTATAATTTTATTTGAACGTATTATGTTCAAATAAAAAGTAAAATAGGCAAAAGAGCTAATTAAATTATAAATTAGCAAATTAAGTTAAAAATGATTAGATTGTGTTGGAATAAATTGGGAATAGGCGTATGTGGGTTAGACAGGCATGGGATGAAGTGTGTGAAAATTAAAATTTGAGTGCTCGACGAAAAGGTGCATGTTTAAATTCCATATGAGATTTTATGCACCGAATCGGCAAACCACTTGGCTTTTTGATTTTCTTTTTGAATGGAAAGGGTCTAAAGAGGCGAGTTGGAGTTTGAGCTTTTAACCATTACAATGGAGGTATTGGCGAATTTTTTTACAAATTTATGGAGTTAGAATATTTTAAGAAATTTTGATAATTGGAAATCAATATATCGATATGTATATATATATAAGATTCGATAAGGAAACCAACTTAAATTATAACATTATAAACAAAAAGGAAATCTATAAATTAAGTCTGCTAAAAATAGAAAGAGAAAAATATACACGCTTTGAAAATTAATAATTGGTTTTTATTGTGTTGATTATTCGAGGTGAGTAGTCTTGTCTGTTTTGAAGTTAAGGATGTTTTCGGTCAAGGTCTGAGAGGTAATTACTCTCCAACTTGATTGATTTCATTATTAACTGATAAATAGAAAGATTTAGTCTCAAAGTTCAATGTTTGAATAAGATTTAGTTGAATGCAGTATTTTGTGTAGTTGTAACAACGTTTTACACAATATTCGTTTTAACCCAAGTAAGTGGAATTTTGGAAATATAATAATAAATATTTCCTAAGTATAGAAATGAATGGTCGTGAAAGGAAGAAGTAATTGAAATGTTTCCAATTATAAATTGGAGATATTTTCTATGTATAGAAAATAAAAGAAGGTGATAAAGGAAAACGGTTTTCCAAATAGTGTAAGAGGCCAAGATAATTATTGAAATACTGGGTTAACAAATATTGATAAGGAAATGGAGAGGTAATTTAATTAATGAAAGATTAATTAAGGGGCCCAGTGATTGTTTAATGCTTTGGATGAATGTTGTTTGTTTTTCTTTAATAGTTTAATAATTGATTATCGAAGTATTTACCAATATCGTGTCAATATACAGAGTCTGGTTGGATTATTATTTGAGAACCATTCCATATTGACAGTAACATTGCGAATCTGATTATATAAAAACAATCGAAGATGGAGTAAAGTGCAAGGGCTTTTTCTGTTAATCCTAAGCTAAAATTGCCTAAAATGGATTAATGGAAATTGTGCCTTCGGTTTCGTTCAGTCCCAGAACGAAGTTGTATGGACGAATGTCTAACATAGTATTTACGGTGATCGCATATGTTGGTCTGTACAAATATATATTCTGTGGTGGAGAATTTATTCTGTTCGCATAATATCTAGAATATCTTTGTCCAAATCAATTAGTGATTAACGGATTTGACAATGCGGAATTGAAACGATTGTGCTATCAATGAAAGGTAAGTAATCGTAACCTCAAGCCTCGCAACCGGGAAATGGTATAAAATCGAGTAGGTCGCATGGTTAAGTGGGTCGCACCAAAGTAGAGTGTATTATCACTTGATCTAGAGAAATTCCATTTGCTTCTTAAATCTTTCGATGCTGTCCCTTTTGGGAAACGGTTGTTGATCCCGACCGTTGGTGATAATACATTCGGTACTATCATGCGAAATGAAGGGCCGGTCTTGTTTTGCTTGGGTCGCAAGATGTTCTTGTTGAATGGTGTATTTTTCTCTAGAGATACACTATCGTAAGGTGGTCTCATACCTTGCTAGTTGGAATCCATTATCCAATATGAACCTACGGTTTTATTGCATACTATGTATGTAAAACGTGAGATGCAAGTGTTCCGCTAAATTGATATTTATTTGTTTTAGACACTATTATAATACCATAAAAGTATTGATTATAAAGAATGTTTTGGGTTATCGTAAGGTAAAAACCATCCGTGTTTATGCGTGGATCGGTTTTTCAATTGTTTTTTCGTTGAAAAGAAATGACTGACCCAGAGTTTATTTTTCTATGTTTTCCCTAAACTCTTGGGTGCCCAAATTTGTACGAGCAGTCAAGTAGTTCAGGATTTTACAGATTTATCCGAAGAAGCTTGGAGCAGGAGGCTTCAGTGTCTATGTTGTATTTTGAACTCTGATGATGATATGTATATGTATACAAAAAAAAATTATATTTCGAAAGTTGTATATATTATATTTTATTCCATTGGGATGTGAGATTCTGTGTTGTTGTTTCCATTCTTCTTCTATCTTTTTCTTCTTTATTTCATAATGATTTGTATTTCTGTGTAATTTGGGATGGACGTGTGGTGTATTTAGTCAACTCAGATAGTTCGGAAATTTGGGCCATTATAGTTGGTATCAGAGTTTAGGTTGAGCGAATACCTAGGATTTAGTGGGAATTAACTCGTTAGAGATAGGATCAGTAGTACCCTAGAATGAGTTGAGTGTATAAATATGAGAGGCCATATTTGTTAATTGATATAAAAGTTGCTTTATATTATGTTGGCTAGTCTATTGAGTGGCTTATGAATTCTTGTCAAATTGTGGGACGCCACAACATCTATATGAGTTTATAAACACTTGAACAGAAAGTTGGACATAATATTGTTTAAACTATGTAAATGAAATAATTTTGCCCAAAATTCTATTTTAATAAAAAAGGAATAATTTTTTGAATATTGTTATATTATATGGATGTGTTGGTTTTTATTATAATCAAGTAGGATTATAAAATTGAAATGGATATATATAACCAAATATAATTTGTATATGAATGATATATATATATATATATATATATATATATGTGTGTGTGTGTGTGTATACACACACACAAATGAGATTAACTGGAATTGGATTTAAACCATAAATTGGAATTTAAATCCTGGGAAATAGGATTTTTTTTCTGAAGTATATTAAAATAATATAGCTTTTTTTGGAAGGATTTTGAATAAAAACCATTTTTGATGGATTTTTAAAGTGATATAGAACTGAGCTCAGTTCAACCGCTGGAAAATAATTCTGATGATGACTGCAGCATCATCAGTGTTCATTTTCGAGTTTCTTAGTGATGGATTGCTACCTTAGAAAAGTTTTAATGGAAAACAAGTTATTTGGAAAATTAAAATGTTTTGAATTTGACAGGAAAATAAATATATGTATATATTTATGTGATTTCAAAAGGGTTTGAAATAAAAACCAGGGAATTTGAGTTCTGGAATTTAAATTTAACTTAATCAAGTTAAATGGATTAAAGTGAATAAAATTGTCAGAATCAATTTGAATGAACTTGAATGCATATGAATGGAATATGAATTGGATATGAACGTATTGGTCACAAATCATTCAAATTAAATGAATGTAAGCAAATGTGATGTGCAAAATAAATGAAAACTAAAAGTTTTGGTCGCACTGAAGTTGTAGGAATACGAAATATTGAGTTTCAACATAAGCGGGTTTTTGAAAAGTTAATTAGCATTTTTTACCTTAGTAATTTTGGGGATGAAATTCATTTAAGGGGGGAAGAATGTAATGATCTAGATTTTTGTCGATTTATTTTAAATATTTAATACAATTTTAAACATTGAATTGATAATATAAATCAATTTTTGCATTAAGTGATCGATTTATTAATCGAAATACATTTATCTCGAATGTATATATATATATATATATATATATATATATATATTTATCGTTATACGAGAATCTGAAATAGTTATATCCGAGATTAAAGTCGAGTCAAAACAATTTAGATAATTAATCGAAAATTCTATTTGATTAAAAATGAAAATAATAATAATTTATTTTGAGGAATTAATTGTTCTGAATTTATTTGTATCATTTTAAATTAATATCTTCTCCAGATGATCAAACGAGGCTTCGAAACTTGTCCCAATGAGTCTAAATTTGTGGTATAACCCTCAAAATATCGGTTGTTGTGTTCAGAAAGGAGTTCAGAATCACAGAATATTTTAAATTAAGTAAAGTCGTACTGGTTCAAGTAAAATTAAAATAAAATAAATTTTTAATGATTTCCTTCTACCCTAATCATTTAAATTACGTACAATGTATCGTCCCGTATTTTACACGGTTTAATAATTAATTTATTTAAGTATTAAATATCGATTTGGCGATATCGATAACTTGAATTAAATAATATTTATATTTAATTAATATGAATAATAAAATAATATATTTATCTCTGAAATAATCGGAAATAGTAGAATTCACAATATTATGTGAACTGGATTATTTATAAGATATAATTCAGCTAATTATTGAATATAATAACGAATCTATTTAGTAAACAGCGATAGAACGTATATATTATATTATAATTATAATCGAGCTCGAAATGGCGCGGCAGTTCGTAATTTGGCTATTCAAACTTTAAACGAATATACAGAATCCATTTTAAGTCGGATTTCTGTGAAACAAGAAACGTTCGGAGCTGGTGAAGTATATTTTTCTAATGGAAGAGAAAAATCGAGATTTCGTTGTGTAGATTTTGAGTTATGTCCAAATCAAATTTTAAAATAGACACTATGGATTCGGTTATAAACCGTAACACATATTTAATTATAATTAAATATTGGCTTCGAATTTAGATAGGATCTTTGAAACGCAAGTATAATTTAATTTTTAGAATTTTTCTGTAATTTTTATTTTGGAAAATAAGAACTTTTTATTTTGAAGTATTTTACACCCTATACCAGCATTTCAAGATTTCTCAAAATGAATTAACTAGTCTATATTTTTATATTTTTGCGATCGTGATGCATGGCTCGTATCAATGATATATTTATTTCTGTCTATAACAGTCCATAGGAGAACGGAATCTTTTGTAGTAAGGTACGCTATACTTTAAAACAAAAAAAGAATGAGTAAGACAAGAATTCAATTTCTTTGAAGTAATCAAGCAGTGAGTGGTAAGGACAACATTGAGACGTTACATATTTGATCATGAATCACATTTGGCAAGAATAAGTTTGTTTTGATACGTCCTTGTATACAAATTGATGAGCTGTATTACAATAGTGCAAACCTACTCTACCTGCCAACAAAATAAAGGCAGACCTATAATATTTCCAGTAATACTTCATGCCCAAGTACATATATAGAATTAAAAAAAATACACAAATAAAATTGGGAAGAAAACTTTAAGCTGTCGAACGAGGATCCTATAACAACCTAACCAATTAAATACATTACCTTCCATCAAGCTTTTCTACAGACAGGGTCACACAACCATGTTGAAATTTAAACTAGCTAGCTACAGCTAAGACATATATGTCTTAGCAAATCCAAACAGCTACCTGATAATGAAAGCTCATAGCAATCAACTTCAACACATGCCTAAGGTAAAACACATTACGAAAAGAAAACTGGAAACCTAGATTAGCATGTACCTACCCTAAAACTATCTACTAACCTCCATGTACTCATTTTCCTTGGCCGCCAAGGACTTAACCATATAAATATACATGGCCTCAGCTACTACTTCTTCAGAAAATTTAAATAGTGAAGAAAAATCAGATCGGTAAAAATGTATTTACACTCTGATCCTTCACAAAATAAAACAAAAATCTGAAACTTATATGTTTCAGTTCCTTGAAGAATTTTCTTTAACCTCATTTTATTTCCAAAGAGGTGACGCTGTTTCTTCTTCCTGTAGCTCTCGGTGGTTGCTGAAACACGGTAGGGAAGGGACTTCGAACTGATGATAATGGAGGGCAGCGGATTTGAGAGAGGACTTCAACGGCGGTGTTAGTTTCGGGTTTAACGGTGATAAAAGGTTTCGATTACCCACTGTAGAGGCATGGAAAATCGTGGAGGACGGAATGAGGAAACCAGAAGCGAGTTAGATGATTCATACATGGAACTGAAGAGATTTAAGCGTGGAGTTTGGTGGTGATAATTGTGTGATTTTTACATGATTATTGGAGGAGTATTTGTGAAGAGAGTAAACAGAAATGGCCATGGTTTTTGTTTGTTGTAGAACGATGGAAGAGGAGTGTTGACACGACCTGAACTTCCCCGTAAAGGAAAGCACGGATTGAGTTGAGAACAAGCCACATCGGGACACAAACAGAAGAACATTTCATTGTTAATTACAACAATTCCATCAGAATACAAGAATATACAGAGTATGAATAAATATTTCACATCAGAGAAATATCGGAGATTTAAATTACATTACATAGCAACGGAAAAATAATACGATACACAACTGAAAGTGATAAATGGATACAAAGATTTCCGGATATCATTCCAGCTGTAAATCAGGATCCTATGAGTATCAATCTGCAAAACCAAAACTACTAGCTGCCCGTGTGGAAAATAGGGGAACCCAAAGTTTAGGTTAAAACAATAAACTCCAGGTCAGTCATGTGACCGGTGTGAGAACTAAAATAGTTATCTAAAACTTTACTTTAAAAGTGAGTAATTCAAGGGACCATGCCGTATAACACGGAATGGGTTTCCTCCCAAGAATACGAGTGCATAGAATAAACAGTGCAATGCTTTTTGGAAAAATGAAGCTATTATAAGACTCAGGTCCCGTCACACAATGCAACGCAAAACGGAGGATAAAGTTTTACCTTATAATAGCCAAACATGCTTGGTACGTTTAAAACAAATCATTCTGATACTATTATATTGTAAAGTGTATGAAAACAACTTCAAATATAAATGTATCAACCATAGACGACATAGTGCCCCATACCACTATGTCGCCATACTAGGCTCTACAATCAAAACCGAAATGTCATGTACTGGAAATTGGATTTCCGTCATGAGTCGAGGCCAGAGATGGCTCCTTACCGCTTCGAGAAACTCTAGCAAATGTCTCAGGACTACACAGTCTGGGTAACCCTTGGACCATCAGGGTCGGTCCTCTGCTATGCTTGAGGATTGGTTATTCCTGAACACACGTTTTCCGGTCCTGTTGGACCTATATCCATCGGCTCTGAAGAGACCGATACATCCGAGGCGCCTCGTAATCCAACATCCACAAAGGTAAAAATATAAAATGTCAGGCCATGATAAAACACTGACACCACCTATAGCTAGAAAGAAACATCGTGCACTCCCTGCAGTCACGATCCCTTTTTTAACTCATACCGAGGCGTGAGGCTCGGGAATTAACGCTATACACGAATCTACGATGTATTAAAGCCTTTCTTTGATCATCAACCACAAGACTCTTCTTTTCAACAGAAGCCTTGATCATTTGCATCTCAGCATGCCACATAGGCAATTCATGTCATGCGACTGATATCTATCGATATATAACCTCTGAGCTCGTACGTCTCAGAGAAGGGCGTTAAGCAAGAGAATAAATTCCCCACTGCCAAACAGATATATATTTAATATAAATCAGTCAACAAAGAATAAAATCCAATGTCAGACACACAATCCATTTACAAGTCTATTCTGGGTCTGAATGAAACCAGAGGCACCTTACACCTCGCATATCCATTGATCTCTAAATACGTCTGGGCGATCACCAACTATTTCCCTCCTCTTGGGTGTACAGCCAAATCAAGATCACCAGTAATCATTCAAACGATGTGAAGATCTCTGGTCTTCAACCACCTTCTTCATCTTCGACTTATCGTCGAATCAGTTATTCAGAATGGGATAGACCCGGTCTTTTCGAATAACTCGTGTATATAATAAACAAGTGCTATAAAAACACAACATACGCCTCATTCCAATTTTGAATATTATTTTATTTAAATATTCATATCTTTAGGGATTTGTTCCTATTAATTTTATCAAAGATAAATTCTTTAAAATTTATTCTTTAATCTTCCTTTGGATATCATTTCAAACCATATTACGGTTTTCCAAACTAGTCGGGATTAACGAACCATACCGAAGTAATCACTTATTTTATTTCCCCGTTCAAATCTAATGAAAGATTTAACTATCGCTGGGAGAAAAACTAGCGATACTCCATTCTTGATCATTCTCCAAATTTGATAATTTAAATTATCAATTCATATTTCAATCTAATTAAAAATTCATTAAAACTCCACTTAGTTTTAATCTTCCCAAAAACCAATATTAATGATTATTTAACTTTTAAAAACACAAACATATCCCATCGACAATCTACACCATACAATTGATTTCTGTCGATATATAACCTCTGAACTCGTACGTCTCAGAGAAGGGCGTTAAGCAAGAGAATAAATTCTCCGCCGCCAAACAGATATATATTAAGCAGGGATCAACCGTACAGTTCGAAATACAACGACAGACATGTAATCCTGTCTTTTACTGGGTTAAATAACTAATGTCATTTAAAACACAGTTAATGAGAAACCCAAATCACATTCCATTAGTTATGGAACCTTCACGGAAAAACAAATCAATTTTATAATCGATATCAATTTCCGAATCCGATTAATAATATAAATGGAATAACGGCAAAGCCTTTTAAATTCTATATGTACTAACAGTCTTCCTCTACAGAATTTCATTTCGACTATTACCATATCGAATTCCATCCAATTCTAATTTAATATATATTAAATTGGAAAACTATACTTTGGAAAATTCCCGTTAAATCTTAATAAAAAGATTTATAAATTCCAAATCAAATTTCACTGTAAATCGGGTTAAAGAACGAAAGTCATTTAAAACACCGTTCACGATAAACCCATTCACATTCCACTTTTAATTATGATCGGGTTAAAGAGCAAGTGTTATTTAAAACATCGTTCATGATTGTAACACCCCACGTCCGTTAGTGTCACTCACAAAAGGAATGCACTAAGTTCTGTGGAGCATTTAGGATAAAAGATGCAGATAAATTACAAGACAGACATAATTTAAATAGCGGAAAATAAAACTTTGCTTTATTGATAAAATAGTTTGTACAAAGATTTCTTTACAATATCAGAGTGTCATCTGTCTTACAAAATAAAGAAGCATAAAAATACATTTATATTCCCCAATGGGGCATGAACCAGCCATAGCATCTGAAAAGAGGATCCAAGCAAAACTTCGATAAATCTTCAAACCGGGAAAGAGTGACAGTCCAACTTAACCTGAGTTATACTATTCCCTCCTCTACTACCGGGGGGGGGGGGGGGGGAACGGAAGAAAAGAAGATGAAAGAAAAACAGAGTCAGACATAAAGCCTGAGTAAGTTCAGTAACTTCTAGCATGTGAACATGGAAAAACAAAACGACATGAATTAACTGAATACAAAATTACACCATGACGATAGGGTCAACAAGATTAGACAAGGTAATCACAAGATATGCTACGATAAGAGTGACTGGATATGCTTTAATACTTTCGCCGCTTCGCTATTTCCTTGTTATACTATATCTCTGCACCACCTAACTAGTGTCCTAACTAGTAATGATAACGTGATCCCAATCCCTGTTTTTTCCATTGCCTTCCGGCATACATTCATTATTTGTTACCTGGATCAAATCTAGGGTTTTCTATCAAGTGCTTTCTAGATTTAACTAGAGTTTACGCTATCCGCTGAACGCTTCTCGGATTCAGGATTTATGCCACCTAGTTCAACTAGGAATTATGCTACCTGTCGAACGATGCCCCCAAGTCTAGGAAACACTACCTAGAGTGGTATATGTTCCTATACTTCCCCACGCCTGTATCGCGAATCGTTATCGCTTGTCTAAATGCACATGTCCTGTAATGTGTGACCCGAGTCCTGTGTCAGGGCAAATCAAGGAATACAAAACTCAGTCGGGAGCTTTCAGATATCTGTCGATGCAGATGCTAAGGTCTGTTTTTATTCCAGTGGATGTGGTCCCACTTGACCCCTCCCTCAACTAATGAAAGGCACCCTTTGTAAAATGAGAACTATACGCCGGCCCCCGTTGCCCCACTATCCTATGGCCATCCTCACCCATAACTAGATAGCAATTATGGTCTTTTGGAGTTCTCCGCCTTTCCGCTTCACGTATCTCGACTGACTCAAGATGGATGGTAGACGACGAGTTGCTATCACAGGGCTACCGTTTTCTCGCCGAATCACGCCGGTCCATCCTAGTCTTTAGGTTGCCATATATATTACAACCAAGGCATACCCCTGGTTCTTCTACGCAGACCTTAACCTCTGTGAGCCCAGGAGGATCATCTGCAGTCTCACAGAGGGATACCAAGAGTACCCTCACGTCCCCTCGAAGCCTCGGGCTTCGTAACCCAATTCGTCGGAGCCTTCTCGGACGGACATTCGCTCCTTCCCGTGTTATACTAAGAATTACTACTTAGTTCTCTTTCCCGTCAATTTGGGTTGGTTAAGTTTTATTAGTCAATTCAAGCTAACATAATCCTCTTCATTTATCCTGATAAACTGGTCAAGTGTTACCAGTAATTCATGTTGACTTAACCTTACCCTAAACCAAGTTATATTGGTTCAGTATTTCTTATTACTTAACCCTACCCCTTCACCTTGTATTGGTTAAGTGTTCCCTTTTAACTTAACCTTGCCCGTTTGTTTTAACTAACATGTTATTCATGGTTAAGTATTATCCCTTCATGTTTTATACTTAACCCCATTCCTTTATCCCAACCTGATGGTTAAGTGTTCAAGTTTACTTAACCCCTACGGTCTAGCCCAGCTAACATATTAAATTGGCTAAGTGTATTAGATTTTACTTAACCCCAACCTCTGGTCTAGTTAACATGTTAATTTGGCTAAGTGTATTAACTTTACGTAACCCCACCTTCTAGTCTAGTTAACATGTTAATTTTGCTAAGTGTATTAACTTTACTTAACCCCTACAAATCTTGTCTTGTTACCTTGAGTCTGGTTAAGTGTTTCTATGGACTTAGCCCTCCCATTCTAGCTTAACTGTGTTAAGTTGGTTAAGTGTTCCTATGTACTTAACCCTCCCATTCTAGATTAACCGTGTTAAGTGTTTTTATGAACCTAACACAACCCATCAGTTTAGTTGTCATGTTGAAATGGTTAAGTGTCTTAGTTAACTTAACCCTACCATTCTTGTTCTAGCTTTAATTAAGTAGATTGAAGCCACAACCACTCACATTAGACATATATTATTGCGAATACTGGATGTGCCGCGGTTGGTTCCGGGAAGGTTTACATCGCAACTCAGTCTAACCTCGGGTTAGGCATATTCGTGTTTTCTAAATTCAAAGGGTTTTGATTAGTTTTCAATTCAGGTTTTGAAAGTAACCATCCCTTCCGTCGGATCAGTTAGGGATAGCTAGGGAGAGCAGGAAACTTGTATTTTCCAAACCCAAGCCTCGACACTATCCTCTCTGTCACCCTAGAACTTTCTGGTGTGTTATTAAAAGAGATGTCGTTTAACAAACCTTTAATTTGTCTAAGTTTACATTTCTCGTTTAGAACAAACTCTATAAGTAAATTATTCCTAATTTACTTATTTCCCTTTTAATGTAAATTGTCAACATTCATTCTTATGGCCCATTTTCCCTCTAAATCATGTTTATGCTTTTTGGTATGTAAACTATACCAAATCAAGTGTCATTAACCATGATTTTGCTAAACCTGCCAATTACTCCCTATTATGGCCAATTTCAAATTTAGGCCAATATATTTACCGTTCCAAATTAGCTAATCCAATTCCAATTCAACATTCTAATTCATGTCAAACTAGACTTATTACTCTAGTTCACTATTCATGTAAATGCTAGATTTACATGTCGATACTAGATTCAGGCTACTCAATCTATAGTTCATGTCAAATTTATCCAACTTGCATTCTTATGAACATGCCATAATGCGTGTTCCCAATTTATGCCAATTTCCAAGTTAAACTACATTTTTAGTAAATTTCATATTTTGCCCAAACCGCATTCCCACCGTTCGTATAATCGTGATTTAGTCTATATTTATAAATAAAGCTAGGTTCGTAGAAAATAGAGAATGAACCAAAGCTGTTATGCGAAAGACAGACATACTAACTAGCATAAAAAGGGTTGAATAATGACGTCGGTTCAAGAACATGGGTAGACCTAACTTAATAGGTAAATTCCCAAGGTCTAAAACCAAAGAAAACCAAGAATAGAAAGAATAGGGACGTAGGTTCAAGAACATGGGTAGACCTAACATAATATGTAAATTCCTAAGGTCTAAAACCAACGAAAACCAAGGATAGACGGAATAGAAAGATCAGGTTTAGACCCAATTTCACAGCAACCCTTTCCTAGTCAGAAATCATAGGTGTTTAGTCACAGTTGTCTTTGCTATGTCATAGGCAAAAGTTTATGTTTCCAAATCAAAAGCATAAGCTTAGTCAAGGAAATAATTATCATAGTCACATTCATAGGCAATGTCCATAGTCATAGGCATTGTTCATAGTCATAGGCAACGTTCATAGTCATAGGCAATGTCCATAGTCATAGGCAATGTTCATAGTCAAAGAGGCATACAGTCTTATTTGTCCTTGAATCATAACAGTTCTTGATTAGGTCCAAGAATATAGGCACTGATTCGAATAGAGAGAGAGATTTGGCATATTCTTTTATTCCTATAATTTCATGTCACGAACAAAGAAAAACGTTCAAATCTAAAAATAACTGACTTACAGAGATTAGATTAGAATAGAAAGGAGGCGTTGCTATGATTCGTGCGACGTTTAGCCTTTAATCCTTATCTTGAAGCTTTGAATCTCTTCTTGAAAATCTTTTAGCAGCATTTCCTCGTCTTGGTTTATTTTATATATATTATTTTATTTATATATTTTAGAGGAGGAGGAGACGCCATGTCTAACAAGAATCTTTGCATCATAAAGGTAGAAAAGAATTGTGAATAGAGAAGAAGACCAGGGCTGTTTATATAGAGTTTCTGATTGATTTGAGCCATCAGATGAAGATAGTAGGAATCCAGTCCATACACGTCAAGAGAGCCAATCAAAATTTGACACGTCATCCTTAGTGACACATAGGGACTCAGAATATGTCATACAACCTATCAAATAAGGCCATGTCAGCAGTTATCATCCCCCGACCAATCATACAAAGCCATGTAGAAAAAGAACAATCTTTGACCAACAAAAAATGTGCCACGTGTACATGTCATATATATATATATATGCATATATGTATATATATACATATTTCCTATATATATATATATATTTTTTCTTTTTTTTTATTTTCCCAATTAACCATTTATTTGAACCGCGTTCACACTAAGCCACTTTCTAGCCATTCCCCTAAAACAAAAATATGATGCTGGCGGGGATCGAACTCTGTACCTCCTATATGCAAGTCACATGTTCCAACCAAATGAGCTACTAAGTCTTTTTCTTACAAACCTTAGAACAATGCTAAACATTATTCTTTTCCCATTCTTCTTTTTTTCATGTTTTGCTGCAATATTTAAATTAAAGATGTCTTCTTCTTACGTTACCCGTTTTGCGCAAACTCGAACTCTATCTCAAGCAGAATTCCGAGACGAACGCAATGGCGTAACCCGTTTCCCTTAATTCTTTGATTTCAAATTAATTATACTTTAATTTATTAATTTACTATTAATGAAAATTCGGGGTGTTACATTCTCCCCCACTAAAAAGGATTTCGTCCCCGAAATCTTCAAGTTAGGAAGAATGTGTCGTACCATCCAATCACCCATCTACTCAACCATTCAATCACAGGCATTCATCGTCCTTAAAAGATTTCTAGTTCTTTCATGTTTATATGCATAATGTGTGTATATGTCCTCATCTAATGCAAAATCAGGCGGTCTACTGATTCAGTTGACCTCCTTAATGCAAATCATGTCAGTGCCCTGCATCCAATATGTATGCAAATCCTAATGATACATTTTATTTCTATATGAGTGCACAACCATTCACTCAAATGCAACATCCATATGATATCACATTAAGTTTAATTCATAAACAAATACATATGTGCGAATGTGATATAAAAGTAACCGAGTCATTTTAGCGCCTATGGTGTGCATATGTATCCACGAGCATCCACTTGCAACCACTTGCAACCATTCAACCATAACATGTTTCAAATACATGTTTACATCCATTGGCTTCTACTTAAGGATCGATAATACGTCCTAGAGGATATACTTTGGAAAGAGAGAAACAATTATGCGTAAAGCTCCAACACAAAGAAATCAAGGATGCACCCTTAAGAAAAAGGGTATGACGCTAGTATCTAGCCTTCTTGAGCTTTACTCCCCTGTATCTTAACTAATTTAACTTCACGATTGTGAAGTTTTTGACCTCCAATTCCAAAATAAACAGATGTCAATCACGGTACCAAGTATATGTACTAAGATGATTAGAGGTCTCCCTCTTATCCGCCATGCCATAACTATAGGGGTCGAAAGGTTACTACGTGCTTTTTAGAGTACCTGCCACAACTATTCATCTCTCACGCAAACCATCCTAGTCGAACTTGACATTCCTCAAGTACAAGCCCCAAAGGCCTGAACCAATATCAGGCAAGCACCCAAGTAATATCTCCTCCGAATTTAGATGATCTACGTGAGATGATATAAGCAAACTTGATAGCTATTCTCAAATCCCAAAATAAACTGGTCGGACCACCAATTGGATTTGAGACTCTAGTGGGATATTTCTACTTTACAAGTACTATGGTGCAGAGACTCAATTAGGGAAGTGGATATAAACAAATGCGAAGTGCTAAATCCAAAGGAAAGAGTACGAACAACACAACTAGACTCTGCCAACAGAACTTTACTACCTTTCTCCTAGGTACGCTTGGTGGTGAAAGTATGTACTTGCCCTTCTGAAAATCTTGTTCATTATTCTTGCCCTTGTCCCTAATTATATGCCTTATCATACCCTAGTAAAGATACTCCCTCTTGTCTTAGGTTTTATGATTTCTTCCTCCTTTGTGAGCTAAATCTACATCCATGAATTACTCATCCTCGGGTTGTGCTCCTTAGCCAAACTCCTCATCCCCTTCTATGTGTAGTCATGTTGACAAATCCCTCGAAAGCTGCCTCCATCGTACGGAAAACCCTACTAAGCTTGGAAGAAAGCTAACCGCGGGTGAAACTACTATGGTTATAGATGGAAGTCGGGCACTACTTCGCCCATCGATGAGGTTACCTCCCAGAAAGCCAGGAGCCCCAGAGACTCAAGAAAGAAGGAGACAAGAATTCAAACAGAGGAAGAGAAGACAGTGCGTATGGCTTTGGGGAATATGCCTTTAAAACAAATATTTTCTCTTGAAAATGCTTCTTTTAAAATTGTTTGAAAATAATTTTTCAAATCCCTTATCTGATCTGGTAACCTTCAGCTCTGATACCACGTGTAACACCCCACGTCCGTTGGTGTCACTCACAAAGGGAATGCACTAAGTTTTGTGGAGCATTTAGGGTAAAAGATGCAGATAAAGTACAAGACAGACAGAATTTAAATAGCGGAAAATAAAACTTTGCTTTATTGATAAAATAGTTTGTACAAAGATTTCTTTACAATATCAGAGTGTCATCTATCTTACAAAATAAAGAAGCATAAAAATACATTTATATTCCCCAATGTGGCAAGAACCAGCCATAGCATCTGAAAAGAGGATCCAAGAAAAACTTCGACAAATCTTCAAGCCGGGAAAGAGTGACAGTCCAACTTAACCTGAGTTATACTATTCCCTCCTCTACTACCTTGGGGGGGGGGGGGTTACGGAAGAAAAGAAGACGACAGAAAAACAGAGTCAGACATAAAGCCTGAGTAAGTTCAGTAATTTCTAGCATGTGAACATGGAAAAACAAAACGACATGAATTAACTGAATACAAAATTACACCATGACGATAGGGTCAACAAGATTAGACAAGGTAATCACAAGATATGCTAAGATAAGACTGACTGGATATGCTTTAATACTTTCACCGCTTCGCTATTTCCTTGTTATACTATATCTCTGCACCACCTAACTAGTATCCCAACTAGTAATGATAACGTGATCCCAATCCCTGTTTTTTCCATTGCCTTCCGGCGTACATTCATTATTTGTTACCTGGATCAAATCTAGGGTTTTCTATCAAGTGCTTTCTAGATTTAACTAGAGTTTACGCTATCCGCTGAACGCTTCTCGGATTCAGGATTTATGCCACCTAGTTCAACTAGGAATTATGCTACCTGTCGAACGATGCCCCCAAGTCTAGGACACACTACCTAGAGTGGTATATGTTCCTATACTTCCCCACGCCTGTATCGCGAATCGTTATCGCTTGTCTAAATGCACATGTCCTGTAATGTGCGACCCGAGTCCTGTGTCAGGGCAAATCAAGGAATACAGATTTCGGTCGGGAGCTTTCAGATATCTGCCGATGCAGATGCTAAGGTCTGTATTTATTCCAATGGCTGTGGTCCCACTTGACCCCTCCCTCAACTAATGAAAGGCACCCTTTGTAAAATGAGAACTATACGCCGGCCCCCGGTGCCCCACTATCCTATGGCCATCCTCACCCATAACTAGATAGCAATTATGGTCTTTTGGAGTTCTCCGCCTTTCCGCTTCACGTATCTCGACTGACTCAAGATGGATGGTAGACGACGAGTTGCTATCACAGGGCTACCGTTTTCTCGTCGAATCACGCCGGTCCATCCTAGTCTTTAGGTTGCCATATATATTGCAACCAAGGCATACCCCTGGTTCTTCTACGCAGACCTTAACCTCTGTGAGCCCAAGAGGATCATCTGCAGTCTCATAGAGGGATACCAAGAGTACCCTCACGTCCCCTCGAAGCCTCGGGCTTCGTAACCCAATTCATTGGAGCCTTCTCGGACGGACATTCGCTCCTTCCCGTGTTATACTAAAAATTACTACTTAGTTCTCTTTCCCATCAATTTGGGTTGGTTAAGTGTCATTAGTCAATTCAAGCTAACTTAACCCTCTTCATTTATCCTGATAAACTGGTCAAGTGTTATCAATAATTCATGTTGACTTAACCTTACCCTAAACCAAGTTATATTGGTTAAGTATTTCTTATTACTTAACCCTACCCCTTCACCTTGTATTGGTTAAGTGTTCCCTTTTAACTTAACCTTGCACGTCTGTTTTAACTAACATGTTATTCATGGTTAAGTATTATCCCTTCATGTTTTAGACTTAACCCCATTCCTTTATCCCAACCTGATGGTTAAGTGTTCAAGTTTACTTAACCCCTACGGTCTAGCCCAGCTAACATATTAAATTGGCTAAGTGTATTAGATTTTACTTAACCTCAACCTCTGGTCTAGTTAACATGTTAATTTGGCTAAGTGTATTAACTTTACTTAACCCCACCTTCTAGTCTAGTTAACATGTTAATTTTGCTAAGTGTATTAACTTTACTTAACCCCTACAAATCTTGTCTTGTTACCTTGAGTCTGGTTAAGTGTTTCTATGGACTTAGCCCTCCCATTCTAGCTTAACTGTGTTAAGTTGGTTAAGTGTTCCTATGGACTTAACCCTCCCATTCTAGATTAACTGTGTTAAGTGTTTTTATGAACCTAACCCAACCCATCAGTTTAGTTGTCATGTTGAACTGGTTAAGTGTCTTAGTTAACTTAACCCTACCATTCTTGTTCTAGCTTTAATTAAGTAGATTGAAGCCACGACCACTCACATTAGACATATATTGTTGCGAATACTGGATGTGCCGGTTGGTTCCGGGCAGGTTTACATCGCAACTCAGTCTAACCTCGGGTTAGGCATATTCGTGTTTTCTAAATTCAAAGGGTTTTGATTAGTTTTCAATTCAGGTTTTTGAAAGTAACCATCCCATCCGTCGGATCAGTTAGGGATAGCCAGGGAGAGCAGGAAACTTGTATTTTCCAAACCCAAGCCTAGACACTATCCTCTCTGTCACCCTAGAACTTTCTGGTGTGTTATTAAAAGAGATGGCGTTTTACAAACCTTTAATTTGTCTAAGTTTACATTTCTCGTTTAGAACAAACTCTATAAGTAAATTATTCCTAATTTACTTATTTCCTAATTTCCCTTTTAATGTAAATTGTCAACATTCATTCTTATGGCCCATTTTTCCCTCTAAATCATGTTTATGCTTTTTGGTATGTAAACTATACCAAATCAAGTGTCCTTAACCATGATTTTGCTAAACCTGCCAATTACTCCCCATTATGGCCAATTTCAAATTTAGGCCAATATATTTACCGTTCCAAATTAGCTAATCCAATTCCAATTCAACATTCTAATTCATGTCAAACTAGACTTATTATTCTAGTTCACTATTCATGTAAATGCTAGATTTACATGTCGATCTTAGATTCAGGCTACTCAATCTATAGTTCATGTCAAATTTACCCAACTTGCATTCTTATGAACATGCAATAATGCGTGTTCCCAATTTATGCCAATTTCCAAGTTAAACTACGTTTTTAGTAAATTTCATATTTTTCCCAAACCGCATTCCCATCGTTCGTATAATCGTGATTTAGTCTAGATTTATAAATAAAGCTAGGTTCGTAGGAAATAAGGAATGAACTAAAGCTATTATGCGAAAGATAGACATACTAACTGGCATAAAAAGGGTTGAATAACGACGTCGGTTCAAGAACATGGGTAGACCTAACTTAATAGGTAAATTCCCAAGGTCTAAAACCAAAGAAAACCAAGAATAGACAGAATAGGGACGTAGGTTCAAGAACATGGGTAGACCTAACTTAATGGGTAAATTCCCAAGGTCTAAAACCAACGAAAACCAAGGATAGACAGAATAGAAAGATCAGGTTTAGACCCAATTTCACAGCAACCCTTTCCTAGTCAGAAATCATAGGTGTTTAGTCACAGTTGTCCTTGCTATGTCATAGGCAAAAGTTTATGTTTCCAAATCAAAAGCATAAGCTTAGTCAAGGAAATAATTCTCATAGTCACAGTCACAGTCACAGTCATAGGCAATGTCCATAGTCATAGGCAATGTTCATAGTCATAGGCAACGTTCATAGTCATAGGCAATGTCCATAGTCATAGGCAATGTTCACAGTCAAAGAGGCATACAGTCTTATTTGTCCTTGAATCATAACAATTCTTGATTAGGTCCAAGAATATAGGCACTGATTCAAATAGAGAGAGATAGATTTGGTTTATTCTTTTATTCCTTTAATTTCATGTCACGAACAAAGAAAAACGTTCAAATCTAAAAATAACTAACTTACAGAGATTAGATTAGAATAGAAAGGAGGCGTTGCTATGATTCGTGCGACGTTTAGCCTTTAATCCTTATCTTGAAGCTTTGAATCTCTTCTTGAAAATCTTTTAGCAGCATTTCCTCATCTTGATTTATTTTATATATATTATTTTATTTATATATTTTAGAGGAGGAGGAGAAGCCATGTCTAACAAGAATCTTTGCAGCATAAAGGTAGAAAAGAATTGTGAATAGAGAAGAAGACCAAGGCTGTTTATATAGAGTTTCTGATTGATTTGAGCCATTAGATGAAGATAGGAGGAATCCAGTCCATACACGTCAAGAGAGCCAATCAAAATTTGACACGTCAGCCTTAGTGACACATAGGGACTCAGAATATGTCATACAGCCAATAAAGAAGGCCATGTCAGCACTTATCATCCCCCGACCAATCATACAAAGCCACGTAGAAAAAGAACAATCTTTGACCAACAAAAAATGTGCCACGTGTACATGTCATATATATATATGCATATATGTATATATATATATTTCCTATATATATATTTTTTTTCTTTTTATTTATTTTCCCAATTAACCATTTATTTGAACCGCGTTCACACTAAGCCACTTTCTGGCCATTCCCCTAAAAAAATATGACGTTGGCGAGGATCGAACTCTGTACCTCCTGTATGCAAGTCACATGTTCCAACCAAATGAGCTACTAAGTCTTTTGTTTACAAACCTTAGAACAATGCTAAACATTATTCTTTTCCCATTCTTTTTTTTTTCATGTTTTGCTGCAATATTTAAATTAAAGATATCTTCTTTATACGTTACCCATTTTGCGCAAACTCGGACTCTATCTCAAGCAGAATTCCGAGACGAACGCAATGGAGTAACCCGTTTCCCTTAATTCTTTGATTTCAAATTAATTATACTTTAATTTATTAATTTACTGTTAATGAAAATTCGGGCTGTTACAACGATAAACCCAAAAATCAATTCTAATTCAATTCTAATTAAATATATTAATTAATTGGTATACTTCATTAAATCTGAATAAAAAGATTTAATCTTTTCTCAACTTGGTTTAAGAACGGTGTTGATGAAGACACCCTTCACGACAAACCCAAAACTCATTTGATATTAAATACAAGGCTCTGAATAGAAAATGTATCGGCTTATATTCAATATCAAATTCTGAAACCAAAATATATCGCTTTGGAAATAACGATATAAAATATATCTTCCAAATTTCCATAACAATATCCGTATAATCCCAAATCCAACATCGAAATATTTCGATGATAATTTCAATTCAAATCCATCCCAATTTATATATTGGAAATTCTGGTTATTTTTAAAACCATTTCAAATCCAATTTATTTATTTTAAAAATAATTGAATTATAATTCTAGTTCAAAACTAGTTCATTTCGATAAAAATCTATTTTTATCTTTTTAAATATGGAGTTTTTCATCCCAATTCTTTCCAAATCACTTCTTATGATTTCACACAAATTATAGCTATTTTTAATAATTTTATCAAGGCCCGTACAGTCGATTTCCATAAACGGCCATCGAACTGCACTTACAGCGACCTTTTTCAAATTTGAGTTGGACATAATTCCAAATACAACCGTTAGATTTCTAATTTATCAAATTCGTTAGAAAGCTCTTTTCGATATGAACCCAATATTTCCAGTTTTAGGAGAATCCGACGGTCGGATCTCCCGTAATGTCCGTTCGAAGTCAATGGTCGAAATTCACGAACTACCGCGGCATGTTCTATTCAGGACATTATATATAATATATATATATATTATATGTTTCGTTGATTTCCTTTTAAATCGTATTATATAAATCGTTTTAAATTCATTTTTAAAACGATTTCAACTTCATATTCAATTTCAAATCAAAATTGAATATTTCATATCATCGATATATAGATGATAATATTTTCAAAACATTATATTTTGAAATCAATTCCTTTTAGATATTCATTATAAAAATGAATAAAATCGATATAAATATCATTCACGTCAAAATGGTGTCAATCTAATCAACACGGCTTTATATATTTGAATATATTCGTGTCCATCCCAAATCGGACATCGAAAACCAAATTTTGATCTTTTACTAAGTATTATTTTAAAATATTCATTATTTTAAAATATTTGTTGTTTTAAAATATTTGTTATTTCTGAACTGGAATCAGACACAGTCAATTACCATATAATGTGATTATATTGATTTCGTACAACACACGAACACAACAACAATCATACACAGTTAACCATCATCCAAAGTGCATTCTACACTGCATAAGCATTAAATATAAATATTTAACGCTTATAAAAGCCTCCCAATCAATCGATCGACATACAACTAATTATTGGGATTAGTATATATCCAGTATCATCCCAATACCCGTGTGGGGATTCCAAACAACAAACACATATTTATTTGTGTCCCAATCAATATCAGTCAAATGTGTGTTCATAAACAAATCGTCCGATTTGTTTATAAATATTTATTTTATTCATATACACTTTGAAAATTATATTTTTAACTATAAAATATTTGTTCCATTCCACATCACACAATCAATTTTCACAACACATCAATCAAACAAACAAGTCATCCATGGTCTGTGGATGACAGGTGTCATGTGCTGCTAAGCACCTTCTGCATCCTAGTATATATTTTAACCGGAAAATTAAATTAAAAGTGAGAAGTTCTCACAGAGGGTTCCACTACTCCATTTCTACTTCTGAATTTATGAACCGTTTGGATTTTGTTTGAAATTCCAATGCAGTCCTTACCACGCTATTCATAATAAAAATTATATTTTTATTGCTTCATTCCAATAAAAAAAATCATATTTTTATTTCTACTTCATATATTTTTACAATGATTCTTTCTATATAAAAATTATATTTTTATATTTCTACCTCTTATATAAAGATCGTATCTTTATCAAAGTGAAAACATTATAAAAGTCGTATTTTTATTTTTAAAAATCACATTTCTGTAATTCTTACTACCAAATAAAAATTATATTTTTATTGCCATTCTACATGTATAAAATCGAATCTTTATATTATTACATACATACGATAAAATTTATATTTTTATCTAACTAAAAATAATATTTTCGTATCTTTGTTTATATTATAAAAATCATATTTTATTATCCCTATAATATAAAAATCTTATTTTTATTATCTATATAATATAAAAATCATTTATTATTAAAAATCATAGCCTCCAACTGCTATGTTATTATATATTTTTAATTTTAAAACAATGCATATTCCTTTTTAAAAGGAAAGCTAATTTCATTTTAAAAATCAGATTTTCCCCTTTATTATACAAATAAAAAATCCATTCTTTACATTCTTAAAGATCTATTAAAAATAAAATCACTCTTGAATTTTAAAAATTAGTTTTTATAAAATAAAACTATACAACATCAGAAAACTTACTAGCTGTTGAATCTATGGAAGTTGGCAGCGTTGGGGTGGACAAAGGTCAGGGCAGAGGCGTAAGGGGCGTGGCGGCGCGACATTGCTGTTTGGGGTAGGGTTTGGGTGGCGGTTCAAATGAAAGGAGAAGCGAGAGGGAGCACGCATTGACCATGGTGGAGGGGGTGGTCAGGCACTCACGGCGGAGGCCAGGGGGAGTTGCGCGTCGAGCGCGACGGTGGGTCAACACCTGGAACGGTGGCGGCAGCATCGAAGAAAAGCGACGGATCAGAAGGATCGAGGGTATATTTTATTTCGAGTTGGATCTGACGGGGTATGAGAGAGGGGGGTGGGTGGGGTGAGAGTATATATTTTATACATTTAATTTATTTTAATCTAATAAAAGTAACTTTTCCTTTCGACCTCTGAATCGAACCCAACGACTGTTGTTCCTAGCTAATTACCCCCATTTCGAATACAATGGGATATGTATCGCAAGCAAGTTCGCTTGTTACGATCAGTTATCGTATAAATCAAAATTTAAATCTATATATTGAATTTGAACGCACATTTCAATTTACCGGGGCCACATAAAGACTCTAAAAATTTCCGAAAAATATTTTCTAGCTTCATATTGACGATACGGTTCTAACAAAATTGATTTTGTCGAATTTGGAGACCGTTTGAAAAATGGCCATTTTCTGCTCGATCATAATTGACTAAAACAAAAAAAACACGTTTTACTTCGCCACGCTCACATATTGACTCAAAAAATTATGATTTTTGGAATCTTGCAATAATTTGACATCCGGGATCTAGCAAAAGTTGTTTCGTCGAAAACGGTGGCCATTTGCAAAATTTCCATTTTTAAGGGCCAGAATTCGATAGCGACTATTCTGAATTTTCAACTAGGCATAACTTTTTATTCCCGCTATGAAATTTCAATCTTTCGGATTCTTTGGAAAGATATTTTCAAATAGATTCTAATATTTTTAGTTTCACTAAAATCCGGTTTATTTTGAATTCTACACATTCATATGAAATTTGAAAACGAATTTTCAAACTACCGCGCCTTTTTCAATTCCTTTTATAATTAAAATAAAATATTTATATTCTAACGTTGATTCAAATAAATATATACGTTCTAATTCTATTCAAAGTAAATTTCTCATCGTTATTATTTAAAATAATTCATTTTAAATTTTCAAAATTCACTAAAATTGCCAAAATAAATTTTCTAAATAGGTTCAGTTTTTCCAGGTTGTTACAATCTCCCCCACTTAAAATCTTTTCGTCCTCGAAAAGGAATGGAGCTAAAAGTTTTTACAAACTAGCTCAACTTTCATTCTTTCCATTATGGCTTAAGTTCTTTAACTTTCTAGTTTCTAAGAACTTTTCAAGTCGTTCAAAAATTTGGCTAACACCCTAAATTTTCGAAAAATTTCGCCATAACCTCCCCTGCACGGGAGCATCGGGAAAATCCCGAAATTGCCATACAAGCCTCTCCAATCCAAAAATAAAAAGAAACAGCCAAATGGCTAATAAAATCATCCAAAACCCAAGAAATACAATAAACATGTACCTATTTTTCGGGCAAACAATTTTATTCCACTGCTCTAGCCTCCTTGCAATGACATGTTCACACATATATATGTACATGCATGCACTTCCAAATAATTTTCAATCTTACTCAACATTTGATACAATTTGGCTAAATTTACCGTTCATTCACATAATGGTTTAAATAAATAATCACATAACACAATCATCAATCAATTGTTGAATTAACATTTCAAATTCATAATTTTGATACATATATAGAAAATCATGTTTTTGGTGCCAAATCACAACAATAAGCCCTATCTAGTTCTGGTTCACACACCAGTCAATTGGAAATATATAAATATCGCACCTTCGAAACTCGAACACAAATTCTGATGATGTAGCTACAATCATCAGAATCATCTCCGGGCGACCAAAGTGTGATTTTATAACTATCCAGTATATTAAAACTTCGAATATACGTTTGCAAGGCGTATATGCAAAATTTTTACATATCGGATTGTCCAAATTCAATATAAAATAAATATTCAAATTCTTATAAACTGGTTTAAATTTTCAAAACAAAAATTGTTTTTATTTTGAAAATATACTCTTCACACTTGTTCTAGGATATAATTGATCCCATCTCAAACGAGTCTTTCTCATTGGATATTACTAATCCAATCTTTGATGAATTCTTCTGTATGGTTCCAATGTGCCTTATTCCCGAGCTCTGTAAACTAGAGATCTGATACCAAACTGACACGACCCGAACTTCCCCGTAAATGAAAGCACGGATTGAGTTGAGAACAAGCCACATCGGGACACAAACAGAAGAACATTTCATTGTTAATTACGACAATTCCATCAGAATACAAGAATATGCAGAGTATGAATAAATATTACACATCAGAGAAATATCAGAGATTTAAATTACATTACATAGCAGTAGAAAAATAATATGATACACAACTGAAAGTGATAAACGGATACAGAGCTTTCTAGATATCGTTCAAGCTGTAAATCAGGATCCTGTAAACATCAATCTGCAAAACCAAAACTACTAGCTGCCCGTGTGGAAAATAGGGGCACCCAGAGTTTAGGTTAAAACAATAAACTCCAGGTCAGTCATGTGGCTGGTGTGAGAACTAAAACATTTATTAAAAACTTTACTTTAAAAGAGATCAATTCGAGGGACCACGCCGTAAAACACGGAACAGGTTTCCTCCTAAGAATACGAGTGCATAGATTAAACAGTGCAATGCTTTTTGGAAAAATAAAGCTATTATAAGACTCAGGTCCCATCACACAATGCAACGCAAGTCGAAGGATAGAGTTTTACCTTATAATAGCCAAACATGCTTGGTACATTTAAAACAAATAATTATGATACTATTATAGTGTAAAGTGTATGAAAACAACTTCAAATATGAATGTATCAATCATAGACGACATAGTGCCCCATACCAATATGTCGCCATACTAGGCTCTACAATCAAAACCGAAATGTCACGTATTGGAAATTAGATTTCCATCATGAGTCAAGGCCAGGGATGGCTCCTCATCTCTTCTAGACACTCTAGCAAAAGTCTCAGGACTACACACTCTGGGTAACCCTTGGATCTTCAGGGCCGGTCCTCCGCTACGTTTGAGGATTAGTTATTCCTGAACACACGTTTCCCGGTCCTATCGGACCTATATCCATCGGCTCCGAAGAGACTGATACATCCGAGGTGCCTCGCAATCCAACATCCACAAAGGTAAAAATATAATATGTCAGGCCGTGATAAGACAATGACACCACCTATGGCTAGAAAGAAACGTTGTGCACTCCCTGCAGTCACGATCCCGTTTTCTACTCATACCGAGGTGTGAGGCTCGCGAATTAACGCTATATACAAAGCTACGCTGCGTTAGAGCCATGCTTTGATCATCAACCACAAGACTTTTCTTTTCAACAGAAGTCTTGATATTTTGCATCTCGACATGCCACATAGGCAGTTCATGTCATGCGACTGATATCTATCGATGTATAACCTCTGAGCTCGTACGTTTCAGAGAAGGGCGTTAAGCAAGAGAATAAATTCCCCACCGCCAAACAGATATATGTTTAACAAAAATCAATCATCACAGAATAAAATCCAATGTTAGACACACAATCCATTTACAAGTCCGTTCTGGGTCTGAACGAAAACGAAGGCACCTTATACCTCGCATATCCATTAATCTCCAAGTACGTCTGGACAATCACCAACTATTTCCCTCCTCTTGGGTGTATAGCCCAATCAAGATCCCCAGTAATCGTTCAAACGATGTGAAGACCTCGGTTCTTCAACCACCTTCTTTATTTCGACTTATCGTTGAATCTGTTATTCAGAATGGGATAGACCCAGTCTTTCCGAATAACTCGCGTATATAATAAACATGTGCTATAAAAACACAACATACGCCTCATTCCAATTATGAATATTCTTTTATTTAAATATTCACATCTTTAGGGATTTGTTCCCATTAATTTTATCAAAGATAAATTCTTTAATCTTCCTTTGGATATCATTTCAAAGCATATTACGGTTTTCCAAACTAGTCGGGATTAACGGACCATACCGAAGTAATCATTTATTTTATTTCCAAATCCCAACCTATTCATCCCATGGAGCAAAATTGTTATTACCCTATAACTAACACCACAGTGTTATCGGTAAATTTAATTACCATTTCCCGTTCAAATCCAATTAAAGATTTATCTATCGCTAGGAGCAAAACCGGCGATACTCCATTCTCGATCATTTTCCGTATTTGATAATTTAAATTATCAATTCATATTTCAATCTAATTAAAGATTCATTAAAACTCCACTTAGTTTTAATCTTCCCAAAAATAAATATTAATGATTATTTAACTTTTAAAAACACAAACATGTCGCATTGACAATCTACACCGTACTATTGATTTCTGCCGATATATAACCTTTGAACTCGTACGTCCCAGAGAAGGGCATTAAGCAAGAGAATAAATTCTCCGCCGCCAAACAGATATATATTAAGCAGGGATCAACCATACAGTTCAAAATACAACGACAGACATGCAATCCTGTCTTTTACTAGGTTAAATAACTAATGTCATTTAAAACACAGTTCACGACAAACCCAAATCACATTCCATTAATTATGGAACCTTCACGGAAAAACAAATCAATTTTATAATCGATATCAATTTCCATATCCGACTAATAATATAAATGGAATAACGGCAAAATCTTTTAAATTCCATATGTACTAATAGTCTTCCTCCACAGAATTTCATTTCGATTATTATCAAATCGAATTCCATTCAATTCCAATTTAATATATATTAAATTGGAAAACTTTACTTTGGAAAATTCCCGTTAAATCTTAATAAAAAGATTTATAAATTCCAAATCACATTTCACTGTAAATCGGGTTAAAGAACGAATGTCATTTAAAACACCGTTCACAGTAAACCCAATTTACATTCCACTTTTAATTATGATCGGGTTAAAGTGCAAGTGTTATTTAAAACACCGTTCACGATAAACCCAAAAATCAATTCTAATTCAATTCCATTTAAATATATTAATTGGTATACTTCATTAAATATAAATAAAAAGATTTAATATTTTCTCAACTTGGTTTAAGAATGGTGTTGATGACGATACCCTTCATGACAAACCCAAAACTCATTTGATATTAAATACAAGGCTCTGAATGGAAAATGTATCGGCTTATATTCAATATCAAATTCTGAAACCAACAAATATCGCCCTGGAAATAACGATATAAAATATATTTTCCAAATTTCCATAACAATATCCGTATAATCCCGAATCTAGTATCGAAATATTTCGATTATAATTTCGATTTAAATTGATCCCAATTTATATATTGGAAATTCAGGTTATTTTTAAAACCATTTCAAATCCAATTTATTTATTTTAAAAATAATTGAATTATAATTCTAGTTCAAACGTAGTTCATTTCGATAAAACTCTATTTTTATCTTTTCAAATATGGAATTTTTCATCCCAATTCTTTCCAAATCACTTCTTATGATTTAACATAAATTATAGCTATTTTAAATAATTTTATCAAGGCTCATACAGTTGATTTCCATAAACGGCCATCAAACTGCACTTACAGCGACCTTTTTCAAATTTGATTTGGACATAGTTCCAAATCCAACCATTAGATTTCTAATTTCTCATATTCGTTAGAAAGCTCTTTTCGATATGAACCCAATGGTTCCAGTTTTTGGAGAATCCGATGGTCGGATCTCCCGTAATGTCCGTTCGAATTCAATGGTCGAAATTCACGAACTGCCGCGGCGCGACGCATTCTATTCAGGCCATTATATAATATATATATAATATATATATTTCATCGATTTCCTTTTAAATCGTATTTTATAAATAGTTTTAAATTCGTTTCCAAAACGATTTCAACTTCATATTCAATATCAAATCAAAATTGAATATTCTATATCATCGATATATAAATGATAATATTTTCAAAACATTTTATTTTGAAATCAATTCCTTTTAGATATTCATTATAAAAATGAATAAAATCAATATAAATATCGTTCACGTCAAAATGGCGTCAATCTAATCAACACAGCTTTATATATTTAAATATATTCGTGTCCATCCCAAATCGAACATCAAAAATCAAATTTTGATCTTTTATAGAATATTATTTCAAAATATTCGTTATTTTAGAATATTCGTTATTTTAAAATATCTGTTATTTCTGAATTGGAATCAGACACAGTCAATTACCATATAATGTGATTATATGGATTTCGTATAACACACGAACACAACAACAATCATACATAGTCAACCATCATCCAAAGTGCATTCTACACTGCATAAGCTTTAAATATAAATACTTAACGCTTATAATAGCCTGTCAATCAATCGATCGACATACAACTAATTACTAGGATTAATGTATATCCAATATCATCCCAATACCCGTGTAGGGTATCCAAAACAACAAACACATATTTATTTGTGCAGTTGGGCAATATGTAAAATTTTATCGTCCCAATCAATATCAGTCAAATGTGTGTTCATAAACAAATCGTCCAATTTGTTTATAAATATTTATTTTATTCATAAACACATTAATAATTATATTTTTAACTATAAAATATTTTTAACTATATAAAATATTTATTCCATTCCACATCACACAATCAATTTTCACAACACATCAATCAAACAAACAAGTCATCCATGGTCTGTGGACGACGGGTGTCGGGTGTTACTAAGCACCTTTTGCATCCTAGTATATATTTTAACTAGAAAATTAAATTAAAAGTGAGAAGTTCTCATAGAAGGTTCAACTACTCCGTTTCTACTTCTGAACTTCTGAACCATTTGGATTTGTTTGAAATTCCAATGCAGTCCTCACCACGCTGTTCATAATAAAAATTATTTTTTTATTGCTTCATTCCAATAAATAAAAATCATATTTTTATTTCTATTTCGTATATTTTTACAACGCCTCTTTCTATATAAAAATTATATTTTTATATTTCTTCCTCTTATATAAAGATCGTATCTTTATCAAAATGAAAACATTATAAAAGTCGTATTTTTATTTATAAAAATCACATTTCTATAATTCATCCTACTAAATAAAAATTATATTTTTATCGCCATTCCACATGTATAAAAACAAATCTTTATATTATTACATACGATAAAATTTATATTTTTATCTAACTAAAAATAATATTTTCATATCGTTGTTCATATTATAAAAATCATATTTTTATTATCCCTATAATATAAATATCTTATTTTTATTATCTATACAATATAAAAATCATATTTTTGTTATTAAAAATCATAGCTTTCAACCGCTATGTTATTATATATTTTTAATTTCAAAACAATGCATATTCCTTTTTAAAAGCAAGGCTAATTTCATTTTAAAAACCAGATTTTTTCCCTTTGTTATACAAATAAAAAAAAACCATTCTTTACATTCTTAAAGATCTATTAAAAATCTAATCTCTCATGAATTTTAAAAATAATATTTTTATAAAATAAAACTACTCAAAATCAGAAAAATTACTAGCTATTGAATCTCTGGAAGTTGGCGGCGTCGGGGTGGTCAGAGGTCAAGGCGGAGGCGTCAGGGGTATGGCGGCGCGGCATTGCTGTTTGGGGTAGGGTTTGGGCAGCAGTTCAAATGAAAGGAGAAGCGAGAGGGAGCACACGTTGACCGTGGTGGAGGGGGTGGTCAGGCATTCACGGCGGTGGCCAGGGCGAGGTGCGCATCGAGCGCGACGGTGGTCAACACCTGGAACGACGGAGGCAACATTGAAGAAAGGCGACGGGTTAAAAGGGTCGGGTTTTTTTATCTCGAATTGTATCTGACGAGGTATGAGAGAGAGGGGGGAGGGGTGGGGGTGAGAGTATATATTTTGTATATTTAATTTATTTTAATCCAAAAAAAGTAACTTTTCCTTTCGACCTCCGAATCGAACCCAACAAATGTCGTCCCTAGCTAATTACCCCCATTCCGAACACAATGGGGGTATGTATCATAAGCCAGTTTGTTTGTTACAATCAGTTTCCGTTTAAATCAAAATTTAAATCTATATATTGAATTTGAATGCACATTTCAATTTACCGGGGCCACATACGGACTCTAAAAATTCTCGAAAAATATTTTCTAGCTTCGTATTGACGATACGGTTTTAACAGAACTGATTTCATCGAATTTGGAGACCGTTTGAAAAATGGCCATTTTTTGGTCGATCCAAATTGACTGAAACTGACAAAACACGTTTTACTTCGCCACGCTAACATATTGATTCAGAAAATTATGATTTTTGGAATCTAGCAATAACTTAACTTCCCGAATCCAGCAAAAGTGGTTTCGTTGAAAATGGAGGCCGTTTGCAAAATTTCCATTTTTAAGGGCCAGAATTCCATAGCAACTATTCTGAATTTTCAACTAGGCATAACTTTTTATTCCCGCTATGAAATTTCAATTTTTCGGATTAGTTGGAAAGATATTTTCATATAGATTCTAATATTTTTGGTTTCGCTAAAATACAGTTTATTTTGAATCTTGTACATTCATTTGAAATTTGAAATCGAATTTTCGAACTACCGCGCCATTTTCAATTCCTTTTATAAACAATTTTTTTTAATATTCTAACGTCGATTCAAATAAATATATGCATTCTAATTCTATTTAAAGTAAATATCTCATCGTTATTATTTAAAATAATTCATTTTAAATATTCAAAATTCACTAAAATTGCCAAAAAAAAAATTTTATTGGTTCAGATTTTCCAGGTTGTTACAAGTGTAGCAGATTTTGAGGAGGGAAGGCCTGAGCTTATGAGAATGGTGATGGGCCTTGTTTAATAGTAAGCCCAAATCATTTAAAAACATAATTTTTATTTAATTAAAGTATCAACTTATAAAATTAAATATCTTTGTCATACTTGATTAGAATTTCGAACGATCGAATGCATCGGGACCGTATGGATGGCGACTACATCATGGAACTGACCGAGAGTGAATTGGAGCTCATTTGGATTTATAGTGAAATTAAACGCCTGAATCAAATCAATGAACGCATATCGTTATTTAACGATAAACAGAACAAGGTGAGTAAACTCACTAACTCTGATCAATTTATATTTCTATAATGTGTTTTTAGAATTTATAAATGATGGTTGTTTGCTGTGTGTTGGGTGTTTGGTTGAACTGCTAGTTAATTGGCTGAAAATATAGATAACGATATATATATATATATATAAATCGTTAATCGAATATTGATTATGTTTATCAGAATATCTCATATTCGTGTTATTTATGTTGATTAACATCTGTGGGTGTAGGAAACAAGTTGGAGGAATCCAACAAGATTCCTCAATATTTATAATTCTGTTTGTTTTCATAAACTGTGATATATGATGTGAGATAAAATCTGTGATTTGATTATGATGACACTAGTCTTGTTATTTGGTATTTTTAATACCATGAGAAATACTAGAATGTGAAAGGGAAATTTCAAACTATAATTTGAAATAAAATATTTATATAATATCAAAGGATTTTATATAAAAAAGAAATTTTAAGTGGTTGTTAAATTTGGAAGTTTATAAAATCAAAAGGGTTTTATAAAAAGGAATTTGCGAAGTGTATATTGAAAGAACTTTATGAAATCAAAAAGGTTTTATAAAAAGAACTGATATATGGAATTAAATAAGAAACTTTTATATAAAATTATTAACAGTTATATGGAAGTTTAGAAGACCATTTTTGGGTAAATTACTTAATAGAAGGAAATATTTATATGAAATCAAGAAAGTTTATAAAAGGGAATTTTTGAAGTAAATATTGAGTTTAAGGATTTTATAAAATCAATGGATTTTATAAAAAGCATTATTTAGAAAATTTATAGAATTACAAAAGGGAATGGGCGAGATATAAAAGAATTATAGGAAATTGATTTAAAGTACATATTTAATAGAAATCCGTTTTTAAATGGATAACTTGAGAAGAATAATTTATAAATAATATTTTATAAATTAAATAAAATATTTATCACTTAATAAATGGAATATATAAGTCCGGACTAATATAGAGAAGTAGAAATCAGTTTTAACACTGATGTTTTAATGGAATTTGAATTCAGCATTTATAAAGGGAAATTTAAATGAGATTTTAAGTGTTTGAAGTTGTTATGACCCGGTATTTTACACCTATCACTTACACAGAAATGGATTGATCGTAAGTACATATTTTCAAATCCGATTCAAAATTCAGACTTTAAAGTTAAAAAACATGTTAACATGTGTATAATAGCATTTACAGATGTATATATCATAACACCTGCTAAAACTGATTTTTACACATTCAGGTGTGGTAGCATGTATTTGATAACATTTGTTTACATTGATTTTACACATGTTTGAGAATAACACTTAAACATAGCATGTTTTAGTAATGCCATTTTATTCACATGTTTGTTCATTTTATTAAAAATGTTTAAGAATTAAGTTTTTGCAAAATTTTTGATTTAAAGGCTTTTAAGTCTTGAATTAAAACATGTCAAGACTATTTTGTTGTCAAAGCAAGATCAAGGCAAGATCATATTCACATGTACACAACATCAAAACATGAAAGTTTCATCTCCTTTTGCAAGCAAGTTTATGTTCACATATACCTACACCAAAACATGAAAGAGCCATTTATCTTTGCAAACATGTTTTCACATAGATATAAATACTTGAGAAAACACCTACGCTAGTGTAAACTAGTAAAGAGAATCTAGTGAAATATATTTTCACATGGCAAATCATATTGTTTAAATGCATTTTCAATTTTGAATCTTTTTCTTTTTACACAAGATTTCCTGGAAAATGACATCTTCTTTGCAAGACATGTTTCACTTGTCAACATCCGTGTGCCAAAAGATCTTGCCAAATCTTGCATTTATAACATGAAGCATGCCTACACTAGATAGATACTAAAGCATATAGATTTTTCAAGATGTTCATGTCTATTTCATTCACATGGCCGAGATCTTTATTGAACAACAACTTTCAGATTTTTGATTGCCTTGAAAGGCAAGTAAAAATATTTATATGTTTGTTGTTAAATCATTTTGTCATATGAGATTTTGTTTTAAGAAACCAAGGCAAAAATGAAAATCTATGGTACACAAATTGATACTATAATTGGTGTAAACGAATGCAAGATGTAGTGAAAATCATGTATGGTACATAGGCATTTATGGGTGACAATTCATAGAAATCAGTAAGGAGAAAGGGGTGGTTGCATATGGGATTTTAGGTGGGATCTAGGCTGATATAAGCCATGTGTTCTTGGGTAATGGTGCTTTGATTTGGCAAGAGAAAAAGATTTTTTATTTTGAGTTATCAATCACTTGTCAAACACAAGATCTAAAAATTGATTTTTTGCACACTTATTTTATTCATTTCTCCTCTATATAAAGACCACAGCTCACACACTTTTCTACACAACACCAAGCACTTGAATAAGGTCAAGAAGAATAGAAGTTAAGGGTTTCAAGCAATACTGGTGAGTAAACTTCCTGCTGAAATCTCTTTACTGTCATTAAATTCTAAGTAGATTTATATGCTGATATGTAACACCCCACGTCCATTAATGTCACTCACAAAGGGAATGCATTAACTTCCATGGAGGTCATAAGTGAATATAGAACAGAGAAATCACAACAAGACAGATAATAAATAGCACTTGAAAATCTAAAACTTCCTTTTATTGCAGCGGAAATTAAATATGTCTGTTACATCATAAAACCATAGATCATAACCAAGTACAATATCCATCTTCACAAAAACAAAATACATAATCCCATTACAATAAATAGCCATTAAAAAGAAAGATAACAAGCTGGACTTTACTTCTGCAGTCCAAGCTTTCTAAGAGATAAGCGATCCAGCTAGACTTCACTAGAACTTGGCCCAACCTGAGGACCCGAAGGAAGAAAAAAAAGATGGAAAAGAGGGGGTCAGACATAAAGTCTGGCGAGTATGATAATTCTACAATACTATTATCAAAATAACTGGACTAAGGCATAAGCTGGAAAACAAGGAAATGTCTATGAAAGAGCAATTTAAGAACATAGACAATCGCTAAAGGAAACGTTATAGGCGCTCCTAAATACTAAAGGATAAACACTATACTGCACCACACCAGTCACCCTAAAGATTGATCCCACTTAGCTTCACTTAGAAACTTTCTTAATGGCTTTACGTACTCCTAGCTGTCTACATAGGTGCCGCCTGCCCCTATCTCCACTAGGTGTACCCCACTTTCTATTTTTCGATCGGCTCCCTACTCGTAGATACCCGTGCTGGCCTCACAGTGGGGTGTATCATTCCCCTAAAGTGGCAACCCGATATAACGGAGATGCACGGCTTATACCTACACGATGCAACAACGTCTTACCTACCAGCCCGGGTCCACACACGCATATGAAACCCGTTGGACTTGCGTTGCCACCGCTCCCTGTTTTGGCCTCTTATAGTCAAACCCAGTATGCGTGTCCCGTCCTCGACTTGGGTCGAGCCCACAAAGATACGTTTTGGGATACTAGTTGAAATGGGCCCCCATTATTTCCCACAAGCATTCCACCTAAGCTTGTCCCCTTAGTCAATCCCACTTAACCCACTTATTCATGTTCGTTACATGTGTGTTTGGTTAAGTCTAATCGTATTTCAAATGCCTCTAAAGGCAACCACTAGATTCCTCATGCCACCCAAGGCACCTACTTAACCCCCATGTCCCACCTTACATGATTATCTGATTAAGTATTTCTTAATTCATTAAGGCCATAACCTCATAAAGACCTCTCACATTAGACTGGCATTTATGGCAGCTGGATTTGCCGGGCGGGTCCGGGCAGTCTTACACCATAAAAGAGTCTAACCTCGTGTCTTTACAACTGTTATGCTTTAGTTTGGGCCTAGGACCTCTCACATTGGGCCGACATTTGTGACTACTGGATTTGCCGGGCGGGTCCAGGCAAGTTTACGTCACAAACGGGTCCAACCTCGTGTCCTAAGCATTGATTATTATTAATAATCCACTTTCCCCAATTTTAATAATTCCTTATTTGAATTATTAATTAATTCCAATTTTAAATAATGTCCATAATTGACTCAATTATGGCCATCCATTCATGGTATGCAAAATCATACAAAATTGCACCCAATTTATTAATTCCTAATATTACCCCTACCCCACGTTTGAACGTTTATTCGCAAAATATATATTAGACTCGAATAGTCTAACTCATAGCATAAAAGAGATTATCACAATAACAACATGTATATATGACTAAATGAATCATAATAAGTGGTGAAACTTGCATATGTACAACTTGCATAGGATTATACATGTCATGGATCTAAAGATGTCAACTTGTTCATAATTCACATAATATGATCTCAATCAAATTTCATAAACTTGCATAGGAACATGTGTGAATCAACATCATCTAATCTAACAATATGGGTTTATATGGGTACACCTAACTCAATAGGCAAATTCCCATAATAAAAATTCATTTAGTCATAAGTTCATGCATATGGGTACACCTAACTTAATAGGCAAATTCCCATATTCAAGATCCAATTTAAATTGTGGATTCATGTATATGGGTACACCTAACCTAATAGGCAAATTCCCATAATCATGATCCATTTAATTTAAAAAAAAACATAAACTTTAAACATGATCCAATTCACATAAATAACAACATCATGATTTTACAACTTGTACGATTCAACACAACTTAACATGATATCATTATCATATAACATATGGATTTCAACATATGTGTTAACATGAGATCTACAACATATATAAGATTTATGACATAACTTAGCATGATTTACACATAGCATAGCATGATAGCATAACATAGCATAGCATGATTTTCATCATAGCATGGCATAGCATAGGAGAATTTACAACATATAATTTACAACATATGACAACATAATAACATAACAAGAGATCCACAATATAGAATTTACAATTACAATTCACATCACTTTCTTGTGATCCATTCATAACTTAATCGAATTATTTTATAATAACATTGTGAGAATCAGCATACTCACAATTTAAAGAAGAGAAATAGAAAGAGTCTTTGATTTAATTTGTTTGTTGAGTAGATTTAGTTGTAGGCTAGGCTTTCTCCTTCTTCTTTAGTTTGTGACGGCTACGCTGAACTCCATGGCAACGGCATGTCGGTGGCTCTCCAATTTTTCAAGTGATTTAGGGTTAGAGTCTACCCACTTATTTATAGATGTTAGGATGCATTTAGGCCATTAGATTTACCCTAGAATAGATTAGAGCCATTAGATTTCGTCCAGCCTTCAAAACACAGCCCGAAAACCTAACCAGATGCACCCAGGTCACCTGGGCTCGACCAGGGAGGTCGACACCCAGGTCGACTCTAGTGTCGACCTGGCCCCCCCAGGTCGACTCCCAAGTCGACCACCAGGTCGACCTGGTCTGGGCGGGAGTTTTCCCGCCTGCCTCCATTTCTGCGTTTTTGAAATCTGTTTTAAAATTTGAATTTTTCGTGAAACTTCTCGAGGCCATATCTTGGTCATACGAACTCCGATTTACAAAATTTCGGACTCTATTTCGCGTATTTTTCCGAGACGAACACAATGCCGCCGCCCGTTTCCCAATAATCTTATATTTGAAATTAATTATTCTTCCATTTGTGAATATTAGTATTAACTGATTTACGGGGTGTTACATTCTCCCCTCCTTAAAGGATTTCGACCCCGAAATCTTCAAGTCAAGGAGAATGTTTAACCTAACATCCAATTAACCGTCTACTCAATCATCAAACACTGGCATCCACTGTCCTCATAGACTTCTAATGCTTTTATGTTTAAATGCATAGAGTGTGTATATGTCCGTATCTAATGCAAAATCAGGCGGTCCACTGATTCAGTTGACCTCCTTGATGCAATTCATGATAGTGCCGTGCATCCATTATGTATGCAAAAGATCCTAATTGCTTACATACTACTTCTATATGCGTGCACATCCATTCAACCGAATGCAGCATCTATATGATGGTACAACCATTATACATCCATTATACTAAATACGTTCATTTATGCAATATGCAATATGAAGTGACTGAGCCGATCTAGCGCCTAAAGTGTGTGTATATATGCATCCACGAGCAACCACTAGCAAACACTTGCATCCATTTTGCATCCATCATACATAACATGTCTCAAACACATGCTTCAACCATAGGATTATCCTAACTAAAGGTCAAAGATACTAATGAGAGGACATACTAAAGATAAGATAAGATAAGCTAAGCGATAATGGAGAAATTAAAAGACATACCCTCAAAAAGAAAAGGGTACAACGAACGCATCTTCTCTTCTGTCTCCCAAGTAGCGTTGCTCTCATCATCTCCCCATTGCACTTTAACTAGTCTGACCTCTCGATTCCTCAACTTTTTGATCTCCGACCCAAGAATGCATGTAGGAGCTCGTCTAATTGTTGCATCATGCTCTATTTCCACCTCTTTAAGCAAGCTCGGCTCTACCACCTCCGCGGTCTTGTGCAAACACTTCCTCAAATGTGATACATGGAATACGTCGTGTACTCCACTAAGTTTCTCAGGCAACTCCACCCTATACGCCATCTTCCCAATCCTGTCTTTTATAGGAAACGGCCCTACAAACCTTGGCGCTAATTTCCCTACGGACCCAAAGCGAACAACATTCCGTAACGGAGATACTTTGATAAAAACCATGTCCCCAATGTCAAACTCAAGATCTGTCCTCCTCTTATCAGCATACGATTTCTGCCTATCTTGTGCTGCTTTCATCCTCCTTCGAATCAAATCAATCTTCTCCGAGGTTTCCCTAACCATATTGGGCCCAAGTAGGATTTTATCGGTAGATTCCCACCAACATGTAGGCGAACGGCAAGGCCTTCCATAAAGAGCTTCGAAAGGTGCCATGCCAATACTAGACTGAAAGCTATTATTATATGCGAATTCTACCAATGGAAGGTGCTCTTCCCATGTACCCCCAAAGTCTAGGATAAAAAGCCTTAAAAGATCCTCTAGAATACGATTCACCCTCTCGGTCTGGCCGTCCGTCTGAGGATGATATGCGGTGCTCATACATAGCTGAGTCCCTACCGCCTCTTGTAAACTATTCCAAAATTCGCTAGTGAAGATGGGATCACGGTCGCTTACTATACTAGAAGGAATACCGTTCAAACGAACTATCTCCTTAATGTATACAGAAGCCAACCACAGAGCAGTCCTCTTACTTTTCACGGGAATAAAATGGGCGCTCTTAGTAAGTCTATCTACTATAACCCAAATCCCCGTATTACCCTTCCTTGATCTTGGTAATCCATCCACAAAATCCATCGAGACGCTTTCCCATTTCCATAGTGGAACTTCCAATGGGTGAAGCAACCCACCGGGTTTCTTTTGTTCTGCTTTAACTCGTTGGCACACCAAGCATCTAGCGACTTACTCGGCCACATCCTTTTTCATACCGGCCCAAAAGAAAACTCGCTTCATATCTTTGTACATCTTGTCTCCGCCGGGATGAATGGTCATCTTTGAGCGATGAGCATCATCAAGAATGGCCTTCCTTAAGTCTTCGTCTTGTGGTACACAAAGTCTATTATCCCTTCGTAACCAACCCTTATCGTCTAGGGTATACCTACGAAGATGGCTAGACGACTCCCCTCCTTTGAGTTTTTCTACTATCTCAACCAACTGTGGGTCGTCTTGTTGTGCCTCACCAACTCGTCCTAGAAGTGTAGGTCTAACCTCCAAGGATGCTAACAAACCAAGTACTAGGTCAACGGAGGGTCTAAAGTCAAACATGGAGATGAATTCTAAGCTTCGTCGTTCAACAAACAACGGACTCAAGGACAACCTTTTCCTACTTAAGGCGTCTGCTACCACGTTACCCTTGCCCGGGGTATATGCTATTTCAAAATCGTAGGAGGCTAAGAATTCCATCCACCGTTGCTGCCTTAAATTCAAATCCTTCTGAGAGAATAAGTATTTCAATGATTTGTGGTCAGTGAACAGTTCGAATTTCTCACCAAGAAGATAGTGATGCCAAGACTTAAGCGCGAAAACAATTGCGGCTAACTCAAGGTCATGCGTAGGGCAATTCTTTTCATGCACCCTTAGCTGCCTTCCACCATAGGCTATTACTCTTCCCTCTTGCATTAGGACCGCGCCAAGTCCTGTCCCACAAGCATCAGTATAAACGGTAAACGGCTTATTCCCATCTGGCAGCACTAAGACTGGGGCTGAAGTTAAGGCTCTCTTTAAACGTTGGAACGCATCATCACAATCTTCGTCCCATGTAAAAACCAGGTTCTTCTTCGTTAACCGTGTTAATGGAGCTGATATTTTTGCGAAGTCTTTGATGAACTTCCTATAATAGCCAGCCAACCCCAAGAAACTTCTAACTTCGGTTACATTTTTAGGGACCTTCCAATCTTGGATGGCCACCACCTTTGCGGGATCCACTGTTATCCCTTCTTTGGAAACCACGTGCCCTAAGAACCGTACTTCTTTCCTCCAGAAGTGACACTTAGAAAATTTTGCCTTAAGGTTATGCGCTCGAAGGGTTTCCAACACTTCCCTAAGATGTAGGGCATGCTCTTCTTTGTTCTTAGAAAAGACTAAGATGTCATCCACAAAGACTACCACGAATTTGTTAAGGTACTCCCTAAACACCCTACTCATCAAATCAACGAAATATGCGGGGGCGTTTGTCAAACCAAAGGGCATCACTAGCCATTCATAAAATCTGTCAGGACTCCTAAAAGCAGTCTTATCTATACTATCCTCAGCCACTCTCAGTTGATGAAAGCCAGTGGCTAAGTCCAACTGCGAAAACACTGAGGCGCCAACTAACTGATCAAAGAGATCGTCAATCCTCGGCAGTGGGTGTCAGTTCTTTTTAGTAAGCTTGTTTAGTTCTCTATAGTCCACACAAAGTCTAAGGGTCCCATCCGCCTTTGTGGCAAATACTACTGGAGCGCCCCACTCCGATATACTACGTCTTATGAACCCCTTCTCAAGCAACTCCTTCACTTGCTTATTGAGTTCCCTCCTTTCACGAGGAGCCATGTGGCGCACTGGCAAAGATACGGGTTTAGCATTATCCACAAGATAAATTCGAAAGTCTATCTCCCGCTTTGGAGGTAAGCCCTTCACCTCCTCAAACACATCCGGATATTCCCGGACTACCTCTACCGATCGCAGATTCTCTACAGACGCGTCAAGCGATTCAAGATAACTTAGCATAACGGAATTTATGGGATTACAAAAGATGTCGAGAGCATTACCAAGGCGAGTCACAAGCCTAACTACTCTCCTTTCACAATCAAGAATGGCCCCATTTCTAGATAACCAATCCATTCCTAAAATTAGCCCATAGCCCGTGAAGCCCAATACATAAGCATCACATCTAAATTCAATGCTAAGTATAGAGATTTTCAAATCCAAACATATCATGGTCAAATGAGCCGAACCCCCAATTGGATTTGAAACAACTAAGGGATCCTCTACTAAACTGGTGTTCAAGTGCAGTGATTCAACTAATGATGCAGAGATAAACGAATGAGATGCGCCAGAATCGAATAAGGTACGGACAGGATGATCAAACAGAAAAACTAAGCTTTCAACAGAAATTGTTCTACCTCTTTCTTGCAGCGGTGGGGCCGCAATAGCCTGAACTTGCCCCCTTGCCTGCCCTGGTGCCATAAGAGCCTGCACCTGTCCTCCCGAGGTAGACCCTGCCCTCTGCCCCTTCTTTGGGCAGTCCTTCACCAAATGTCCCGCATCTCCACAATGAAAAAAACCAGTCTTCTTTTTCTTTCTACAATCTTTGCCGAGATGGCCAGGCGTCCCACAATTGAAGCATCTCTTCTTCCCTTTGCCATTATTGTTTTTACCACCCTTCTTATTTTGCTGTTGGGGTTTCTTCTGATCCCCCTTCTTTTCAACTGCCTTATCCTCATGCATAAGTGCCATTTCTACTAGCCTTTCAAAGGTGGCTCCCATAGGGATGTGGGTCATAGCCAACCCTTGCAACGGTTCATTCAAGCCTCTAACGAACCTCAAAGCTTTCTTCTCTGGCGTGTTCACCAACTCCAAGCCAAACCTTGCTAACTGATTAAATTTATTGACATATTCCTTCACTGATAAGCTCCCTTGCTTTAATGTTAGGAATTTTTCCATATTTAAATTCTCCTCTGCCCTTGAAAGAAACTTTGCCTCAAACTTCGTCTGAAATCCGCCCATGAATCAACTGGACGTTCCCCGTTAGTGACCTCCCACCAAAACGAGGCCTCTCCCTTCATTAACCAAGCAGCTAAACGGACTTTCCTCCCATCTTCCACTTCAAAGATATCCAACAATTCCTCAGTCTCCTTAAGCCAGTCTCTGGCCTCCACAAACGTCTCAGTCCCTTGAAAAGTTTTTCCTCCCATGGCCTTGAATTCCTTGCACGTCTTTGCAAAAGTGTTAACACGAGGAGGAGGAGGAGGAATGGGTGCAACTGGGGATGGAGGAGCATCTGCTGGGCCTGCAGTGGTGGCCCTAGCCTCCAAATATCTCCTGAACCACCCTGGAACCGTTACACCTTCTGGGAGATTAAGATCTTCAGCCATGCTGAAACGAAAAAGGAAAGATTCAAAATGGAGAATTCGAAAGATAAAGATAAGGATATGGCTATTTGGGATTATGTTTTTCATAAAAACTCTCTTTAAATAACATGTTTTTGAAAGCACTTCTTCCAAAAATACTTTAGAAAAATATTTTTCTAAAAATTTTATCTGTTTTGGTAACCTTATGCACTAATACCACGTGTAACACCCCACGTCCATTAATGTCACTCACAAAGGGAATGCATTAACTTCCATGGAGGTCATAAGTGAATATAGAACAGAGAAATCACAACAAGACAGATAATAAATAGCACTTGAAAATCTAAAACATCCTTTTATTGCAGCGGAAATTAAATATGTCTATTACATCATAAAACCATAGATCATAACCAAGTACAATATCCATCTTCACAAAAACAAAATACATAATCCCATTACAATAAACAGCCATTAAAAAGAAAGATAACAAGCTGGACTTTACTTCTGCAGTCCAAGCTTTCCAAGAGATAAGCGATCCAACTAGACTTCACCAGAACTTGGCCCAACCTGAGGACCTGAAGGAAAATAAAAGATGGAAAAGAGGGGGTCAGACATAAAGTCTGGCGAGTATGATAATTCTACAATACTATTATCAAAATAACTGGACTAAGGCATAAGCTGGAAAACAAGGAAATGTCTATGAAAGAGCAGATTAAGGACATAGACAATCGCTAAAGGAAACGTTATAGGCGCTCCTAAATACTAAAGGATAAACACTATACTGCACCACACCAGTCAGCCTAAAGATTGATCCCACTTAGCTTCACTTAGAAACTTTATTAATGGCTTTACGTACTCCTAGCTGACTACATAGGTGCCGCCTGCCCCTATCTCCACTAAGTGTACCCCATTTCTATTTTTCGATCGGCTCCCTACTCGTAGATACCCGTGCTGGCCCCACAGTGGGGTGTATCATTCCCCTAAAGTGGCAACCCGATATAACGGAGATGCACGGCTTATACCTACACGATGCAACAACGTCTTACCTACCAGCCCGGGTCCACACACGCATATGAAACTCGTTGGACTTGCGTTGCCACCGCTCCCTATTTTGGCCTCTTATAGTCAAACCCAGTATGCGTGTCCCGTCCTCGACTCGGGTCGAGCCCACAAAGATACGTTTTGGGATACTGGTTGAAATGGGCCCCCATTATTTCCCACAAGCATTCCACCTAAGCTTGTCCCCTTAGTCAATCCCACTTAACCCACTTATTCATGTTCGTTACATGTGTGTATGGTTAAGTCTAATCGTATTTCAAATGCCTCTAAAGGCAACCACTAGATTCCTCATGCCACCCAAGGCACCTACTTAACCCCCATGTCCCACCTTACATGATTATCTGGTTAAGTATTTCTTAATTCATTAAGGCCATAACCTCATAAAGACCTCTCACATTAGACTGGCATTTATGGCAGCAGGATTTGCCGGGCGGGTCCGGGCAGTCTTACACCATAAAAGAGTCTAACCTCGTGTCTTTACAACTGTTATGCTTTAGTTTGGGCCTAGGACCTCTCACATTGTGCCGACATTTGTGACTACTGGATTTGCCGGGCGGGTCCGGGCAGGTTTACGTCACAAACGGGTCCAACCTCGTGTCCTAAGCATTGATTATTATTAATAATCCACTTTCCCCAATTTTAATAATTCCTTATTTGAATTATTAATTAATTCCAATTTTAAACAATGTCCATAATTGACTCAATTATGGCCATCCATTCATGGTATGCAAAATCATACAAAATTGCACCCAATTTATTAATTCCTAATATTACCCCTACCCCACGTTTGAACGTTTATTCGCAAAATATATATTAGACTCGAATAGTCTAACTCATAGCATAAAAGAGATTATCACAATAACAACATGTATATATGACTAAATGAATCATAATAAGGGGTGAAACTTGCATATGTACGACTTGCATAGGATTATACATGTCATGGATCTAAAGATGTCAACTTGTTCATAATTCACATAATATGATCTCAATCAAATTTCATAAACTTGCATAGGAACATGTGTGAATCAACATCATCTAATCTAACAATATGGGTTTATATGGGTACACCTAACTCAATAGGCAAATTCCCATAATAAAAATTCATTTAGTCATAGGTTCATGCATATGGGTACACCTAACTTAATAGGCAAATTCCCATATTCAAGATCCAATTTAAATTGTGGATTCATGTATATGGGTACACCTAACCTAATAGGCAAATTCCCATAATCATGATCCATTTAATTTAAAAAAAAACATAAACTTTAAACATGATCCAATTCACATAAATAACAACATCATGATTTTACAACTTGTACGATTCAACACAACTTAACATGATATCATTATCATATAACATATGGATTTCAACATATGTGTTAACATGAGATCTACAACATATATAAGATTTATGACATAACATAGCATGATTTACACATAGCATAGCATGATAGCATAACATAGCATAGCATGATTTTCAACATAGCATGGCATAGCATAGGAGAATTTACAACATATAATTTACAACATATGACAACATAATAACATAACAAGAGATCCACAATATAGAATTTACAATTACAATTCACATCACTTTCTTGTGATCCATTCATAACTTAATCGAATTATTTTATAATAACATTGTGAGAATCAGCATACTCACAATATAAAGAAGAGAAATAGAAAGAGTCTTTGATTTAATTTGTTTGTTGAGTAGATTTAGTTGTAGGCTAGGCTTTCTCCTTCTTCTTTAGTTTGTGACGGCTACGCTGAACTCCATGGCAACAGCATGTCGGTAGCTCTCCAATTTTTCAAGTGATTTAGGGTTAGAGTCTACCCACTTATTTATAGATGCTAGGATGCATTTAGGCCATTAGATTTACCGTAGAATAGATTAGAGCCATTAGATTTCGTCCAGCCTTCAAAACACAGCCCGAAAACCTAACCAGATGCACCCAGGTCACCTGGGCTCGACCAGGGAGGTCGACACCCAGGTCGACTCTAGTGTCGACCTGCCCCCCCCCCCAGGTCGACTCCCAGACTCCCAAGTCGACCCCCAGGTCGACCTGGTCTGGGCGGGAGTTTTCCCGCCTGCCTCCATTTCTGCGTTATTGAAATCTGTTTTAAAATTTGAATTTTTTGTGAAACTTCTCGAGGCCATATCTTGGTCATACGAACTCCGATTTACAAAATTTCGGACTCTATTTCGCGTATTTTTCCGAGACGAACACAATGGCGCAGCACGTTTCCCAATATTCTTATATTTTAAATTAATTATTCTTCCATTTGTGAATATTAGTATTAACTGATTTACGGGGTGTTACATGATATGTACACAACACACCTTGATTCAATATTGATGTTTTAATCCTAGTTTGAACACCTAAGGGAAATTGCAAGACAGTAATCATATACTTGTGAGTAAACCTATTTTAAAATTTTCTGTTTTTAAAATGCCTGCATTTTCTTCTTGCTGTGTGAACTATAAGTTGAACATTTGTGGTGTGTTTGAGTAGTATATCTTGTGATGATTACTTGTTTGGTATGATATCATTTGGTGAGTAAACTAAATTATACAATTTTTATTTAGAATTTCTGTTTATATTTATAAGGATAGGTATAAGTTTTTAACACACTATGTGTGTATCCTATTGCTATGCTGTTAAGGTATAAAATTAGTATAGGATTATAAACTTGACTGTGAGTAAACTCTAATACTCTCTCTTGCAAATCTAGTTTAAAGATTGAATGTATGTCTTTATATAAATTGTTAAAGATTTGTAGTACATAACTGTTCTAAATGAAAACAAACAAGTAAAATTGTTAGCAAGTAACCTAATCCTTTGTTGTTTCTGATTATCTGTAGTGGGTTGAAATTAAATGTGTATTGATACATATCATCATATTTGATTCAGATCTTGAGTTTGATTAAGGGTTTTAATTTATGGAATAGTTAGCTAAGACAAAACGGGCAAACAACTTAAGAAAGAAAAACAGAACACAAAGTATTGTATGCTTGAGAGAAAACCTTTTATCCTATGTTTTGAAATTTACTTGAACTATGTATATGGTTATGCGATTATATTACATCATATATGTCATAAATACCATTCTGTCATGACTAAAACAGATACGGAACTATTCAAAAACGTGACTCTGTAATTATATGGAAACATCGGCAAAGTAATATACTAAGAAACTTAAAAATACATAACTTAGAGTCAAGCAAGTAGCAAGGAAAGAAGAGTGTGAAAACAGTAAACTAAGGAGAGATGGAAATAAAAGAAAAATCAGTAGTATAATGTAAATAAAAGGAGTGCATTTTGCTGCTGTTAGGCGACAAATAGAACAATACAGTACTAAAATATAGGTAGTCGAAAATAGGACTGAATTTGATGATAAACATAAAACACAATCTTACATAGAAGCTAAGAGCAAAATTTTGCACCATCAATCTTGTGATAAGAATAAACTAATATAATCGGGTTTCATAAAATCATTCGCTTCAAACAATAATATATAATCACATGTATAATTATATATGTACATAGCAGTAAGGGTCTATTTTGGACTTTGGATTTTAATTTGATTGCATCAAGTTTAATGGAAAATGGCGTGCGGTTGTGTATGATCATGGAGTTCATATCGGCAACAGTGGAAGATCTTCAGGTGGATTGAGTTGATTAGTGGAAACAAATATCAGACACCACTTGGACTATGTTCTTAGCGATTAAGGGAATTGGCAGGATGTTTTTGGCTGAAGAGCCTTGGGGTCAAAATGATTGGTTATTGGTGATCGTCAGCAATGCATAGGTGGAGGTATAATGACCTCGCAGTAGCTAGAAGCAGCGTATATATGCACAGTAAGGCGTGTACATGTTTTGTGAGTTGATACTTGTTTTGCTAAGATTGTTTGTTGAAGGCAAAATAAGAAAAGTTGATGGTGGATGGAGTAATGTTCACAGCTGGTTATCAGCAGTAACTTGATCAAATGGATGAAGTCTGTGTGGCCTTGATAGTCATGAAAAGAATGGTCGGAAAAAAATAGTTAAAGGGAGAGGGAGTTGGAGGCTCTGATGGTGGATCAGTAGGAAGGTAGGGGTGTTGATACGTTTGGAGAATGGATCGTAGCCGGTGCTTTGGGGATGCGATGGGCTCACGGTTGCTAGAGCTTTGTGCATGTGTACGTACACAGGAGGGACGGTGCACCGTTCTTTACTACTGTATGGACTATTTTATGGCCTAGCGAAGGTGGTAGCAACATTTGTTTAGAAGCCGCTAAGTTATCAATTGTATGAGTTTAAGGTGAAAGCTAAATAAACAGTAGGACTGAAAAGAAGAAAGCAGGAGGACTGAATAGAAGACATCAGTGAGTGTTTTGTGGTGTATAAGGGTGATCAGCATAATGTAGTATCAGGCAGGGTATTCGTGCATGTGCACACTTGTATTGCGGTGCACCGCAGACGTCAGTAAACCTAAAGAAAAAAAAAACATGGTTGCGGTGTATTGGGGTGCCACATTTCAACTAGTTTAACCATGTGCATAGTTTGAAACAAGTAATACAAGAAGCTAAATAAATAAAAATAGAATTTTTATTTAATTTAGCAGAAGAAGTGAATCAGGATAAAAAATACAGTTTTTGTCAAAAACTGAAATTAAAATACAGAAGTTGTAATTTAAATTAAATTATAAATTTAACTTATAATGAGAATTAGAAAAGAAATTTTCTAATGAAATATTCAAACTTTAAACTCAACAAAGGAAGTCGTTCTAGTATAGAAAATCAGATATGGTTTTGACAAGAAGACGAGAAGTCAGCACAGAAGCAATAATTTTTATTAAATTATAAATTTATTTTATAATTTAAATTAGAATTTACTTGTTAATGAAATATTTAGATTTTACACAAACAAGGTAAAAACCGTATGTAACACATACGTTAAAATTATCGGTTTAAAACTGTAATCGAAATTACCGGATACAAGCAGCCGATCACGAATAGTTCTATACTTTTTAAAACAAGAACTATAAATACTTTTTTAATCGTGTTTAGACTAAAAAAAAGAAATTCTTATTAGTATGAAAGAAGAAGAACTAGATCAAGTAAAAGAGATCAAAGTGGAATATGACGAAAACGATACAAAGGGTAAAAGTTCTAAAATAGATTATAGATCATCAAATTTATTCATTTATGAATAATCAGATCAAGTGATAATGATGAGAATTATATTTCTAAAGAAAATAATGTAAGTATTTATTTCTTTAAACTGACGACCAAAATGGAAAGAAAAACTGTGTGCGACGCACACACTAAAATTGTCCATTTTGAAAAGATGATCAAAATAACCAGATAGGGACCAAATGATCTTATACTGTGTAGTTTGACTGGAATTATATATACAGATTAGATTATAACCATGTTAGATCAATAGTTTAAAAAGAAAAATAGTCGCTAATCATTTCAAAGAGGTCGAAATAAATATTTCACTTTGATTTGAGTATACACCGCGTGTCAGTGATTTTTAAACTGAAGACAACGATACACAAGGACTATTTTTGAATAGTACCTTCGGTTTGTCCAATCCCAGGATAACTTGTATGGAAGAATGTCTGACAGAGTTTTTCCAAAGGAGTCAGGTACGTTGTTTTCTTTAAATGTACCTGTTGCTGGCACAGAAGGGAAACTTCTTTAGCCTGACAACCAGAGTATTTTCGTGGAAATCAATTAGTGATTTCCGATGGATTTGACGATGTGGCATTCAAAGAAAATAAATAGTGATGATGGAAAGGTAAGTCTAGCATCAAGCCTCACACCCAGGAAATGACAAAAATCGGGCAGGCAGCATGGCTATGTGGGTCGCTCCCATTGGGGTGTATAATCACCTATCTAGAGAAATTCCTTTTATTTCGTACTCTATTGATTCTTCCCATTCGGGAAACAGTAATTTGAGCCCAACCGTTGGTGATATACATTCGATACGCTCAAGAGAAATGAGTGGTCGGTCATGTGTGGGCCGGGTTGCAAGACGTTCTTGTTGAACCCAGGTGTATTCGCCTCTAGAGATACATCATCGGAAGGTGGTCCCATATCTTGTCATAGTTGGAAATCCAATTTCCATAAGCGCCAAGCAGTTTTTATTTGTATACTCTATAGGAGAATTTGAGATGCAAGCATTCTTCTAGATTCATATTTATTTGTGAAAAACTCCTAGACACTATGATAATATCTGATTTCAAGTATACAAAGTGTTTTGATCTCATAAGGTAAAAACCCGTTCCGTATTTACGGCGTGGTCTTATGAGATATTTTTATTTTTTTAAAACTGTTTACTCATACCAGTCCTCTGACTGACCCGGAGTTTATTTTTATGTGTTTCCCTTAAACTTTTGGGTATTCATAACACTTGTTATGAATAGACAAGTGAATCAGGATAGGAAAAACTTGAGAAGCTGGATGGAGACTTTCTGTGTGTTGATCTACTTATCTTATCTACTGTTTAATTATAAGTCTGTCAGTTGGTCATCTATGATATGTAAAATTAAGGATGTACTACGGATGGTTTGTTTCACCAGATCTATGATGCTCTGATGTAATATGTTCCGCTGTGTAGTATCATGAAGTATCATCTTTTGTAAAAATTCCGTTGTGAAATTCTGTTGTTTCTGTAATTTTATCTTCTATCTAATCTTATTCTTATTAGTGACATGACTTCCGTTGTGTTCGAAAGTTTGGTCATTACAGTTGGTATCAGAGCTTAGGTTACTGATTACCTAGGCCTTGGATGAATGTAATAGAGCATATTTTTATAATAAAATTTAAAATAAATTTAATATAAATCAATTTGGACGATATACCTAAGTTAGTTATATCCAATCAAGTCGGGATTTACGACCTGTTATATTCAGGTGATTAAGATGAGTAACCGAGGACGAAGGGGTCGAGCTAGAGGGTCTTCCACTACTACTGATCGTAATACTAGATCCCAAGGTCAAGGAGGGACTGTGGGCGAAGTTGTACCAGTCCGGCATGATGAAAGGAGTTAATTAACTAGGGTCAGCCTTAAGATAAATTAAATATGGTTGGATTAAATTAGAAGAATATCCAATCATATTGATACCTGAAATCGAGTTAGAATTATAAATTGAATTATAATTTGGATTTCCTAAAATTAAGGCTGGACTTAAGTTTCAATTGGGTATGAACCCAGGGTATGTGAATTGGTCGATTTATGGAATAAGATCATATTTGAGAGTCCCGAAATCGAGATGATTAACTAAGTGAATGAAGACTTTGGGTAATACCTAACAGAGTTAAGTAAATTGACTGATGAGTTAGAAAGGGTATTTGGGAAGATATTTTTGGTTATGAATAGAAAATTGCTGATGTGTGCTAATTATTTATTGATGTGTGTCGATAACTCTAATCTACTATTTACAAATTTCGAGGGCGAAATTTTTATAAGGGGGTAGAATGTAATGACCCGGTATTTTTCGCCTATCACTTACACAGACATTGATTGATAGTAAGTACGTATTTTCAAATACGATTTAAAATTCAAACTTTAAATTTAAAAATATGTTAACATGTGTATAATAGCATTTATAGATGTATATATCACAGCACTTGCTAAAACTGATTTTTACACATTCAGGTGTGATAGCAAGTATTTGATAACATTTGTTTGAATTGATTTTAAATATGTTTAAGAATAACACTTAAACATATCATGTTTTAGTAATGCCATTTTATTCACATGCTTGTTCATTTTTTTTCTAAATGTTTAAGAATTAAGTTTTTGCAAAATTTTTGATTTAAAGGTTTTTAACTCTTGAATTAAAACATGTCAAGACCATTTTGTTGTCAAAGCAAGATCGAGGCAAGATCATATTCACATGTACACAACATAAAAACATTAAAGTTTCATCTCCTTTTGCAAGCAAGTTTATGTTCACATATACCTACACCAAAACATGAAAGAGCCATTTCTCTTTGCAAACATGTTTTCACATAGATATAAATACTTGAGAAAACACCTATGCTAGTATAAACTAGTAAAGAGAATCTAGTGAAATATATGTTCACATGAAAAATCATATTGTATCAATGCATTTTCAGTTTTGAATCTTTTTCTTTTTACATAAGATTTCCTGGAAAATGACATCTTCTTTGCAAAACATGTTTCATTTGTCAACACCCATGTGCCAAAAGATCTTGCCAAATCTTGCATTTATAACATGAAGCTTAACTACACTAGATAGATACAAAAGCATACAGATTTTTCAATATGTTCATGTCTATTTCATTCACATGGCCGAGATCTTTATTGAACAACAACTTTCAGATTTTTGATTGCCTTGAAAGGCAAGTAAAAATATTTATATGTTTGTTGTTATATCATTTTGTCATATGAGATTTTGTTTTAAGAAACCAAGGCAAAACTGAAAATCTATGGTGCACAAACTGATACTATAATTGGTGTAAACCAATGCAAGATGTAGTGGAGATCATGTATGGTACATAGGTATTTATGGGTGACAATTCATAGAAATTAATAAGGAGAAAAGGGGTGGTTGCATAGGGGATTTTAGTTGGGAACTAGGCTGATATAAGACATGTGTTCTTGGGTAATGGTGCTTTGATTTGGCAAAAGAAAAAGATTTTTTCTTTTGAGTTATCAATCACTTATCAAACACAAGATCTAAAAACTGATTTTTTGCACACTTATTTTATTCATTTCTCCACTATATAAAGACCACAGCTCACACATTTTTCTACACAACACCAAGCACTTGAATAAGGTCAAGAAGAATAGTAGCTAAGGGTTTCAAGCAATATTGGTGAGTAAACTTCCTGTTGAAATCTCTTTACTGTCATTAAATTCTAAGTAGATTTATATGCTGATATGTACACAACACACCTTGATTCAATATTGACGTTTTAATTCTAGTTTGAACACCTAAGGGAAATTACAAGACAGTAATCATACACTTGTGAGTAAACCTGTTTTAAAATTTTCTGTTTTGAAAATGCCTACATTTTCTTCTTGCTGTGTGAAGCATAAGTTGAACATTTGTGGTGTCTTTCAGTAGTATATCTTGTGATGATTACTTGTTTGGTATGATATCATTTGGTGAGTAAACTAAATTACACAATTTTTATTTAGAATTTCTGTTTACATTTATAAAGATTGGTATAAGTTTTTAACTGTATGCGTGTATCCTATTGCTATGCTGTTAAGGTTTAAAATCAATATAGGATTATAAACTTGACTGTGAGTAAACTCTAATACTCTCTCTTGCAAATCTGGTTTAAAGATTGAATGTATGTCTTTATATAAGTTGTTAATGATTTGTAGTACATAACTATTCTAAATGAAAACAAACAAGTAAAATTGTTAGCAAGTAACCTAAGTTCCTTTGTTGTTTATGATTATCTGTAGTGGGTTGAAATTATATATGTGTATTGAAACATATCATCATATTTGATTCAGATCTTGAGTTTGATTAAGGGGTTTAATTTATGGAATAGTTAGCTAAGGACAAAACGGGTAAACAACTTAAGAAAGAAAAAACAGAACACAAAGTATTATATGCTTGAGAGAAAACATTTTATCCTATAATTTGAAATTTACTTGAACTATGTATATGGTTGTGCGATTATATTACATCATATATGTCATAAGTACCGATCTGTTGTGATTAAAACGGATACGGAACTATTTAAAAACGAGAATCTGTAATTATATGGAAACATAAGCAAAGTAATATACTATGAAACTTAAAAATACATAACGTAGAATCAAGCAAGTAGTAAGGAAAGAAGAGTGTGGAAACAGTAAACAAAGGAGAGACAGAAATAGAAGAAAAATCAGTAGTATAATGTAAATAAAAGGAGTACATTTTGCTACTGTTAGGCGAAAAATAGAACAATACAGAACTAAAATATAGGTGATCGAAAATAGGACTGAATTTGATGATGAGCATAAAACACATTCTTACAGAGCAGCTAAGAGCGAAATTTTGCACTATTAATCTTGTGATAAGAATAAACTGATATAATCGGGTTTCATAAAATCATTCACTTCAAACAATAATATATAATCACATATATAATTATATATGTACATAGAAGTAAGGGTCTGTTTTGTAGTTTGGCTTTTAATTTGATTGCATCAAGTTTAATGGAAACTGGCGTACGGTGGTGTATGGTTATGGAGTTGATCTCGGCAGCAGTGGAAGATGTTCAGGTGGATTGAGTTGATCAGTGGAAGCAAATTTCAGACACCACTTGGACTATGTTCTTGGCGATTAAGGGAATTTCCAGGACGTTTTGGGCTGAAGAGCCTTGGGGTCAAAATGATTGGTCATTGGCGATCGTCAGCAACGCATATGTGGAGGTATAATGACCTCGCAGTGGCCAGAAGTAACGTGTATATGCATAGTAAGGCGTGTACATGTTTTGTGAGTTGATACTTGTTTTGCTAAGATGGTTTGTTGAAGGGGAAATAAGAAAAGTTGATGGTGGATGGAGTAACGTTCACAGCAGGTTATCAGCAGTAACTTGATCAAATGGATGAAGTCTGTGTGGCCTTGATAGTCATGAAAAGAATGGTCGGCAAAAATAGTTAAAGGGAGAGGGAGTTGGAGGCTCTGATGGTGGATCAGTAGGAAGGTAGGGGTGCCGATACGTTTGGAGAATGGATCGTAGCCGATGCGTTGGGGATGCGATGGGCTCACAGTTGCCAGAGCATTGTGCATGTATGTACACAGGAGGGACGGTGCACCGTTCTTTACTACTGTATGGACTGTTTTATAGCCTGACGAAGGTGGTAGCACCATTTGTTTGGAAGCCGCTAAGTTATCAATTATATGAGTTTAAGGTGAAAGCTAAATAAACCAGTAGGACTGAAAAGAAGAAAGCAGTGGGACTGAATAGAAGACATCAGTGAGTGTTTTGTGGTGTATAAGGGTGATCAGCATAATGTAGTATCAGGCAAGGTATTCATACATGTGCACACTTGTATTGCTATGCACCGTGGACGTCAGTAAACCTGAAGAAAAAAAAAACATGATTGCGGTGTATTGGGGTGCCACATTTCAACTAGTTTAACCATGTGCATAGTTTGAAACAAGTAATACAATAAGCTAAATAAATAAAAATAGAATTTTTATTTAATTTAGCAGAAGAAGTGAATTAGGATCAAAAATACAGTTTTCGTCAAAAACTGAAATTAAAATACAGAAGTTGTACTTTAAATTAAATCATAAATTTAATTTATAATGAGAATTAGAAAAGAAATTTTTTAATGAAATATTCAAACTTTAAAGTCAACAAAGGAAGTCGTTTGAGTATAGAAAATCAGATATGGTTTTGACAAGAAGACAAGAAGTCAGCACAGAAGCTGGAATTTTTATTAAATTATAAATTTAGTTTATAATTTAAATTAGAATTTACTTGTTAATGAAATATTTAGATTTTACACAAACAAGGTAAAAACCGTATGTAACACATACGTTAAAATTGTCGATTTTAAACTGCAATGGAAATTACCAGATGCAAGCAGCCTGTCATGAATAGTTTTGTACTTTTTAAAACAAGAACTGTAAATAATGTTTTTAATCATGTTTAGATTGAAAAAAAAGAAATTCTTATTAGTATGAAAGAAGAAGAACTAGATCAAGTAAAAGAGATCAAAGTGGAATTTGACGAAAAAGATACAAAGTGTAAAAGTTGTAAAATAGACTATAGATCATCAAATTTATTCATTTATGAATAATCAGATTAAGTGATAATGATGAGAAATATATTTCTAAAGAAAATAATGTAAGTATTTATTTCTTTAAAGTGACGACCAAAATGGAAAGAAAAACCGTGTGCGACGCACACACTAAAATTGACCATTTTGAAAAGATGATCAAAATAACCAGATAGAGACTAGATGATCTTATACTGTGTAGTTTGACTGGAATTGTATATACAAATTAGATTATAACCACGTTAGATCAATAATTTAAAAAGAAAAATAGTCGCTAATCATATCAAAGAGGCCGAAATAAATATTTCACTTTGATTTGAGTATACACCGCGTGTCAGAGATTTTTAAATTGAAGACGATGATATACAAGGAATATTTTTTAATAGCACCTTCGGTTTGTCCAATCCCAGGACAACTTGTATGGACGAATGTCTGATAGGGTATTTCCGAAGAAATCACGTACGTTGTTTTCTTCAAACGTACCAGTTGCCGGCACAGAAGGGAAACTTCTTTAGCCTGACAACCAGAGTATTTTTGTGGAAATCAATTAGTGATTTCCGATGGATTTGACGATGTGGCATTCAAAGAAAATAAACAGTGATGATGGAAAGGTAAGTCTAGCCTCAAACCTCACACCCAGGAAATGACAAAAATCGGGCAGGCAGCATGGCTATGTGGGTCGCTCCCATTAGGGTGTATAATCACCTATCTAGAAAAATTCCTTTTGTTTCTTACTCTATCGATTCTTCCCATTCGAAAAACAGTGGTCTGAGCCCAACCATTGGTGATATACATTCGATACACTCAAGAGAAATGAGTGGTCGGTCATGTATGGGCTGGGTTGCAAGACGTTCTTGTTGAACCCAGGTGTATTCGCCTCTAGAGATACATCATCAGAAAGTGGTCCCATACCTTGTCAAAGTTGGAAATCCAATTTCCATAAGCGCCAAGCAGTTTTTATTTGTATACTCTATAGGAGAATGTGAGGTGCAAGCATTCTTCTAGATTCATATTTATTTGTGAAAAACTCCTAGACACTATGATCATATCTGATTTGAAGTATACAAAGTGTTTTGATCTCATAAGGTAAAAACCCGTTCCGTATTTACGGCATGGTCGTATGAGATATTTATATTTGCTTTAAATTGTTTACTCATACCAGTCCCCTAATTGACCCGGAGTTTATTTTTCTGTGTTTCCCTTAAACTCTTGGGTATTCATAACACTTGTTATGAATAGACAAGTGAATCAGGATTGGAAAAACTTGAGAAGCTGGATGGAGACTTTCTGTGTGCTGATCTACTTATCGTATCTACTGTTTAATTATAAGTCTGTCAGTTGGTCATCTATGATATGTATAATTAAGGATGTACTATGGATGGTTTGTATCTCCAGATCTATGGTGCTCTAATGTAATATGTTCCGCTGTGTAATATTATGAAATATCGCCTTTTGTAAAAATCCCGCTGTGAAATTCTGATGTTTCTGTGATTTTATCTTCAATCTTTTCTTATTATTATTAATGACAAGACTTCCGATGTGTTCGATAGTTGGGTCGTTACTGAAGTTAAAAGGAGATTCTGTACAAATAATTCTGTAAATAGAAGTATAAATAGAATTTGGAAAATGGGATATTGTTTTGAAATACGAAATCAAACTAAATGGGTTGTATAAAAGGAGGATTTTTCACTTCTAGTGTGTATAATGGATTTAAGCAAAGATTTTGCAAATAAACACAATTACAAAGGAAAGTGGATTTTTGAAATAGGAATTTAACAGAAATGGATTTTCAAATGGTTTGAAATAAATAACTTGTTTAAAAATGAAGACAAGTCCTGTGATTTATAAACAATGTTTATAAATGAATTTAAAATATAATTATCAGTGGATAATTGAGATTTCAAATCCAAAGGTGAATGTAAAATGGGAAAGTTGAGTTGTTTTAAAAAGGAAAGGATGCAATGTATTTCAATGATCGAAATATGAATAGAATTAAATAAAATATATAAAGATTGGTAATTAGAATTCAACTAGGCCAGATGTTATGAAATAATTTTTTTAAGGAAGTACATATTGAATAAAAATCAAGATTTAACCAGATAATGAGTATTCGGTTGGAAACCAATATTTGATTATCGAATATAAGTTATTCGAAGAAGAGGGTTAATCGAATATAAGTTATTCGAAGAAGAGAGTTAATCGAATATAGGTTATTCGAAAGAAAGAGATAATCAAATATAGTTATTCGAAAGGGAGTTATCAAATACAGATTATTCGAGAGAGAATTGTAAGTTGAAATTCGATTATATCGAATTTGGGAAAGTACTATTTACTTTTTGCTTTTTATTAATCAAGATTTATTTATTTATTAATAAATTTTTTGTTTGTTATTTATCTAAATTAATTAAATAAAATTTATATTTAAGTTATTATATTTCGGAAGCATGTGAAAGAAGAGGATTCGTAAATAGAATCAGAGAGTTTCGTAAGGAAGTTGTTAAAGTTTTAAAAGGTGGACTTTGTCTATTTTGAGGCTAGAAATGTTGTTCAGTTAAGGTCTGAGAGGTAATTATACCCCAACTTGATTGACTTTAGTTAACTAAGGAATGGTTAAGGCTCAATAGCGAAGGTTGGTTAAGTAATTCTAGTTAATGAGTGAAATGTTCGAGTTCGCATAGCGATGTTTTATTTAAACATCTGTTTAAATCTAACGAAAGAGTTTGGAAATGTTTTCCAAATAAGAATCAGAAATGTTTTCTAATATAGAAAATAAGAAATGGGAGTAAATATAGAAATGTTTTCCATTGAGTAATAAAATATATTTTCTAAATTTAGAAAATAAGAATTTACGAATATATAGAAATGGGAAATCGGATAAATTAATGATAATTTAATATGAAGAGATAAATGTTGATTGATTGATCGAATTTCTATCTGGAAATAAGATCGTTGGTTGTACACCTATTTTTCTTTGATAGTTAAATCACCGACTATCGAAGTTTTTGACCATTTTTCCATCGTCAATACGAAGAGACCGGTATCAGATTCATTATCTGAAACCACTTTATATGGACGTTAGCATTGCGATCAAATATAATGAGGATAATTGAAGACGGAGTTATGCAAGGGCTATCCTGTTTACAAAATAGTGCCTTCGGTTTGTCCAGTCCCAGGACAACATGAATGTACGAATGTCTGACAGAATATATCTTACGGATCGCATAAGTTGATCTCTTTAAACGTACTTACGTTTGGTGGCGGAGGAATTCGTTTCTGTTAGCTTTATACCCATGGTATTTTTGGGAAAATCAATTTGTGATTTGGCAGGTATGACGATGTAGCATTCAAAGTGAATGGTGGATAGATGTTCCAAAAGATACGTAATGACCTCAAGCCTCATCAACTGGGAAATGACAGAAATCAGGCAGGCAGTATGGCTGTGTTGGTTGCTCCCCTTATGGTGTATATCACCTATCTAGAGAAAATCCATTTCATTCTTATATGTATTTTCGATGTTGTCCCTTTTCGGAAAACGGTGGGTAGCTCCCAACCATTGGTGATATACATTCGATACACTCAAGCGAAATGAGTGGTCGGTCATGTGTGGGCCAGGTTGCAAGATGTTCTTATTGAACCTAGTGTATTCGCCTCTAGAGATACACTATCGGCAGGTGGTCCCATACCTTGTCATAGTCAGAATCCAATCTCCAATAAGAGCTCGTGATTTTGATTGTATATTATATATATGGAATGTGAGATGCAAGCGTTCTGCTAGATTGTTATTTACTTATGATTAGAAACTATTATAATATCGGAAAAGTATTAATTTTGAAAATGTTTTGGGTCATCATAAGGTAAAAACCATCTGTATTTATGTGTGGATTGGTCTTACAATTATCATTTCTTTTGAAAAGGATTTTGAAAAGTTAAACCAAATGATAGGAGTTTACTAAAACTAGTCCTATGATTGACCCAAGGTTTATTTTGTTTTGTTTTCCCTAAACTCTTGGGTGCCAAAATTTGTACGGGCAGTCAAGTAGTTCAGGTCTTTACAGATATACCTGGAGGAGCTTGAAGTAGGAGGCTTCAGGATTATATAGCTATTGTTATTTCCGCTATGTGCAAGTGTTGTACTCTGATAATGTTATTGTATATATATATACTGTTTTATTTCAAACTTATGTTATATATTGTATTTTATTCGTTCCGCTGTGAGATTCGTATTACTCTGATTATGTGCTGTGGTGATCTTCTTCTTCTTCTATCCTGATTTTCTATCTTATCTATTCTCACCCTTTAACTTCTTTCTATCAATGTTCAGGTATTTCCGATGTTCAAATAGTCAACATGGAAGTTTTGAGTTGATTTTCAGAGTTGAAAATCCCCGTTCGTTACATACAACCTATGTATTGATTCAGCACCCTATCTATGTACCTTTCACAAACTATAATTCCTTAATGGTTAAATGTTCAACATCTATAAAGTGGTGACCATATCCCCTTATTCTCCTTTGTGTTTTCGTCACTGTGAGGAAGCAGTGAAAGCCGCTGCTTTGTAACAAATGAATGAAATCGTTCCATTTTCTCTTCAAACCCATCGACATCTTTCAAATTTAAAATCAGTGGCCTCTAACCCTCATTAAAATAAGCCCTTCCTCTTTCAAATGGAAATCGCGAATAGCAAGGGGTTCCTATCATCATTAAAGGTTGCACAATGGTTTCTGAATGCTCGACAGTTTCGAGTGGCATTCTACGGTTTGGGTTCAAGGCAAGTTAGAGTAGAGTTTGGATAGTTAGAGCTCGGATTCTTGTTCAGAGGGGCGTATTGCATCTATGGTAAGAATGAGAGGTGGTTCAAATATCGATCTAGAAATACGATATTATAAGACACGACAATATGGACACCAAGTCGCGATTAGAGAAAATAATGCGGGTTGGTTTTTACAGTAATGGAGGCATTCGATTTGCAAAAAGAAAATGACGTTGAGGTTGATTTGGGGAAGAAGTGGCGTGATAAGGTTAGTTGTGAATGGCTGTTGCGTTCAGTAACAGAGGGAAGAAGAAGTTAAAACAAGGATTAGGTAATTTTTAAATTCAGTAATTAAAGTTTTAAATTATAATTAGGGTATTCAGTTACTTATAAAATAGAAGGATTTGAGTGAATCATTAAGGAAATTAACGTTAATAATTATCTTTAGCTAATTTAAATTTTATTTAATCATTTTTAATTCCATTGGTTATTTATAAAAGAAATATGTTATAAAAATCAGATGTGAACGCCGTAAATAAGTTGGGCTTACAGCTGCAGATTACGTAAGCTGGAATTTTAATCAGAAAGGATCAAAATAAAAATCACGGTGAGTAAACTAACTATGGTTCGCTTATAATTTCATTATAAATGAATTTTTATTTTAAATAATTGTTATATGTTGTTTGTTGGTTGCTTGGATGCATTTAAATATTTTTGTGGCTATTATGTATATATATATATATTAGTTATTTAGGCTTAGTGTTTGTGGCTATTATATATATATATATATATATATATATATATATCTGTATATTGGTGGTTGGATATTTCCCACAGCACCATTAGAGGATTCCCACGGTATCATAAGCGGATGACCATATGCGCCCCATAATATATTATAGTGGATGACCTTCTATACCGCGATATCCTGCCTTGAAGCAGGATGGGTATTTATGTTGGCTAACATCTATGGATGCAGGGAAAACAAGTTGGAGGGATCCAACTGGATTCCTTAAAATTTATTATTTTTTGTTTTCATATATATTATCATATATGATGTGGTAGAAAACCTGTGATTGATAATTGAGTTTTGGGTGTTAAAATATCACTGGGTCTGAATGTTGATTTATAAAAATACCATGAAAAGGGATTATGAGATTTTAAAAGGGGAAATCTAGTTTTATAAATAATATCTGAATTTTGAATGGGCAATCGAAATATTAACATGTTTTGAATATATAAAACACGTATTGAAATTATAAACGATGTTTGTAAATTGAATAATGCAGGGAATTGAAGTAAATTTATAAATAGTGTTTATAAATGAAATGGGAAAAATTATCATTTGGGTAATTTGGTAAGTCCAAATTCAGATGTAAATTTAAAAGTGAAATTGAAATTTGTTTCAGGGTGAAACAATAAAACAATTCTGATATTCAGAATGTAAATTGAATTAAACAAATCCGTACGAATTTATGATTTGAATTCGATGAGATCGAATTTATTTAAATAAATATTTTTAGAACAAGTATTAGGATTGTATTAAATTTAAGTTTAAATTTTAAGTATGAAAATAGATTCACTGTTAATATATAAGTTATAATCAAAAAAATATTCCAGAATAGGAATTGGGCTTCAAAGGGATTTGAAATGGAAACTTGTTTTAAATCATAAAACAAGGAAGTTAAATTTATAAACAGACAATATAAATTAAGTGAGATAAATTATCATTAGATAATTTAAAAGTTTATATTCAAGTATGAATTTAAAAATAAATTGGAAATCGTTTGAAAAAGGGGATAATGGATGTTATTCCAAAATTCGGAATATAAATGGAATTGAGACAAATCTAAGAATTTACAATTTGAAGTTTTATAAATAATTTATTTATAAAGGGAATTGGAATTTAATATAGCAAATTGAGTTATAAATAAATTTATAATTGAGTAATGATAAATCGACAATTAGAGACAATCAGAAATATTAAGTAAAATTTGAAAACTGGGTTTGATATATATTAAAATATATATTAGAATGAGACTAAAATTTAAATTAAATGAAGTTCAATGTTTATATTTAAATATAATTAAAACGAACTCGTCGCAGCGCGGTAGTTCTTAATTTGGCTTTTCGAATTTCAATTGAGTATATAGAACTCAATTTAAGTCGGAATTCCTTAAAACAAGAATTGTTTGGACCGATTTGATAATAGTTTTCTAATGGAAGAGAACAATCTAGATTGTTTTTTTACATATTCTGAATTATGTCAAAATCAAATTTCCAGAAAATAGTGCCATAATCGTTTAAAAACCATAACAGTTTATTTAATTAATAAAGGGGTTTTAAATAAATAAAATTCGAATTTCCATTAGAAAAATCAAGATTTGAGTTACAAAATAAATATGAACTCAAGTGAAGTAAATGGATTGATTTTTGAAACAAGGATCTGATTTTTAATTGTTGAATAGAATTAACTAATTTGAAGAATAATTAGTTAATTTTGAATCAAAATTGGGCTTTGGTTAAGTGAATTGATTTGTGAATTTATATTCAAAATCAATTATGAAACTTGAATTAAAAAAATGGAATTCGATTGGTTTATAATTCGATTAAAATTTTATTTGAATGTGTTTTGTTCAAATATAAAGTGAAATTGGCAAAGGAGCTAATTAAAATATAAACTACTGAATTGAGTTAAAATGATTGTATTAAGTTGGAATGAATTGGGAATAGTTGTATATGGGTTAAACAGGCATTGGGTGAAGTGTTTGAAGACTAAAATTTGAGTGCTCGACAAAAAGATGCACGTTTAAATTCCATATGAGATTTTATGTGCCGAATGGGCAAGCCACTCAGCTTTTTGATTTTCTTTTTAAATGGAAAGGGCCTAAAGAGGCGAGTTGGAGTTTGAACTTTTAACCAGTACAAAGGAGGTGTTGGCGAAATTTTCTAGAAATTTAAGAAGTAATAATATCTTTAAGAAAATTTGATAATTAGAAAGCAATATATCGATATATATAAGATTCGATAACGAAACAAACTTAAATTAGAACATTGTAAATAAAAAGGAAATCTATAAATTAAATCTACTAAAATTAGAAAGAGAAACATATATACATGTTTTGAAAATTAATAATTAGTTTTTATGCTGTTGATTATTCGAGGTAAGTAGTCTTGTTTATTTTGAAGTTAAGGATGTTTTCAGCGAAGGTCTGAAAGGTAGTTATACCCCAACTTGATTGATTTCATTATTAACCGATAAATAGCAAGATTCAGTCTCAAAGATCAATTTTTGAATAAGATTGAGTTGAATGCAGTATTCTGCGTAGTTGTAACGATATTTTACGCAACATTCGTTTTAACCCAAGTGAGTGGAATTTTGGAAATTTAATAATAAATATTTCCTAAGTATAGAAATAAATGATCTTGAAAGGAAGAAGTAATTGAAATGTTTTCAATTATAAATATGAGATATTTTCAGTGTATAGAAAATATAAAAAGGAGATAAAGGAAAATGTTTTTCCAAATAGTGTAAGAGGCCAAGATGATTATTGAAATATTTGGTTAACAAATATTGATAAGGAAATGGAGAAGTAATTTAATTAATGAAACATTAATTAAGGGGCCCAGTGATTTTTTGATGCTTTGAATGAACGTTGTTTGTTTTTCTTCAATAGTTAAATAAACGACTATCGAAGTATTTACCAATATCGTGCCATTATAGAGAGAGCAGTTGGATTATTATCCGAGAACTGTAACACCCCGTAAGTCAGTTAATACTAATATTCACAAATGAAAGAATAATTAATTTCAAATATAAGAATATTGGGAAACGGGCTGCGCCATTGTGTTCGTCTCGAAAAAATACGCGAAATAGAGTCCGAAATTTTGTGAATCGGAGTTCGTATGACCGAGATATGGCCTCGAGAAGTTTCACGAAAAATTCAAATTTTAAAACAGATTTCAAAAACACAGAAATGGAGGCAGGCGGGAAAACTCCCGCCCAAACCAGGTCGACTTGGGGGTCGACTTGGGAGTCGACTTGGGGGGGGGGGGGGGGCAGGTCGACACTAGAGTCGACCTGGGTGTCGACCTCCCTGGTCGAGCCTAGGTGACCTGGGTGCATCTGGTTGGGTTTTCGGGCTGTGTTTTGAAGGCTGGACGAAATCTAATGGCTCTAATCTATTCTAGGGTAAATCTAATGGCCTAAATGCATCCTAACATCTATAAATAAGTGGGTAGACTCTAATGCTAAATCACTTGAAAATTGGAGAGCTACCGACATGCCGTTGCCATGGAGTTCAGCGTAGTCGTCACAAACTAAAGAAGAAGGAGAAAGCCTAGCCTACAACTAAATCTACTCAACAAACAAATTAAACCAAAGACTCTTTCTATTTCTCTTCTTTAAAGTGTGAGTATGATGATTCTCACAATGTTATTACAAAATAATTCGATTAAGTTATGAATGGATCACAAGAAAGTGATGTGAATTGTAATTGTAAATTCTATATTGTGTATCTCTTGTTATGTTATTATGTTGTCATATGTTGTAAATTATATGTTGTAAATTCTCCTATGCTATGCCATGCTATGATGAAAATCATGCTATGCTATGTTATGCTATCATGCTATGCTATGTGTAAATCATGCTATGTTATGTCATAAATCTTATATATGTTGTAGATCTCATGTTAACACATATGTTGGAAATCCATAAGTTATATGATTATGATATCATGTTAAGTTGTATTGAATCGTACAAGTTGTAAAATCATGATGTTGTTATTTATGCAAATTGGATCATGTTTTAAAGTTTATGTTTTTTTTCTAAAAATTAAATGGATCATGATTATGGGAATTTGCCTATTAAGTTAGGTGTACCCATATACATGAATCCACAATTTAAATTGTATCTTGAATATGGGAATTTGCCTATTAAGTTAGGTGTACCCATATGCATGAATCTATGACTAAATGAATTTTTATTATGGGAATTTGCCTATTGAGTTAGGTGTACCCATATAAACCCATATTGTTAGATTAGATGATGTTGATTCACACATGTTCCTATGCAAGTTTATGAAGTTTGATTGAGATCATATTATGTGAATTATGATCAAGTTGACATCTTTAGATCCATGACATGTATAATCCTATGCAAGTTGTACATATGCAAGTTTCACCCCTTATTATGTGTTAGCCCACTTTGTGAACTGGGCAACACAAAGTCAAGATGTGAAATATTGAAGAACTTGAAAAACACTGAAGCGGGTCGGATCGGAGTAGGGTAGCGGTTCGGATAGGGTAAAGTCTGCTGTTCGGATCGGTGAACTATTACTATTGGAATTAAAGAGGCACAGCTATTCGGATCGGAGGGCAATCTACTTCCAGTCGGATCGGAAAGCCACCCAATTGCTACAGAGATAGATCGGAGCGAAGCGGAGCAGAGTAAAAAGAAGAGAGAATTGGTCCTCCGTTAATCCTGGTCGGATCGGAGGTGCCGATCCGAACCCCTTGAGCCTACTCTTCCGATCCGAACCCATTTTCCATGTCACTCCCCTGCATGAGCGCCTGGTTATTCGGATCGGCTATGACCAGTTCCTGCCCACAACGTCCATTACTCTGATGCGTTGTCAACATAGAAATCCATCCGAACCCAAGGCTGATGGGATGGATGACACGTGGCTCCGATCCGGATCGGATTCTGAGCAAATTCACACCTATAAATACCCCGTCTGGAGACAAAGAAAAGGATCTTTTTTCTGGCACTTTGAGAGTTCAACCACCTTCATAACCCGAATTCCAGCACTCCCGGAAAATCCAAATCTTCTTTCATTATTTGTTTTTAGACATTTGAGTGATTGTAAGTGAGTTGTGAGAGAAATCAAGTGAACATTTCATTTTACTTGCAACTAAATCAGTGAAAATAGTGAAAGACAAGTGGACGTAGGCATTTCTTTGCCGAACCACTATAAATCCTGTGTGTTCCTTTTTATTTTTTATTTTTGATCTCATTTCATTCTGCTTTTAATCAATTTGGGTGTTAGACCACTTTCTGGTCTAACATTTTGGTGCTTTCACTGAGAACTTATCTGAATTCTTTGTTTTTCGGGATTATCGTTCTACTTTTTGGACCGTTGAGTTCAAAGAAGTTAATCCTCAAGTTACAACGCCCTTGGATATTTGTTGAAGTGATTGTCGAAGAATCATGGCCAAAGGAAAAGGCAAAGAAGTTCAATCTGGTCGAGGAAATGGAGCTGGCGAAGATCAGCAAAATGCGGTTGTGACAAGGTCTCGTGGGCAGAGTTCAGCAGCAGGACGAACCGATGCAGGAAATCCGAACCGCCTCCAGGGGGAGAGCTCCGATCCGATCCAGGTAGGAGATTCTGAAGTAGTGCATTCCCCCAATCTGAACCGACCCGAGCAGCTTGCCATGTACCGACCCGACCAGGCTCCCCAGCTCCGAACCGACCCGATCTCCCATCTCCGATCCGATCCGACTCTTGATGATGTTGGAACCTCTACTCGAGTTCCTACAAATGCTCCGATTCCAGCCACCAGCGTCAGCGATCAGGTCAATCCATCTGCGCCCATTACTCAAGGAGATTTCTCGCGCTTACTTGACATGCTTGAGAGTACAAGGGAGGCTATGAAAGTCCACGAGCGCACTAATCTTATGATGCAGAAAAATATGAGGCTCATGAGCAGGGAGATTAGCGAACTCCGTCGACAGAGAACCCCATCACCGGTTCGTCACACACCAGTGGATCAGTCTTCATCTTCCGAGGAAGAGCGGCCCCGTGAACGAAGGCCGCTCGAACGACCTCAGAATGTGGAGCAACTGACATTCGGATCTTTGGGGTCTCGCGAGGATATTGCACGAGCACTAGGAAACAATGACCCCACTCGGGGGCAAAGGCTCCAGTCCCCTCCTCCCGAGATCGACCGGGAGCGTAGGGAACGGAATAGAGCAGAAGCAGCTCGAAGAAGAAGGGCATCTCCCGAACAAGAGCCCAGAAGGAACCCGGATACTAGGGCCAGGGAACCTGAACGGCCCCTAACTAATGCTGATGTACAGGCAATGGTGCGCCAGATCATGTCCGAGAGCCGTAACTATACAAATGAAGATTATGGCATTGAGCGAAGCCATACTCCTTTCACCGACGATATCCTCGACTTTCAGTTTCCCCGGCATTTTAACCTGCCACAGATGGACAAGTACAACAAGAGAACTGATCTGGGATAGCATTTGATGCGATACTCGTGGCTCATGAATGCTGCTGCTGCCCCTGATGAAGTGAAGTGTAAAGCATTCCCAATCTATTTAGAAGATGTGGCGCTGTTCTGGTTTAGCCGACTTCCCCCTCGTTCGGTTTCGAATTACAGGGAACTGAGCGAACGTTTTATGAGTCAGTTCCGACTCCATACCCGAAAGTCCAAAAGTGTTATTGAATTGTCAAGAATTAACCAGGCGCCAGGAGAGTTTTTGAGGTCATATCTTGACCGTTTTAACTTAGCTGTGACTGAAGTTAGTGACCCTCATGAGCCCACCATTCTGATGGCATTAAAAGAAGGAGTCGATCCTGAATCCGAGTTCGGGGATTACCTTTCTGGGAATACACCCTCCGCAAGAGAGATATTCTATGAAAAAGCCGATATTTATTTAAGGCGAGAGGAGGCCAGGGCAAACCGAAAGAGAAAGTCTTAAACGGCTTCAAAAGAAAATGTGCAGAGTAACGTCGCCGTGAAGCAGTCTGGGGAAAGTTCCGGAAAGGTTGAAGTAAATGTGGGAAACAAGGGTGGAAACAACAATGCTGGAAACGGGGGCAACAACAATAACCGTAATGCGAACGGTAATAGAAGAAATAGAAATAGGGGAAGTGATCCTAACAAAAGACCCCGATTCCATACCTACGAGGATTATACACCATTGAACGACACCCTGGAGAATATTTATCTGGATACGTACAACGTTTTGCAGTATAAAGACCGCCACCTCGTGACTCGACAGAGAAAGAAATGGCAACTGGGAAGTTTTGTTTGTTTCATGGAACTCATGGGCATTCAACCAATGAATGTCGGCATTTGAGAGATGTGATTGAGAAGCTGCTGCGTGAAGGGAAGTTGGATGAATACAAGGTTGCCCCGAGGGACAAGGGGCAAGGAGAGCAGGCTCCAAAACAGATTCTACCTGCTCCCAAGCCTACAACGCAGCAGAAAGGTAAAGGAATTGTTATCAACTCCATAGTGGGTGGACCTCACCCGACAATCCGTAGTTTCAGAGCGATGGATCAATATGTAAATGCTGTCAAGCACATAGATGTGAATGAAGGTGATGATTTGGAAGATATCACCCCCATAAAACAACAGAAGACCATGTTTGACGACGTGGTATTCCGCAGCAGAGATAATACTGGGATTCAATCTCCCACTGATGATCCGTTGGTCATTACTACCACCATTGGGTCGGCCTTGGTTCATAAGGTGTTAGTAGACAACAGAAGTTCCATCAATATTTTATTTATAAAGTCATTCGATCAGATGAAGCTTGAATCTGAAGATTTGAAGCCATGTGAAGGATGGATCAGAGGCTTCAACGGGGCGTCAACAGCCCCCATAGGGTACATAGAATTGCCCGTGACCTTGGGGCAAGGAGAACGCATAAGAGTGCGGATGCTTCAGTTCGTAGTATTGGACGTAGATTCGCCTTATAATGCATTTTTGGGGAGGCCTGCCCTTGCTGAATTCAGAGCTTGTACCGCCCCTTGGTGTTTATTGCTTAAGTTCCCAACCGAAGCCGGAACTGGAGTAATGAGAGGGGATCAAGTTTCCGGACGGGCCTGCTATGTTGCCGAATTGAAGATGTTGATGAAAGGACTTAACATCGAGAGTAAAGATGCCTCGCCTTCCCCAAAGGGGGGCTCGGCGTAGCAATTAGAGAAATTGACCCCGAAGGAGTTGCCCAACGGAACGCCTGAAGACCTGGATCCCAGAAAAGACGAGGAACCAGAGGCTAGAAATGCAAATCCTAATGAAGCGACAGTGGAAATTCCCATTGATGAAGCTGATCCGACAAAAGTTTTGAAGATTGGTTCTCAATTGGATCCACGTCGAGCCAAAGAACTAACAGACTTCTTAAAGGCAAACTTGGACGTGTTTGCCTGGACCCACGCTGACATGTGTGGGATATCGCCATCCATTATAAGTCACAAATTAAATGTAAACCCGAAACATCCACCTGTGAAGCAAAAGAGACGTATGCTGGGCCCAGAGAGGTCGGCTGCTCTCAAAGAGGAAGTGGAGAAGCTGAAGCAGAATGGATTTATTCGAGATTCGACATATCATACTGGATATCGAATCCCGTCTTGGTAAAGAAGCCGAATGGAAAGTGGCGGACTTGCATTGATTTTTAAGATTTGAACAAAGCTTGCCCAAAAGATAGTTTCCCACTTCCCAAGATTGACCAGCTTGTAGATTCGACAGCAGGTCATGAACTTCTCTCTTTCATGGACGCATATTCCGGATATAATCAAATTCCTATGCACGTGCCAGATCAAGAGCATACGAGCTTCATTACGAATTTGGGGTTATATTATTATGTTGTAATGCCATTTGGATTGAAAAACGTCGGAGCTACTTATCAGCGCTTGGTGAACAGAATGTTTTATAATCAAATAGGGAAGACTATGGAAGTTTACGTGGATGATATGCTTGTCAAATCGAAACAGTTCTCCAGCCATACGCAAGACTTGGCGGAAATGTTTGGTATCCTGCGAAAGTATCGGATGAAGTTGAATCCTCTGAAATGCTCATTTGGAGTGGCGTCGGGAAAATTCCTAGGCTTCATTGTGAGCTCCCGAGGAATTGAAATCAATCCTAGCCAAATAGCAGCGATTAGAAACATTGAAGAACCAAGAAGAATTAAAGATGTCCAAAGTCTTGCAGGGAAAGTAGCCGCGTTGAGTAGATTCATCTCAAAAGCTACAGAAAAGTGCGTTCCGTTTTTTGATTTGATTAAAAGGGGAAAGAAAAACTTTGAGTGGAATCCGGACTGTGTTGAGGCCTTTCGAAATTTATTGGAACTGCTAGAGAAACCGCCGATTTTGTCGAAGCCAGTGGATCACGAAGAATTGTTTGTTTACTTGGCAGTCTCGGCTCACGCCGTTAGCACAGCCCTGGTGCGAGAAGAAGACAAAGTACAAAGGCCAGTGTATTATGTAAGCAAGAAATTGGCAGCGGCAGAGCGCAACTACCCAAAGATTGAGAAGCTCGCTTACAGCCTCCTAATCGCATCCCGAAAACTTCGTCACTATTTCCAAGCTCATCCAATAACCATATACACTGACCAGCCCTTGAGGCAGGTGTTGCAGAGACCCGAAGCATCGGGAAGGTTGATCAAATGGAATATAGAATTAAGCCAATTTGATTTAAATTTTCAACCACGAAAGTCAATCAGGGGGCAAGCTCTGGCAGACTTTATTGCGGAGTTCACCATCCCAGAGGAGGAAGTAATCGATGACAAAGTGGTTAAGTCCGAGATGAGTTGAAGATAGATCCATGGAAGCTATACACAGACGGAGCTAAGAACGACCGAAGGTCCGGAGCTGGAATCGTCTTAGTCACTTCTGAAGGACGGTCGTTATATTACGCTCTACGATTAGAATTCTCGGCGACTAACAACGACTCTGAATACGAAGCCCTGATTGCCGGGCTGAAGCTTGCTAAAGACCTCGGAATAAAAATGTTGGACATATTCAGTGACTCTAAAATTGTTGTTTGCCAAGTGCGAGAAGAATTTGTGGCTCGGGGACCTCGACTTATCGCCTACCTCAGGAAAGTGAGAGAGCTATTGAGTAGCTTGGAGCGGTACAATATAACACACATCCCAAGAGCCGAAAACCAGAAGGCGGATAGGCTGGCAAAGCTGGCTAGTTCCGACAATCCAGAAGAGACTGAAATAATTCCAATTGAAACGTTGGAGTCGCCAAGCTTTGAGTCGATGGAAGTAGAGTTCGCTTTCGAAGCGGAACCGGAAAAGGAGTCATGGATGACCCTAATTAAGAACTTCCTTACGAATGGGACACTCCCACCGAAGAAGAGTGAGAAAAGGGCTGTAGTTCGCAAGGCTACCAGGTATGTCATGCAAGATGATACTCTTTATAGGCTAGGATTTTCTATGCCCCTTTTACGATGTATAGCACACGATGACATCAAGCGTGTACTAAGAGAAGTGCACGAAGGTGAGTGTGGAGATCATACAGGAGGTCAGACTTTAGCGAAAAAGATATTGCGATACAGATACTTCTGGCCCACAATTAATAAAGATGCAGCTGATTATTCACGACGTTGCGATAAGTGCCAGAGATTCGCCAAAATCCCCAGAGCACCGTCGACCCAACTTAAATCAATGGTGAGTCCTTGGCCATTTGCCACATGGGGAATTGATATCATTGGAGTTCTACCAATTGCTAAAGGAGGAGCGAAATATGCAATAGCGGCCATGGACTATTTTACGAAGTGGGTGGAAGCTGAGCCCTTGACCAAAATCACGGCAAGAAAAGTGATAAGTTTCGTAGTCAGAAGTATTATATGCCGATTCGGGATCCCAAGGACGATTATAACTGACAATGGAACCTAGTTTGATGGTACTGAATTCAGAAATTTCTGCCAGAAGTATAAGATTGACAAGCGATACACTGCGGTTGCTTATCCGCAGTCGAACGGGCAAGTAGAGGCAATAAACAAAGTAATAAAATCCATCCTCAAGAAACGGTTAGAGCGTGTAAAGGCAAAATGGGTTGACGAATTGCCCCTGGCCTTGTGGGCATATCGAACAACATTTAAGACAGCTACTGGTCACACCCCTTTCTCTCTCTCCTTTGGCTCAGAAACAGTAATTCCAGTTGAACTGGAAGTTCCTTCCCACAGGGTGACGTATTATGACCCGATGACGAATCGGGCACTCTTACTTGAGTCTCTTGATGAAGTCGAAGAAAAAAGGGACGAAGCAGAATTGCGTGCGGCAAGAAATCGACGTCAGATGGCACACTATTACGACAAAAAAGTTCGCCTTAGGACTTTTGAACCAGGAGATTTGGTGCTAAAGAGAGTCTTTCCATCCCTTCCTCACCTTGGTCCAAAGTGGGAAGGACCCTTTGTCATCCAACGGAAACTTGAAAAAGGAACCTTCAAGTTAACGACCGTAGATGGCGAAGAAGTCCCTAGAGCATGGAATGCCCAACACTTAATGCGATATTTGGATTAGAAATATTGTACTCTTTGTTATTTTTCTTATGAACTCTGTAATAAGGCACGACTTGCCTTGGGAAAATCTGACGATATGAATAAAGGACTACAAAGTGGATGTAGGCTACAACTTAGCCGAACCACTATAAAAATATTGTGTGTTATTTACTTTTATGCATTATATATATACATTCATCGATTATTCTGTTGTGATTATGGAATGCAGGATGATTCAAAACCTGAAAAGGTTGAAGACAGTTTAAACATAAGAAAAAGCACAACGACTATTTGTGCGACAAGACATAAAAGAATGAGAAAATGACATTCTTAACTCTAACTCTCCAGAGAGAGAGAGAGAGTATAAAAGCGTCTCCGACTGAGCGCTGAAAAAGAAATCCTTCCCCTAACTCTAACTCTCCAGAGAGAGAGAGAGTATAAAAGCGTCTCCGACTGAGCGCTGAGAAAGAGATCCTTCCCCGCTGAAAGACCGGGGAATGAATAGATTGCTGAGCTCGAACTCTAACTCTCCAGAGAGAGAAAGAGAGTATAAAAGAAATTCCAGAAAAAACGACAGGCACTGACGACACAGGAAGTGCTATCCCGTCAGAAAATCGGGAGCACTCAGATTGCTTGATTAAGCATTAAATAATTTGTGAGAATTGACTGGGGGCATATATGTATATGCATATTTCCTCCCTCCGTAACTTCATTTCATAACTATAGTAAGACATGCATTTTTACATAAGTGCAGAACTACTGACAAACAGACATTGCAGAAAATGAATTATTTTTTATTTATTTACGAATGAATGAATTTGTACAGGAAAGTAACTAAAAAAGAAGGTGCAAGAGCCGCTCTTGTAGCAGCAATTGATGGTTCACTAAATGCTAAAACGACACAAGGCAATCCACTATTTAGATTTCGAGTGAGCCTTGGACTTCTTGGCGGCTTTCTCCGCATCCTTTGCTTCTTTCTCGGCCTCTGTCAAGATTCGTTTTGATTTCTTCTTTCGTGAAGATGCGGTGCTGGAACCGGTAGACTTCTTCCCGGAGGGCGGAGCGCTGGAATCAAGAGAAGATTTTTTATCGAGTTCCTCTATAATAGATCTAGTTGAGAGCTTAACAACTAACCTTGATCCCGCATCCACAACTGCGAGGGGCTTGAGAGCTTCAGGGTCTAGTTCTTCGGCTTTTAATTGCAAGCGTTTGTCTTGATCAGCTTTCATCGCAGCCAAAGTAACATCATCAGCATTTTTTGACTCCCCGACTATTGCAACTTCTGGTTCCTCCTCATGACCTCCATCACCGCCATCATCCTTTAAAGCTGCTATCATTTCTTCATCATGGGGAGTGTCGGCCTTAGTCGGCTCACTTCTTTCTCCCAAGTCTATAGGAGCAGCCTTGTCCTCCCCCCCTTTTGCCTTTTCCATAGGCTCTACCCCAGCGGTGGATCACTGAGTCACCTCTGTCTTTCCGGATGGCTCAATACCTACAGGATGAGAAGCAACAATTATCAACTCAGGCGAAAACAATGGGCTTTTCATCGATTGCTCAATCATGTGGTGAAAGGTAGAAATAGCCTTGACAAATTGAGGAGAAAAGGTAGGGATACCTTCCGAAGACTTCTCAGCGGGGGTAACTGCTGTCTCTGATGCCATTTCAGGGATTGGAGATAGCAGAGTTGTTCGGGGGATTCCCGGATTTTCAGGGTCATACCCCTCTACTTCCGAAGTCGCGGGGGCAGCAGAAGAGGAACCAGTCTCGGGAATGTTTTTCTGTTTAATCCTCCGCCTCTCTTCTTCCATAGCATCAGTAATGAGGCGGCGCCCTTCAGCTAGGCGTTCTGGCTCATCATCCCTCAAGTATTTTTCCATTAGCTTATCCTCATCGATGGAATCGACCTTGAGCTCCTCTTTTTCCCACTCAACGATCTGATTCCATACTTGAACTAGAGTGGATGGGTAATCTTCGATCCAAGAAATGTTTCGGCGACCGATGATATGAGCGAAGAATTCAATCATTAATTCGCCAAAACCCTGAATATCAGCCTCCGCCTCTGACAATTGTTTGCGGGCTTCCTCCGCAGATTTGATAGCACACTCAACATTGCCCTCCGCTAGGGCAGCTCTGTTCTCTGCCTCCAATAGCTTTGAAGCCAAGTCAGCATTCTTCTTTTCTAGTTCAACATTCCTCTTTGCTAACTCGGCATTTTTCCGTTCGAGGTCAGTATAAGCAAGGCGCGTCTTAGCAGCTTCTGACTTAGCATCATTAGCTTGCTTTTTTAACTCAAAACACTCTTGAGTATGAGATTCCAGCAAATCATGATAACGTTTTTGCATATCTTCAAATTGTTGTTTGAAGTTAGAGGCGTCCCTTTGAGCAACAGCTAGCTGAGCTTGAGTGTCTTCCAAATCTTTTCCTAGAGCCTTTAAAGCCTTGGCATCCTCCTCCGCGGTCTTTTGCATTGAATCGGTATTCGTGATTAGAGTACGGATGATTCTGGAAAGGTTGCGTGAATATTTAAACATCTCAGAATACTGTTTTTCAACTGCGTCTATCTTTGCTTTGGCCTCATCTGCCCACTTATAAGAAATAGGTTCAAGGGCAGGTAAAAAAGTCAAAGTCTCGAAGTAGTGTTCGGGAAATTGCTCCTCCAAATATGCCCGCTTTATTGCAGTTTCCGCATCTAGTGGGGGAGGAGCGGGGATCTTCAATTCGGTGTCCCTGTGTGAGGAGGATTCAGTAGTTTCTTTGTCTGTCCTAGGTCGTTTAGTAGCAGGGACCTTGCGCTTACTTCGAGACTCAGTATCTTTTGGAGGGATTCTCTCTCTGCTGCGCTTTTCGTGGGAAGAGGTGGAGTCTTTCGATGGTGGCCTGTCCTCTTCCCTACGGCTTTGATAACCTTTGTACTTCTCTTGATCCGACCGAACGGGAGAGCGAGAACGTGAGGGTCGAGAGCGATAGGGATCATAAGGCCTTCTCTCCTCCCTACCGCGATCATCACGCCGATCATACTCGATATCCTGAGGAGGATTAGACATGCTGCGGCGAAGCTTCCTGATATCATAGTAGGATCGAGACATCGTGCCTGCATAATAAGAAAAATGAAATTCAGAATCAATGGATTCACGGAGAAAAAGGTGCAATGAATGCTAATGCTGTTGTATAAAGTGTGTCCTAAGTGGTGTGTCCCCCCCCCCCCCACCAACCCGAGTCTGAAGCTAGACTAGTACGGGCAGGCTCTTTGGCCTTAGCAGGAGTGGTCTCTTCAGAAGAGGTGAAGACTAAAGGATCCTTCCTAAAATCCTCTGAAGTGTATATAGTTTCAGGTAAGGGGAGATCCCCCAAACCCTGAAATATTGGATCATCAGTACTAGGGACATCTCCCTCGGAAGCATTAAGTGGCGACTCTTGGGAGGACGTTGACTTTTCCAGAGAAGTAGCCTCCTCGGGGGCAGTATAACCTTCACGATGCTTTTCGGCCAGGTTAGCCAATTCATCATCCTGAGTAGAAGATGGAGAAGGTGAAGTTTGAAGAGGCACTGTAGGAACTCCCGAGCCTTCTCCTGTCTCTGGAACTACCTCCACTGGAGGAATATACACGTATGGAGCCGTCCCATGACCAATACTGTGAAAAACGGATAACAACCCATGAAAGTGAAGATATTCGTCCTTAAGGACTTCATCAATAGTCAAGAATTTCTGATCGCCATTAAGAAGTTGGTGCATCCGGTCAAAGAACACCTGATCTGATATTTGTTTTTGATTGTCGACTGCAAACAAAAAGGAAAACAAGTTAAGGTGATGATTCGAGTGTATAGAGCCCGGATTTAGAAAATCAGTGCTTTACTTGATTTTGTCCACCTCCTGGCACATCCAGGCTGTCGCTTCACATAGAACCATTCCAGTCTGGAATCTCCAGCTTTACTGCTGAATGGCGCCGAGATTATCTTCCTCTTAGGAACAGACTCAAAATAGCAGAAAGATGGAGTCTCTCGAGTCCGATGCTTGAAGTTATAGAAGAAATGAACGTCATCGAACGTGAGCTCTATGCCTAAGACCTCACGGTATGCTATGTACAAAGTGTGCAAGTAGGCATAAGAATTGGGATGCAGCTGCATGGGGGCAATCCGCATTTGTCTTAGAAAGTCAACGAAGAAGGGAGAAAATGGAGGGATGACACCGACCATACACATCAATCGAGTGACCGCCATATATCCTTCTAGAGGGTTGTGGGGACGGTCAGAGCTTGAAGGCACTAGAGTGTCCCTTTTCATTATCCAATATTTCAAACAAATTCGGGTAAGTCGGTCATTATCAATTGTTGATTCAACAGAATCTTGGGGCGATTCCAATATGGCAGCCGATTCAAACTCATCAGGAGCCCGGTCGTCGCCAACCCCTCCTTCTTCTTCAAACCCTAAAGAAACTTCATTCTCTGAAGACGCTTCGTCACTTTTACGATTTCCGACGTCGTAGTCTGAACCCTCATTATCCCATTCTGGATCCGACGGAGAAGATATGTCCTCGAGAGTAATCTTGTTGGAGGTTTCCGGGGCTTCTTTCCTCTCAGCTAGTCTGGAAGAGCGTCTGGGTCTCATGGTCATAAAGCTATTGAAGAAGCAATAGCACAAATTAGAGCAAATTAGCCCGTATCCCCCCGTGCATGTGTGCAAACTAAAGTGTGAACAGTGTATATGGAAAGTGCAAAGTAAATGTTTAAAAGTGCGACGAAAAAGTTTGGCAAAATATAAAGAGTTAAAGTAGTTCTTGATGTCCAGCTACGTTCGCAAGGCACTATCCTAACTGTCCATTAAATTGAAGATTATGCCAAAAGTTGATTGGGTCAGTTAGACGAGTTTTTATGCGTTAAGGTAGACTGTGCTTCGGTTCGGTTCGGGTGCATTCATTGGGATCGGATCGGGGGCGTGGCCTTAGGCTTGGATATCTCATCGAAACTCAGAAATCAAAATCGGATCGGATCGGAGGCAAAGTCCCCTAACGGTTCGGATCGGATCACATAGTTATACTTCTCCTCCATCATCTTACGATCCGACCCGATCCGGTTAGGTAGGCTCCTTTCCCCCTTCTTTAAATACTTGCTCCGACCCGATCCGATCTCCTGGATTTCTTTTCTTTTTTCTTTCTTTGCTCGCCCCGACCCGGTCCGACCTCCTGAATTTCCTTCCTTCTTCCTTTGTTTTTTCACCTTCCATATCCCTCCGAACCGAACCGATTCCCTATCATCTTCCTCTTCTCCTTCACCCTCTTTCTTCCCTAACCGACGCCAAGGCCAATTTCGTGCCAGTCACTCAAACCAAAGCCAAGCAATTCTACGCTGGCGCACTTAATAATGGATTATAATATCCTCCGTTCCAATCTCGAGACGACGACGAGTTTATTGGTGGTGATGACGAGGGGGGAGTCACGGTGGCGAAGTTGTCCAATTTTCATACTCCAATCGTCCTAATCGCCCACGAATCCGAATCGAGAGTAATTAAAGAAGGGATTGTTCAAAGTTTTATAACCTACCATTGTGATTACTTCGAGAATTAATAAGAATTTTGAGGTTTCACGAATTGAATTTTTTCTCGTTTTGCAGAACTCGAGCAGTAAAATAGTAAAAATGAAAGAAGTAAGGAGGCAGTGTTTATATTGAAGAGGAGTGTGACTATTCGTCTCCCCATTCAGATCGGACCGATAGCCCAATAGCAGAACCCCCGTTCGGATCGGATAGGCAGTCCAGAAGTAAAGCTTGGCCCAATAGTCCAATGGAAAATAGAAAGGAGAAGGGGTCTGTTCGGATCGGAATCCGAACCGAACCGAGTTCTTTAGCTCAGCAACGAACTGAATTGAAATTTGAAGAAAAAGATGAAAACACAAGGAAAATCAAAAGAGAAATTACCTTAAAGAGCGCTATGCATTGATAGTCAAAGCATGCTCCGTCTCTAACAGAAGCATCCTTTGAGGGGGCAAAATGTTAGCCTACTTTGTGAACTGGGCAACACAAAGTCAAGATGTGAAATATTGAAGAACTTGAAAAACACTGAAGCGGGTCGGATCGGAGCAGGGTAGCGGTTCGGATAGGGTAAATTCTGCTGTTCGGATCGGTGAACTATTACTATTGGAATTAAAGAGGCACAGCTATTCGGATCGGAGGGCAATCTACTTCCAGTCGGATCGGAAAGCCACCCAATTGCTACAGAGATAGATCGCAGCGGAGCGGAGCAGAGTAAAAAGAAGAGAGAATTGGTCCTCAGTTAATCCTGGTCGGATCGGAGGTGCCGATCTGAACCCCTTGAGCCTACTCTTCCGATCCGAACCCATTTTCCACGTCACTCCCCTGCATGAGCGCCTGGTTATTCGGATCGGCTATGACCAGTTCCTGCCCACAACGTCCATTACTCTGATGCGTTGTCAACATAGAAATCCATCCGAACCCGAGGCTGATGGGATGGATGACACATGGCTCCGATCCGGATCGGGTTCTGAGCAAATTCACACCTATAAATACCCCGTTTAGAGACAAAGAAAAGGATCTTTTTTTTGGCACTTTGAGAGTTCAACCACCTTCATAACCCGAATTCCAGCACTCCCGAAAAATCCAAATCTTCTTTCATTATTTGTTTTTAGACATTTGAGTGATTGTAAGTGAGTTGTGAGAGAAATCAAGTGAACATTTCATTGTACTTGCAACTAAATCAGTGAAAATAGTGAAAGACAAGTGGACGTAGGCATTTCTTCGCCGAACCACTATAAATCCTGTGTGTTCCTTTTTATTTTTTATTTTTGGTCTCATTTCATTCTGCTTTTAATCAATTTGGGTGTTAGAACCACTTTCTGGTCTAACATTATGATTCATTTAGTCATATATACATGTTGTTATTGTGATAATCTCTTTTATGCTATGAGTTAGACTATTCGAGTCTAATATATATTTTGCGAATAAACATTCAAACGTGGGGTAGGGGTGATATTAGGAATTAATAAATTGGGTGCAATTTTGTATGATTTTGCACGCCTTGAATGGATGTCCATAATTGAGTCAATTATGGACATTGTTGAATTTGGAATTAATTAATAATTCAAGTAGGGAATTATTAAAATTGGGGAAAGTTGATTATTAATAATAATCAATGCTTAAGACACGAGGTTGGACCCGTTTGTGACGTAAACCTGCCCGGACCCGCCCGGCAAATCCAGTAGTCACAAATGTCGGCCCAATGTGAGAGGTCCTAGGCCCAAACTAAAGCATAACAGTTGTAAAGACACGAGGTTAGACTCTTTTATGGTATAAGACTGCCCGGACCCGTCCGGCAAATCCAGCTGCCATAAATGCCAGTCTAATGTGAGAGGTCTTTATGAGGTTATGGCCTTAATGAATTAAGAAATACTTAGCCAGATAATCATGTAAGGTGGGACATGGGGGTTAAGTAGGTGCCTTGGGTGGCATGAGGAATCTAGTGGTTGCCTTTAGAGGCATTTGAAATACGATTAGACTTAACCAAATACACATGTAAATGAACATGACTAAGTGGGTTAAGTGGATGGACTAATGGGGCAAGCTTAGGTGGAATGCTTGTGGGAAATAATGGGGGCCCATTTCAACCAGTATCCCAAAACGTATCTTTGTGGACTCGACACAAGTCGAGGACGGGACACGCATACTAGGTTTGACTATAAGAGGCCAAAACAGGGAGCGGTGGCAACGCAAGTCCAACGGGTTTCATATGCGTGTGTGGACCCGGGCTGGTAGGTAAGACGTTGTTGCATCGTGTAGGTATAAGCCGTGCATCTCCGTTATATCGGGTTGCAACTTTAGGGGAATGATACACCCCACTGTGGGGCCAACACGGGTATCTACGAGTAGGGAGCCGATCGAAAATAGAGAGTGGGGTACACCTAGTGGAGATAGGGGCAGGCGGCACCTATGTAGTCAGCTAGGAGTACGTAAAGCCATTAAGAAAGTTTCTAAGTGAAGCTAAGTGGGATCAATCTTTAGGGTGACTGGTGTGGTGCAGTATAGTGTTTATTCTTTAGTATTTAGGAACGCCTATAACGTTTCCTTTAGCGATTGTCTATGTCCTTAATCTGCTCTTTCATAGACATTTCCTTGTTTTCCAGCTTATGCCTTAGTCCAGTTATTTTGATAATAGTATTGTAGAATTATCATACTCGCTAGACTTTATGTCCGACCCCCTCTTTTCCATCTTTTTTTTTCCTTCAGGTCCTCAGGTTGGGCCAAGTTCTAGTGAAGTCTAGTTGGATCGCTTATCTCTTGGAAAGCTTGGACTGCAGAAGTAAAGTCAAGCTTGTTATCTTTCTTTTTAATGGCTATTTATTGTAATGGGATTATGTATTTTGTTTTTTTGTGAAGATGGATATTGTAATTGGTTATGATATATGGTTTTATGATGTAACAGACATATTTAATTTCCACTGCAATAAAATGAAGTTTTAGATTTTCAAGTGCTATTTATTATCTGTCTTGTTGTAATTTCTCTGTTCTATATTCACTTATGACCTCCATGGAAGTTAATGCATTCCCCTGGTAAGTGACATTAATGGACGTGGAGTGTTACAAGAACCACTCTATATTAGCAGTAGCATTGCGAATCAGATTATAGAAAGACAATCAAAGATGGAGTAAAGTGCAAGGGCATTTTCTATTAATCCTAAGTAGAAATTACCTAAGATGGATTAATGAAAATTGTGCCTTCGGTTTCGTTCAGTCCTAGAACGAACTTGTATGGGCCAATGTCTAACAGATTATTTCCAATGATCGCATATGTTGGTCTGTACAAATATACATCTCGTGGCAAAGAATTTATTCTCTTAGCATAATATCTAGAATATCTTTGTGCAAATCAACTAGTGATTAACGGATCTGACAAAGTGACACTCAAAGTGATTGTGCTATCAATGAAAGGTAAGTAATCGTAACCTCAAGCCTCACAACTGGAAAATGGTATAAAATCAGGTTGGTCTCATGGCTAAGTGGGTTGCCCCCAAGTAGGGTGTATTGTCAAATGATCTAGAGAAATTCCATTTGCTTCTTAAATCTTTCGATGCCGTCCCTTTCAGGAAACGGTTGCTGATCCCAACCGTTAGTGACAGTACATTCGGTACTCTCAAGCGAAATGAGGGGCCGGTCATGTTTAGCCTGGGTTGCAAGATGTTCTTGTTGAACCTAGTGTATAGCTCTCTAGAGATACACTGTCGGAAGGTGGTCCCATAACTTGCCAGTTGGAATCCATTATCCAATAAGAACCCACAGTTTTGATTATATACTATGTATGTAGAGCGTAAGATGCAAGTGTTCCGCTAGATTAATATTTATTTGTTTTAGACACTATTATAATATCAGAAATGTAACACCCCGCATTTTTAAGTATAATTAAAAATGAAATAAAATATATGAAAATATGCTTATGATAGGTAAATAATGGTGATGCATAAGAAGAATTAATTAATACATGAAAGAGAAGAAAAAATTGGTTCAATAACGGTGTGTGTAACGGAAAAGATAGTAAAATGAGTATAATTAATTTAAGAATAAGGAATTAGGTAAAATGGACATCACCATTGCGTTCCTCTCGAAATTTTACATGAAATGTCCGAGTTTTCGAAAATCGGAGTCCGGATGAAGAAGTTATGGCCTGTAGAAGATTCAGAAGGTTTCGGTCAGCACAGAACTGGGCAGGTCGACCTGGGGGTCGGCCTGGGGCCAGGTCGACCAGGGGGTCGACCTGCGAGTCGACCTCCCCATGGGAGTCGACTATAGTGTCGACCTCCCCCCTACAGGTCGACCTGGTCGGCCTGTTTCGGTCCAGAACACGTTTTTGAAGCCCAGGGACGATTTTTGATGGTCCAGATTGGTTTTAGGGTTAATCTGATGGATGAAATGAATTGCTACACCTATAAAAACAACCTAAGACCTAGCCTTCTCTACACACAATTCTATTATGCTTCTTCTCTACCTCTGTTCTAAATAAAAATAAAAATGGCGTCGCTACTCTGCTGGAATCAAAACTAGAAGCTATTCAACATCAACCTAAGCAACTCAATTCAAATTCGAGATTAAAGCTTCTGCAACAATTCTACAACAATTAAAGTTCTTTCTTTAATCCAATCAAGCCAAGTACAGTTATTTTCTGATATAAACATTAATTCTGATTGTGACATGAATTATAAATCTGAATCTGAGGTTATATATGTTATGTTCTGTTTATATCTTATTTTGTATCTCTTTCCTCTTTCTGTTTTATAGCCAGGCTACCACGAGCCTGAGCCAATCTCATAAGTGATTAACATACGCTAAAATGTTTGGGACAATAAAATTAATGATGCATAATTTGGGCATGACCAATAGGTGACTGATTTGAGGAAAGAACATGGACTGTAGCTAGAACATAAATTTGAGACATATGACTGGAAATGTTATATTTATAACATAAATGGTAATTGAACATATGACTTGAGATAAAGAAAATATGGCTTAGGTATAAAGATTTACATGAGAGTAGGGTATCTATTAATGTAAATAAACAACTAAGTAAGGGATCTTTGGAATATATGACATGCATAGTAGTCGATAACTATATTGGGTATAATTTATATATGGATCTTCTGTACTATGCAAGTTTAATAAAAATTGAAACATATGATATATGGTAAATTATGACCATAATTTATGCTATGTAAATGTAATGCAAACATGGGGTATATAATCATATTGTGAATCACGACTATTATTTACGCATGTGAACTTAGGCAAGATTTATAATTAGGCAAGATATATTTGTGAAACTTTAAGAAATGATTAAATCTGTTATATTTGCCTAATTTGTTAGTTTTGTTAGATTGCCTAATCTGCTAGTTCTGTTATATTGCTTAATCTGCTAGTTCTGCTCTACTGCCTAGTCTGCTAGATTTGTTCATCTGCCAAATCTGTCATCTGCTAAGTCTGTTGAAAATGCTAAATCTGCTAGTTTGCTTAATCTGCTAAATCCGTCAAGTCGCCTAATCTGAGAAAAAAAATCTGTTATCTGCTATATCTGTTGAGTTTATAAAATTAGTCCGCTATTGACATAATCTGAATTGGCTATAGTTATGAATAATTGACCTGTATATTAGGCGTGGGCATAAATGGTAAATCATTAATTAATTGGCCGCAAAGAAGAAAATGGCTAACTCGAGGTTACAATGAGTTTGCGGCGTAATTCTTCCCGGAACCACCCAGCATATTCCAATGGCCGCAAACAATAGGTTCTAATGTGAGAAGTTAGTCGTAAAGTGCTTGAAACCTAGGGTTAGACTCAGTTTGCGACGGAAACCTGCCCGGAACCAACCGGCCTAACCAGTAGCCGCAAACTGTCAGTCTAATGTGATAGGTTTGGGCATTAATATTTAATTAATGAAAATCTGAGATAAATATGATGTCTAAAACGTGTTGGGTAAGGTTAAACCAATTGGACCAATGAATCTGATAACCCCGTTTCGTGAATCCGTAGGCCCAATACAAAGTTAGATAATCTGTAACCAGTTAATCTGTAAACCAGTTAATCCGAACATCTGATCCGTTAGTCTGAAAACCTGTTAACTTGATTGTCTGATCTGTGAACTAGTTAATCTAAACTTTGTATGTCTGAAACTTGTAGACAAGTTAATCTGAAATCTGTTAGTCTGGGGACACAAGGTTAGGAGGGGAATTACTTGTGTCATCTATTGTTTGGGACCCATATTAGTCAGTAACCCTTTCTGGTATCAAAACTTTGACCCAACAGTAGGTAGGGTCCGGGCACGCTTACTGAACTAATTAGAAGCGGTTCATTCTGATAATGGCGAGGGGTGTTGATGGTGCTTTCCAACCGGGTTATGTGCGTGCATGGATCCCGGTCTGCTTCTGAGGATGTAAGACGCCGTGACATCTGTAAATAGGTCTGTGCCAATTGGTTGTCACTTTAGGGAGTGATACACCCTACCGTGGGGCCGACACAGGATATTTATGTATTAGGGAGCCGATCGCTTGGGGTAGGGTTTTAGGGTACACTTAGTTCTGTCTGTTTCTGTTGGTACCGTCTGTTTCTGTTGGGTGGTAATACCTGTCTGTTTCTGCGTGGTACCGTCTGTTCTGGTGGTAAAGGCCCATTACTAGTGTACACCTAATTCTACATTCTGTTTCCATAGGGATTAATCTGTTTCTGCTTCTGTTTGTTTCTGATCGGGTAGTAAATGCCCATTATTAGCATTCTGTTTTTGTTAAATTATTCTGTACCCGTTTCTGTTTCAGTTTAGACATTAGGGTGACACCTAATTCTGTTATACTAGTATTAGTGCAGAGAAGTGTAAAACAATAGCTTATATCATTCTGTTCTTCTGTTATATCTGTTACACCTGTTACAGTTATCTCTCATCCAGTTTTATTTTCATGTCATGTTATTATTATCTGTTCATAACTGAAAATCACTGGACTTGCCAGACTTTTTGTCTGACCCTTGTTGTTTTGCCTCCTTTCTTCCGTTTCCCCCCAGGTTATCCAAGGAGGGAATACTTTAGCTTGATCCGGATTTCTTCTGCTTGAAGTGCTTAAAGTATGGCTTGGCTCTGTATAGCTTCTGTTTTATGGGGATTATGATTTTAAACTAATGCATTCTGAAGGCTTTTGTACAAGACTGATATTTTGTACTTGAATTCTGATAATGTGATTTGAAAAGATGTAACCAAGTTTATTTCGGTTTCTGTTGAAATAAAGTTATAAATTTTTCAAGTACTATTTTATCTATTTTGTAAGTTTCTGTTCTGTTTACTAAAATGCTCCACCAAAGTTAAGGCATTCCCTTTGTGAGTGACCTTAACGGAGGTGGGGTGTTATAAGAAAAGTATTGATTATAAAGAATATTTTGGGTTATCATAAGGTAAAAACCATCCGTGTTTATGTGTGGATCGATCTTACGATTATCTTTTCTTTCGAAAAGAATTTTTAAAGTAAAACCAAGTGGTTGGTGTTTACTCACACCAGTCCCATGACCGACCTAGAGTTTATTTTTTTATGGTTTCGCTAAACTCTTGGGTGCAAAAATTTGTACAAGTAGTCAAGCAGTTCAGGATTTTACTGATTTATCTGAAGAAGCTTGGAACAGGAGGCTTCAGTTTTAAATATTTAGAGTTTAATCCACTGTGATGTATTTTGTACTCTGATGATGATATGTATATGTATACAAAAAAATTGCATTTCAAAAGTTTTTGTATATATTATATTTTATTCAGTTGCAATGTGAGATTCTGTGTTGTTGTTTCCGTTTTTCTTCTATCTTTTTTTCTTTATTTCACAATGATTCGTATTTATGTGCAATTTGGGTTGGACGTGTGGTGTATTTAGTTAACTCAGATAGTATGGCATTCTGGCTATTACATTTTGTTGATTGGTTTTGTTAAAAATATTTAACTTACAACTTGAAAATGTGTTTCATGTATGTGTGTTCTTTATCGACTTGTGGATCCCAAGAAACATGGATGAGTTCACCATTTCAATTGAAGTAAGTTCTCACATAAACAATTGGTTATCTATGCTTAATCTGATGCTCATTTTGCTGCATACAGTTTTACTAATAGTTCATTAAAAATGTCCTTATGTTAGATAATGTTGATCTCGAAACTGCCTATCGAAAGTACCTTCGGATCTATTGCCTTTGCATTATCGGACCAGGTTAATTTTCCTTTTGTTTTTTAAAATTGTGTACGCATGTTCGTGTTTGTGTGTGTGGATATAAAAAATAAATACATGAGATATCACATTATTGATATGAAACTTGGTTGCTCAGACTTCTTGTTTTGTATCTTCATATTTTATTCTATCAATTCAAATGTAGTTAATTTCTTTTATAGGATGAACTAAATCACTAGTGTTTTTATTCGCATCTGTCCACCCATTTAACTAGTGGTGATGGTACTTGGCCTATTTTGCCATGAAAAGGTAGGCAATAAAGAAGAAGTGCTGATTTTTGCAATATCTGAGCTGAAACCAGGGGCAATGGAGCAAAAGTTTTGTTCAAGTAACGAGCAGTTGGGAGCTAAAGTGATTTGGGAAGAAACAACAGTGAAGCTAAAGCATACAGCTGTTGTATGGAGCACAAAACAGGGATGCACTTCAGGCAAAATTGATTATTAATAGTTTTGTTTTAGTAAATTATTTTCATTATTTTCTCAGTCTTTTGTTTGGTACATTTTTTACATATAGATCAACCTTCTTGAAGACATCAGCAACAGTAGCACAAGTTAATGATATCTACTTGACATCTTGGTTATTTCAGATGCTTATTTCAGTGTTTAATGTTCTATGGCTGCATGCAGTTTGGTTATGACATTGTTAATGGTAGCTTGGATGTGTAAATGTACGATTAACTTTTTGTCTTGACACTTATGTTTGTTGTGGATATTTAAATGTGTATGCATCTTGTCGATCTTCGAATGTGTACGTATTTTGTGGTTGTTTAGTATGTTATGTTAAGAAGCGTATGTGTTTGTGTATCCCGTTGTTACATGGAGGCAAAATTATGGGTATGTCTGGAATATTATGATACAAATTGGGAACAAATTGTGAAGGAATATTATTCTTATTTGTAGCGGTTAAAAAACGCTACAAAACAATGGTTAAAGTAACCAGGAACATTTGCAGTGTAGTTCACTAAACACTGCAAAAAAATGAGTGAATGGCATAAAAAAATTGTAGTGAAGAAACCTTTTCAATGGCGATTTATAGATGCTGCAGGAAAAAAATTCGTAACGTTTAACAAAAGCTATGAAAAATAAATATTTAGTGGTATTTATAAAATGTGCAACTATAACACCCCGTATTTTATGTTAATGGTATAGTAATAGATTAAACAATAGTTAATTTAAAATGTGAGAATTAAGGGAAACAGGTTACGCCATTGTGTTCATCTCGGAATTCTGGTTGATATAGAGTCCAAGTTTGCCTAAATTGGACTTCGTATGAAGAAGTTATGGCTGTCGAATTTTTTTAGAAAATTCAAATAAATTCAAACAACTAGAAAAAAAAATTCAAATTCAAATCAGAAGTCAGAAGCGGACTGGGCGGGAAAATTCCCGCCCAATACCCAGGTCGACCAGGGGGTCAACCCTAGTGTCGACCTCCCCCCTACAGGTCGACCTCGGGGTCGACCTGCCCTCCCCACCCAGATCTGAAAGGTGACGATTTTGTGACTCAGTGCTAAGTCACTAGGGCTGAGGTGTCACCCTATCATCACTGGATGGTTGTAGTTAACCCTAGGATCATCCGACGGACCAAATCGAATTGAAATTCTATATAAACAACCCAATGCTCTTATCTAAAAAATCACACAAAAATAATCCTAGAACTATCATGCTGTCAAAAGAAAACTTAGAGTAGCCGTCACCAATCCAAAGACAAGATAAGAACTTGAATCAAAAATCAAATTAAAAGATTATCAAATTCAATGATCTACATCAAAGGCGAGCTTACCAATTTCAGAATTCAGATTTCAGAACGCAAGAATTCCTTTTTAGTTTGTAAGTTGGTTGTTACGTAGATTTAAACATTCTTTCAATTGAATCATGACATGTTGTAATTTGGATATAGAATGATGCTTATGTATAAGATTTGATTCTCGTTTATCTTGAAGTATCGTTGTAATTAATCATGTCTATATGCTTGGGGCGATGAACATGTTGTATATTAATCATGTCTATATGCTTGCGGTGATGAACATATTGTATATTAATCATGTCTATATGCTTGTGGTGATGAACATATTGTATGTTGGAATCTATTATGATTAGGTAATGGATTTATTTTTCCAATTAAATGGTAAAACATGTCATGTTATAAACTGGTGGTTATTTGCAAGTTTATGATCTAAAACACATGCTTATATGTTAGATCAACACTCATGTATATTCATGTTAGGTTGAATCTGTTTATGTTGAAAAATTTGGAATTGTAGTCCTCTTATGTTTTAATACATAAGTATCATGATAAGTTGTGATTCGAATATGTTGATAATAGTTCTCTTATGTTTAATACACATAAGTCATCATGTTAAGTTATGATTCGAATATGTTGACAATAGTTCTCTTATGTTTAACACACATAATATGCTAAGTTGCGATTTAAAAAAGATTATAGTAGCTTTCTTATGTTTTGACATACATAAGTTAATATGCTATGTTGTGGTTTAAAACTGTGATTATATGTCAAACCTCCATGCTAGACCTTTGTCAAGTTTACATGACAATTAGACCCGACTTAGTCACAAGTTCATGTTTACCCATTTAATTAAAGTTAATGATACTTCTATGCCAAGCTACACATGACCAGTTGAAATGTATGCTATTTTATGTTTATTTCATGTCCCTTGTTTATTACCCTTTTTGTTTATGTGTTTGGGCTAATTTACTAGCCCAACATTTTATGTGATTCATGCGTACGTTCCACGGGGGTAGCGATGGGAAAATATGAAAATTCATGGCATATATTTGTTCATAAAATGGTATATTTGATATACCATTTATGGTGAGCATAATCAAAGGATAATTATGGCATGATTAAATTATTTTAATTTACATAAATAAATTAGACATATATAGAAAAATGTGAATTTAGAAAAGACGAATATGCCTAACCCGAGGTTAGACTGAGTTGTGGTGTAAATCTGCCCGGAACCGACCAGCATATCCAGTGACCACAACAAGACCTGTCTAATGTGGGCGATTAGTGCATCAAGCCAAAAAGAACCCGAGATTAAACTGAGTTGTGGTGTAAATCTGCCCGGAACGACCCGCACATCCAGTGACCACAACAATACCCGTCTAATGTGAGTGGTTGGTGCATTAATAAATTAAAGCTAAGTCAGGATTGGTAAGGTTAAGTCAATTAGGGAAACACTTAACCGATTCAACATGTTAACTAAACGAATGGGTGGGGTTAGGTAAACTTGGACACTTATTCAACATGTTGATTAGAAAACACTAGTACCTGGGACCCATTTTGGCAGTAACCCACATAGATGCATCATGGTACCCTAGAACTAGGCAGGGTGGGGCATAATTACTGGGCTGATTATAAGTGGTCAAAACGTCGGCGGTTGGTGGGCCAGTGTAGGTTCCGACGTTATATGGGCGTGCACGTACTCCGGAGTGGAAAAATCAGGCACTGGGAATCAGTATATACACTGTGCATTCTGAATCGTGTCGGGTTGCCACCAGAGGGACTGATGCACCCCATGGTGGGAATAGCACAGGTATCTACAGTTAAGAAGGGCCGAATGACACAGGATATGAATGCATACGAGTAGGAGCCGATTATTAAGGGGATCGTTTGTTATGAACACGTAGGGCTGGTTGAACCAATGGTTAAGTAGGTGCAGAGACTATAGTAATGGGTGCGATCACATGTTCCTCTTATCTTATATTAGGGTATTATCCTATGTTCTGTTATTACTGTCATGATCCCTTTCCTTGTTAAAATACTAGTAATCGCCGAACTTGCCAGACTTATTGTCTGACCCGTTTTCTTTCGTCCTCTTTTCTTCCGTTCCCCCCTCCGGTCCACAATGAGGGAATACCGTAGCTTACTCAGACTCTTTGCAAGCTTCAAGAAAGTAGATGTATGATTTGGACTCTCTCTCACCTTGGCTATAGCTCTTGGACATTATCCTTGGGGATTTATGCAGTTTTATTTATGGTTTATGCTTCTTTATTAAATAATCAAGATAGAAATTATGTTGTTATGTTTTGCAAGTTATTTTAAGACAATTTGATGTAATGCTTTTGTGTTGAACCACGTATGGAATAAATAATTGAATTTCGCTGCTTATATTTATCTACCTTGTAAATTTTCTGTGTCTTGTATCTATAACCCTCCACCAAAGTTAGGCATTTCCTTTGTGAGTGACCTTAATGGAGGTGGGGTGTTCCACTTGGTATCAGAGCAAAGGTTTACCAGATCAGATAAGAGTTTTTGAAATTATTTTCAAAAAGAAATATAAAGAAGCATTTTACAAGAAAGGGTGTTGTTTTAAATTTAAAAAGGCATAATCCCCAAAAGCCATATGCACTATCGTTTTATCCTTCATTTTGAATCTTTTTTTTAGCATGTCTGGGAATCTTAACCTTCTAGAGGGTGTACCGATACCTAGCTGGTTCATGAGGTACGTAGAGGTTATAGCCAACGACGCAGGCCTAGCAGATATTCCTCCTCCTCTAGCTGCAGCGGTTCCTCCTCTTACTCCCCCTTGTGCAAATGCTTTCTCAAAGATTTGTAGAGACTTTAGGGCCATGGGTGGAAAGGATTTCAAGGGAACTGAATCATTCGTAGAAGCAAGGAACTGGCTCAAAGAAACCTAGGATCTGTTCGTTATCTTCGCGGTGGACGATAGGCAGAAGATACAGTTGGTTGTATGGTTGCTCAAAAACGAAGCTTCCTATTGGTGGGAAGTCACTAACGCTTAAAGACCAGTTGACACATGGATGGATTTCAGGATAAGGTTTGAGATGAAATTCCTCTCACAAGCTGAACGAAGTCTACAGCTGGAAAAGTTCTTGTCTCTTAAGCAAGGAAGTATGACAGTCAAGGAGTACGTCAATCAATTCAATCATATGGCCTGATTTGGACTGGATTTAGTGAATACTCCTCATAAGAAGGCTCTCCGTTTTGTCAAGGGATTGAATGAGCCACTTCACATCTTGGCTATGACCCATATACCTATGGGGGCTACTTATGAGAGGTTAGTGGACATGGCACTCTTACATGAGGAAGACAGGGGCAAGAAAGAGGCAAAAGTAGAATTGCCTCCAGAAAAGAAGGGGGAGGGGTCGCAGAACAAGAAGGTTGATTCAAAGAAAGGCGGGAAGAACAACAAACCCCGTGAAAAGAGAAAGTGTAATTTCTGTGGCATTCCCGGACGTCTTATCAAAGACTGCAAGAAGAAGAAAAGGAAGATGGGTGGCTATTTCCACTATGGTGAGACATGACACATGGCTAGGGCCTGCCCAAGGAAGCAAGGGCAGGGAGCTGAACCTTCTTCTGGAGGACAAGTTCACGCTCTCACGGCACCTTCGCAAGAACGAGGTAGAAATATTTCAGTCGAAAGTTTAGTCTATCTTTTTGATCATCTTGTTCGTACACTATTTGATTCTGACGCATTGCACTCTTTTATATCTACTGCTAGTGGAATCTCTGCACCTAGACACCAGTATAGTAGAGGATCCCTTGGTTGTTTCAAATCCAAATGGGGGCTCAGCTTATTTGTCAATGGTTTTTTTGGATTTGAAAATATTTATACTAAGCGTTGGGTTTAGATGTAATGCCTTTGTTTTGGGCTTCACGGGCTATGGGTTGATTCTAGGCATGCACTGGCTATATAGTAATGGTGCCATCCTCGATTGTGAAAAGAGAGTGGTTAGACTCATGACTCGCCTAGGTAACACTCTCGAATTTCATGTAATCCCATGAACTCTGTTATGCTTAGTTATCTAGAATCTCTTGATGCGTCTGTTGAGAACTTGCAGTCTGTAAGGGTAGTCCGTGAATACTCGGATGTGTTTGAAGAGGTAAAGGGCTTACCTCCAAAGCGGGAGGTAGACTTCCATATATACCTCGTGGACAACGCAAAATCCGTTGCTTTACCCATTAGACACATGGCTCCGAGGGAGAGGAAAGAACTCTGCAAGCAAGTTAAATAATTGCTTGAGAAGGGGTTTATAAGGCGGAGTATTTTTGAATGGGGTGCTCCATTAGTGTTCACAACTAAAGCGGACGGTTCGCTTTGCCTGTGCGTTGATTATATGGAGCTAAACAAGCTGACCAAAAGGAATAGGCACCCACTCCTGAGAATAGATGATTTGTTCGATCAGCTCATAGGTGCATCAGTTTTCTCCCAATTAGATTTGGCTACCGGGTTTCATCAGCTAAGGGTGGCTGAAGACAGCATTGATAAGACTGCGTTCAGAACTCCAAATGGTTTCTCCGAGTGGCTTGTCATGCCTTTCGGCTTGACAAATGCACCCGCTTACTTCGTTGATTTAATGAGCAGGGTGTTCCGAGAGTTCCTCAATAAGTTTGTGGTGGTCTTCGTAGACGATATTTTAAATTTCTCAAAGAATGAGGAAGAGCATGCTCAGCATCTAAAATAAGTCATGGATACTCTCCGTGCACATCAGTGAAGGCGAAATTCTCCAAATGCCATTTTTGGAGAGAAGAAGTTAGGTTCCTTGGGCACATGGGGTCAAAAGAGGGGATAACTGTGGACCCTGCGAAAGTGGTTGTTGTGCAAGATTGGAAGGTTCCTCGAAACACAACCGAAGTCCGAAGCTTTCTCGGGCTAGCAGGCTTTTATCGAAATTTATCAAAGATTTTGCAAAAATCTCAGCTCCACCGACAAGGTTGACAAAGAAGAACCTATCTTTCAATTGGGATTTGGATTACGATATTGCTTTCCAACGTTTGAAAAGGGCTCTAACAACAGCCCCAGTTCTGACATTGCCTGATGGAAGCAAGATGTTTGCAGTATACACAGATGCTTGTGGAATGAGATTAGGCGCTGTTCTGATGCAAGAAGAGAAGGTAGTGGCTTATGGTGGAAGGCAGTTGAAAGTACACGAGAAAAACTACCCACCCCACAACCTAGAGTTGGCAGCCATCGTTTTTGCGCTTAAGTCTCGGCGCCATTACCTCCTAGGTGAGAAATTTGAACTGTATACTGACCATAAATCATTGAAATACCTTTTCTCACAGAAAGATCTCAATTTGAGGCAGCAAAGATGGATGGAGTTTCTTGCCTCGTTTGATTTTTAGATTTCCTACACTCCTGGCAAGGGCAATGCAGTAGTAGACGCCTTAAGTAGAAAGAAGTTGGCCTTAAGCCCTCTCTTTGTGGAAAGGCAAAGCTTGGAGTTCATAGCAAGCTTTAACTTCAAACCCTCCTCTGACTTTGTACCTGGCTTGCTAGCAACGTTAGAAGTGCGACCAATTCTATTAGACTCAATCGGAGCCGCGCAAAGAGAAGACCCTCGGCTAGCCGATGTGATGGACACGTTAATTAGGGGTGAGACTTCCAGTCAGCTCAATAGATACTCCATTGATGCCGAGAGCTGGTTGAGACGAGATGGAAGACTATGTGTCCCACAAGTAAGGGCCATGCTGACCATACACCTAGGCGGAGACAAAATGTATAAGGATATCAAAAGAGTTTTCTTTTGGAATGGCATGAAGAAAGACATAGCTAAATTTGTTTCTAAGTGTTTAATATGCCAACAAGTCAAGGCGGAGCAGAAGAAGTCTTGTGGTTTGCTCCATCCTCTAGAAGTCCCATAGTGGAAATGGGATAGCATCTCGATGGACTTTATAGATGGGTTGCCTAGGTCAAGAAAGGGCAATATCAGCATTTTTGTAATAGTGAACAGGCTCACAAAAAGCGCCCACTTTATACCCATCAAGAGTAGAAGGACTGCCTCATCTCTAGCATCCATATATCTTAAAGAGTTAGTTCAACCCCATGGGATACTGTAACAACCCGTATTTTCAATAACCTGTAATAACATAAATCGAGGCAGAAGTTAATTCTAAAATGGGAATCAAGGGAAACGGGCTATGCCATTGCGTTCGTCTCGGAAAAATACGCGAAATAGAGTCCGAGTTTTCGAAAATCGGAGTCCGTATGACCAAGATATGGCCTCGCGAAGTTTCACGAAAATTCCCAAATTAAAGTATACTTAATTAAGTGAAATGGGTTGTGTAGATATATATATATATATATATATATATATATATATATATATATTGATATATACATATATATATATATATAATTGAAAATTTAATAAATAAATATGCAAAAATGCTCAAAACAGCGAATTGGGAGAGGGGAATAACCGAACCGGCCGATTTTTGAAGTCGACCCGAGCCCGCTGGGTCGACTAGGGGTTAATCCAGGGTGTTTGGCTGTCAACCCGTGGGCCGATTCGCTCAAGTGCAGATTTTGCATTTGAATGGTTCTCATGGTCCATCTTTAATCTAAAGGCCCTAGATGGTTCCTACACTTGACTTCTTCCCCAAGACATGCTTTGATGGCTTGGATTGAATCTAGGGTTAATCCTATGGCCTAAAACACTTGCCTAATCTATAAATAAGACCCTAACCTACCCTAATTCATTCATAATTAAACCTAGTAACTAAACTATGGCAAAATGCTAGCTCTCATGGCCTCCACTAATTTTATGAAGAGGGTTGCATGCTAATCACTCTCTAATCAACCTCTAATCTCTTCTTAGCATCTTAATCTTCTTCATTTGGTGTGCAAAGTTGCTAGTTGTGAGTTTCTATCACTTTGATGATCTTTTGGTAAACTAATTAGATGAGATGTGATGAGATTTATGGTTTTGTATGTGGGTTAATGAGCTTTGAATCATATGATATGATGTTAGCATTAATCTTATGTTTATGCATGTTGAGTATGTAAGCTTATGCAAGTTTAATATGATGTATGTTATGTTTGCATGATGCTAAATATGCAAGTTGTGGGCTATGTAATCATATGCATGTTATGCAAGTTCATGGTAATATGCTATGCAAGTTACATGTATGTAAATATGCAAGTTACATGTTTGTTAATATGCAAGTTACATGTATGTAAATATGCAAGTTACATGTTTGTTAATATGCAAGTTACATGTTTGTTAATATGCGAGTTACATGTATGTAAATATGCAAGTTACATGTTTATTAATATGCAAGTTCATGATGACACATTATGCAAGTCTATAAGCTAATATGCAAGTTTGTTATGCAAAATGAATATGTAAGTTATGTGACATATTATATGCAAGTTATGTGACATGTTATGCAAGTTCATATGCAAGTTATGTGTTTGTTAATATGCAAGATGGCACCTTTGAAACATGTTCATTCATATGCAAGTTGACACCTTTTATATGTGTTATATCATGAACGAAATTACGTGGGAACGATGGGGTAATTAAATGCATAAGTTAATAAGATTGTGTGAAATTAATATAATTATGCATAACACAAAATAAATAAACATAGTATGGGAATTTGCCTATTTGGTTAGGTGTACCCATACTATGTGTTGGGAATTTACCTATTGAGTTAGGTCTACCCCATGGGAATTTACCTATTAAGTTAGGTCTACCCATGTTAAGAAAACTTGATTAATTAGGGATAATTAATATAAAATTATGAGGGTGATTAATTAGGTGTAATTAATTGACTAAGACACGAGGTTGGACTCAGTTGTAGCGTAAAACTGCCCGGACCCAACCGGCTTAACCAGTTGCTACAAATGTTAGCCCAATGTGAGAGGTCTTAGGCACAAACTAAATACGTAATTAATGTAAAGACACGAGGTTAGACTCTGTTATGACATAAGGCTGCCCGGACCCAACCGGCTTAACCAGCGGTCATAAAAGACAGTCTAATGTGAGAGGTCTTTACAAAGGTTACGTTCTTAATTAATTAATTAAGAAACACTTAACCACATTAGCATGTAGAGGGACATGAGGGGTTAAGTGGGTGCCTCGGGTGGCATGAGAAAATCTAGTGGTTGCCTTGGGTGGCAATAGAAAATACGATTAGAATACTTAACCAAAATGGAACATGTAATTAAAACATGATTAAAGGGTTAAGTGGGATATACTAGAAAAAGGGACAAGCTTAGGTGGGTAGCTTGTGGAGGCCCATTTCAACCAGTAACCCATACGTATCTTTGTGGGCTCGACCCATGTCGAGGACGGGACACGCATACTGGGCTTGACTGTAAGAGGCAAACGGGTTAGCGGTGGCAACGCAAGTCCAACGGGCTTCATATGCGTGAGTGGGCCCGGGCTGGTAGGTAAGCCGTTGTTGCATCGAGTAGATATAAGCCGTGCACCTTTAGTTTCATCAGGTTGCCACATTGGGGAATGATACATCCCACGGTGGGGCCAGCACGGGTATCTACGTTAGGGAGCCGATCGAATGGGAAGTAGTGTGTACACCTAGTGGATTGTAGGGCCCCGTGGCGCCTACTTGGTCACCTAGGGGTACGCAGGTACTAATTAGTAAATTTTATAAGTCCTTGGGTGGGATCAACCTTTAAGTTAGGAACGACTGGTGTGGTGCAGTTTAGTAATTTACCTTAGGGAGGGTAGATGCGTCTTTATCCTTTATCTTCGTTTAGTTGACTGCTTAGGGTAGCCATTCATCCCTATATGTTACCGTATATCAGTTTATGTCTTCTCTGGTTACTTTAACGATTGTATTGTTAAAGTTATAGGACTCGCTCAGACTTATGTCTGACCCCGTTGTTTTTATCTTTTTCCCAACCCTCAGGTCCTACGGTGGATCCTAGCAGTAGTGGAGCTTGACCGGATTGCTGTTCCAGTCTTTAGGAGCTTGGATAGATGTAAAGCTCCAGTTATCCAGTTATCTTTTCTTTTGTTTGGCTATTGTATGAGAGTGGGATTATGTACTTCTTTATTTTGATGGATATTGTACTTGACCTTTATTGTGGTTTTATGATGTAACCAGACATGTTTTACTTCCGCTGTTATGAGATGATGTTTTAAAATTTCAAGTACTATTTATATCTGTCTTGTTGTAATTTTTCTGTTCTATATTCACTAAAATACTCCACCGATGCTATGGCATTCCCTTAGTGAGTGATCATAGCGGGAGTGGGGTGTTACACGTGGTATCAGAGCTTAAGGTTACCAGAACAGATAAAATTTTTGAGAAAAACTACTTTCTAAGAGTATTTTCGAAGAAAGTATTTTTAAAAGCATGTCTTCTAAGAGAAAAAGTTTTTGAAAAAGAAAAGCATAATCCCCAATAGCCATATCTTTATCTTTCGGAATCTCCTTTTTGAATCTTTCCTCTTTCGTTTCAGCATGGCTGAAGATCTTAACATCCCGGAGGGTTTAGTTATACCACTATGGTATAGGAGGTTGCAAGAGGCTAGGGCCGCGGCTGCGGGTCCGGCCAATGCTACTACACCAGAGACAACCGCTCCTCCTCCTCAGCCTAGAGTGGATAATTTTGCTAAGGTTTGCAAGGAGTTCAAGGCTATAGGAGGAAAACCTTTTCTTGGTTCAGAGACTTTCGTAGAGGCTAGAGATTGGCTTAAGGAAGTGGAAGAGTTGCTAGATATCTTTGAAGTGGAAGAGGGAAAGAAAGTCAAGTTGGCGGCTTGGTTAATGAAGGGAGAGGCCTCATTCTGGTGGGAGGTCACTAATGGAGAACGCCCTGTTGACTCTTGGGCAGATTTTAAGCAAAGGTTTGGGGCTAAGTTTCTCTCAAGGGCGGAAGAGAATCTGTTTATGGAGAAGTTCTTGAATTTGAAGCAAGGGAATCTCACGGTGAAAGAATATGTCAACAAATTCAATCAATTAGCAAGGTTTGGCATAGAGTTGGTGAATACACCGGAGAAGAAGGCTTTGAGGTTCGTTAGAGGCTTGAACGAACCATTGCAAGGAATAGCTATGACTCACATTCCTATGGGGGCCACTTTTGAGAAGCTTGTCTACATGGCACTTATGCATGAGGATGATAAGAATTCTAAGGCACCAGAGAAAAAGGGGGATCAGAAGAAACCGCAACAACAACAACAAGGCAAGGGCGGAAAAGGCAATGGTGACAAAAAGAAGACGAAGAAGAAGTGCTTCAATTGTGGAACACCAGGACACCTTAGTAAGGATTGTCGCAAAAAGAAGAAGACCGGTTGCTTTCATTGTGGTGAAGCAGGGCATCTTGTGAAAAACTGCCCAAAGAAGGGGCAGAAGACGGGGTCTACCTCAGGAGGCCAGGTGCAAGCTCTTATAGCACCACCTCAGTCAGGGGGGCAAGTTCAGGTTCTCTCAGTTCCACCGATTCAGCAGAGAGGTAGAACTATTTCCGTTGAAAGTCTGGTTTTTCTGTTTGATCATCCAGTTCGTACTTTGTTGGACTCTGGCGCATCGCATTCTTTTATCTCATCATCGTTAGTTGAGTCACTGCACTTAGACACCAGTCTAGTTGATGATCCCTTGGTTGTCTCAAACCCAATTGGGGGCTCCATATATCTGTCTATGATATGTTTGGGTTTGAAGATTTCTATACTTAGCGTTGAGTTTAGATGTGATGCTTTTGTATTGGGCTTCACGGGCTATGGGCTGATCTTGGGCATGGACTGGTTATCCAGTAATGGTGCCGTTCTTGATTGTGAAAGGAGAGTTGTCAGGCTTATGACCCGCTTGGGTAATACTCTCGAGATCTCTTGTAATCCCATGGAATCTGTTTTGCTAAGTTATCTTGAATCGCTCGATGCTTCGGTCGAGAGTCTACGTTCTGTCAGAGTAGTCCGGGAATATCCGGATGTGTTTGAAGAAGTAAAGGGTTTGCCTCCGAAGCGGGAGATAGATTTCCGAATTTATTTGGTGGATAATGCCAAACCAGTGTCTTTGCCAGTACGCCACATGGCTCCTCGTGAGAGAAGAGAACTTCATAAGCAAGTAGGGGAGTTGCTTGAGAAGGGGTTCATAAGGCGAAGTATATCGGAGTGGGGAGCTCCAGTAGTGTTTGCCACGAAGGCGGATGGGTCCCTCAGACTTTGTGTGGATTATAGAGAACTTAATAAGCTCACGAAGAAGAATAGACACCCATTACCGAGGATAGATGATCTCTTTGATCAGTTGGTTGGCGCGTCAGTATTTTCGCAGATGGACTTAGCTACAGGGTTTCATCAGTTAAGAGTGGCGGAGGACAGTATAGAGAAGACTGCTTTCCGGACTCCGGATGGTTTTTATGAGTGGCTAGTGATGCCATTTGGGTTGACAAACGCCCCCGCATACTTTGTTGATCTCATGAGTAGAGTGTTCAGAGAGTATCTGAATAAGTTTGTAGTAGTTTTTGTGGATGACATCTTGGTCTTTTCCAAGAATGAAGAAGAGCATGCCTTACATCTCAAGGAAGTGTTGGAGACTCTTCGAGCGCATAGTCTTAAAGCTAAATTCTCTAAATGCCATTTTTGGAGAAGAGAAGTGCGATTCTTAGGGCATGTGGTCTCTAAGGAAGGGATAGCTGTGGATCCCGCAAAGATAGTATCTATCCAGGATTGGAAAGTTCCTAGAAATGCTACCGAGGTAAGAAGTTTCTTGGGGTTGGCAGGATATTATAGGAAGTTCATCAAAGACTTCGCGAAGATATCAGCCCCATTAACCCGCTTGACGAAAAAGAATCTGGTTTTCTCGTGGGATGTAGATTGTGATGATGCTTTCCGACGGTTAAAGAGAGCTTTGACCACCGCTCCAGTTTTAGTGCTCCCGGATGGGAGTAAGCCGTTTGTTGTTTATACCGATGCTTGTGGAACAGGATTAGGCGCAGTCTTGATGCAGGAGGGAAGGGTAATAACCTATGGAGGGAGACAATTGAGAGTGCATGAGAAGAATTACCCTACCCATGATCTAGAGTTGGCCGCGATTGTTTTCGCACTTAAGTCTTGGCGCCATTATCTTCTTGGTGAGAGATTCGAGTTGTTCACCGACCATAAATCATTGAAGTACTTATTCTCTCAGAAGGATTTAAACTTAAGACAGCAAAGGTGGATGGAGTTCTTAGCATCCTATGATTTCGAGATAGCGTATACCCCTGGTAAGGGTAACGTGGTGGCAGACGCCTTAAGTAGAAAAAGGCTATCTTTGAGTCCATTGTTCGTGGAACGACGAAGCTTGGAGTTTCTTTCTTTGTTTGACTTCAGACCTTCTGTTGATTTTGTACCTGGTTTGTTGGCATCCTTGGAGGTTAGACCTACTCTTTTGAGACGGATTGGCGAGGCTCAGCGAGACGACCCACAGTTGGTTGTGTTGGTAGAGAAGCTTATAAGAGGGGAGTCGTCCAGCCATTTGGGTAGATACACCATAGATGATAAGGGATGGTTGCATAGAGACGGTAGACTTTGTGTACCGCAAGATGAGGGTTTGAAGAAGGCTATTTTGGATGATGCACATCGTTCAAGAATGACTATTCATCCCGGTAGAGACAAAATGTACCAAGACATGAAGAGAGTTTTCTTCTGGGCCGGTATGAAGAAAGATGTGGCCGAGTATGTGGCTAGATGCTTAGTGTGCCAACAAGTTAAAGTGGAGCAAAGGAAACCCGGTGGGTTGCTACACCCATTGGAAGTTCCACAGTGGAAGTGGGATAGTGTCTCGATGGATTTCATCGACGGGTTACCGAGATCGAGGAAGGGCAATACGGGAATTTGGGTTGTGGTAGACAGACTTACCAAGAGTGCCCATTTTATACCCGTAAAGAGTAAGAGGACCGCTCCATGGCTTGCTTCAGTCTATGTTAGAGAGATTGTTAGATTGCATGGCGTACCATCCAGCATTGTGAGTGATCGAGATCCTATTTTCACTAGTGAGTTTTGGAGAAGTTTGCAAGAGGCGGTAGGGACTCAGTTGTGTTTGAGCACCGCATATCATCCTCAGACGGACGGTCAGACTGAGAGGGTGAACCGTATCTTAGAAGATCTTTTGAGGCTTTGTATCTTGGATTTTGGAGGTACATGGGAAGAACATCTTCCTTTGGTGGAGTTCGCATATAATAACAGCTTTCAGTCCAGTATTGGTATGGCTCCTTTCGAAGCTCTTTATGGAAGGCCTTGTCGATCTCCTACATGTTGGTGGGAATCTACGGATAAGATCTTGCTTGGGCCAGATATGGTTAGAGAGACTTCAGAGAAGATTGATTTGATTCGAAGACGGATGAAGGCAGCACAAGATAGACAGAAATCTTATGCGGATCGGAGAAGGACGGATCTTGAGTTTGAGGTTGGGGACATGGTTTTTGTCAAAGTATCTCCATTGAGAAAAGTTGTTCGCTTTGGGTCCGTAGGGAAGTTAGCACCGAGATTTGTTGGGCCGTTTCCTATTAAGGAAAGGATTGGACGGATGGCATATAGGGTGGAGTTGCCCGACGGACTTAGTGGTGTTCATGATGTATTCCATGTATCACATTTGAGGAAGTGCTTACATGAGACCGCGGAGGTGGTAGAGCCGAGCTTGCTTAGAGATGTAGAGGTAGAGCGTGATGCGACGATTCGACGAGCTCCTACTCGCATCCTTGGGTCAGAAACTAGGAAGTTGAGGAACAGAGAAGTTCAGCTAGTTAAAGTGCAATGGGGAGATGACGAAAGCAATGCTACTTGGGAGACGGAAGCAAAGATGCGTTCTTTGTATCCATTTCTTTTTGAGAGTATGTCTTTTAACTTCTCCTTTATTGCTTGTCTAGTACTTATCTTATCTTTAGTATATCCTCTCGCTAATACCTATGACCTTTAGATAGGGTAAAACCTATGGTTGAAACATGTGTTTGAAACATGTTATGGTTGATGGATGCATATGGATGCAATTGTTTGCTAGTGGTTGCTCGTGGATGCATATACACACACATTAGGCACTAGATCGGCTCAGTCACTTCATGTTGCATATTGCATAAATGGATGTGGTAGTTAGATTGATGGATGTATCATGGCTGTGTTATCATATGGATGATGCATTTTTGTGTATGGTTGTGCACGCATGTAGAAATTTGTATGTGTCAATAGGGTTTCGCATACATATTGGATGCATGGCACTATCATGGTTTGCATTAAGGAGGTTTACTGTATCAGTAACCGCCTGATTTTCGCATTAGGTAAGTACATATACACACACTTTTGCATATATCCATCCAGCATTTAGAATCTTGTAAGGACAATGATTGCTCGTGGATGATGCTTTGAGTAGATGGATGATTGGATGGTAGGATACGTTCTTCCTAACTTGAAGATTTCGGGGACGAAATCCTTTAAGGAGGGGAGAATGTAACAACCCGTATTTTCAATAACCTGTAATAACATAAATCGAGGCAGAAGTTAATTCTAAAATGGGAATCAAGGGAAACGGGCTATGCCATTGCGTTCGTCTCGGAAAAATACGCGAAATAGAGTCCGAGTTTTCGAAAATCGGAGTCCGTATGACCAAGATATGGCCTCGCGAAGTTTCACGAAAATTCCCAAATTAAAGTATACTTAATTAAGTGAAATGGGTTGTGTAGATATATATATATATATATATATATATATATATTGATATATATATATATATATATATAATTGAAAATTTAATAAATAAATATGCAAAAATGCTCAAAACAGCGAATTGGGAGAGGGGAATAACCGAACCGGCCGATTTTTGAAGTCGACCCGAGCCCGCTGGGTCGACTAGGGGTTAATCCAGGGTGTTTGGCTGTCAACCCGTGGGCCGATTCGCTCAAGTGCAGATTTTGCATTTGAATGGTTCTCATGGTACATCTTTAATCTAAAGGTCCTAGATGGTTCCTACACTTGACTTCTTCCCCAAGACATGCTTTGATGGCTTGGATTGAATCTAGGGTTAATCCTATGGCCTAAAACACTTGCCCAATCTATAAATAAGACCCTAACCTACCCTAATTCATTCATAATTAAACCTAGTAACTAAACTATGGCAAAATGCTAGCTCTCATGGCCTCCACTAATTTTATGAAGAGGGTTGCATGCTAATCACTCTCTAATCAACCTCTAATCTCTTCTTAGCATCTTAATCTTCTTCATTTGGTGTGCAAAGTTGCTAGTTGTGAGTTTCTATCACTTTGATGATCTTTTGGTAAACTAATTAGATGAGATGTGATGAGATTTATGGTTTTGTATGTGGGTTAATGAGCTTTGAATCATATGATATGATGTTAGCATTAATCTTATGTTTATGCATGTTGAGTATGTAAGCTTATGCAAGTTTAATATGATGTATGTTATGTTTGCATGATGCTAAATATGCAAGTTGTGGGCTATGTAATCATATGCATGTTATGCAAGTTCATGGTAATATGCTATGCAAGTTACATGTATGTAAATATGCAAGTTACATGTTTGTTAATATGCAAGTTACATGTATGTAAATATGCAAGTTACATGTTTGTTAATATGCAAGTTACATGTTTGTTAATATGCGAGTTACATGTATGTAAATATGCAAGTTACATGTTTATTAATATGCAAGTTCATGATGACACATTATGCAAGTCTATAAGCTAATATGCAAGTTTGTTATGCAAAATGAATATGTAAGTTATGTGACATATTATATGCAAGTTATGTGACATGTTATGCAAGTTCATATGCAAGTTATGTGTTTGTTAATATGCAAGATGGCACCTTTGAAACATGTTCATTCATATGCAAGTTGACACCTTTTATATGTGTTATATCATGAACGAAATTACGTGGGAACGATGGGGTAATTAAATGCATAAGTTAATAAGATTGTGTGAAATTAATATAATTATGCATAACACAAAATAAATAAACATAGTATGGGAATTTGCCTATTTGGTTAGGTGTACCCATACTATGTGTTGGGAATTTACCTATTGAGTTAGGTCTACCCCATGGGAATTTACCTATTAAGTTAGGTCTACCCATGTTAAGAAAACTTGATTAATTAGGGATAATTAATATAAAATTATGAGGGTGATTAATTAGGTGTAATTAATTGACTAAGACACGAGGTTGGACTCAGTTGTAGCGTAAAACTGCCCGGACCCAACCGGCTTAACCAGTTGCTACAAATGTTAGCCCAATGTGAGAGGTCTTAGGCACAAACTAAATACGTAATTAATGTAAAGACACGAGGTTAGACTCTGTTATGACATAAGGCTGCCCGGACCCAACCGGCTTAACCAGCGGTCATAAAAGACAGTCTAATGTGAGAGGTCTTTACAAAGGTTACGTTCTTAATTAATTAATTAAGAAACACTTAACCACATTAGCATGTAGAGGGACATGAGGGGTTAAGTGGGTGCCTCGGGTGGCATGAGAAAATCTAGTGGTTGCCTTGGGTGGCAATAGAAAATACGATTAGAATACTTAACCAAAATGGAACATGTAATTAAAACATGATTAAAGGGTTAAGTGGGATATACTAGAAAAAGGGACAAGCTTAGGTGGGTAGCTTGTGGAGGCCCATTTCAACCAGTAACCCATACGTATCTTTGTGGGCTCGACCCATGTCGAGGACGGGACACGCATACTGGGCTTGACTGTAAGAGGCAAACGGGTTAGCGGTGGCAACGCAAGTCCAACGGGCTTCATATGCGTGAGTGGGCCCGGGCTGGTAGGTAAGCCGTTGTTGCATCGAGTAGATATAAGCCGTGCACCTTTAGTTTCATCAGGTTGCCACATTGGGGAATGATACATCCCACGGTGGGGCCAGCACGGGTATCTACGTTAGGGAGCCGATCGAATGGGAAGTAGTGTGTACACCTAGTGGATTGTAGGGCCCCGTGGCGCCTACTTGGTCACCTAGGGGTACGCAGGTACTAATTAGTAAATTTTATAAGTCCTTGGGTGGGATCAACCTTTAAGTTAGGAACGACTGGTGTGGTGCAGTTTAGTAATTTACCTTAGGGAGGGTAGATGCGTCTTTATCCTTTATCTTCGTTTAGTTGACTGCTTAGGGTAGCCATTCATCCCTATATGTTACCGTATATCAGTTTATGTCTTCTCTGGTTACTTTAACGATTGTATTGTTAAAGTTATAGGACTCGCTCAGACTTATGTCTGACCCCGTTGTTTTTATCTTTTTCCCAACCCTCAGGTCCTACGGTGGATCCTAGCAGTAGTGGAGCTTGACCGGATTGCTGTTCCAGTCTTTAGGAGCTTGGATAGATGTAAAGCTCCAGTTATCCAGTTATCTTTTCTTTTGTTTGGCTATTGTATGAGAGTGGGATTATGTACTTCTTTATTTTGATGGATATTGTACTTGACCTTTATTGTGGTTTTATGATGTAACCAGACATGTTTTACTTCCGCTGTTATGAGATGATGTTTTAAAATTTCAAGTACTATTTATATCTGTCTTGTTGTAATTTTTCTGTTCTATATTCACTAAAATACTCCACCGATGCTATGGCATTCCCTTAGTGAGTGATCATAGCGGGAGTGGGGTGTTACAGATACCCTCCAGCATAGTAAGTGATCGATACCCTATCTTCACGAGCGAGTTTTAGAAAAGTTTACAAGAGGTTGTAGGCACACAGTTATGATTAAGCACAGCCTATCACCCTCAAACCAATGGCCAGACGGAAAGAGTCAACGGAGTGTTAGAAGACCTCTTGAGATTATGTATTATTGACTTTAGAGGTACATGTGAGGATCATCTACTTTTGGTGGAATTCGCTTACAACAATAGCTACCAAGCCACCACAGGCATGGTGCCTTTCGAAGCTTTATATGGAAGACCGTGCAGGTCACCAACTTGCTGGTGGGAGTCCACAGACAAGCTCATACTTGGACCAAACATGATTAGGGAAACTTCAGAGAAAGTAGACTTGATACGAAGAAGAATGAAGACTGCCTAAGATAGACACAAGTCCTACGCAGACAAAAGGAGAACTGACCTTGAGTTCGAAGTTAGAGACAAGGTGTTCCTCAAAGTATCTCTTTTAAGGAACGTCGTTTGCTTTGGATCCGCTGGAAAGTTAGCAACAAGATTTGTAGGGCCGTTCCCTATCGTCGAGAAGATTGGGAAGATGGCTTATAGGGTATAGCTCCCCAAAAGATTGGTCGGGGTTCATAATGTCTTTCAGGTCTCTCACCTGCGGAAATGCTTACACGAGTCTACGGAATTGGTAGAACCAAGTATGCTAGAGGAAGTTGAAGTTGAACGAAAAGCTACTTTGAGGAGAGCTCCAACCCGCATCTTGAGAACAGAAGTCAAAAAGCTATGCAACCGTAAAGTTAAGCTCGTCAAAGTTCAATGGAGCGACACCGAGGAAGTTGTGACTAGGGAAACTGAGGACAGAATACATGCAGCCTACCCTTTTCTTTTTGAGGGTACATCCTTAATCTCTTTTTCCTTAAGTTTATGCTATATCTATCTTTTATCACCTCGATCCTATCCTTTATCCTTAGGTAGGAACCCATTTGGATGTAAACATGTAATTGAAACATGTTATGATTGATGGTTGCAAGTGGTTGCTAATGGTTGCTAGTGGATGCATATACTCACACGTTAGGTATTAGATCGTCTCAATCACTTCCATATTGCATATGCATATGTGTATTGGTAAATGGATTGAAACTGGATGTGTTATCATATGGACGTTGCATTTGTATGAATGATTGTGCACTCATGCAGAAAATTTTGAGTAGGAAAAATTGCATTCATAATGGACTCATGACACTGACATAATTCACATTAAGGATGTCAACTGAATCAGTAGACCGCCTGATTTTGCATTAGATAAGGACATGTACACACAATGCACATGATCATGAAGCATTAAAAATCTTTTAAGGACAATGGACACATGTGTTTGATGGTTGAGTAGATCGGTGATTGGATGGCAGGATATAAGTTCTTCTCGACTTGAAGATTTTGGGGACGAAATCGTAAAAGGAGGGGAGAATGTAACACCCCGTATTTTCTGTTAACAATATAGTAACGAATTAAACAATACTTAATTTAAAATGTGAGAATTAAGGGAAACGGGTTACGCCATTGTGTTCGTCTCGGAATTCTGGTTGAGATAAAGCCCGAGTTTACGTAAATTGGACTTCGTATGAAGAAGTTATGATTGTCGGAAGTTTTTAGAAAATTCAAATAGCTCGAAAACAAATTCAAATTAAAATCAGAAGTCAGAAGCGGGCTGGGCGGGAAAATTCCCGCCCAGGACCCAGGTCGAACAGGGGGTCGACCCTAGTGTCGACCCCCCTACAGGTCGACCTGGGGGTCGACCTTGGGGTCGACCTGCCCCCTCCCCTCCCCCGGCAGATCTGAAAGGTGACGATTTTGTGACTCAGTGCTTAGTCACTAGGGATGAGGGGTCACCCTATCTTCACTGGATGGTTATGGTCAACCCTAGGATCATCCGACGGCTCAAATTTAATTGAAATTTATATAAACAACCCAATGCTCAAACCTAAAAATAACACAAAAATAATCCTAGAATTATCAAGCTGTCAATATAAAACTTGGAGTAGCTGTCACCAATTCAAAGACAAGATAAGAACTTGAATCAAAAATCAAATTAAAAGATTATCAAATTCAATAATCTACATCAAAGGCGAGCTTACCAATTTCAGAATTCATATTTCAGAACGCCAGAATTCCTTTTTAGTTTGTAAGTTGGTTATTATGCAGATTTAAACATCCTTTCAATTGAATCATGACATTTTGTAATTTAGATATAGAATGATGCTTATGTATAAGATTTGATTCTCGTTTATCTTAAAGTATCGTAATTATCATGTCTATATGCTTGTGGCGATGAACATGTTGTATCTTAATCATATCTATATGCTTGCGGTGATGAACATATTGTATATTAATCATGTCTATATGCTTGTGGTGATGAAAATATTGTATGTTGGAATCTATTATTATTGGGTAATGGATTTATTTTTCCAATTAAATGGTAAAACATGTCATGTTATAAATTGGTGGTTATTTGCTAGTTTATGATCTAAAACACATGCTTATATGTTAGATCAACACTCATGTGTATTCATGTTAGGTTGAATCTATTTATGTTGAAAAACTTGGAATTATAGTCCTCTTATGTTTTAATACATAAGTATCATGCTAAGTTGTGATTCGAATATGTTGATAATAGTTCTCTTATGTTTAAAACACATAAGTCATCATGTTAAGTTATGATTCGAATATATTGATAATAGTTCTCTTATGTTTAACACACATAAGTTAATATGCTAAGTTGCGATTTAAAAATGATTATAGTAGATTTCTTATGTTTTGACGTACATAAGTTAATATTCTAAGTTGTGGTTTAAAAATGCGATTATATGTCAAACCTCCATGCTAGACCTTTGTCAAGTTTACATGACAATTAGACCCAACTTAGTCACAATTTCACTTTTACCCATTTAATTAAAGTTAATGATAATTCTATGCCAAGTTACACATGACAAGTTGAAATGTATGCTATTTTATGTTTATTTCATGTCCCTTGTTTATTACCCTTTTTGTTTATGGGTTTGGGCTAATTTACTAGCCCAACATTTTATGTGATTCTTGTGTACGTTCCACGGGGGTAGCGATGGGAAAATATGAAAATTCATGTCATAGATTTGTTCATAAAATGGTATATTTGATATACCATTTATGGTGAGCATAATCAAAGGATAATTATGACATGATTAAACTTAATTTAATTTACATAAAGAAATTAGACATATATAGAAAAATGTGAATTTAGAAAAGATGAATATGCCTAACCCGAGGTTAGACTGAGTTGTGGTGTAAATCTGCCCGGAACCGACCGACATATCCAGTGACCACAACAAGACTTGTCTAATGTGGGTGTTAGTGCATCAAGCCCAAAAAGAACCCGAGGTTAGACTTAGTTGTAGTGTAAATATGCCCGGAACAGACTGGCACATCCAGTGACCACAACAATACCTGTCTAATGTGAGTGGTTGGTGCTTTAATAAATTAAAGCTAAGTCAGGATTAGTAGGGTTAAGTCAATTAGGGAAACACTTAAATGATTCAATATGTTAACTAAACGAATGGGTAGGGTTAGGTAAACTTGGAAACTTAACCAAATAAACATGTTGATTAGAAAAACCTAGTAGCGGGGACCCATTTCAGCAATAACCCACATAGATGTGTCATGGTACCCTGGAACTAGGAAGGGTGGGGCACGATTACTGGGCTGATTATAAGCGGTCAAAACGTCGACGGTTGGTGGGCCAGTGTAGGTTCCGACGGAGTATGGGCGTGCACGTACTCCGGAGTGGAAAAATCAGGCATTGGGCATCAGTAGTATACACTGTGCATCCTGAATCATGTCGGGTTGCCACTAGATGGACTGATACACCCCATGGTGGGACCAACACAGGTATCTACAGTCAAGCAGGGCCGAATGACACAGGATATGAATGCATACGAGTAGGAGCTGATCATTAAGGGGATCGTTTGTTATGAATACGTAGGGCTAGTTGAACCAATGGTTATGTAGGTGAAGAGAATATAGTAATGGGTACGATCACATGTTCCTCTTATCTTATATTAGGGTATTGTCCTATGTTATGTTATTACTGTCATGATCCCTTTCCTTGTTTAAATACTAGTAATCGCCGAACTTACCAGACTTATTGTCTGACCGTTTTCTTTCGTCCTCTTTTCTTCCGTTCCACCTCCAGGTCCACAGGGAGGGAATACTGCAGCTTAGTCAGACTCTTTGCAAGCTTCAAGAAAGTAGATGTATGATTTGGACTCTCTCTCACCTTGGCTATGGCTCTTGGACATTATCCTTGGGGATTTATGCAGTTTTATTTATGTTTTATGCTTCTTTATTGAATAATCAAGACAGAAATTATGTTGTAATGTTTTGCAAGTTATTTTAAGACAATTTGATGTAGTGCTTTTGTATTGAACCACGTATGGAATAAATAATTGAATTTCGCTGCTTATATTTATCTGTCTTGTAAAGTTTTCTGTGTCTTGTACTTATAACCCTCCACCAAAGTTAATACATTACCTTTGTGAGTGACCTTAACGGAGGTGGGCTGTTTCAGCAACTAATACTCAATGAGTTTTAGTGGCATGTTTTCTAGTAACGATTATCGAAACACCACCAAAAATGCTTGGTGGCGTTTTTTGGTGCTACAAAAAAACATTTTTCTTGTAGTGAATAGGGGGTGTTACGTTTTCTCAACCTTTTGCGAAATTTCGTCCTTGAAATTTAGTAAGGGTAAAATTATGTAATTTCTCTAAAAATTTACAACCGTCATGTGTACCTTCAATTTTGCAACCATCCATGTACTTGTGTAAAGTACGACACATTAAAATAATTCATAAATATGTTGAGTCCCTAAGTGGCACCACATATATGAATGCATTTTTCTTTCAAAAATCTTTTGAAAACATGATGCATGCAACCTAAGTATACTGGTAGTTTCTACATGAATGCAATAATTTAAAAATAAAAATATCTTTTCATCCATTTTTTCCTGCACCCTTCCAGAATAAGGGCATAGTTCATCCAATTTTTGCATCTAAACCCTGCCAACCAACTTTAAATTTGTGAATTTTAGAAAAATCTAATTTTCTGAATATCATTTTTTATGTTGGAAAAAGGTAGGAAATGTGAAATTTCATATTCCACTTCACTTTTACACACCTCTTTCCCATTCTCGGAAATATTTATCGTTAATCTTACAAAATTCCTATTTTCTATTCCAAGCACAGTTTAAATAAGAAGAAGTTCTTTTTTAGTTCTCCAAACTTTCTTTGGAAGAATTTAGTTTCTCTTGTTGTTCTCATTTATTTCAGTTATTGTCTTAGTTGTTTTCTGCAAATTTTGTTTGTTCTTCTTTTAGTAATTTATCTTTTGCTTTCATTTTCATTTGATTTTCAATATCTTATGTCCTTATTCTTTTCCAACGATCCTTATAAACACCTAGAAGGAGTGTATCACCCTAACTATTCTATTTTCAATTATAAAATGGAACACTACATATGAATGCACATCTATCCTAAAAGAAAAAAGGCTCTACTGCAATCACTACAATGCAAAAGATACAACGACCAAATATGGCTATCCATAAGGACTAAGTGGCCTAGGACCATGTCCCTCAGACATAAAAAATGTCCCGATCACTTAATTTAGACAACCATAGCGCACCTCCTTTCCATCTATCACTCCTTACAAACTCATGTCATGTACCCCTAGTCCTCATTCCATTATAGATTGGACAACATATCAAATTTTCTAATTTCCTTTAGAAGTGCTAAAAAAGGATTTCCGTTAATTACAAGCCTTCATAATTTTACTTATAAAAATTCCAGTTTGCTCTTTCCAATTCATTTCCTCTTCATACTTTTGACATAAACCATAAAAGTTTAAAAGTTTCCTTAAAACAATGGCCGTATGAGAGACTCCTTTTCAAAATTACATTTTTCATAATCTGTCACATTATTACATACCCTTTGAGTGTTTACCATTTCTGGCTCTTATCTTTACCAATTGGTCATGCAAAGTACTAGAACGATTCTTGCTAAATTATCTTTAATTCAACAAAATTTTATATTCTCAAAAATTTTCCCAAAAGTTACGAAAAACGGATTATGCACTTTAACCCAGTTGAAACTCTTGTTTGTTTTAATACACATTTATTTTTCTAGGGGAATTAATAAAATTAGGTTTCTATGAATCATTTCTAAAAAGAACTTTTGTGTTTCGTGTAAAGTAACAAGGAAACTTCATTATTTTAATATTCTTTTTTTCATTTCTTTGTTGAAATAGGTAGCACAAAATATAGTGTTTCACCTATATTTTATGCACCTCTTTCATTCACATTTCCTTGTCACTTTAACCAAACATATTTACTTATAAACTGATAGATTCACAAAAAAATCTCCTTATAATTCTTCCCGATCTAAAAAATTAAAGTGCGCCATAGTCCGTTCTTTATGAAAAACTTTTATATTTTCTTTCCCTCAAGATCACTTATGCACAACGCATGTGTAACACCCTGTGTATTCTATAACAGTGAAATTCACAAATTAAAGTATAATTAATTTCAAATCAAAGAATTAAGGGAAATGGGATACGCCATTGTGTTCGTCTCGGAAAAATATGCGAAATAGAGTCCGAGTTTTCGAAAAATGGAGTCCGTATGAAGAAGATATGGCCTCCGGAAGTTTCAGAATTCAGGTTAAAATTCAAACAGACGAAAACAGCTCAGAAAAACAAGTTTAAAATTCAAAATCGGGCCCAATTGGTCAGGGCGGGAAAATTCCCACCTAAGGCACCCAGGTCGACTTGGCAGTCGACCTGGGCTAGCCAGGTCAACAAGGCAGTCGACCTGGGTAACCCGTGTCGACTGCCAAGTCGACCTGGCCCCAAAGCCAGGTCGAACCCAGCCCACCCTGGCTGGCCTGGTCTGTGTTTGGTCGATTTTCTGAGCCTTGCCTTGTCACTAGGGCTAGGTGTCAGCTCCTGGTTGGTTTCTCCTTCAAACGAACGGCTATCATTGAACCAAGCTTCATCGACGGTCTAAAACAACTCACAAACTCTATAAAAAGGACCTAAGACTAACCCTAATTCACATAAACTAAAATGGAGATGAGACCGTCATGCTGCTGAGGAGAGACTGAAGATAGCCGTCAGAAATAGGGAGACAACTAGAAGATAATTCGAAGCTTAAAGCAACGTCAAATCAATCAAAACAACGCCTACAACAAAGGATAGCATCTCCAAATTCAGAATTCAGATTTCTGAATTGAAGATTCGTCATACGCTGTAAGTAGAGTACTATTCCGATGAGAATAAATAACTGTGTTTGGTTTGTGTAAAATCAGAATTACACTTGAATTATGGTGATAGTAATTCATATTTGTGCGTTGCTATGATTCTAATCGATTTGGAATGTTGTGATATAACGATTGGATATTCGCAAGTATGTAATTCATGATAAAAACTACATGTTTGCGGTAGTTTATTTGAGATTCATGCAAGTATACGATTGGATATTCGCAAGTATGTAATTCATGTTGAAGCTACATGTTTGTGGTTGTTTAATTGAGATTCATGCAAGTATGTGGTTTTGCTACTATGCCAACATAATGTATATTTTTGTACAAAATCACTTTGTGTGTAATTGGATCAAATTTGGGTATTATGATTCATATGAAAATTATGTTGGAATTGGCATCATGATCTATGTATAAAACCATACTTTTGTATTAGAAACAAAAGTAAGCCTCTTTGTGAACTTATGTTGATTTTATGAATATGACTAGGCTATGTTTGGTATTATGCCTAATTGAAAAACATGTTAGGCCTATATTGTTAACAAGAATTATATGATAATATATGTGACACATAGCTAAGTTAGATTTACATTCCAATTGCAAGTTTGCATGAATAAAGTAAAAACCATGATTTCATGTTTAGGAATATTTATGCCATGATTACATGAATAGATCAAAAACCATGATTTCATGTTTAGGAATATTTATGCCATGATTACATGAATAGATCAAAAACCATGATTTCATGTTTGGGTATATTTGTGCCATGATTATGTGAATAGATTAAAAATCATGATTAAGTTGGAATAATTCTATTTTGTATTAGTAACAAAAGTAAGCACCTTTGTAAACATATAGTAATTTTATAAACATGATTTGCTTATGTTTGACATTATGCCTAAGTAAAAATATAGGTTTATGTTGTAGTTAAGACTATGTGTCAATAATGATATCTAATTTAGTTAGATTCTGAACTTAACTACAAGTTTACATGGTTTGATTCATGTCACTTATGCTTTATGACCAAAGTATATGTTACCACAATGCAAGTACACCAGTTTCTATTTTGTAGTTCCAACGTTATGTTGCAAGTTCATGCGTTCACATTCCCCTTTTTGTGTATATAATCACGTTTTAAGCCTCCCCTTTTTTTTCATGTGGCTAAGTTGGGCTTAAAAGGCTAAGCCCAACATATATTATAATAAACGAACGTATTAAACGGGGGAAATAGCGTTGGGCCAAATTAATTAATAAATGAAAATATAAAAGTAGATGGGCCCAAATTCAAGAATGGGTTGGGCCCATGATTCGTGTAAACCTTTACACCATTAGCTTAAATTGATTTTGAATAATGGGCCGCAAATATTTACATATAAGAAAATAAAGAAAAGAGACAAAATATGTAAATGTAGAAATACGATGTGTTTAACCCGAGGTTGGATTGAGTTGTGATGTAAATCTGCCCGGAACCGCCCGGCTGTCCAGTAGTCACAACAATACCTATCCAATGTGGGTGGTTAAACATGGAGCCCAATAAGGACCCGAGGTTAGACTGAGTTGTGGCGCAAGACTGCCCGGACCCAACCGGCAACGGGCAGCCACAACAATACCTGTCTAATGTGAGAGGTCAAGGCTTTAATAAGACAATTAAGGCTGAGTCAGGATTGATAGGATTAAGTAAATTATATTAATACTTAATCAAAATGGAACATGCTAAACTAAACAGACTGATTGGGGGTTAGGTTTATAAAACACTTAACCAACTTAGCATGTTGGCTAAAAATAGAAAAACCTAGTAGCGGGGGACCCTTTTCAGCAGTAACCCTATAAGGTATCATGATACCCTGAAACTAGGCAGGGTGGGGCACGATTACTGGGCTGACTGTACGAGGTCAAATCGACGGCGGTGGTGCAGCAATGTAGGTTCTAACGGGGTGCGGGCGTGCACACACTCCGGCGCAGAAAAATAAGGCACTGGGCACCAGTAAGCATACCTGTGCATTCTAGGATTGTGTCGGGCCGCCACCATGGGACTTGATACACCCCATGGTGGGACCAGCATAGGTAACTACAACATCGGGGGCCGTAAGACACATGTAACTATGCGAGTAGGAGCCGATCATCATAAAATGGATCACTTTACCCTGATTATGGGGTGCCCGTTGGGAACTAGTTTATATGCGTACAGAGATTAATATGGGGTACGATAGTATATTCGACCCTAGACAACTTAACTAAGTTTATGGTGCTTTCCCATTTCTAGTTTATACTTATCATACCCAGTTCTTTATTCATAGACTGAATAGTCCTAGACTTACTCAGGCTTTATGTCTGACTCTACTTTTCTTTCGTCTTCTTTCCTTCCGTCCCCCCCACCAGGTCCACAGGGAGGGAATACCGCAGCTTGACCAGCCTTCAGATCCAGCTTGAAGAGAAAGAATGTATTGCTTGGATCTTTTCGTTTTGGACTATGGCTTTGGACAGCAATTATGGGACTTTTGCAGTTTATTTATGTTTTCTTTATGCTTCTTTAAATAATGTAATCAAGACAGTTATGAAGATGTTATGTTTTTTTGGAAGTATTGTAAAACAAATTATGGCATGGATTGTGTATTACATATGTTAATGAAATAAAAGTTGTTGTTTTCCGCTGTTCAAAAATATGTGTTCTTATATCTGTCTTGTATATCTGTGACTTATACTTATAAACCTCCACCAAAATTAGGGCATTTCCTTTGAGAGTGACCCTAACGGAGGTGGGGTGTTTCACTTGGTATCAGAGCATAGGTTTACCAGATAAGATAAAAAGTTTTGAAAAATTATTTTCAAAAAGGAAATTTAAAGAAGCATTTTTTTTAAAAGAGATAAAATATTATTTTATTTTAAAAGGCAAAGTCCCCCCAAAGCCATAGGTACAATCTCTTATCCTTCGTTTTGAATCTATCCTTTTTGTTTCAGCATGTCCGAAGAACTTAACTTGCCAGAGGGTGTACCAATACTTGGTTGGTTTAGACGGTTCTTAGAAGCAAGGGCCACTCAGCCAGGTCCTACCGTTCCTCCTCCCCCAGCTGCAGGAAATCATCCAGCTGCAGCAGCACCTCTTCCTCCACCTCCTCCACAGGGAAACACGTTTGCTAAGATATGTAAAGATTTTAAAACTATGGGAGGAAAGGATTTTCATGGAACTGAGTCCTTCGTGGCAGCTAGAAATTGGCTGAAAGAAACCGAGGACTTATTCATCATCTTTGAGGTAGAAGATAGACAGAAAGTACAACTGGCAGTATGGCTACTAAAGGGTGAGGCTTCCTACTGGTGGGAAGTCACTAATGCAGAAAGACCAGTGGAGACATGGGAGGACTTTAGGGCAAGGTTTGAGGCTAAATTTCTCTCAGATGCGGAAAGGAGTTTGCAGTTGGAAAAATTCTTATTTCTTAAGCAAGGGAACAAGACAGTCAAAGAGTATGTTAATCAGTTCGATGAGCTGGCTAGGTTTGGGCTGGACCTAGTCAACACCCCGCACAAGAAGGCTCTCCGTTTCGTCAAAGGGTTGAATGAGCCATTACACAGTTTGGCCATGACCCATATACCCATGGGAGCTACGTATAAAAGGTTGGTACAGATGGCGTTGCTGAACGAAGAGGATAAGGGCAAGAAGGAGAGAAGGCAGAAAGCTCTCAAGGGAAGAAAGAGGGTCTGCAGCCTAAGAAGACAGACTTTAAGAAGGGAGGGAAAGGCAACAAAGAGAAGAGGAAGTGTAATTTCTGTGGCAAAGTGGGGCACTTAGTGAAAGATTGCCGGAAAAAGAAGGCCAAGGAGAATGGTGGGTGCTTTTCTTGCGGTGAGACAGGCCACATGGCTAAGGACTGCCCAAAGAAACGAGGACAGGGGCAGAGGGCTGGATCCACCTCAGGGGCACAAGTTCATGTGCTAGAAGCGCCACCTCTGCAACAGCGAGGTATAAATACTTCTGTAGAAAGTGTAGTTTATCTTTATGATCACCCCGTTCGCACTTTATTTGATTCTGGCGCATCACACTCCTTTATCTCGTCCGCTTTAGTAGAATCTCTGCACCTAAAAACTAGTATGGTAGAGGACCCCTTAATTGTTTCAAACCCAATTGGGGGCCCAGCTCATTTGTCTATGATCTGTGTGGGATTGAAAACTTCTATTCTAAGCATAGGGTTTAAATGTAGTGCCTTTTTTTTTGGGCTTTTCGGGATATGGTTTGATTTTGGGCGTGGATTGGCTATCCAGTAATGGGGCCATCCTTGATTGTGAGAAAAAGGGTTGTCAGGCTCCTGACCCAGCTCGGTAACACTTTGGAAATTTCTTGTAATCCCTCGTATGCGGTTATGCTTAGTTATCTTGAATCGCTAGATGCCTCCGTTGAAAAATTTGCAATTAGTTAGAGTGGTCCGGGAATATCCGGATGTCTTCGAAGAGGTGAAGGGCTTGCCTCCGAAGCGGGAGATAGACTTCTGCATATACCTTGTAGATAATGCAAAGCCCGTTGCGTTGCTCGTTAGACACATGGCTCCACGGGAAAGGAAAGAGCTCAGTAAACAGATTAAAGAGCTTCTAGAGAAGGGGTTCATTAGAAGGAGCATTTTAGAATGGGGCGCTCCAGTAGTGTTCGCCACTAAGGCAGAAGGTTCATTTCGCTTATGCATGAGTCGTAAAGAATCACCTTAGTAAGTACATTTGGCAACATGGTTGGCATTTATTTCCAAAAGATAGTTCCTTTACGTGGAATACCTGATAATGAGTGGACGAGATCCAAGATTCACTAGTGAATTTTTGAGAGCTTGCATGAAACCATGAATACGCCGTCATGCTTGAGCTGAGTATACTAGATGTAGAGTAAGTGAAAGAGGAACTAGAGGCAACAGTGAAATAGGTTCCAACTCATATTTTGGAAACAAGAATTAAGAAGCTACGAAATTGTGAAGTTAAAGACGGACAAAGCATAATGGAGTTAAGCTCAAGAAATGCGACTTAGAAAATTTAAGACTAGATTCGTGCATCATATCTCTTCTTAAGAGTATATCCTTGATCCCTCTCTTCCTGTAGAGCTTACTTGCATGCTATCTTTTGTGTATATCCTCTCGGTCCCATTCTCAATCCAATTTCTGTTGCAAACCCCATAGGGAGTATGACTCATCTGTTAGTAACACATGTTGGGGCTCGAGGGTGTTCATTGGTTTGACTAAAGTTTTTGGGTTTTATAGGATACGGATTGGTCTTAGGAAGGGACTTCCTTGTGACCTAAAAGGAGTCCATCATGCTTAGTTTCCTAGAATCATATATGGTGGTTGGGTTGAGTAATTCTTTGGGTGTCAGTCTGATGTTGATTTCGGTCTTCGGGGCTGATGCTTAGAGAGTTCTTCTCCTAATCAATATATATGTGGCATAGATCTCTAGTTTTGATATTGCCTAATGGGCACAAAGTTTTTACTTACTTCTATCATTCGACTATACCTTTAGGTAGGACCATTTCCTATCATTGAGAAAATTGGTAAAATGGCCTATTGATTAGAGCTACCCGAAAAATTGGCCGGAGTTCACAACGTTTTTCATGTTTCACATCTCCGAAAATGTCTACATGAGTCTGCTGAAGTGGTAGAGCCAAATATCCTAGAAGAAGCTGAAGTGGAGCGCGAAGCAACCGTGAGGAAAGTTCCAACCCGCATATTAGGAACGGAAGTGAAGAAGCTACGCAACCGCGAAGTCAAGCTCGTCAAAGTTCAGTGGAGCAACGCCGAGGGAGACGCGACTTGGGAAACTGAAGCTAGAATACGCACTTCCTACCCTTTTCTTTTCGAGGGTACATCCTTGATCTTTCTTTTTCCTTAAGTTGCGCTTTTATCTATCTTTTTAGTTATATTTCCTCGACCTTATCTTTTAGGTAGAAACCCTTTGGATGAAAACATGTAATTGAAACATGTTATGGATGATGGTTGCAAGTGGTTGCAAGTGATTGTTAGTGGTTGCTCGTGGTTGCACATATACACACAATCTAGGTTTTAGATCGGCTCAGTCACTTCATATTGCATATGCATATATGTTTGCATTCGTATATGGTTGAACTTTAATTTGTTGTCATATGGATGTTGCATTTGTATGAATGATTGTGCACTCATGTAGAATCATGAATAGGAAAATTTGCATACATAATGGATTCATGGCACTTACATAATTCGCATTAAGGAGGTCAACTGAATCAGTAGACCGCCTGATTTTGCATTAGATAAGTACATGTACACACACACTTCGCATATGATCATGAAGCATTAGAAGTCTTTTAAGGACAATGGATACTCGTGTTTGATGGATGAGTAGATGGATGTTTGGATGTTAGGATATATATATTTTTCCTAAACTTGAAGATTTCGGGGACGAAATCCTTTTAAGTGGGGGAGAATGTAACACCCCGTGTATTCTATAACAGTGAAATTCACAAATTAAAGTACAATTAATTTCAAATCAAATAATTAAGGGAAACGGGATACGCCATTGTATTCATCTCGGAAAAATACGCGAAATAGAGTCCGAGTTTTCGAAAAACGGAGTCCGTATGAAGAAGATATGGCCTCCGGAAGTTTCAGAATTCAGGTTAAAATTCAAACAGACGAAAACAGCTTAGAAAAACAAGTTTAAAATTCAAAATCGGGCCCAATTGGCCAGGGCGGGAAAATTCCCGCCTAAGGCACCCAGGTCGACTTGGCAGTCGACCTGGGCTAGCCAGGTCGACAGGGCAGTCGACCTGGGTAACCCGTGTCGACTGCCAAGTCGACACGGTGTCGACTGGGCTGTCGACCTGGCCCCAGAGCCAGGTCGAACCCAGCCCACCCTGGCTGGCCTGGTCTGTGTTTGGTCGATTTTCTGAGCCTTGCCTTGTCACTAGGGCTAGGTGTCAGCTCCTGGTTGGTTTATCCTTCAAACGAACGGCTATCATTGAACCAAGCTTCATCGATGGTCTAAAACAACTCACAAACTCTATAAAAAGAACCTAAGACTAACCCTAATTCACATAAACTAAAATGGAGATGAGACCGTCATGCTGCTGAGGAGAGACTGAAGATAGCCATCAGAAATAGGGAGATAACTAGAAGATAATTCGAAGCTTAAAGCAACGTCAAATCAATCAAAACAACGCCTACAACAAAGGATAGCATCTCCAAATTCAGAATTCAGATTTCTGAATTGAAGATTCGTCACACGCTGTAAGTAGAGTACTATTCCGATGAGAATAAATAACTGTGTTTGATTTGTGTAAAATGAGAATTACACTTGAATTGTGGTGATAGTAATTCATATTTGTGCGTTGCTATGATTCTAATCGATTTGGAATGTTGTGATATAACGATTGGATATTCGCAAGTATGTAATTCATGATAAAAACTACATGTTTGCGGTAGTTTATTTGAGATTCATGCAAGTATACGATTGGATATTCGCAAGTATGTAATTCATGTTGAAGCTACATGTTTGTGGTTGTTTAATTGAGATTCATGCAAGTATGTGGTTTTGCTACTATGCCAACATAATGTATATTTTTGTACAAAATCACTTTGTGTGTAATTGGATCAAATTTGGGGTATTATGATTCATATGAAAATTATGTTGGAATTGGCATCATGATCTATGTATAAAACCATACTTTTGTATTAGAAACAAAAGTAAGCCTCTTTGTGAACTTATGTTGATTTTATGAATATGACTAGGCTATGTTTGGTATTATGCCTAATTGAAAAATATGTTAGGCATATATTGTTAACAAGAATTATATGATAATATATGTGACACATAGCTAAGTTAGATTTACATTCCAATTGCAAGTTTGCATGAATAAAGTAAAAACCATGATTTCATGTTTAGGAATGATTATGCCATGATTACATGAATAGATCAAAAACCATGATTTCATGTTTGGGAATATTTATGCCATGATTACATGAATAGATCAAAAACCATGATTTCATGTTTGGGTATATTTGTGCCATGATTATGTGAATAGATTAAAAATCAAGATTAAGTTGGAATAATTCTAGTTGAACTATACTTTTGTATTAGTAACAAAAGTAAGCACCTTTGTAAACATATAGTAATTTTATAAACATGATTTGCTTATGTTTGACATTATGCCTAAGTAAAAATATAGGTTTATGTTGTAGTTAAGACTATGTGTCAATAATGATATCTAATGTAGATAGATTCTTAACTTAACTACAAGTTTACATGGTTTGATTCATGTCACTTATGCTTTATGACCAAAGTATATGTTACCACAATGCAAGTACACCAGTTTCTATTTTGTAGTTCCAACGTTATGTTGCAAGTTCATGCGTTCACATTCCCCTTTTTGTGTATATAATCACGTTTTAAGCCTCCCCTTTTTTTCACGTGGCTAAGTTGGGCTTAAAAGGCTAAGCCCAACATATATTATAATAAACGAACGTATTAAACGGGGGAAATAGCGTTGGGCCAAATTAATTAATAAATGAAAATATAAAAGTAGATGGGCCCAAATTCAAGAATGGGTTGGGCCCATGATTGGTGTAAACCTTTACACCATTAGCTTAAATTGATTTTGAATAATGGGCCGCAAATATTTACATATAAGAAAATAAAGAAAAGAGACAAAATATGTAATGTAGAAAATACGATGTGTTTAACCCGAGGTTGGATTGAGTTGTGATGTAAACCTGCCCGGAACCGCCCGGCTGTCCAGTAGTCACAACAATACCTATCCAATGTGGGTGGTTAAACATGGAGCCCAATAAGGACCCGAGGTTAGACTGAGTTGTGGCGTAAGACTGCCCGGACCCCACCGGCAACAGGCAGCCACAACAATACCTGTCTAATGTGAGAGGTCAAGGCTTTAATAAGACAATTAAGGCTGAGTCGGGATTGATAGGATTAAGTAAATTATATTAATACTTAATCAAAATGGAACATGCTAAACTAAACAGACTGATTGGGTGTTAGGTTTATAAAACACTTGACCAACTTAGCATGTTGGCTAGAAATAGAAAAACCTAGTAGCGGGGGACCCTTTTCAGTAGTAACCCTATAAGGTATCATGATACCCTGAAACTAGGCAGGGTGGGGCACGATTACTGGGCTGACTGTAAGAGGTCAAATCGACGGCGGTGGTGCAGCAGTGTAGGTTCTAACGGGGTGCGGGCGTGCACACACTCCGGCGCAGAAAAATAAGGCACTAAGCACCAGTAGCATACCTGTGCATTCTAGGATTGTGTCGGGCCGCCACCATGGGACTTGATACACCCCATTGTGGGACCAGCATAGGTAACTACAACATCGGGGGCCGTAAGACACATGTAACTATGCGAGTAGGAGCCGATCATCATAAAATGGATCACTTTACCCTGATTATGAGGTGCCCGTTGGGAACTAGTTTATATGGGTACAGAGATTAATATGCGGTACGATAGTATATTCGACCCTAGACAACTTAACTAAGTTTATGGTGCTTTCCCATTTCTAGTTTATACTTATCATACCCAGTTCTTTATTCATAGACTGAATAGTCCTAGACTTACTCAAGCTTTATGTCTGACTCTACTTTTCTTTCGTCTTCTTTCCTTCCGTCCACCCCCCCCCCCCAGGTCCACAGGGAGGGAATACCGCAGCTTGACCAGCCTTCATATCCAGCTTGAAGAGAAAGAATGTATTGCTTGGATCTTTTCGTTTTGGACTATGGCTTTGGACAACAATTATGGGACTTTTGCAGTTTATTTATGTTTTATTTATGCTTCTTTAAATAATGTAATCAATACAGTTATGAAGATGTTATGTTTTTTTGGAAGTATTGTAAAACAAATTATGGCATGGATTGTGTAACACATATGTTAATGAAATAAAAGTTGTTGTTTTCCGCTATTCAAAAATATGTGTTCTTATATCTGTCTTTTATATCTATGACTTATACTTATAAACCTCCACCAAAATTAGGGCATTCCCTTTGAGAGTGACCCTAACGGAGGTGGGGTGTTTCAGCATGTCTAAGTCATTTATATTCACCCTTTCTCTTAACCACTTATATCCCTTAACCTCACAACTTGCTTACACATTTTATTCTTTTGAAAACAAATTTTCATATTTTTCTCAAAAATTATTTTACTGTAACTTAATATTAGAACCAGTCAATTTCTAAAATTGTCAACATTTAAACTTGAAGAATTTTCTAGAAATCTTTTTCTATATTTGTATTTTATTTCAAATTCTTTTTTAAAGTTTAACTGTGGGGATAAGTACAAAGTGGTTTCATAACTTCCGTTTTAAAATCCTATGCATGGAATTATATTTCTTCACCTAAAATTTCTCTTTTCTACTATTTCCTCTTAAATTATGTCTAGATTGAAAAATGAGACTAGTCCACTTTTGCGCCAAATGTATATATAAATTCCTAATCCATTTTCTCTTTCTTACTCTTTATCAATTTACAAGGGCCTACTTCCTAATCCACTAATCTAAAATACCGAAATTACGGATATTAACACATGGAATTCTCCCATTTATTACGAAACATATTATACATTTTACATCTTACTTTTTCTCAAATTTCCAAAGCTTAATTTGGGTTTCTTAACTCAAATTTCCATAACCCAAATTTCCTTAGTATGCAAAACTAATATTCCAACTTTTCCTTATGCTGCTTCACTTATTTAGTGGGTTTCCTTATGGATCTAGTAATATATATATATATATATATATATATATATATTATTTATATTATTAAAATATAAATACGCTTGCTCACTATCTATATAAGGATCCTAAACCTAAGCTCTAATACCGGATGTAACAACCCAAATTTCAACGGAACTAATTTTTTGTATAATGCTAAAATCCAAGTCCATAGAAACCCGTGTTGGTTTGGCTGGTAATTGGAAAGAAAAGATAAATGTACCTCACAATTAAATATATCATAGTGGAATGAATAAAATATAATAGTAAGTAAATACTTGCCATAATAATGACATTGTCTAACAAGTGTCTTTAAGCAGTATAGTCTTTACCTCCTATCTAACATACGGTTTTGTTATGAGAAGGGGGTCAAACAAAAGTTCTGATGAATGGACAAATTATAATTTCTATAAATAACATGTTCTATTAGTAGTTTACCTTCATTAAATTATTTTGGTTTATTACACATTACACCTTCAGATTTATGCATAAATCTTACTCATCTACTCCCAAGTAGATTAACCTAATAAATCATATATACATAGCTATATGCCCAACATATCAAGGTACTCTCTATATTACCTTTCTCGAGTGCTCTCCATCGTCGCACTATGAAACGTACTTAATTTCAATCGCCATGCTACGAAAGCGCACTGGAAAGTGCTACGAAGGTGTACTAAGTATTTATCGTTGCGCTACGAAAGTGTACAAGGCCACGCCACAAGAACAAACTAAGCCTCTATCGCTGCGCTAACATAGTGCCCTAATTTCGAGTTCCCCTACAGAACTCCGTCGGAAATTTGTATATCTGTAAAGGACATCTTCTTTAGGCATACAATACATATATCCTTATAATGGTCCATGTCTATCTAGGTGGCTATATCCCAACTAGGCCCCCTAACTAATGAAAGACCATTCAAAGCGCTAAGTGATTGCATCCCTAACGAACAATCTAAGCATCCAATTTGGCGTTGTCCCTCGTCTAATTCAAGATAGTGAAATTTCATTGGCATGCTGGGTTAAGCTCCAGTCTTTCCCATACTCGTTCCGATTGATGATGATAGATATCCGACGATTTACTATGCTTATTTGGTCCAGACCATGAAGCCTATTCTAACACCCATTGTAGCCATCGAATCACAAAAATTACCGCGTCATCCCTTTACGCAGCCCTAAACATAAATGCAGTCAAAACGCACTGTATGGACGAAACAGTGCAGACCTGCCTCTAGGGGTATAGCTTCGTGAGGCCTACCCTAGAGAGCCATCTCAGAATAATCTCACGTCCCATAGAAGTCCCACACTTTCTTCCAGTACCTTCGAATAATAAGTTGGATATTTCTCCCACTGTGCACCTACGATGATTTTCCATGTTGGGCTCTTTATCCCTTCAGACTGGATCAAACACATATTGCTATTTTATTAGACCCTATGTCTAATTTACCATTATGCGTTTCAATTATTTTTCTTATCGTAGATTTACAATATTCTTTAATTAATCTTAATATTCATTATTTGTTAATCAACTTTATTGGTTGCCATAGAATTTAAGGCGTGTAACTTAACACCTTGTAAGTCAACATGTTCATATTAAAGTCTAATGACTATTGCAAGGCTATCATAGAATTTTAGGCTCATAACTTAACGCCTTGTAAGTCAATGTGTTCGTATAAAAGCCTAACTGTCCTTTCCATCATTCCGTGTCATATTCATATTTGCAAATAAACCATGTTTATTTATTTTGATTTCTCAATTATCATATTTATGCAAATATATATAACAAGCCTTAATTTTCTTTCACAACTTGCACCATAGTCCTTGAATTATGCAATTATGTTTCTTGTTTTTCTTGCTGGCCAACTATGCAAATAAGTTCTCTTTTTCATAACCACTCAAATAGGCTATTCCCAACCTTTCATTATATAGATATATGTGAATTCATATTTTCCTCTTTCTATTTTCAGACCATATTCCCTTTTGTTATCATGTTGGTATACATGTTCATTCAATTCCAAATTATTAAATCCTATTTTGTTCATAATTTCAATTGAATTGTATGTTCCAACACGTGCAAACTAAAGGGATTATTATCAATCACACAAAAGTATTTGCACAATTCAATCGTATAGGTATGCTAATATTGAAGATTTATACACATTTTACACATAACCAAAATTCAACATAAAACTATAAAATCAGAAGTAGAAAGCAGGATAAGAGAACTGAAAGAATATCTTATAAATTTTATAGGAATCAAACAATATTATATACCATTATATAAAAATATAATTAAATCCACTCACCTTGTAGTTTGCGTTTCAAATTCTGAATCTGATTCGTATCTAGGCTTATTATCTTTTTGAATAGGAAATCTGGATATCTAAGTCTTGAATCCATTTCTTTTTCCTCCAAATTTCAAATCATACAACCTAAGTCTAATTTATTTTACTTTTGAAGAATTTGAAGGAGAAAAGAAATGGAAGAGCTCTAGCGCCCTCTCAGAAAATATGAGTTCAAAATCTGGGATTGTAGGTTTATTTATAGATGTCCAAACAAACTGTATTCGTTGCATTTATATTACAATAAATCCCACCGTTTAATTTAAAACCTAATTCGAAAACCATACAAGAAAGAAGTTCTAGGCCGACGAAGTCGACCGTACCTATGCTTGGGTCGAAAGGTGGGTCGACCTAGCTCCTGTATGGGTCAACCTATAGGTCGACCCGGCTGATATTCGGGTTGATCCATGCGATTTAATTTAAATTTTTGGGCGGTTTTTTCGTGCATGATTTAGTCCTTGCCCTTTTTGTTTGATTACGTGTTTATTTCTAGACCGTTTTTGTTTTTTCTATTTTTTTCTTTTTCGCTTTTGACATGCATTCAAATTAAAACACGTAATTAATATGCACGTATACTTTGAGATTTATTTATGTATATTTACACAAGATTTCAAATATTATTTCTAACGTTATACTTATTTCCCATTTTATTATCTACGCCTTAATTTTCTTCCATTCTCAACATGCTTTTAATTTTAATTTTAAATGTTTACCATTTTTAGAATTAATACACGCTATGATGACCCCAAACTCCTGTAGTACGAAAGAAAGGATAATCATTGGAATATAATCCATAAACAATAACAACACAACAGAAATATAGAATTACAGGAGATAATGTACATCAAATTACACTGGGAATAATATGTCATCAGAGTTACACAGCATAATAGGATCATACTTAGAACATAATACAGTTTTCAACTTAATATAAAATGTCTGCAGTGGAATCAAACATAATATACTAAATCCAATCTGAACATCAAAATAGAAATGATAGGATCCATCTTCAGCTCCATAGCTATCTAGAATGAATCTGCTAAAACCTGTATACAAGGCTGCCCATGTGGAAAAGAGGGCACCCTAGTTTGCAAAGTGAAAACAAACTACGAGTTAGTCATGGACTGGTATGAGAAATCTTACTTAACCTATTTAATAATAAGGCTAATCACAGGACCATGCCGCTAACGCGTAATGGTTTACACCGTTGGATTGCCAGTGCATAAATAAAGTAAATCGTTAAACAACGCAATGCTTTTTAGAAAAATGAAACCATTATAAGACTCAAGTCCCATCACATAATGCAACGCAAACCGGAGTATATTTGATTGACATAGAAATGTATTTATTTTATGCTCTTATTTCTTATCTTTTGTATATAAATAAATATTACTTGGGTATTGTTTTGTTACTTTTACAGATATTCCAACCCAGCCCGCATGCAACCAGAAAAATAGAGAAATGGAAATCAAATTGGTATATATTTACATTTTGACGAATTGTAGATGAAGATCTCACATCTAGTTGCTGTTGGACAAGAAAATGATTGGTAGAAAGACCAAGAATTTCTCATATCAAGGGAAGCTTGTCAAAGAACCAAGAGGAAAAGAAGAAAGGCCAAAAATTTAATAGATTTAACTAAGGCCCATTTGAAACTCTCATTGTAAACTCTTTTGTGAATTCCCTAAGACCCATCTATCATTGTATTAGGGTTAGGGTTAGGGTTTGGCTATCTATCCTATAAATACCCTTGTAATGTCATTGTAGCCACCATCCATTATTCTGTATTCTCTTCTCCATTAATAAAAGTTCATCCTTTTTACTATTTCTGCATTTTTTTTCTTAGCAATAGGTGTTGTCTTCACAATTAGTTTTGGAAGAGCACCAATTGTATTTTACATTTGTTTCATTAGTGATTAGTCATTTGATTAGTTTCAACGACAATCCTAATTTTATTTTTGTTGTTCTTCTTATTCTGAACTTTTATTTTCGGCATTGTTGTTCTTGTTTTGCAATTTACTTTCTTTAGTGATTAATCGTTGATTAAATTCAACGATAATCCTAAGTTCGCAATTTTAGTTTGTTTTTATTTCAACAAAATCTCCAGGCTTCGTCTAACTCGCCCAAGAGATTAGATAAATAATTTGATTTTAATTTACCTCCCTGTGTTCGACCTGTATGTTACACACCTGTGCGCTTGCAGAATTTTATTACAAATATCGCGCTTTTCTAATTCATAGATTAGCGACGATCAATAATGGTCAAAAATGCTTGATACGATAAAACGGATTTGATATTATTATTAGTGTGTGTATATATATATATATCTCAGAAAACATTTCAATCATAGACTACATAGCTGCCATATACTATGTCGCCATATATAGGTCTACAATCAAAACCGTATGGGTCGTATCAGAAGTTGGATTTCCATCATGAACCAAGGCAAGAGATAGTCCTTACAGAATTTGAGATACTCTAGTCCATGCCTCAGGAACAGAACGCATCGTCCCTTGGAGCCACAGGGTCGATCCATAATTAATGTTAGTGGATTATATAAAATTCCTGAACAATACGTCTCCCCGCCATATGGGGCGTAAATATAGCCTCTAGGGACTCAATATCCGAGGTACCTCGCTTTCCATCATCCACACAATTAAAAATATCTGGGGTTGTAAAACCCAGACACAACTTCTAGCTAGAAAAAAAAAACATGTTCCCCCTAGATCCTTCTCCCGTTTCTGGTTCATACCTGGGTGTGAGGCTCGTAAAGTAATGCTATCCACAAAGCTATGCTACAATAAAGCTGTGCTTTGATCATCAACCACAAGGCTCTTCTTTTCAACAATAAGCCTTGATCATTTGCATCTTGCCATCCCATACTGACAATTCACGCCATGCAATCGATAACTATCAATATATAACCTTTGAGCTCCTACGTCTCAGAGAAGGGTGTTATGCAAGAGGATAAATTCTTTGCCACCAAACAGATATATATCAATTAGAAATCAATCAGCACAGAATAAAATCCAATGTCAGACATACATCCATTTACAAGTCCGTTCTGGGTCTGAATGAAATTAGAGACACCTTATTCCTTGTCCCACATGTCCAATATGAAAGAGAGGTTCTCGCAAATATGGACAATCAACAAGTACGTCTGGACAACTATAACTGTAACCATTTACTGGGAGCAAATCAGTCCAGGGCATTAGTAGTCATCCATTCGATGTGAAGATCACCGGTCTTCAATCACCGTCTTCAAATCTTCGACTTCCAATCGTCGCATAATTATTTGAAATGAGAGTTAACTCCGACTTTTCAAATAATTCTTGAATATATATAATTTAAATCAATTCTTTGCATTCCATATCAATTATAATATTTTATAACGATTTATCGCTATTTTTATTTATTTAAAAATAACCAATTTTAATTAAACGACGCTTCAGATCATTACATGGCCCTGGCACTGTTTTCACCAAAATTTGATTTACCTATTTCTCAAAATCTAACTGTTGGATCTTGGTAAATTTTATATCGCTAGAAAGATCTTTCCAAAACGAACCCAACGGTTCCGTTTTGGGAAAATTCAACGGTCGGATATCTCGTTATAATCGTTTGAAGTTACGATTTCAAATCGCGAACTACAGCAGTGCGATTCATTTTATCTTAATCTATATTTATATATAAATATAAATCATTCGACGATTTCAACACCATATTTAATTCAACATTGATTTCTTTTATATATGAAATCATATATTACATTAAAATATAATTTTTAGTGTTGATACAATTTCTTCCAACATTGATCTTTTACATGATTCATATATTACATAAAAATGTAATATATTTTATCCTTCATTTATTATATTAAAAATGAAATCTTTTATTCATTTCTTTTGATTACCTAAAAATGTAATTTGTTTTATTCTTTTTTTTATTACATTAAAAATGTAATCTTTATCCTATATATTATTACATTGAAAAATGTAACATTTTATTTCAATATATGATTACATTGAAAAATGTAACTTTTTATTCTAATATATGATTACATTGAAAAATGTAACTTTTTATTCCATTCTTCATTTACATATAAAAATGTAAATTTCTATTTCATTCTTTATTCACATATAAAAAATGTAAATTTCTATTTCATTCTTTATTTACATATAAAAAAGTAAATTTCTATTTCATTCTTTATTTATATATAGAAAATGCAAATTGCTATTTCATTCTTTTATTTACATTGAAAAATGTAAATTTCTATTTCATTCTTCAATTTACATTGAAAAATGTAAATTTCTATTACATATATTATTTACATTGAAAAATGTAAATTTCTAGTATATTCTAATTATTACATAAACAAAATGTAAATTTCTATTATATATCTTATTTACATTGAAAAATGTAAATTTCTGTTAAATTCTCATTATTACATAAAAAATGTAATCTTTCTAAACTTTTATTTCAATCTATTATTACATTAAAAAATGTAGTCTTTCTAATGAAATTTTTAATTTCATTAATACTGTAAACTTCAAGGAAAAACATATTTTAAATAGCAATGGACATTCTTTAAGGTTTCATTTACATTAAAAATGTAAATCCCAATGTCAACATATTTTATTTCCAAAATGTTTATTTTTAATATTGCATTTACATTAAAAATGCGAAATGCAATGTAGATACATTTTTATTTATCAATGTTTTATTTTTAATGTAATATATACATTAAAAATGTAAATGTCAATATTAATACATTTTTTTATCTACCAATGTTTATTTTAATGTTTTATATACATTAAAATGAAAATTCCATATCAATACATTTCTATTCCAAATGTGTTTATTTTTAATGTTGAATTAAATTAAAAATATACAATCCAATACCAATTTTTTTTATTTCAAAATGTTTATTTTAATGTTGCATTACATAAAAATGTAAAGTGTAATGTAAATACAATTAATATTACATTGTTTATTTTAATGTTGTATTACATTAGAAATGTAAGATCACATGTAAATTCATTTTTTATGAACAAATGACCATTTTTGATTACATTGAAAATGTAGATTTTATGTTGACATATAATAATAATTTTCATATATATATATATATATATATATATATATTAAAAGACTGATTATCATATTATTCAAACAATTAACATATAATAACATGAATATTTTATAACATAAAAACGTTTCAGAAAATTTCGGCAGCATAACGGCAGGGTAATTAAAACCGACACCGTCCCGATGTACGGCTTCTCTGTAACAACCCGGAAAATGCGATCCTATTTAAAAAAATTAAATTGGTTATTTTCAAATAATATAAACAATTGAAATAGACTATTTCAATGAAATATTGAATTGGAAATAGAGTGGCAGTTTGAAAATTTGAATTCAAACTTTGACTGACTGTACCGGGTGTAAAATATAACGGATTTTAGTAAAACCAAAAATATTTAAATCTGTTTATGAATACCTTTCTAATGAATCTGAAAAATCAAAGTTTCGTAGTGGGAATCAAAAGTTATGGCCAAATGAATTTTCAGAAAGGTCGCTATAGAGAATATATAACCCTTGAAAATAGACATTTTGTAAATGACCTCGGAATTTGACGAAACCTCTTTTGTTGGATCCGGGATGTCAAACTATTGCTAGGTTTCAAATTTCATAATTTTTGAAGCTAGTATGTGAGCGTGGCGAAAGAAAATGTGATTGGTCAATTTTTGTTAAATTGGATCGACCAGAAAATGGCCATTTTTTCAAACGATCTCAGAATTCAATGAAACTAGTTTTGTTGGGATCGTAGTGTCAAAACATAGCTAGACTTATTTTTCTGGAATTTTTCAAATCATTTTGTGGACCTGGCAAATTGAAATGTACGTTCAAATTGAATATTGAATGTTATATACTTTAATTTGAAAAATAACTGACTGTAACAATCGAATTGGCCTACGAAACATATCCCATTGTATCCGGGATAGGGGTATTTAGCTAGGGCGATAGTCGTTGGGTTGAAATTGGTGCTTGTTTAGACAAAAGAATATTTTTGAATTTAAAATAAATTAAAAATAAAATATAATGGCCAATCAATCACCTTCTCTCTCATTTTCCCCTTTGACCAGTCAAACCCGATATAACCCCCCCCCCCCACGAACGACGGAAGATGCTGTAAGCTTCCCACCCATTTTCCAATCAATCCAAGAAGAATTAAACCCCCCTCCAGTACAACTTTTTGTAGATCTTCTTCCCAGCTCCACATCTATACCCGCCTCGCCCTCCACCTCTCAACGATCAGCGAGATCCAGGGCCCCAAATGTAGCTCGCGTCGGCCGAGATTCTACCACCATACCCCCGTCGAACTGAAGGTGGGTACCATGCGCCTGAAGCCCTTCTCAAGCTCTACAGTGTGGCGAAGTCTAATCGTCCAACCGCTACCCCATTGGATCGATAATCGAAGACCTAGTTTCGAAGGGTTAAACGAGGTAAACGGCTTGATTTTTCTGAATTGAAAATAACACTTTTAAGTGTTGCAAACTTTGAAAAATCATATCTTTATCGTGTGTTGACGAAATTCGATGAAACAGGAAACATCGTGATCGCAAGGAGGCTCTCTACCATTTAGAAGAGACCGCGGATTTTTCTGAGCTATCTACGATTTTTAGCACCTCGAAAACCAATGTGAGAAATCTAAATCGAAATGTGTGGATGAAATCGTGTTGTATAAATTATATAAGCGAAGTGTAAATTATATACGCATTGTATACCTCATGTACATGTGTTGTATAAGTCATATGAGCGATGTATAAATCATACAAGCGTTGTATGAAACATATATGCTTTGAATTGTGTTGAAAAGCAAGTGAAATATAGAAATAATATATATATATATATATATACATACTCCCATCATCCACAAATCATGGACGATATTTACTGCTTGTGATTGGCGTGAAAATATGTGATATGGCGAATGGTTGAAAATAATTGTTTTTGGTTGATATCGTTGGATTGTGGTTGAAAAATACCCTTGTGGTTGAAAAATACCCTCTTGTGGTTGAAACAAATTAGAATAGGATTGTGGAAATGAAAATAAAACATGTCGCCTGCATGCGAACTAGATGCATGAAATCCCCATTGTCAAAACCGCGAGGTTTTAAGGTAGAGTGAGGAGCCGTACTAGGGATGGTCCTGGTTTTGACTACCCTGCCGTTATGCTGCTGAAATTTTCTGAAATATTCATGTGTTAGAATAATTTTCATTTGTTGAAATTATTTTCATATGTTGAAACCACATTCGTGTGTTGAATTGAAATTCATTCGTTGAATAGAAATTCATGTGTTGAATGGTATTCATGTTTTAAATAAATAGCTTTAACAATAAAAATCACAATTTTATTATATATACGAACTATAGAAAACATTCATGTGTTGAATAGAAATTCATTCATTGAATAGAAATTCATGTGTTGAATGGTATTCGTATTTTAAATAAATAGCTTTAACAATAAAAATCACATTTTTATTATATATACGAACTATAGAAAACATTCATGTGTTGAATAGAAATTCATTCGTTGAATAGAAATTCATATGTTGAATGGTATTCGTGTTTTAAATAAATAGCTTTAACAATAAAAATCACATTTTTATTATATATACGAACTATAAAAAACATTCATGTGTTGAATAGAAATTCATTCGTTGAATAGAAATTCATGTGTTGAATGGTATTCGTGTTTTAAATAAATAGCTTTAACAATAAAAATCACATTTTTATTATATATACGAGCTATAGAAAACATTCATGTGTTAAATATAAATTCATGTGTTAAATGGTATTCGTGTTTTAAATAAATAGCTTTAACAATAAAAATCACATTTTTATTATATATACGAACTATAGAAAACATTCATGTGTTGAATAGAAATTCATTCGTTGAATAGAAACTCATGTGTTGAATGGTATTCGTGTTTTAAATAAATTGATTTAACAATAAAAATTACATTTTTATTGTGAATATGAAGTGCTAAAAATACACACGTGTTGAAATAAATATTTGTTCGCTAGAAATATTATTATTAGCTTTGTTCTGCATATATATATATATATATATATATATATATATATATATATATATATATATATATATATATACACACACACATGTGTTGAACAGAGAAAATGGATTAGCTGTTGAGTAAAGAAATTATTTGTGTGCCCGACAAATAGGTAAGCCTTAATGAGTTGGCTGCGCAATTTTATTTTTATATCAACTCCTGTGAATGCCATTGGATGCGGAGTGCTGGTTGTTCTGTGTGTAATAATATACATCGCCATAGGATAGTAACAATTAATTTTGAACTACGCTACATGGCATACTTCTTGACGATAGGCATACTTCATCATATTCCACATAAGCATTTGGAGCTTGTGTGGCGAGGTTGAAGATTTACCATACGAGCAAGAGACTTGGATCTCAATGACTATATACTACAGGTTGATCTGATGACTGATCTGAACTATATAAATTGTAACAGTAAATTGCCAGATTAAAAAAAACCCACACGGGTCTGGAGATGACAATAAACACGTCTCTCTGGTCATTAAGGCACAAAAACCATTTATATGGTGATGAGAATTTATTCTCTGGAGTTATAATCTATACACACTCCCCTGTGGACATCGGAATATATCACTATAAATATGTGTATGCTTATTTGGATTTATTGGGTACCTAATACAGCACAATAAATTTCCAAACCCCTTCCCATACAAAGGAGGTTATGGCGAAATTTTTCGAGATATAAAGGTGTTAAGGAAATATTTGAACTTCAAACGATATTGAAATCATAAAATGAACTATATTTATATATATATAAATATAAATAAAATTGAAACGAATCGAGGCTGTGCAGTTCGTGTTTTGAAATCGTAACTTCAATCGATTAGTACGAGAGATCCGACCGTCGGATTCTCCCGAAACTGCAACCGTTGGGTTCGCCTTGGAAATATCTTTCCAAGGGCACCAACTTTGTAAAGATCCAATGGTTGGATTGTCTGGAATGTTTAATTTAAATCTGAAGAAAAACAGCGCCAGAATCGATTATATTTATATATAAATATAAATATAATTAAATTAAATCGAATAACGACGCTGCAGTTCGTATTTTGAAACCGTAACTTCAAATGACTAGTGCGAAAGATCCGACCGTCGGATTTTGACGAAACTGGAACCGTTGGGATCGCTTTGGAGATATCTTCCCAGTGATATAAACTTTGTAGAAATACAACGGTTAGATTCCCCGATATGTGCAAAACAAATTTGGGGAAAAACAGCGCCAGTGCCACGACACGACCTGAAACGTCGTTTAATTAAATATGGCCATTTTTAAATAAATAAAAATGGCAAAAAATCGTTATAAAATATTATAAGCGACATGGAATGGAACTAAAACAATTTTACTAGGTTTGCTTGATATTTGATGGTTGAATGTGTTTGATATGAAAATTATACTAAAGAACTGAAATGTGAATGTCGAATAATTTAACCATGGAAAGAATTGATTTGATTTCTAAATATACGTGAATTATTTGAAAAGGCCGAGCTAACCCTCATTTTAAATAATTGATCGAACGATTCGAAGTCGAAAATATGAAGATGGTTCAAGACCAACGATCTTCGTATCAGATGGATGGGCGCTGCTGAGGTTCCTGATTAGAGTATCTACTTTGAAGGGATGGAAGTAGTAGCCGTCTAGACGTATGTGTTGATTGTACGGATATGCGAGGAATATGGTGCCTCCAGTTTCGTTCAGACCCAGAACGGACTTGTAAATGGATTGTGTGTCTGACATTGGATTTTTTTGTGTACTGATTGATCTCTGTTAAATATATATCTGTTTGGCGGTGGAGAATTTATTATCTTGCTTAACGCCCTTCTCTGAGACGTACGAGCTCAGAGGTTATATATCGATAGAAATCAGTCGTAGGGAGTGGATTACCTATGTGGCATGCCAAGATGCCGTGATAAAGGCTTCTGTTGCAAAGCAAAGTCTATGGTAGATGATCAAAGAATGGCTTATGTGGCCTGGCTTTGTGTATATAGTGGATTCGCGAGCCTCACACCTTGGTATGAGTTAAAAACGGGATAGGGACTGCAGGGAGAGCACGACGTTTCTTTCTAGCTAAAGGTAGTGTCAGTGCTTAAACTGGATGACATTTATATTATTTTTAACTATGTGGATGTTGGAATGAGGCTCCTCGATTTTAGGTCTGAATGGACCGGGAAACGTTTGTTCAGGAATTGCCAATCCTCAAACGTAAGAGAGGACCGACCCTGAAGATCCAAGGGTTACCCAGAGTGTGTAGTCCTGAGGCATTTGCTAGAGTGTCTCGAAGCGGAGAGGAGCTTGCCCCTTTCCTCGACTCATGACGGAAATCCAATTTCCAATACGAGATTACGGATTCGATTGTAACTTATATATGGTGACATAGTGGCATGGGACGCTCATATCGTCTATGATTGATATTTATGATGATATTCATTTTTGAAACATATATGCACTAGTAATAATATCAAGTGATTTTTATTTGCACGTATTAAGCATATTTTGGCCATTATAAGGTAAAACTCTATCCTCCGGTTTGCGTTGCATTGTGTGATGGGACTTGAGTCTTATAACGGCTTCATTCTTTGAAAAAGCATTGCGTTTTTTTAAAGAATTTACCTTGTTTTAAATGCACTGGTAATCACTGGAGTAAACCCGTTCCGCAAAAGTGGCGTGGTCCTATGATTTGCCTTATTACTATTGTTTAACCAGTTAAGTAGACTTCTCATACCAGTCCCACGACTGACTCGTTGTTTGTTTCACTTTGCAAACTCGGGTGCCCTTATTTTCACACGGGAAGACTAGTTGACAGATGACAGGTTATTTTAGCTTAGCACTGCAGTACGGAGTGCGCTTTTGGCTTGATGGCGAGGATTAGATTCACTTGTATTTTGGCTATTGACTTTCCGCTATCCTTATATTATGTGTATTATTCCGCCTATGGCGATGTAGACTGATTTACTTCCAGCATGTATTATCATATGTATATGTACCGCCTCAGGCGATATAGACTGATATCTCTATTATGTCTCACTGTATGTATATGATTCCGCCTATGGCGATATTGACTGATCATTCACTTTTGATGTACTAAGTTATATCCTACACTGTGCTACTCTGATGTTGTTACATGTTATGATTCTGCTGCCATATCTATGTAAAATTATACTATTTATTGTTTATGCTATTATCTGTACTCTGCTAATGATGATTAATGAGATAGATTCCAATGATTATCCTTACTACCGTCGTACGGGTTTTGGGATCGTCACATTCTCGCACTACCTTAGGCCTCGCGGCATTTATAAGGGTTTAATATCCTAATACATTTTTCTAGGCAATCAAATGCCACAATATCAACCAATTTCATTTCAACCACAATCAAACACCAAAAATCAGCAAATTACATACCACAAAACAATTAAGTCGTCCATGGTCTTGGGACGACGGGTGTCGGGACTTCCTAAACTCCATCTGCATCCTAATATAATTTTATTTAATTAATTTAGATTCAGAAATCTCACTTTGCTGTTTAAGTTCTTCTAAAATTTTCGAATGCTCCAAAAATTCTCTAGTCTCTTCTGAAATGTAGATCTCGATGTCACGATCCCAATGCTTCCTGTTTTATCGAATTTCATCAACGTATGAACAAGTTACGATTTTTAGAAATCATTTAGAATTTGCAATGTTTAATAAATGTTGTAATTACTTTAATTAATCTCCTTCAGGACAACGGCCATGAGTTTTCAGAATTGGTTCAATTTTAGGGTTCACAATTGCTCCACGTGAAGTAAGAGTTCGATCGGGTTTGACCACGTCGTCGGGGACCGAGGGGCGCGCCAATGTCGGAGGTGTGGTGGAGTTCGATAGCTCTAGGCATTCACGGCAGCGGTGGAAAGTCGGCTACTTTTGGGGCTCGGTTCTCCTTCCTCTCTCCACTATATGATTCGAACTTTGTATGGATTTGGAGATGAGAGAATTCTCTATGAAATATTCCAAAGAATTCGACGAGCGGATTAGAAGTAATCGAGGAGAGATGCCGTGAGGTTTTTTCGTCATTCGACAGTGAGAAGTAGCTGAGAAGAATACGATTTGGGTTTATACGCTATACGCATATTTATACTGTATTTCTATTTTATTTTTATTTTATCTAATTCTATTTAATTTCAGTTTAATTCCTATATCTCTCTTAACTCCAAATCAAACCCAACGATTTATGCCCCTAGCTAAATACCCCCCATTCTGGACACAATGGGGTATGTCCTATAACACCCCGTAATTTTAAAATAGGGCATAAGAGATAATTAAAGAATAATTAATCTTTAAAAGAGGAATTGGGTGAAACGGGTTACACCATTGAATTCATCTCGAAATTCTTCTTGAGATAGAGTCCGAGTTTGCGTGAATCAAACTCCGTATGAAGAAGTTATGGAGGTTAGAAGTTTCCAAGTTTAAGCAGAAATTAAATTAAATTAATAATTAAATAAATTGAGTTCGAAATTCAAATCTGCAGAGAATGATGGGCCGGAAAAGTCCCGCGATAGGGTGTCGACCCCCCTAGGGGTGTCGACACAGGTTTCGACCCCCATATAGGGGTGTCGACATAGGTGTCGACCCCACTGCAGGTGAAACACCCCACCTCTGTTAAGGTCACTCACAAAGGGAATGCCTTAATTTTGGTGGAGGTTTATAAGTAAAAGCCACAGATAAACTCAAGACAGATATAAGTACACATATTTTAAATAGCGAAAACCAACAGACTTTTATTCATCAATACGTGTTCCAAAACAAAACATTTCATAATTGTCTCAAAATACTTCCATCATTACTACATCATAACTGTCTTGATTATTAAAGAAGCATAAAACATAAAAAAGTGACAAAAATCCCCATAGTGATATCCAAAGCCATAGTCCGGGCAAAAGAGACCCAAATCATACATCTACGTTCTTGGAGCTTGAACAGAACCTGACTGAGCTGAGCTGCTTCCTCCCTGTGGACCTGGGGGGGGATGAAAGAAAAGAAGACGAAAAGAAAATAGGGTCAGACATAAAGCCTGAGTAAATCTAGTAACTCTTCAGTATGTGAATAAGAAAAGGGCATGATAGATATATACTGAAAATAGGATAGTGTCACAAGCTAAGGGAGTGTCGAGTGTACTATCGCACCCATACTATATCTCTGCATCTATTCGAGTTTACTCTAACAGGCACCCCATGGTGAGGGTGAAGTGATCCCCAACTTTATTTAAAGATCGGCTCCTACTCGCGTTAACATGTGTCATACGGCCCCCAAGAATTGTAGATACCAATGCTGGTCCCACCATGGGGTGTATTAAGACACATGGTGGCGGCCCCAACACAAATTCTAGAAGGCATAGGTTATACTACTGGTGTCCCCAGTGTCCTGGTTGTCTGCTCCAAAGTGTGTGCACGCCCGCACTCCGTTAGACTTGCAGTGTGCACCCACCGCCGTCGTTTGACCGCTTATAACCAGCCCAGTAATCGTGCCCCACCCTGCCTAGTTTCAGGTACCGTTGATACCTAAATTGGGTTACTGCTGAAACGGGTCCCTCGTTACCAGGATTTTCTAGTCAAACATGTTAAGTGGTTAAGTGTCTGTATTTACCTAACCCCCACCCATCAATTCTTGTTAACATGTTGAATTTGGTTAAGTGTTATAGTTGACTTAACCCTACCACCTGTCCTTAGCCTCTTAGGAGCAACAAACCACTCACATTAGACCGGGATTGCTACGGTTACTGGATATGCCGGTTGGTTCCGGGAAGGTTTACACCGTAGCTCAGTCTAACCTCGGGTCTTTATTGGGCTCAATGCTTAACCACCCACATTGGATAGGTATTGTTGTGACTACTGGACAGTCGGGCGGTACCGGGCAGGTTTACATCATAACTCAATCCAACCTCGGGTTAAGCACGTCGTGTTTTCTAAATTTACACATTTTATTATTTCTCAAATGTATATATGTAAATGTCATATCTATTAATTTTGGGTAGAAAAATTCATACCACTTTAAATGTCATTGTCATTGGCATGTGCCAAACATGCCAACATATATTTTCATGTTTTACACCCAACGTTATTACCCCCGTTTATACGTTCGCAACGTTATAACAAATGTTGAGAGTGAAGTGATCCCCAACTTTATTTAAAGATCGGCTCCTACTCGCGTTAACATGTGTTATACGGCCCCCAAGAATTGTAGATACATATGCTGGTCCCACAATGGGGTGTATCAAGACCCATGGTGGCGGCCCCGAAAAAAATTCTAGAAGGCATAGGTTATACTACTGGTGTCCCCAGTGCCCTGGTTGTCTGCTCCGAAGTGTGTGCACGCCCGCACTCCGTTAGACTTGCACTGTGCACCCACGGCCGTCGTTTGACCGCTTACAATTAACCCAGTAATTGTGCCACACCCTGCCTAGTTTTAGGGTACCGTTGATACCTAAATTGGGTTACTGCTGAAACTGGTGCCTTATTACCAGGATTTTCTAGTCAAACATGTTAAGTGGTTAAGTGTCTGTATTTACCTAACCCCCACCCATCAATTCTTGTTAACATGTTGAATTTGGTTAAGTGTTATAGTTGACTTAACCCTACCACCTATCCTTAGCCTCTTTGGAGCACCCCACTCACATTAGACAGGTATTGTTACGGTTACTGGATATGCCGGTCGGTTACGGGCATGTTTACACCGTAGCTCAGTCTAACCTCCGGTCTTTATTGGGCTCAATGCTTAACCACCCACATTGGATAGGTATTGTTGTGACTACTAGACAGTCGGGCGGTTTTGGGCAGGTTTACATCACAACTCAATCCAACCTCGGGTTAAGCACGTCGTGTTTTCTAAATTTACATATTTTATAATTTCTCAAATGTATATATGTAAATGTCATATTTATTATTTTTGGGTATAACAATTCATACCGTTTTAAATGTCATTGTCATTGGCATGTGCTAAACATGCCAACATATATTTTCATGTTTTACACCCAACGTTATTACCCCCGTTTATACGTTCGCAACGTTATAACAAATGTTGGGCTCGACACAATTCAGACCAACTTTATAAGCGTAAGAAAAGGGGAAATTAAGAACATGTAATATTTGACAACATATAAGGGTGTGTGGCGCATGAACTTGCAATTTAGCGGTACTAACATAAATGATGGGTCATGTGAACTTGCATTCAAATCAAAGTATAACTAAGTAGGTGGCATGGCATAGTTTAGGCTAATACAAACTTGTGATTAAATGTGTTTAACTTGGCATAGTGACAAACACAAAACTATCATGATGCATATTCATCAAAAGGCCCAATAATAATATTTAATTCACATAGCCTATTTCAACATGAACTTGCATAGTTTATGAAACACAAACGATACTTAACATAGATCCAATTTCACTTGCAAATAAACATGAACTCGCATGATTTATGAAACCCAAACGATGCTTAACATAGATCCAATTATACTTGCAAATAAACATGAAAGTGATAACATAGGGTTTGGGTCATGTAGACATAAAAGGTTTCAAGTCTAAATCATGTTTGCATAAATTCTAATTTAGACTAAGGGAATATACATAGTCCACGGCATCGACATATACATAAAGGATCAATTTCTTATTTTTGCCACAACTTGCAACTGCCATTGTTTTCATATACAATTGTTCCATAGGCTTGCATAAATAAATTTTATGCCACAAACATCAATACATAAGTCATGATAGAACCATCACAATACATAGAATTTTATACAATACAATAACACAATTTTATTTTCATCCACATCGAATCACATCGCAATTCTTAATTATATTATTAAAGGCTACTATACTTACAACGAATGCAGAATCTTGAATTCTGGATTCTAAATTCTGAAATTGGAATGCGCTCCTTTGGGTAGACTAACGTTGCGCTGAAATTTTTTTATTTAAACTTTAAATCTTCTTCTTAGTTTGAATCGTCTCTAGGCTTTTCTCTTGACGGCTGTGTTCAATTCCTCCCTAGCAGCATGACGACTCTTTTCTCATATTTTTGTGTGAATTTTCAGTTGAGAGTTAGGGTGTATTTATAGATTTTTAAGTTGTTTTGAGCCGTCAGATGAAGATAGGAGGAATCTAGGCCTTTCAAAATTCAGAGAGCCAATCAAGAGGTGACACGTCAGCCCTAGTGACACACATGGCCTCGAAAATTCGAGCCAGAGCCAGACCTAGCCAGCCAGGTCGACCAGCCAAGTCGACACCCAGGTTGACACTATGGTCGACCTGGGGGTGACCAGGTCGACATCATGGTCGACCTGGGGTGACCAGGTCGACTCCATGGTCGACCCTATGGTCGACCTGGTCTCTGGACGGGAATTTTCCCACCCAGCTGTAACAACCCGGAAAATCTGGGCCAGTTTAAAATTTTTATTTTGGAAATTTTAGCGAGTTTTGATTATTTAAAATGAATTATTTTAAATAGAATCGACGAGAAAATTTATTTTGAATAGAATTCGAACGTATATATTATACGCGTCGTCGATAGAATATAAATATTTATATATAATTATAAAAGGAATTGAAAATGGCGCGGTAGTTCGAAAATTCGATTTCTAATTTCAAATGAATATACAGAATTCAATATAAGTCAGAATTGAACGAAACAAGAAATATTTGAATCTGTATAACTATATCTTTGTAACGAAGTTAACAAACTGAGATTTCATTTTAGAAATGATAAGATATGTCCAGTTTAAAATTAGAAATAGTCGCTGTGGAATTTATATATATTTTTATATATATAAGGCCCTTAAAAATAGCAATTTTGCAAACGACCTCGGATTTCGACGAAACCAGTTTTGTTGGGTCCGTGATGTTAAGTTATTGCTAGGTTTCAAATTTCATAATTTTTCGAATCAATATGTGAGCGTGGCAAAGGAAAACGCGTTTGACCAGTTTCAGTTGATTTTAATCGACTGGAAATTGGCCATTTTTCAAACGGTCTCAGAATTCGACGAAACTAGTTTTGTTAGGACCGTATCGTCAATACGAAGCTAGAAAATATTTTTCTGGAATTTTTCTAGTTAGTATGTGACCCTGGTAATTTGAAATGTACGTTTAAAATTCAATTTAGTGATTTAAATGTAAATTCAACGTAAACTGATTCAAACAGTCGAACCAGCTTGCGATACATATCCCATTGTGTTCGGAATGGGGGTAATACGCTATGGACGACAGGCGGTGGGCCTCGTTTCGAGGTCGTATGTAAAAGTCAACTCTTTGCTAATTAAATAATTAATAAAAAAAAAAATATAATAAAAAAAAAAAATTATCTTTCCCCCCCCCCCTTAAAACCGCTCTGGCCCCCCCCTATTTCCTCAAACGCTCAGACGAAGAAGAAAAAAAAAAAAAAAGGGGAACTCGGAATCGCGGATGAGGGATCCGCCGCCCTCATCGCAGAGGCGCCGCCCACCACCCAAGACAGCCGCTCCCTCCACCGACGCACCACCCCCTCAGCCCCAATCGATCAAACCGTACCCACCCGACCCGATAGCCACCACCACCTGCTGGGGCCACCCGCGACACCCCCTCGTCGACCATCCGAGCGCAGGCCGCCCCCTCCCTCTACTGACAGTACGTTTTTTTTTCCTTATTTTACTTATTCATTTTAATTTTAGTTTTTGTTAAGTAATAATTTTTACATACAATTTGATTTTTATATGTTGAAATAGGAAAAAAACTGATTTTGTTGAAATAGAAAAAAACTGCATTTTGAAATGAAAAGCAATGATTTTTATCGTTTGAAAAGTTTGGTTTATATATGAAGTTATAATTCATATTTATGTAAAGATATGAAACTTTCTTATAAAACGATTAGAATTTTATCCTTAAAAAGATTTAATTTTTATCATATAAAAGATTTAATTTTTATCATATAAAAGATTTGGTTTTTTTTATACATAGGAAAGCGAATTAAAAATATGATTTTTATATGTTAGACTTCGAATTAAAAATATGATTTTTATATGTTAGACTTCGAATTAAAAATATGATTTTTATATGTTAGACTTCGAATTAAAAATATGATTTTTATATGTTAGACTTCGAATTAAAAATATGATTTTTATATGTTAGACTTCGAATTAAAAATATGATTTTTATATGTTAGACTTCGAATTAAAAATATGATTTTTATATGTTAGACTTCGAAATAAAAATTCGATTTTTATATATTGAATAACGAAGTGAAAATTCTATTTTTACAAATATGAAATAGCGATGAAAAATCTATTTTCACAATATGAAGTTAGCGATAAAAATATGATTTTTATATAATAAAGGATATAAAAATGTGATTTTTTATATACAGTGTATACGGGCAACGATGGTGATAAAAAGGCGAGTAGGCGAGGATTTCCTGCATTAGAAGAGCCATGGAGCTAGGATAGCTATAGGTGAGAACTTCTCACCTTTCAATTTAATTTTTCTATATATATATATACTAGGATGCAGACGGTGCTTAGTAGCACCCGACACAATCGTCCACAGACCATGGACTTGTTTGTTTGGTTGCATAGACTAGTTGAATTATTTGTTTGAATTGAATTGTTTGGTGAGATGAAATTGATTTGATTGATGTGTGAATGGCGTGGGCCTTCACTAGACCGGGGATAAGGCTAGGCCTCGTCCCGTTTCTAGTATCGTGCCGTTATGCCGCCGAAATTTTTCTAAAATATGTTAGAAAAATAAAAATATCATTTTATTGAATAAATGAATTGAATAGAAATTCATAGGTTGAAATAAAATGTTTTATCGTTAAAAATATAATTTTTAACGTGAATGTAAATAAATAAAATATTCATTTACAAACCAGACGGTTTGTTTATGTACACCTATTTGAAGGACATTGATTGGGATGATAAATTTCACACATCGCCCAACTGCACGAATAAAATATGTGTTTGATTGTTTGAAACCCCACACGGGTGTTGGGATGAAATTTGAAGTTCACTCATCCTGATTTATTAAATATGTCGATCGGTTGATTGACAGGCTGTTTTAAGCGTTAGATATCTATATTTGATGCTTATACAGTGTAGTGCACTTTGGTTGATGGTTGATTATTTTTCCATGCTATTATATACATGTGTTGTATGAAAATCCATATAATTAACTTCATATGGTAATTGATTGGGCCTCATTCCAATTTGAAAAATAAAGAATATTATAAAATAAAAGTTCATTTGTTGACAGTACTCATCCATTGAGATTGGTCATGTGTTGAACGAAATATTTTGATAATAACAACTATTTTGAAAAAGAAATATTTGAAATAGAATATTTGAAAATAGAAATTTATGAAGCCGTGTTGATTAGATTGACGCCATTTTGACGTGAACGATATTTATATCGATTTTAACGATTTCGAAATGAATTGAATTGAAAACGATTTCGAAATGAATTGAATTGAAAACGATTTCGAAATGAATTGAATTGAAAACGATTTCGAAATGAATTGAATTGAAAACGATTTCGAAATGGATTGAATTGAAAACGATTTCGAATTGAATTGAATTGAAAACGATTTCGAAATGAATTGAATTGAAAACGATTTCGAAATGAAATGAATTGAAAACGATTTCGAAATGAATTGAATTGAAAACGAATTCAAATTGAATCGAAAGTGAATTGAAATGAATTCAAATTGAATTGAAATTTGAATTGAATAGAAATGAATTTTAAAACGAATTTATAAAGAAGAATTCAATTTTGATTTGAATTGAAAAGAAAGTTGAAATAGCTTTTGAAACGATTTTAAAACTATTTATATAATTCGTTTTAAATAGAAATCGACGAAGTATATATTATATATATTATATATATAATATAATGGCCTGAATAGAACGCGCCGCGCCGCGGCAGTTCGCGAATTTCGACCATTTATTTCAAACGGACATTACGGGAGATCCGACCGTCGGATTCTCCTAAAACCAGAACCGTTGGGTTCGTATCGAAAAGAGCTTTCTAACGAATATTAGAAATTTGAAATCTAACGGTTGGATTTGGAATTATGTCCAAATCAAATTCGAAAAAGGTCGCTGTAAGTGCAGTTCGATGGCCGTTGATGGAAATCGACTGTACGGGCCTTGATAAAATTATTAAAAATAGCAATAATTTGTGTAAAATCATAGGAAATGATTTGTGAAGATTTGGGATGAAAAACTCCATATTTGAAAAGATAAAAATGGATTTTTATCGAAATGAACTAGTTTTGAACTAGAAATATAATTCTATTTATTTTTAAATAAATAAATTGAATTTAAAAAGGGTTTTAAAAATAACCAAAATTTCCAATGATTGCATTGGAGTGGATTTGAATCGAAATTGTCTTCGGAATATTTCGATGTTGGAATTCGTGATTATACAGGTGTTGTTATGGAAATTTGAAAGATATATATATTTATATCGTTATTTCCAATACGACATTTGTTAGTCGTAGAATTTGATATTGAATATAAGCCGATATATTTTCTATTCAGAGCCTTGTATTGAATATCGAATGTGATTTGGGTTTGTCGTGAATGGTGTCTTTACTAACACTGTTCTTGAACCCAGTTGAGAAATGATTAAATCTTTTTATTTAGATTTAATGAAGTGTACCAATTAAATAATATTTAATTGGAATTGAATGGATATTGATTTTTGGGTTTATCGTGAACAGTGTTTTAAATAACACTTGTTCTTTAACCCGATAATTAATGAATGTGATTTGGGTTTGTCGTGAATGGTGTCTTCACTAACCCTGTTCTTGAACCCAGTTGAGAAAAGATTAAATCTTTTTATTTAGATTTAATGAAGTGTACCAATTAAATAATATTTAATTGGAATTGAATGGATATTGATTTTTGGGTTTATCGTGAACAGTGTTTTAAATAACACTTGTTCTTTAACCCGATAATTAATGGGATGTGACTTTGGGTTTATCGTGAACCGTGTTTTAAATGACACTGATTCTTTAACCCAGTCACAGATTAAAACTAAGTGGAGTTTTAATGAATCTTTAATTAGATTGAAAAGATCGAGAATGGAGTATCACCAGTTTTGTTCCAGGCGATAGTTAAATCTTTAATTAGATTTGAACGTGAAATTTAGAAACTAACTGTCGGTTAGCTAAGTAGAATGGTTTTCTGGATATTGATCTGATGTTGGTTTCGGCCTTCGGGGTTAATATTTGGGGAATTATTCTCTTGATTAATTTACGGTTAGGGACTAATGAGTTGGAATGAGGCGTATGTTGTGTTTGTGTAACACTTTTATAATATATACGCGAGTTATTCGGAAAGACCGGGTTTATCCCATTCTGAATAACTGATACGACGATAAGTCGAAGATGAAGACGATGGTCGAAGACCGGAGGTCTTCACGTCGTTTGGGTGATAACTGATGATCTTGATTGGGCTGTACACCCAAGAAGATGGAAACAGTTAGTGATCGTCCAGACGTACTTGGAGATCGATGGATATGCGGGGTACTAGGTGCCTCCGGTTTCGTTCAGACCCAGGACGGACTTGTAAATGGACTGTGTGTCTGACATCGGATTTCATTCTGTGTGACTGATATCGGTTGCATAGGATGGTTTGCCTGTGTGGCATGCTAAGATGCAAATGATCAAGGCTTCTGTTGAAAAGCAAAGTCTTGTGGTGATGATCAAAGCACGGCCTTTGTGGCGTAGCTTTGTGTAACGTTTACCTCGAGTGTTTCACACCCGTTATGAACCAAAAACGGGAGACGGACCTCAGGGAGGACTTGCGTTTCTTTCTAGCTAGAAGTGGCGTCAGTGGTTTTACACGCCCTGACGAGTTTGACTTATGTGGTTGTTGCGGTTGCGAGGCGCCTCGGTTATATCGGTTTCGGCCGATGCATTCTGGTCGGCTGACGGACCAGACTTACACCCCATAGGGTGGGGAGACGTAGTGTTCAGGCATAATAATCCACTCCGTGTGGACCGGCCCTGACGATCCAAGGTCACTCGAGCTCTGACCTGAGACATGGGCTAGATTGTCTCGAATCGGTTGAGGACTATCTTTTGCCTCGGTTCATAGATGGAAATCCAATTTCCAAATACGTGACTTTGCGGTTTTATTTGTAAATCTATATATGGCGACATAGTGGCATGGGACGCTCATGTCGCCTATGATTGATACTTATGATTTGAAGCTGTTTTATACACTATGCACTTATAATAGTATCAAATGATTTGTTTTAAACGTATCAAGCATTCTTTGGCTGTTATAAGGGAAAACCCTATCCCCCGGCTTGCGTTGCATTGTGTGATAGGACCTGGGTCTTATAACAGCTTCATTTTTCTTTATTTAGCATTGCGCTGTTTGTTTTATGCACTGGTATTCTTGGGAGGAAACCCGTTCCGTGTTATACGGCGTGGTCCCTTGATTTACCTAACTTTGAAATTAAAGATTATTAACTGTTTTAGTTCTCACACCAGTCACATGACTGACCTGGAGTTTATTGTTTTAACCTAAACTCTGGGTGCCCTTATTTTCGACACGGGCAGCTAGTAGTTTTGGTTTTGCAGATTTATATTCACAGGATCCTGGTTTACAGCTGGAACGATATCCGGAAAGCTTTGTATCCGTATATCTTCTTCTAGTTGTGTATTTTATTATTTTCCGCTGCGATGTATTTAAATGTAATTTAAATCTCTGATATTTCTGTGTAATATTTATTCATTTATACTCTGTATATTCTTGTAATCTGATGCATTGTTGTAATATACAGTGAAATGTTCTTTTATATGCGTTCTATTTTGTCGTGTTCTCAAACGATAGGGCATTTCGAACGGTCTGGGTCGGTTTAGCGACTGGTTCGGACCGAGCGAAATTCCTTGCCGTCACAGTTGGTATCAGAGCTTTGGTTTACAAAGCAGAGAACAAGACACATTAGAAACATACGAAAGAATTCATCAGATATTGGATTAGTAATATCCAATTAGAATGACTCGTTAGAGATGGGATCAGTAGTATCCTAGAACGAGTGTGAAGAGTATATTTTTAAAGTGAAAACAAATTTTGTTTTGAAATTTAAATCAACTATTCGTATTTGATTATTTGTTTATATTGATTTTGGACAATTCAGTATATAAAGAATTTGCATATACGCCTTGCAAACGTATATTCAAAGTTATAATATATTGAATAGATATAGCATCGCACTCTAGTCGCCCGAAGATGATATTGATGATAGCGATCGCATCATCAACATTTATGTTCGAGTTTCGAAGGTGTGATTTTCTATATATTTCCATTAGGCTGGTGTGAGAACCAAATCTTATATAGCTAGAACACTTTGTTGTGAATTGGCATCAAAAACAAGATTTTCAGTATATATATCAAAATTATGAATTTGAAACGTTAAATTCACTAATTGATTGATGTTTGTGTTGTTTGTTCATTTGTTTGCTAATTTTAAACCATTTAGCCTAATTGAATCAAATATTGGATTATATTGAAAATTGGTCGCATTTGCTTGCATATACATATACTTATATTGAGCAGGTCATAGCAAGGAGGCTAGAGCCAGAGAATAAAATTTGTTTGCCCGACAAATAGGTACATGTTTACTACATAATTTACTGTTTTGTTTGGGTGATGATGATTTTGTGAGCCTATTGGCTAGCCGCTTGGCTTTTTCTTTTTCTTTTTGAGATCTGAAGGACCGGGGAAGCTATTTGAAATTCCCCGATGCTCCCATTGCAGGGGAGGTTATGGCGAAATTTTTCGAAAATTTAGGGTGTTAGCCAAATTTTTGAAATTTTGAAAATTCTCAGAAACTAAAGAGTTGGAGAATGGAAGCCTGATCGAACGTAGAGTTGAATAATCAAACTACTTTCGACTTTGTTCCTTTTCAGGGACGAAAAGTTTTAAGTGAGGGAGATTGTAACAACCCGGAAAATCTGGGCCAGTTTAAAATTTTTATTTTGGAAATTTTAGCGAGTTTTGATTATTTAAAATGAATTATTTTAAATAGAATCGACGAGAAAATTTATTTTGAATAGAATTCGAACGTATATATTATACGCGTCGTCGATAGAATATAAATATTTATATATAATTATAAAAGGAATTGAAAATGGCGCGGTAGTTCGAAAATTCGATTTCTAATTTCGAATGAATATACAGAATTCAATATAAGTCAGAATTGAACGAAACAAGAAATATTTGAATCTGTATAACTATATCTTTGTAACGAAGTTAACAAACTGAGATTTCATTTTAGAAATGATAAGATATGTCCAGTTTAAAATTAGAAATAGTCGCTGTGGAATTTATATATATTTTTATATATATAAGGCCCTTAAAAATAGCAATTTTGCAAACGACCTCGGATTTCGACGAAACCAGTTTTGTTGGGTCCGTGATGTTAAGTTATTGCTAGGTTTCAAATTTCATAATTTTTCGAATCAATATGTGAGCGTGGCAAAGGAAAACGCGTTTGACCAGTTTCAGTTGATTTTAATCGACTGGAAATTGGCCATTTTTCAAACGGTCTCAGAATTCGACGAAACTAGTTTTGTTAGGACCGTATCGTCAATACGAAGCTAGAAAATATTTTTCTGGAATTTTTCTAGTTAGTATGTGACCCCGGTAATTTGAAATGTACGTTTAAAATTCAATTTAGTGATTTAAATGTAAATTCAACGTAAACTGATTCAAACAGTCGAACCAGCTTGCGATACATATCCCATTGTGTTCGGAATGGGGGTAATACGCTATGGACGACAGGCGGTGGGCCTCGTTTCGAGGTCGTATGTAAAAGTCAACTCTTTGCTAATTAAATAATTAATAAAAAAAAATATAATAAAAAAAAAAAATTATCTTTCCCCCTCCCCCCCTTAAAACCGCTCTGGCCCCCCCCCTATTTCCTCAAACGCTCAGACGAAGAAGAAAAAAAAAAAAAAAGGGGAACTCGGAATCGCGGATGAGGGATCCGCCGCCCTCATCGCAGAGGCGCCGCCCACCACCCAAGACAGCCGCTCCCTCCACCGACGCACCACCCCCTCAGCCCCAATCGATCAAACCGTACCCACCCGACCCGATAGCCACCACCACCTGCTGGGGCCACCCGCGACACCCCCTCGTCGACCATCCGAGCGCAGGCCGCTCCCTCCCTTTACTGACAGTACGTTTTTTTTTCCTTATTTTACTTATTCATTTTAATTTTAGTTTTTGTTAAGTAATAATTTTTACATACAATTTGATTTTTATATGTTGAAATAGGAAAAAAACTGATTTTGTTGAAATAGAAAAAAACTGCATTTTGAAATGAAAAGCAATGATTTTTATCGTTTGAAAAGTTTGGTTTATATATGAAGTTATAATTCATATTTATGTAAAGATATGAAACTTTCTTATAAAAAGATTAGAATTTTATCCTTAAAAAGATTTAATTTTTATCATATAAAAGATTTAATTTTTATCATATAAAAGATTTGGTTTTTTTTATACATAGGAAAGCGAATTAAAAATATGATTTTTATATGTTAGACTTCGAATTAAAAATATGATTTTTATATGTTAGACTTCGAATTAAAAATATGATTTTTATATGTTGGACTTCGAATTAAAAATATGATTTTTATATGTTAGACTTCGAATTAAAAATATGATTTTTATATGTTAGACTTCGAATTAAAAATATGATTTTTATATGTTAGACTTCGAATTAAAAATATGATTTTTATATGTTAGACTTCGAATTAAAAATATGATTTTTATATGTTAGACTTCGAAATAAAAATTCGATTTTTATATATTGAATAACGAAGTGAAAATTCTATTTTTACAAATATGAAATAGCGATGAAAAATCTATTTTCACAATATGAAGTTAGCGATAAAAATATGATTTTTATATAATAAAGGATATAAAAATGTGATTTTTTATATATAGTGTATACGGGCAACGATGGTGATAAAAAGGCGAGTAGGCGAGGATTTCCTGCATTAGAAGAGCCATGGAGCTAGGATAGCTATAGGTGAGAACTTCTCACCTTTCAATTTAATTTTTCTATATATATATATATACTAGGATGCAGACGGTGCTTAGTAGCACCCGACACAATCGTCCACAGACCATGGACTTGTTTGTTTGGTTGCATAGATTAGTTGAATTATTTGTTTGAATTGAATTGTTTGGTGAGATGAAATTGATTTGATTGATGTGTGAATGGCGTGGGCCTTCACTAGACCGGGGATAAGGCTAGGCCTCGTCCCGTTTCTAGTATCGTGCCGTTATGCCGCCGAAATTTTTCTAAAATATGTTAGAAAAATAAAAATATCATTTTATTGAATAAATGAATTGAATAGAAATTCATAGGTTGAAATAAAATGTTTTATCGTTAAAAATATAATTTTTAACGTGAATGTAAATAAATAAAATATTCATTTACAAACCAGACGGTTTGTTTATGTACACCTATTTGAAGGACATTGATTGGGATGATAAATTTCACACATCGCCCAACTGCACGAATAAAATATGTGTTTGATTGTTTGAAACCCCACACGGGTGTTGGGATGAAATTTGAAGTTCACTCATCCTGATTTATTAAATATGTCGATCGGTTGATTGACAGGCTGTTTTAAGCGTTAGATATCTATATTTGATGCTTATACAGTGTAGTGCACTTTGGTTGATGGTTGATTATTTTTCCATGCTATTATATACATGTGTTGTATGAAAATCCATATAATTAACTTCATATGGTAATTGATTGGGCCTCATTCCAATTTGAAAAATAAAGAATATTATAAAATAAAAGTTCATTTGTTGACAGTACTCATCCATTGAGATTGGTCATGTGTTGAACGAAATATTTTGATAATAACAACTATTTTGAAAAAGAAATATTTGAAATAGAATATTTGAAAATAGAAATTTATGAAGCCGTGTTGATTAGATTGACGCCATTTTGACGTGAACGATATTTATATCGATTTTAACGATTTCGAAATGAATTGAATTGAAAACGATTTCGAAATGAATTGAATTGAAAACGATTTCGAAATGAATTGAATTGAAAACGATTTCGAAATGAATTGAATTGAAAACGATTTCGAAATGAATTGAATTGAAAACGATTTCGAATTGAATTGAATTGAAAACGATTTCGAAATGAATTGAATTGAAAACGATTTCGAAATGAAATGAATTGAAAACGATTTCGAAATGAATTGAATTGAAAACGAATTCAAATTGAATCGAAAGTGAATTGAAATGAATTCAAATTGAATTGAAATTTGAATTGAATAGAAATGAATTTTAAAACGAATTTATAAAGAAGAATTCAATTTTGATTTGAATTGAAAAGAAAGTTGAAATAGCTTTTGAAACGATTTTAAAACTATTTATATAATTCGTTTTAAATAGAAATCGACGAAGTATATATTATATATATTATATATATAATATAATGGCCTGAATAGAACGCGCCGCGCCGCGGCAGTTCGCGAATTTCGACCATTTATTTCAAACGGACATTACGGGAGATCCGACCGTCGGATTCTCCTAAAACCGGAACCGTTGGGTTCGTATCGAAAAGAGCTTTCTAACGAATATTAGAAATTTGAAATCTAACGGTTGGATTTGGAATTATGTCCAAATCAAATTTGAAAAAGGTCGCTGTAAGTGCAGTTCGATGGCCGTTGATGGAAATCGACTGTACGGGCCTTGATAAAATTATTAAAAATAGCAATAATTTGTGTAAAATCATAGGAAATGATTTGTGAAGATTTGGGATGAAAAACTCCATATTTGAAAAGATAAAAATGGATTTTTATCGAAATGAACTAGTTTTGAACTAGAAATATAATTCTATTTATTTTTAAATAAATAAATTGAATTTAAAAAGGGTTTTAAAAATAACCAAAATTTCCAATGATTGCATTGGAGTGGATTTGAATCGAAATTGTCTTCGGAATATTTCGATGTTGGAATTCGTGATTATACAGGTGTTGTTATGGAAATTTGAAAGATATATATATTTATATCGTTATTTCCAATACGACATTTGTTAGTCGTAGAATTTGATATTGAATATAAGCCGATATATTTTCTATTCAGAGCCTTGTATTGAATATCGAATGTGATTTGGGTTTGTCGTGAATGGTGTCTTTACTAACACTGTTCTTGAACCCAGTTGAGAAATGATTAAATCTTTTTATTTAGATTTAATGAAGTGTACCAATTAAATAATATTTAATTGGAATTGAATGGATATTGATTTTTGGGTTTATCGTGAACAGTGTTTTAAATAACACTTGTTCTTTAACCCGATAATTAATGAATGTGATTTGGGTTTGTCGTGAATGGTGTCTTCACTAACCCTGTTCTTGAACCCAGTTGAGAAAAGATTAAATCTTTTTATTTAGATTTAATGAAGTGTACCAATTAAATAATATTTAATTGGAATTGAATGGATATTGATTTTTGGGTTTATCGTGAACAGTGTTTTAAATAACACTTGTTCTTTAACCCGATAATTAATGGGATGTGACTTTGGGTTTATCGTGAACCGTGTTTTAAATGACACTGATTCTTTAACCCAGTCACAGATTAAAACTAAGTGGAGTTTTAATGAATCTTTAATTAGATTGAAAAGATCGAGAATGGAGTATCACCAGTTTTGCTCCAGGCGATAGTTAAATCTTTAATTAGATTTGAACGTGAAATTTAGAAACTAACTGTCGGTTAGCTAAGTAGAATGGTTTTCTGGATATTGATCTGATGTTGGTTTCGGCCTTCGGGGTTAATATTTGGGGAATTATTCTCTTGATTAATTTACGGTTAGGGACTAATGAGTTGGAATGAGGCGTATGTTGTGTTTGTGTAACACTTTTATAATATATACGCGAGTTATTCGGAAAGACCGGGTTTATCCCATTCTGAATAACTGATACGACGATAAGTCGAAGATGAAGACGATGGTCGAAGACCGGAGGTCTTCACGTCGTTTGGGTGATAACTGATGATCTTGATTGGGCTGTACACCCAAGAAGATGGAAACAGTTAGTGATCGTCCAGACGTACTTGGAGATCGATGGATATGCGGGGTACTAGGTGCCTCCGGTTTCGTTCAGACCCAGGACGGACTTGTAAATGGACTGTGTGTCTGACATCGGATTTCATTCTGTGTGACTGATATCGGTTGCATAGGATGGTTTGCCTATGTGGCATGCTAAGATGCAAATGATCAAGGCTTCTGTTGAAAAGCAAAGTCTTGTGGTGATGATCAAAGCACGGCCTTTGTGGCGTAGCTTTGTGTAACGTTTACCTCGCGTGTTTCACACCCGGTATGAACCAAAAACGGGAGACGGACCTCAGGGAGGACTTGCGTTTCTTTCTAGCTAGAAGTGGCGTCAGTGGTTTTACACGCCCTGACGAGTTTGACTTATGTGGTTGTTGCGGTTGCGAGGCGCCTCGGTTATATCGGTTTCGACCGATGCATTCTGGTCGGCTGACGGACCAGACTTACACCCCATAGCGTGGGGAGACGTAGTGTTCAGGCATAATAATCCACTCCGTGTGGACCGGCCCTGACGATCCAAGGTCACTCGAGCTCTGACCTGAGACATGGGCTAGATTGTCTCGAATCGGTTGAGGACTATCTTTTGCCTCGGTTCATAGATGGAAATCCAATTTCCAAATACGTGACTTTGCGGTTTTATTTGTAAATCTATATATGGCGACATAGTGGCATGGGACGCTCATGTCGCCTATGATTGATACTTATGATTTGAAGCTGTTTTATACACTATGCACTTATAATAGTATCAAATGATTTGTTTTAAACGTATCAAGCATTCTTTGGCTGTTATAAGGGAAAACCCTATCCCCTGGCTTGCGTTGCATTGTGTGATAGGACCTGGGTCTTATAACAGCTTCATTTTTCTTTATTTAGCATTGCGCTGTTTGTTTTATGCACTGGTATTCTTGGGAGGAAACCCGTTCCGTGTTATACGGCGTGGTCCCTTGATTTACCTAACTTTGAAATTAAAGATTATTAACTGTTTTAGTTCTCACACCAGTCACATGACTGACCTGGAGTTTATTGTTTTAACCTAAACTCTGGGTGCCCTTATTTTCGACACGGGCAGCTAGTAGTTTTGGTTTTGCAGATTTATATTCACAGGATCCTGGTTTACAGCTGGAACGATATCCGGAAAGCTTTGTATCCGTATATCTTCTTCTAGTTGTGTATTTTATTATTTTCCGCTGCGATGTATTTAAATGTAATTTAAATCTCTGATATTTCTTTGTAATATTTATTCATTTATACTCTGTATATTCTTGTAATCTGATGCATTGTTGTAATATACAGTGAAATGTTCTTTTATATGCGTTCTATTTTGTCGTGTTCTCAAACGATAGGGCATTTCGAACGGTCTGGGTCGGTTTAGCGACTGGTTCGGACCGAGCGAAATTCCTTGCCGTCACACCAGCCCAGTTTGAACCTGAAATTCGAAATTTTGAAATTAAACTGAGCTGTTTTTAATTTAAATTTGATTCTAAAACTTCCGAAGGCCATAACTTCTTCATACGGAGTTCGATTCTCGCAAACTCGGACTCTATCTCAAGCAGAATTCTGAGACGAACGCAATGGCGTAACCCGTTTCCCTTAATTCTTTAGTTTATAATTAATTATGATTTAATTTGTGAAGCTTAGCATTATAAAATTCACGGGGTGTTACATTCTCCCACCTCCCTTAAAAGGATTTCGTCCCCAAAATCTTTAAGTTAGGAAGAATGTATATCCTACCATCCAACAGTCCATCTACTCAACCAACAAACACAGGCATCCACTATCCTTAAAAGACTTCTAATGCTTCATGATCATATGCATAGTGTGTGTACATGTCCTTATCTAATGCAGAAATCAGGCGGTCTACTGATTTAGTTGACCTCCTTAATGCGAATCATGTAAGTGTCATGAATCCATTATGTATGCAAATTTTTCCTACTCATAATTCTACATGAGTGCACAACTATTCATACAAATGCGACAACCATATTACAACATATCAAGTTTCAACCATATACAAATGAGAATACACATATGCATATGCAATATGAAGTGATTGAGCCGATCTATAACCTAGGGTGTGTGTGTATATGCATCCACGAGCAACCACTAACAACCATTTGCAGCCATCATCCATAACATGTTTTCAAATACATGTTTGCATCCATTTGTTTTTTACCTAAGGAGTTTGGAAAAGGACCGAGGAGATGTACCTAAAAGATAGATAAAGCATAACTTAAGGAAAAAGAGAGAGATCCAAGATGTACCCTCAAAAAGAAGAGGGTAGACAGCGCGTATTCTGTCCTTAGTTTCCCAAGTCGCGTCTTCCTCGGCGTCACTCCCCTGAACTTTAACGAGTTTGACTTCGCGGTTGCATAGATTTTTCACTTCAGTTCCTAAGATGCGGGTTGGAACTCTCCTCACAGTTGCTTCACGTTCCACTTCGGCTTCTTCTAGAATGCTAGGTTCCACCACTTCCGCTGACTCATGCAAACACTTCCGGAGGTGAGAAACATGAAAGACGTTGTGAACTCCGGCCAGTCTCTCGGGTAGCTCTAATCTATAGGCCATCTTTCCAACCTTCTCAATGATAGGAAACGGTCCTACAAATCTTGGTGCTAGCTTTCCTACGGATCCAAAACGAACGACGTTCCTTAAAGGCGATACCTTAAGGAAAACCCTGTCCCCAACCTCAAACTCAAGGTCGGTCCTTCTTTTGTCGGCGTAGGATTTCTGTTGGTCTTGGGCAGTCTTCATTCTCCTACGTATCAAGTCTACTTTCTCATAAGTCTCTCGAATCATATCTGGTCCAAGTATAAGCTTATCTGTAGACTCGTACCAACAAGTTGGTGATTTGCACGGTCTTCCATACAAGGCTTCGAAGGGCGCCATATCGATGGTAGCTTGGTAGCTGTTGTTATAGGAAAATTCCACTAAAGGAAGGTGATCCTCCCACGTCCCTCCAAAGTCGAGAACGCAAAGTCTCAAAAGATCCTCTAAAACTCTATTCACCCTTTCCGTCTGGCCGTCGGTTTGGGGGTGATAAGCCATGCTCAGACATAACTGTATGCTTACAGCTTCTTGTAGACTCCGCCAAAACTCGCTTGTGAAGATGGGGTCTCGGTCACTAACAATGCTGGAGGGTATCCCATGGAGTCGAACTATTTCCTTGAGATAAAGAGTTGCAAGAGATGCGGCAGTCCTTCTACTCTTGATAGGTATGAAGTGGGCGCTCTTAGTAAGCCTATCCACTATTACCCAAATGCTAGTTTTGCCTCTTCTCGACCTAGGCAGTCCATCAATGAAGTCCATTGAAATGCTTTCCCACTTCCACTGTGGGACCTCTAAAGGATGAAGTAGTCCTCCAGGCTTCTTTTGTTCCGCCTTGACCCATTGGCAGGTCATGCACTTAGAAACGAAATCTACCACGTCTTGTTTCATGCCGTTCCGAAAGAAAGTCCTTTTTATATCCTTGTACATATTATCGCCGCCAGGGTGTATGGCCATCTTGGAATGATGTGCTTCTTCGAGAACCTCCTTTGTCAACTCCCTTGCTTCTGGGACACACAATCTTCCATCTCGCCTCAGCCAGCCCTTATCATTGATGGCGTACCTACTGAGGTGACTAGAAGTCTCACCCCTAATAAGTTTATCAATCACATCAACAAGCTGAGGGTCTTCACATTGTGCAGCCCCTATTGAGTCCAAGAGAGTAGGGCGTACTTTGAGAGATGCTAGCAACCCCGGTACAAAATCTGAGGAGGGCCTAAAGTTAAAACTGGCTATATACTCCAAGCTTTGCCTTTCCACAAAGAGAGGGCTTAAGGTCAGTTTCTTATGGATCAATGCGTCTGCTGCTACGTTGCCTTGCCTGGGAGTATAGGAAATTTCAAAGTCATACGAGGCAAGAAACTCCATCCATCTTTGCTGCCTCAAGTTAAGATCCTTCTGCAAGAAGAGATATTTCAACGATTTATGGCCAGTGTATAATTCGAACTTCTCACCTAGGAGATAATGGCGCCAAGACTTGAGCGCAAAGACGATGGCGGCTAACTCAAGATCGTGGGTTGGGTAGTTCTTTTCATGAACTTTTAATTGTCTTCCACCATAAGCTACTACCCTTCCTTCTTGCATTAGAACAGCGCCTAGTCCCGTTCCACATGCATCCGTGTATACCGTGAACATTTTGCTTCCATCTGGAAAAGTCAGAATTGGGGCTGTTGTGAGAGCCCTTTTTAATCGTTGGAAAGCAAACTCGCAATCCAAATCCCAAGTGAACGCCAGATTCTTCTTTGTTAGCCTTGTGAGTAGGGTTGAGATTTTCGCGAAATCCCTAATAAACTTTCGGTAAAAGCCGGATAACCCAAGAAAGCTTCGAACTTCGGTTGCATTTCTTGGTGTCTTCCAATCTTGCACTGCCACCACTTTCGCGTGGTCCACGGCCAACCCTTCTTTGGACACTATATGCCCCAGAAATCTTACCTCTTTTCTCCAGAAGTGGCACTTGGAGAATTTGGATTTTAACTGATGTGAACGGAGAGTTTCCATGATTTCTTTCAGATGCTGAGCATGCTCTTCCTCATTCTTTAAGAAGATTAAGATATCATCTACGAAGACAACTGCAAATTTGTTGAGGAATTCTCTGAATACCCTGCTCATTAGGTCTATGAAATAAGCGGGTGCATTTGTCAAGCCGAAAGGCATGACAAGCCACTCGAAGAAAACGTCTGGGGTTCTGAACGCCGTTTTATCAATACTATCTTCAGCTACTCTTAGCTGATGGAACCCAGTTGCCAGATCAAGTTGGGAGAAGACCGTTGCACCTACAAGCTGATCAAACAAATCGTCGATTCGGGGAAGAGGGTGCCTATTTTTCTTGGTCAATTTGTTCAACTCCCTATAGTCGACGCAAAGGCAAAGCGAACCGTCCGCTTTGGTTGCGAACCGTCCGCTTTGGTTGCGAACACCACTGGAGCACCCCATTCCGAAATGCTCCGTCTGATGAACCCATTTTCGAGAAGTTCTTTAACCTGCTTACTGAGCTCCTTTCTCTCCTTTGGAGCCATGTGTCTGACAGGTAAATCTACAGGCTTTGCGTTATCCACAAGATATATGCGGAAGTCTATTTCCCGCCTCGGATGTAAGCCTTTCACCTCCTCAAAGACATCCGGATATTCCCGGACTACTCTAACCGATTGCAAATTTTCATCAGAAGCATCAAGCGACTCTAGATAACTTAGCTTAACAGCATTCAAGGGATTACAAGAAATTTCTAGAGTGTTACCAGGCCGAGTCAAGAGCCTAACTAATCTTTTCTCACAATCAAGGATGGCACTATTACTGGATAACCAGTCCATGCCTAAGATCAAACCATACCCCGAGAAGCCTAAGACAAAGGCATCACAACTAAACTCAACGCTGAGAATTGAGATTTTCAAACCCAAACAAACCATTGACAAGTAAGCGGAGCCCCCAATTGGATTTGAAACTACTAAGGGATCTTCTACCATACTAGTGTCTAGATGCAGAGATTCTACTAAGGCAGAGGAAATAAAAGAGTGTGATGCGCCAGAGTCAAAAAGTGTACGAACTGGATGATCATAAAGATAGACTACACTTTCTACAGAAATATTACTACCTCTTTCTTGCTGAGGTGACACTAGCGCATGAACCTGACTCCCTGAAGTGGATCCAGCTTTCTGTCCCTGCCCTTTCTTCTTTGGGCAATCCTTAGCTTGGTGCCCAGTCTCTCCACAATGGAAGCAACCACCCATCTTCGCCTTTCTTTTCCGGCAGTCTTTTGATATATGGCCCACAATGCCACAGAAATTGCACCTTCTCTTCTCACGGGGCTTATTGTTCTTTCCTCCTTTCTTGAAGTCTGTTTTCTTTGCTTGAAGACCCTATTTCTTCTCTTCCACCTTAACTTCTTTCTTACCGTGATCTTCCTCGTGTAGCAATGCCATGTCCACCAAGCTTTCATAAGTCGCTCCTGTGTATACATGGGTCATGGCAAGGCTGTGCAGAGGCTCATTCAAACTCTTGACGAAGCGAAGTGCCTTCTTGTGTTGGGTGTTTACTAAGTCTAACCCAAATCTGGCCAGCTGGTTAAACTGATTAACATATTCCCTGATCGTCATGCTTCCCTGTTTCTGAGTTAGGAACTTTTCCATTTGCAGGCTCCTTTCTGCTTGGGAGAGAAATTTCATTTAAAACCTTGTCCTGAAATCTCCCCATGTTTCCACCACCCTCTAAGCATTGGTAACATCCCACCAATAGGAAGCCTCATCCTTAAGCAACCATACCGCTAGTTGTATCTTTTTCCTGTCATCCACTCCAAAGATGACAAACAGATCCTCAGTCTCCTTTAGCCAGTTTCTTGCCCCTACAAAGGATTCTGTCCCATAAAAATCTTTCCCACCCATTGCCTTGAAGTCTCTACATGTTTTTGCGAAGGCATTTCCACGAGGAGGTAGAGGAGGAACCGCGGCCACTGGAGGAGGGATGTCTGCTGGGCCCGCGTCATTGGCCCTTGCTTCTAAGTACCTCCTAAACCATCTGGGAATCGGCACTCCTTCCGGGAGGTTAAGGTCTCCAGACATGCTGAAACAGAAAGTGAAAAAATTCAAAACAAAGGATAGAGAGAGGTAGATAGGGCACATGGCTTTAGGGGATTTTGTCTTTTCATAAATATAACACTTTTTCTTGAATAAAGCTTCTTTAAATTTTCTTTTTGAAAACAATTTCAAAAACTTTTATCTTATCTGGTAAACCTATGCTCTGATACCAAGTGAAACACCCCACCTCTGTTAAGGTCACTCACAAAGGGAATGCCTTAATTTTGGTGGAGGTTTATAAGTAAAAGCCACAGATAAACTCAAGATAGATATAAATACACATATATTAAACAGCGGAAACCAACATACTTTTATTCATCAATACGTGTTCCAAAACAAAACATTTCATAATTGTCTCAAAATACTTCCATCATTACTACATCATAACTGTCTTGATTATTAAAGAAGCATAAAACATAAATAAAGTGACAAAAATCCCCATAGTGATATCCAAAGCCATAGTCCGAGAAAAAGAGACCCAAATCATACATCTACGTTCTTCGAGCTTGAACAGAACCTGACTGAGCTAAGCTGCTTCCTCCCTGTGGACCTGGGGGGGACGAAAGAAAAGAAGACGAAAAGAAAATAGGGTCAGACATAAAGCCTGAGTAAATCTAGTAACTCTTCAGTATGTGAATAAGAAAAGGGCATGATAGATATATACTGAAAATAGGATAGTGTCACAAGCTAAGGGAGTGTCGAGTGTACTATCGCACCCATACTATATCTCTGCATCTATTCGAGTTTACTCTAACAGGCACCCCATGGTGAGGGTGAAGTGATCCCCAACTTTATTTAAAGATCGGCTCCTACTCGCGTTAACATGTGTCATACGGCCCCCAAGAATTGTAGATACCAATGCTGGTCCCACCATGGGGTGTATTAAGACACATGGTGGCGGCCCCAACACAAATTCTAGAAGGCATAGGTTATACTACTGGTGTCCCCAGTGTCCTGGTTGTCTGCTCCAAAGTGTGTGCACGCCCGCACTCCGTTAGACTTGCAGTGTGCACCCACCGCCGTCGTTTGACCGCTTATAACCAGTCCAGTAATCGTGCCCCACCCTGCCTAGTTTCAGGTACCGTTGATACCTAAATTGGGTTACTGCTGAAACGGGTCCCTCGTTACCAGGATTTTCTAGTCAAACATGTTAAGTGGTTAAGTGTCTGTATTTACCTAACCCCCACCCATCAATTCTTGTTAACATGTTGAATTTGGTTAAGTGTTATAGTTGACTTAACCCTACCACCTGTCCTTAGCCTCTTAGGAGCAACAAACCACTCACATTACACCGGGATTGCTACGGTTACTGGATATGCCGGTTGGTTCCGGGAAGGTTTACACCGTAGCTCAGTCTAACCTCGGGTCTTTATTGGGCTCAATGCTTAACCACCCACATTGGATAGGTATTGTTGTGACTACTGGACAGTCGGGCGGTACCGGGCAGGTTTACATCATAACTCAATCCAACCTCGGGTTAAGCACGTCGTGTTTTCTAAATTTACACATTTTATTATTTCTCAAATGTATATATGTATATGTCATATCTATTAATTTTGGGTAGAAAAATTCATACCGCTTTAAATGTCATTGTCATTGGCATGTGCCAAACATGCCAACATATATTTTCATGTTTTACACCCAACGTTATTACCCCCATTTATACGTTCGCAACGTTATAACAAATGTTGGGCTCGACACAATTCAGCCCAACTTTATCAGCGTAAGAAAAGGGGAAATTAAGAACATGTAATATTTGACAACATATAAGGGTGTGTGGCACATGAACTTGCAATTTAGCGATACTAATATAAATGATGGGTCATGTGAACTTGCATTCAAATCAAAGTATAACTAAGTAGGTGGCATGGCATAGTTTAGGCTAATACAAACTTGTGTTTAAATGTGTTTAACTTGGCATAGTTTCAAACACAAAACTAGCACTATGTATATTCACCAAAAGGCCCAATTGTAACATTTAATTCACATAGCCTATTTCAACATGAACTTGCATAGTTTATGAAACACAAATGATACTTAACATAGATCCAATTTCACTTGCAAATAAACATGAACTCGCATGATTTATGAAACCCAAACGATGCTTAACATAGATCCAATTATACTTGCAAATAAACATGAAAGTTATAACATAGGCTTTGGGTCAAGTAGACATAAAAGGTTTCAAGTCTAAATCATGTTTACATAAATTCTAATTTAGACTAAGGGAATATACATAGTCCATGCCATCGACATATACATAAAGGATCAATTTCTAATTTTTTCCACAACTTGCAAGTGCCATTGTTTTCCTATACAATTGTTCCATAGGCTTGCATAAATAAATTTTGTGCCACAAACATAAGTCATGATAGAACCATCACAATACATAGAATTTTATACAATACAATAACACAATTCTATTTTCATCTACATTGAATCACATCGCAATTCTTAATCATATTCTGAAAGGCTACTATACTTACAATGAATGCAGAATCTTGAATTCTGGATTCTGAATTCTGAAATTGGAATGCGCTCCTTTGGGAAGACCAACGTTGCGTTGAAAACTTTTGATTTAAACTTTAAATCTTCTTCTTAGTTTGAATCATCTCTAGGCTTTTCTCTTGACGGCTATGTTCAATTCCTCCCTAGCAGCATGACGACTCCTTTCTCATATTTTTGTGTGAATTTTCAGTTGAGAGTTAGGGTGTATTTATAGATTTTTAAGCTGTTTTGAGCCATCAGATGAAGATAGGAGGAATCTAGGCCATTCAAAATTCAGAGAGCCAATCAAGAGGTGACATATCAGCCCTAATGACACACAGGGCCTCAGAAATTCGAGCCAGAGCCAGACCTGGCCAGCCAGGTCGACACCAAGGTCGACATTATGGTCGACCTGGGGGGGACCAAGTCGACACCATGGTCGACCTGGGGTGACCAGGTCGACTCCATGGTCGACCCTATGGTCGACCTGGTCTCTGGGCAGGAATTTTCCCGTCTAGCCCAGTTTGAACCTGAAATTCGAAATTTTGAAAATAAACTGAGTTGTTTTGAATTTAAATTTGATTCTAAAACTTCCGAAGGCCATAACTTCTTCATACGGAGTCTGATTCTCGCAAACTCGGACTCTATCTCAAGCAGAATTCCGAGACGAACGCAATGGCGTAACCCGATTCCCTTAATTCTTTCATTTAGAATTAATTATACTTCAATTTGTGAAGCTTAGAGTTATAAAATTCAAGGGGTGTTACAGCAGGGGTCGACTCCAGCGTGCTATTCTAGACAGTGACGATTTTCTGAGGTGTTAGGGCATATGTGTCATGTCCTGGTTGGATCTCTTGGGTTTGGATGGCTTTGATGATTCCTTGGTTGATCTAAAGGCCCATATTAATCCTAAAAATCTATATATACATGGATAATCCTAAACCCTAACCTCACAACCCTAAACTATAATGCCGTCATGTTGTTCATCTATAAACTAAACTAGCCGCCGCCATAACAAATCAAATTCTAGATTAAAGATAAAAAAATAAGAGATAAAGATTCAAAGCCTAGGAATTGCAAAAAGGAATTCTAGAACAACAACGAATGATTCAATGTCGACATCAACGGATTAGCTTAGTAATTTCAGAAATTAATCCTAGAATTCAAGATCCATTTTCTATGAGTGCTGTTACTTTCACAAGATAATTGTTTAAACCTAATTGTGATGAGTTATGAATTGGACTTTATGAAAATGTTTGTAAATCATATAAAGCTTATATCTTTCCATACTATGTTTTGATTTATGCTTGATTTGATTCATTATATGCAAGTTATGCTCTATGCTAATTCATATGCCTAATTACGTATGCAAGTTATGCATGTTTGCTCAATCTATGCAAGTTATGAAAGATTATATGCAAGTCATGTTCATATATGTAAGAACATATTTTATATGTTTAGATCTACATGTTTATATGATTAGATCCATATCAGTCCATATGTTTAGAACTACACATTCATATGTTTAGATCTACATGTTTATATGATTAGATCCATATTAGTCCATATGTTTAGAACTATATGTTTATATGTTTAGATCTACATGTTTATATGATTAGATCCATATCAGTCCATATGTTTAGAACTATATGTTCATATGTTTAGATCTACATGTTCATATGATTAGATCCATATCGGTCCATATGTTTAAGAATTATATGTTCATATGTTTAACTCCATGCAGGTTTATGTTTAGATCCATGCTAGTTTGCACCAAATATGTTGATTGGATCTATTTTTATATGTTTACTAGATTTAAGCCATCTTAGGTCTATATTGTATACGCCAGTTATGATGTCATGTGTTTCTCCCCTTTTTCCTTTTTTTTACGAGTTGAGCTAATTGCGAGCCAAACGTATCACGTGAACTATAAGCACGAACGACGTGGGAACTTTGGGGAAAAGTTTAGGTAAAGGTTGAATAGTATGTAATTGGCATAAAGAGGGGTTGTAATCATATAATTAATTTTGGGCATAACTAGAAAATGTGGTATAACTTGAATTGACCACGCTTATGGATAATTTACATATAAACTTTACCATGAATGGTAAGTATGTAAATTGGCTAAAAGATGAATGTGCCTAACCCGAGGTTAGATTGAGTTGCGGTGTAAGACTACCCAGAACCGCCAGGTACATCCAACGACCGCAACAACATAGATCTAATGTGAGAGGTTAGCGCATTAAGCCCAAAAACCCGAGGTTAGAATGAGTTTACGGTAGAAGTCTGCCCGGAACCACCTGGCACATCCAGCAACCACAAACAACAGTTCTAATGTGAGTGGTTGGTGCTTTAATGAATAAACTAAAGCTAAGGAACAGACATGCTAAAAATGGAAAGGTTAAGTAACATATGAAAAGGCGACACTTAACCAATACAACATGTTAGGTGGGTGGGTTAAGTTTGCATGGACAAGAAGACAACTTAACCAATATTACATGAACAAAGTGGATAAGGTTAAGGCATGGTTAACCAATAATACATATGGACTTGATAAGGGGAAAGGTTAAGTAAATTTTGGGTAAGTGGGTAATATTAGTATATATTGGCCCACAAACTTAATCGTTAACTAAACATGCGTGAATCAGGGAGAAGGCTAAGTAACATATGAATAGGCAACACTTAACCAGTAAAACATGTTAATTAAGCAAATGGGTGGGGTTAAGTTAAATTGAGAACACTTAACCATTATAACATGTTGATTAGGAAATCCTAGTAAGGGGGACCCATTTCAGCAGTAACCTACATAGATGTATCATGGTATCCTGAGCTAGGCAGGGTGGGGCATGATTTCTGGGCTGATTATAAGCGGTCAAAATAGCGGCGAGTGGTGCAGCAGTGTAGGTTCCGATGGAGTATGGGCGTGCACGTGCTCTGGAATGGAAAAAGAAGGCACTGGTTATCAGTAGTATACACTGTGCATCTTGAATCATGTCAGGTTGCCATCATGGGAATTGATACACCCATGATGGGGCCAGCACAGGTATCTACATACAATCTGGGCCGAATGACACAAGTAACGAATACATACAAGCGAGGTCGAATGACACAAGTAATAATACATGCGAGTTAGGGAGCTGATCAAACGAGGAAGGTAGTGGGTACAACTCGTGGGGGTTGGGGCAAAAAGGGGCACCTACGATAGCAGCTAGGGGTACACGAAACTACCATTATCATGATTAGTAAAAGGGATCAACTTTTAGTATAGGACTAGTAAGGGTGCGGTGTAACTAGTAATGATACGATGTTACTAGCATTGGTGCAGTGTAGTAATTATCCTGTAGTGATTAGAAGCGCAATCAACGTTATATCTCGTTCATCTTGTATGCTTTGTCATGCCTGTTTATTCTACAGTCATTTCTTGCTTTCCAGTTTATGTTCTTGTCCTGTTACTTTGATGATTATATTGTTTAAGTCACTGGACTCACCAGACTTATGTCTGACCTAGTTTATTTCACCTCTTTTCTTCCATTCCCCCTAGGTTCTTAGGGAGGAAATACTCAGGCTTAGTTCAGATATCTCTTTCTTCCAGCTTGAAGTTGAAAGGAGTATTGCTTGGCTTTGATTCTGCATATGGCATTTTTTTGTTGGGGATTATGGTTTTAAAATTATGTCCTCTAAAGGTTTTGTACAAGACTGATATTATGTACTTGATTTTGGTATTTGGAAATGTAATCAAACTAATTTCTGCTTCCGCTGCAATAAAATTACAAAATTTTCATGTACTACTTTTTCTGTCTTGTAATATTCCGTTCTATTTACTTATAATGCCCTACGAAACTTAATGCATTCCCTTTGTGAGTGACATTAACGGACGTGGGGTGTTACATGTGGTATCAGAGATGAAGGTTACCCGAACAGATAAAAGATTTTGAAAACCATTTTCAAAAGTATTATTTTCAAAAACATGTTTCAAAGAAGGAGGTTTCAAGGGAAAGATTTACTATGAAAAAACATAATCCCCAAAAGCCATATATCTATCTTTCGATTCTTTGTTTCTAATCTCTTCCTTTTTCCTTCTTGAGTCTCTTTCTCCGCGTTTAGATGCCTTTCCTAAGATATGGAAGGACTTCGGTGTGATGGGTGGAAAACCTTTCATGAGATGAGACATTTGTCTTTGGCAATAAATTGGCTCAAGGAAGTGAAGAACTCGTTTGGTATCTTGGAGATATACAATGGAAGGAAAGTTCAACTGGCTGCTTGGTCGATGAGGAAGTTTAGGCTGTGGGACACAACCCAAGGATGAGGAATTTGTTGATATGGCTTTAATCCACGAAGATGGTAAAGGAGAAAGTGGAAATAATAATTAATCCCCGTAACAAAAGAAAGTGTCCTTATTTTAATATAACGGGCCATATAATTAAGGACTGTAGGAAGAAGAAGAAGCATGGTTGTTACCATTGCGGCGAGGCAGGACATATGATTTAAGATTACCCAAGGAGGTAAGGACAAGGGCATGGACAGAGGACATTACCTACTTCTGGAGCACAGGTTCATGCTCTCATGGCCCCGGGACAGGAGAGAGATAGAAGCACTTCTGTTGAAAGTTTGATTTTCCTTTTTCAGTCATCATGTTCGAACTTTGTTTGACTCTTGCGCAGCGCAATCGTTTGTATCTGCTTCATTGGTTGAAACACTGCATCTAAATACTAGTCTAGTTATAGATCCCATTGTGGTCTCAAATCCTACTAGTGGTTCGGCTCACTTATCTATGGTTTGTCAGGTTTTGAGAGTGTCTATCTTTGGTGTTGGGTTTGGATGCAATGCCTTCGTTCCTGGTTTCACGGGCTAGGCTTGATTCAAGGGATGGATTGGCTAGCCAGGCATGGTGCCATCCAAGACTGTGAAAAGAGGGTAGTTAGACTGTTGACTCGTTGTGGGAAGACCCTTGATATTTCTTGTGACCCTAGGGGTTTAGTGATGCTTAGCTACCTAGAATCTCTTGACGCATTCATCGATGATTTGAAATCTGTTCGTGTAGTCCGTGATTATGGTGACACCTTTGATGAGGTTCGGGGTCTACCCCCGAGGTGCGAGATAGACCTCCAAATATACTTTGTAGATAATGAAAAGCCAGTTGCATTGCTAGTGCGCCACATGGCTCCGAGAGAAAGAGAGAGAGAGAGAGGAGGGAACTCAGTAAACAAGTAGGTGAGCTACTTGAGAAAGGGTTCATAAGAAGAAGCATTTCGGAATGCGGTGCTCCAGTTGTTTTTGCCACGAAGACTGATGGTTCGCTTAGATTGTGCGTAGACTATAGGGAACTGAACAAGCTCACGAAGAAGAATAGACAACCATTACCGAGGATAGATGATTTGTTCTATCAGTTAGCTGGTGCTTCATTTTTCTCGTAGTTGGACTTAGCTAGAGGATTTCACCAATTGAGGGTAGCTGAGGATAGCATAGATAAGACTACTTTCAGGACTCCTAATGGTTTCTTCGAAGGGCTTATCATCCTTTTTTTTGGGTTGACGAATTCCCTACATATTTTGTAGACTTGATGAGTAGGGGGTTTAGGAAGTTCCCAAACAAGTTTGTGATAGTCTTTGTGGATAGTATTTTGATTTTTTCTAGAAGCGAGGGAGAGTATGCCCTACATCTTAGGGAAGTCTTAGAGGCCCTAGAGCGCATCAACTCAAAGCTAAGTTCTCCAAATGTTATTTTTGGGGGAATGAAGTGAGGTTCATAGGACACGTGGCCTCTAAGGAAGGGATAGCAGTGGATCGTACAAAGTTGGTGGCAATCCAAGATGGGAAGGTTCCTAGAAAAGCAATGGAAGTAAGAAGTTTTCTAGGGTTGGCGGGCTGCTGTAGGAAGTTCGTTAAGGGCTTTACGAAGGTATCAACCCAATTTTGACTTTGCTAGATGGAGCAAACCGTTCACAGCATATACCGATACATGCGAGGCAGGGCTTGGAGCAGTTTTCGATGCAAGAGGAAAAGATGATATGCAAAAGGTAGCAGGTACACAGTTATGTTTGAGCATCGCGTATCATCCACAGACGGAAGGATGGATAGAAAGGGTGAATAGAATCCTTGAAGATCTTTAGAGGTTATGCATCCTAGATTTTGGAGGACATGAGAAGAGCACTTTCTATTTGTGAAGTTCGCTTATAACAACAATTATTAAGCTAGTATTTGGGTTTTTATGGACGACCGTATCGATCACCAACATGTTAGTGGAAATCTACTGATAATATTTTACTTGGGCGGGATATGGTTAGGGAAACTTCTGAGGATATAGACTTGATTCGAAGATGAATGAAGACGGCACAGGGCCGACAAAAGTCAAACGCTGACAAGAGACTAACCGACCTTGAGTTCGATGTTGGAGACAAGATTTTTATTAATGTGTCACCGTGGAGGAACGTAGTTCTCTTTGGGGAGTGTGGGAAAATTAGCACTAAGGTTCGTAGGGCAATCCTCCATTACAGAAAGAATTGGACAGACCACAGAGTGAAGTTGTCGGAAAAGCTTAGTGGTGTTCATGACATGTTTCATGTGTCGCATGTGAGGAAGTGTTTACATGATACTGCGGAAATAGTGGAGCCGAGCATGCTTAGAGAAGTGGAAGTGGAGGAAGACGCCATGATTTGACGAGCTCCTACATGCATCCTTGGATCAGAGATCAAGAACTCACGCAATAAAGAGATCAAGTTGGTTAAAAATCCAATGAGGAGATGATCAAGGAGACGTGACTTGGGAGACAGAAGACAAGATGCATACACTATACCCTTTCATTTTTAAGGGTATACTCTTAATTTCTCCATTTTCTATCACTTTGTTTAGACTTGTCCTATTGTTTAGTGCACCCTCTCGATTACATTCTTGATCTTTAGGTAGGAAGATCCTATGGTTGAAAACATGTGTTTCAGACATGTTATGTTTGGTGGATGCAAGTGTTTGCTAGTGATTGCTCGTGGATCCATTTACACACACATTAGACACTAGATCAGCTCAGTCACATTAATAATGCATATGCATATATGTATTTGTATATGGATTGAAACTTGATGTGTTATCATATAAATGTTGCATAGGAATAATTGCATATATGACGGACTCATGGAACCGACATGATTCACATCAAGAAGGTCAAATGAATCAGTAGACCGCCTGATTTTGCATTAGATAAGGACATATGCACACACTATGCATATGATCACGAAAGAATTAGAAACCTTTTTAAGGACAATGGATGCCTATGATTGAATGGTTGAGTAGATGGTTGCTGGATGGCAGGATACACATTCGTCTTGAAGATTTCGGGGGCGAAATCCTTTAAGTAGGGGGGAATGTAACACCCCGTAATTTTGAAACAGGACATAATAGATAATTAAAGAATAATTAATCTTTAAAATAAGAACTGAGTGAAATGAGTTTAGCCATTGCGTTCGTCTCGGAATTCTGCTTGAGATAGAGTCCGAGTTTGCGTGAGTCGGACTTCGTATGAAGTAGTTATAGAGGTTAGAAGTTTTCAAGTTTAAGTAAAAATTAAATTAAATTAATAATTACATAAATCGAGTTCGAAATTCAAATCTGCAGAGAAGGTTGGGCGGGAAAAGTCCCGCCATAGGGTGTCGACCCCCCTAGGGGTTTCGACACAGGTGTCAACCCCCCTATAGGGGTGTCGACATAGGTGTTGACCTCCCCTGTAGGGGTCGACTCTAGTGAGCTGATCTGGACAGTGACGATATTCTGAGGTGTTAGGGCATATGTGTCATGTTCTGGTTGGCTCTCTTGGGTTTGCATGGCTTTGATGACTCCTAGGTTGATCTAAAGACCCATATTAATCCTAAACATCTATATATACATAGCTAAACCTAAACCCTAACCTCACAGGCCTAAACTATGATGCCGTCATGCTATTCATCTATAAACTAACCTAGCCGCCGACATGACAAATCAAATTCTAGATTAAAGATAAAAAGATAAGAGATAAAGATTCAAAGCCTAGGAATTGCGAAAAGGAATTCTAGAACAACAACGAACGAATCAACGCCTATATCAACGGATTAGCATAGCCATTTCAGAAATCAGAACCCAGAATTCAAGATCCATTTTCTGTGAGTGCAGTTACATTCACAAGATAATTGTTTAAAAGTAATTGTGATGAGTTATGAATTGGACTGTATGAAAATGTTTGTAAATCATATAAAGTTTATGTCTTTGCAAGCTATGTTTTGATTTATGCTTGATTTAATTCATTATATGCAAGTTATGTCTTATGTTAATTCATATGCCTAATTACATATGCAAGTTATATATGCAAGTTTGCTCGATCTATGCAAGTTATGAAAGATTATATGCAAGTCATGTTCATATACGTAAGATCATATTTTATATGTTTAGATCTGCATATTTATATGATTAGATCCACATGAGTCCATATGTTTAAAACTATATATTCATATGTTTAGATCTACATGTTTATATGATTAGATCCATATCAGTCCAAATGCTTAGAACTATATGTTCATTTGTTTAGATCTACATGTTTATATGATTAGATCCATTCTAGTCCATATGTTTGGAACTATATGTTTATATGTTTAGATCTACATGTTTATATGATTACATCCATACCAGTCCATATTTTTAAGAATTATATATTCATATGTTTAAATCCGTGCAAGTTTATGTTTAGATCCATGCTAGTTTGCACCCAATATGTTGATTGGATCGAATTTTATATGTTTACTAGATTTATGCCGTCTTAGATCTATATTGTATATGCCAGTTATGACGTCATGCATTCCTTCCCTTTTTACTTTTTTTATGAGTTGGGCTAATTGCGAGCCTAACGTATCACATGAACTATATGCACGAACGACATGGGAACATTGGGGAAAAGTTTAGGTAAAGGTTGAGTAGTATGTAATTGGCATAAAGAGGGGTTGTAATCATATAATTAATTTTGGGCATAACTAGAAAATGTGGCATAACTTGAATTGACCACACTTATGGATAAAATTATGAACTTGGACATGAATGGTAAATATGTAAATTGGCTAAAAGTTGAATGTGTTTAACTCGAGGTTAGATTGAGTTGCGGTGTAAGACTGCAAGGAACTGCTTGACACATCTAGTGACCGCAATAACATAGATCTAATGTGAGAGGTTAGCGCATTAAGCTCAAAAACCTGAGGTTAGAATGAGTTTGCAGTGGAAGTCTGCCCAGAACTGCCCAGCACATCCAACAACCGCAAACAACAGTTCTAATGTGAGAGGTTGGCACTTTAATGAGTAAATTAAAGCTAAGGAACAGACATGCTAAAAAATGGAAAGGTTATGTAACATATGAATAGGCGACACTTAACCAATACAACATGTTAGGTGGATGGGTTAAGTTAACATGGAAAAGAAGACAACTTAACCAATATTACATGAACAAAGTGGATAGGTTTAAGGCAAGCTTAACCAATAAAACATATGGACTTGATAAGCAGAAGGGTTAATTAAATCTTGGGTAAGTGGGTAATATTAGTATATATAGGCCTACAAACTTAACCGTTAAATAAACATGAGTGAATCAGTGAGAAGGTAAAGTAACATATGAATAGGCAACACTTAACCAGTACAACATGTTAATTAAGCAAATGGGAGAGGTTAAGTTAAATTGAGAACACTTAACCATTATAACATGTTGATTAGGAAACCCTAGTAAGGGGGACCCATTTCAGCAGTAACCCACATAGATGTATCATGGTACCCTGAGCTAGGCACGGTGGAGCACGATTACTGGGCTGATTATAAGTGGTAAAAATTGCGGTGAGTTGTGCAGCAGTGCAGGTTCCGATGGGGAATGGGCGTGCACGTGTCTGGAGTGGAAAAAGAAGGCACTGGGCATTAGTAGTATACACTGTCCATCTTGAATCGTGTCAGGTTGCCATCATGGGAATTGATACACCCCATGATGGGGCCGACAAAAGTATCTACATACAAGCGGGGCCGAATGACATAAGTAATGAATTCATACAAGCGAGGTCGAATGACACGAGTAATAATACATGCGAGTTAGGGAGCCGATCGAACGAGGAAGGTAGTGGGCACAACTAGTGGGGGTAGGTGCAAAAAGGGGCACCTAAGATAGCATCTAAAAGTAAATGAAACTACCATTATCATGATTAGTAAGAGGGATCAACTTTTAGTATGGGACTAGTAAGGGTGCGGTGTAACTAGTAATGAGACGTTGTTACTAGCATTGGTGCAGTGTAGTAATTATCCTGTAGTGATTCGAAGCGCAATCAACATTATATCTTGTTCATCTTGTTTGCTTTGTCACGCCTGTTTATTCTACAGTCATTTCTTGCTTTCCAGTTTATGTTCTTATCCTGTTACTTTAATGATTATATTGTTAAAGTCACTGGACTCACCAGACTTATGTCTGACCTAGTTTGTTTCACCTCTTTTCTTCCTTTTTCTCCCAAGTTCTTAGGGAGGAAATACTGAAGCTTAGTTCGGATATCTCTTTCTTCCGGCTTGAAGTTGAAAGGAGTATTGCTTGGCTTTGATTCTGCGTACGGCATTTTTCTGTTGGGGATTATAGCTTTAAAATTATGTACTCTGAAGGTTTTGTACAAGACAAATTTTTGTACTTGATTTTGGTATTTGGAAATGTAATCAAACTTATTTCTGCTTCTGCTGCAATAAAATTTCAAAATTTTCAAGTACTACTTTTTCTGTCTTGTAATATTCCGTTCTGTTTACTTATAATGCTCCACGAAACTTAATGCATTCCCTTTGTGAGTGACATTAATGGACGTGGGTTGTTACATGTCTCGTAAGCCAATTCAATTGTTACGATAGGTTTTTCTTTAAATTTAAATATCAAACATTTAATTATTTAATTTAACCATACATTTTAATTTACCAGGGCCACATACTGACTCTAAAAATTCCCAAAAATAAATCTAGCTATGTTTTGACGATACGGTCCTAACAAAATTAATTTCATCGAATTTGGAGACTGTTTGAAAAATGGTCATTTTCTGGTCGATCCAAATTGACTTAAATTAACAAAACACACTTTCATTTGCCATGCTCACATATTAATTCCAAAAATTATGAAAATTGGAATCCTGCAATAATTTGACATTCTGGATCCAACCAGGGTGGTTTCGTCGAAAACGGAGGTCGTTTGCAAAATGGCTATTTATACGGGCTATATATTATATTAAATTTTATAGCGACTATTTCGAATATTCAACCGGCCATAACTTTTGATTCTTGCTATGAAATTTCAATTTTTTCGATTTGTTGGAAAGATATTTTTAAACAGATTCTAATATTTTTGGTTTCACTAAAATCCGATTTATTTTGCATCATGTACAGTCAGTCAAAGTTCATATTCAAATTTTCGAACTGTCGCGCTATTTCTAACTCCTTTTAAAATTAAAATAAGTATATTTGTTCTAACTTCGATTTAAATAAAATTTTAATCGTTGTTTTTTAAACTAAATTATTTTAACTATTTAAAATTCAATAAAATAGCCAAAATAAAATTTTTAAATTGGCTCTTATTTTCCGGGTTGTTACAATCTCCCCCACTTAAAAACTTTTCGCCCCCAAAAGGAAACAACAGTAAAGTAGGAAACAAAATGAAAAATGAAAAATATTGTAAATGTACCTTGAACTAGAGCTAGTCAGAGATGTCCACTCTGCATTAGGGAAAATCCTGTTTGATGTTATCCTCGGTCTCCCATGTACAGTCTCTAGGATCTCCGCCCCACTGTACTTTTCTTTTGTTCCTCAGAACTCGGGTTTCTTTGCCAATGATCTTTACCGGCTCCTTTCTTACTGCTAAGCTCGGGGTAATCTCCAAATCTTGCTGTGCTTCTTCCTCCACAATCAAGTCTGGATCATGTACATGCTTCAGAACTTGAGACACATGGAATACATCATGTACCCCTGGCAACCAGTCAGGCAACTGAACCCTGTAAGCGAGAGTTCCAATTCTTTCTAGAATAGGGAATGAATCAATGAATATAGGAGCCAACTTCCCAGTCTTCCCAAAACGAACTACTCCTCTTAATGGAGAAACTCTCAAGTACACATAATCGCCAATAGCAAATTCCAAATCCTTTCTTCTTGAATCTGCATAACTTTTCTGTCGGCTCTGAGCTGCTAGTAATCGCTTCTTAATGAAATCAACTTTGTCTGAAGCTTCCTGAATCATGTCGGGATCCAATACCAGTCTATTTCCTAGTTCCACCCAACATGCGGGAGATCTACAAGGCCTGCCATATAATGCTTTGAATGGCGACGTTTGCAAGCTTGCTTGGTAACTGTTATTATAGGAGAATTCAACCAAGTGCAAGTGTTCTTCCCATGACCCGCCAAAGTCAAGAATACATGCCCGCAACAAATCTTCCATTATACGGTTCACTCTCTCAGTTTGGCCATTTGTTTGAGGATGATATGCAGTGCTCAGATTTAATGTTTTCCCCAGCTCCTCTTGGAATGCTTCCCAAAATTTACTAGCAAATATCTGGTCACGGTCACTAACAACGCTACTGGGAACTCCATGTAGTCGGACAATTTCTTTAAAATAAATTTCGCCAAACTTTGAGCTGTTCTAGTTGATTTGACAGGAATAAAATGGGCAGACTTCGTGAAACGTTCTACGATCACCCAATTATTGTCATTACCCTTCCTGGTTTGGGGCAAGACATCAATAAAATCCATGGAGATTTGATCCCACTTCCAACTTGGAACTTCTAGTGGTTGTAACAATATGGAAGGTTTCTGCTGATCACTCTTGACTTGTTGGCAAGTAGAACGCCTGCTGACATAAATGGAAATGTCTCTTTTCGAGGATTTCCACCAGAATGTGCGCTTGAGATCATGATACATCTTATTCACCTCTAGTTGAATACAAAGCTTGGATTTGTGACATTCATCCATTACTTCTCATCTAAGCTCAGGGATATTTGGGGCACAGATTCGTCCTTTTAACCTCAGAACTCCTTTGTTATCTATTTGGAAACTCGAGGGTTCGCCTTCCTGAACTCTTTTACTAATTCTCAGAATAAAATTCATCATCCTTCTCAAGATCAGAGATTTTATCAATCATTGAAGGTGTAATGATGAGATTGGTGATGATGAGATTGACAGCGACCGCATTCTTCTTGCTGAGCGCATCGGCTACAACATTGGCTTTCCCTGGAGTATACAAGATGTCCAGGTCATAGGCTGCGAGAAATTCTAACCAACGTTGCTGCCTCAAATTCAAGTCCCTTTAGGTGAATATATACTTCAAGGATTTATGATCTGTGTACAATTCGAACTTATCACCCAAAAGATAGTATCTCTATACTTTTAAAGCAAACACGATGGCCAATAACTCAAGATCGTGAGTAGGATATCTCTTCTCATGTGGCTTCAATTGACGGCTAGCATAAGCAACTACTTTGTCTCTTTGCATTAATACCGCACCAATACCTTCGATAGAAGCATCTTTCCAGACTTTCAAATCTTGATTTCCATCAATAATGGTCAACACGGGAGCAGTGGTCAACCTCAATTTCAAGTGTTGGAAAGCTGCCTCACATTCAGGTGTCCAATTAAACTTCATGTGCTTCTTTGTAAGCTTCGTTAATGGACAAGATAGTTTTGAAAAATCCTTAACGAATTTCCGATAATATCCATCTAATCCTAGGAAACTTCTGACTTCTGTAGGAGTGTTAGACCGCTTCCAATCTTGAATAGCTGTGATCTTACTGGGATCTACTGAAATTCCTTCCTTCGATACTACATGACCGAAGAACTTCACTTCTTCTTGCCAGAATACACATTTAGAAAATTAGGCTTTAATACATTCTTTCTTAAAATCTCCAAAACTTGTTCCAAATGCTTTTCATGCTCAGTAGTGGATTTAGAGAAGACTAGGATATCATCGATGAAAACCAGCACAAATTTATTTAGGACATCACGGAATACTCGATTCATTAAATCGACAAAGTAAGATGGAGCATTACATAAGCCGAATGGAATTACTAACCATTCATAAAATATGTCTGGGCCTCCGAAAGCTGTCAAAGGAATACACTCTTCAACAATACACAGTTGATGAAAACCTATAGCTAGGTCCATTTCAGATAATACTTTCGCTCCATCCAACTGATCCAACAAATCATCTATACGAGGCAATGGGTATTTATTTTTTAGCGTCTATTTGTTGAGGTCTCGGTAATCCACACACAGCCTGAGCGTACCGTCTGACTTTGGAACAAACACTACTGCTGCTCCCCAATTTGAAAAGCTAGGCCTGATCAGACCCTTCCATAATAGTTGTTTAGTTTGATTTCCTAGTTCTTCTTTCTCTTTCCATGTCAATCTTCGAATAGGATGTACCACTGGCCTTGCATTCAGAACTAAATCAATCCTGAAGTCGATTTCTCTTCGTGGAGGTAAGCTGTCAACTTCTTTGAACACATCTGCATAATTCTTAACAACTAGAATATCTTCAATGGCAGTGGGAGAAACCTCAATAGCAGCCCAAAATTCCTTTCTGTCTGAATCTGAGCCTACACAGGGTATAAGAAAATTAGTAAGCTTAGTTTTAACTTTAGCCACTCTTTCTGCACAGTTAACCTCGGCTTTATGTTTAGTTAGCCAATCCAACCCAAGAATAATATCAATTTCATAAAAATCCATGACGATCAAGGTACAAGGAAATTGATAATGGGAAAAAGAGATGGGCACTTTACAATACACTTCGAGAATAAGAGATCCTCCTATCGGATTATGAACTCTAACCGATTCCTTAAGGTTTCTTAGTTTTAACTTCAACTTCTTAACCGTATTGCTTGAGATAAAGCTTTTTGACGCGCCCGTATCAAACAATATTTTAACAGGTATATTGTTGATAGTGAGGGCGCCTTCTAAAAGATCTGGCCTTTGCTGACTAGCCGAGGTTGTTAGAGTTTCTGCTGCTTTATTTATATGATCTACTTTGGTCCCTTTTAAAAGCTGGCAATCTTTGGCGAGATGACCAGACTGATGGCAATTATTGTACCCCCTTCTCTCTTGAAACTTCTTGTTGGATTTAGGTCCATCCCCTTTTTGTTTCTTTACAGATCTAAAATTTATCGCCAAATGTCCTTGCCTATTGCAGTTAGAGCATGTGGCAGTCTTTAACGGTTGTTTCCCCGATCTAGCTCTTTTCTTATTGACTTTCGACTTCTTACTGTCCTCAGACTTTGTACTTGCCTCAGGGCTATTGGTTTCAAACATCCTTTTGCTGCTAGAGCTGCCTTCTTCTTCATCTTCCCAACCATGTTGCTTATCATTATACTCATAGCGGTAAGCCATTTGTTTCATTTCAGAGAATGGGAGATTCACATGAGCAACTACTCTACCTTTGTATTTCTTTCATAATCCTTTGATAAACCTCAGATTCTTCCTTGTAGGATCTTGAATTATTTCCGGGGAAAAGCGAGAAAGTTCATTGAATTTATTCTGATATTCTTGGATGGTGATATCTCGTTGTTTTAGATTGTAAAACTCATCATATAGTCGCTCAGTTGCTTCTGGAGGAATAAATCTTTCTTTGAACATTTCTTTAAATCTGTCCAAGGTAATATTACCTTCTGGATATTCCTTAGTAACAATTTCCCACCAGATTAGAGCTTTGTCTTTGAGTGCCCAAGATGCCAGTAATCTTTTCTGATCATCCCTCATCTTTAAGTCTTGAAAGATTCTCTCAGCAGAACGCATTCATGCCTGTGTTTCAATAACGGATTCTTTGCCCGAGAATTGTACTCCACCCAGATTTCGATACTTCATTACTAGAGCATCTAGATCTGGTTGTGGGAGCTCGATTGGCTCACTAGATTGTCGAACCATAGAACTACTCCTCTGTTTCTGCCACTCATTTTCTACTATGTCTGCAAATAGCAGACAAAGAGTCAGGCCAACAGAATAGATATTGTAAGCATAGAGACATGTATTTAAATGTAAATGAATCTATGGGTGGTGTGTTTTATTTTGTTATACTCATTCTAGGACATTAGTAGTCCTATCTATGATGAGTTATTCATTTTCGAATACTGTTGATTCCACTTCTGTCCAGTTTATTTATATGTCATATTCCGAACTAAGTTTAACCAAAGCCCCGATACCAATTGTGATGACCCCAAACTCCCGTAGTACGAAAGCAAGGATAATCATTGGAATATAACCCATAAACAATAACAGTAGGACATAAATATAGAATTACAGCAGATAATGTACATCAAATTACACTGGGAATAATATGTCATCAGAGTTACACAATATAATAGGATCATACTTAGAACATATTACAGTTTTCAACTAAATATAAAATGTCTATAGCATAATCAAACATAATATACTAAATGCAGTCTGAACAGAAAAATAGAAATGATATGATCCATCTTCAACTCCATAGCTATCCAGAATGAATCTGCTAAAACCTGTATACAAGGCTGCGCGTGTGGAAAAGAGAGCACCTGAGTTTGCAAAGTAAAAACAAACTACGAGTCAGTCATGGGACTGGTATTAGAAATCTTACTTAACCTATTTAATAATAAGGCTAATCACTGGACCATGCCGCTAACGTGGAACGGGTTTACTCCATTGGATTGCCAGTGCATAAATAAAGTAAATCGTTAAACAACGCAGTGCTTTTTAGAAAAATGAAACCATTATAATACTCAAGTCCCATCACACAATGCAACGCAAATCGGAGGATAGAGTTTTACCTTATAACGGTCAAAAATTCTTGATACGATAAAACAAATTTGATATTATTATTAGTCTATATGCATTTCAAAAAACATTTCAATCATGATATATCAATCATAGAAGGCATAGCTACCATATACTATGTCGCCGTATATAGGTCTACAATCAAAAACGTATGGGTCGGATAGGAAGTTTGATTTCCATTATGAACCATGACAAGAGATAGTCCTTACCGAATTCGAGACACTCTAGCCCGTGCCCAGGAACAGAACGCATCGTCCCTTTTATCCACAGGGTCGGTCCACAACTAATGTTAGTGGATTATACAAAATTCCTGAACAATATGTCTCCCCATCCTATGGGGCGTAAATAGAGCCACTAGAGACTCAATATCCGAGGTACCTCACTTTCCATCATCAACATAAGTAAAAATATCTGGGCTTGTAAAACCCAGACACCACTTCTAGCTAGAAAGAAACGCATGTTCTCCCTGGGTCCTTCTCCCGTTTCTGGTTCATGCCAGGGTGCGAGGCTCGCGAAGCAACGCTATATACAAAGCTATGCTACAATAAAGCTGTGATTTGATCATCAACCACAAGGCTTTGCTTTTCAACAATAAGCCTTGATCATTTGCATCTTGGAATTCCACACTGACAATTTACGCCATGCGATCGACAACTATTAATATATAACCTCTGAGCTCCTACGTCTCAGAGAAGGATGTTAAGCAAGAGGATAAATTCTCCGCCACCAAATAGATATATATTAATTAGAAATCAATCAGCACAGAATAAAATCCGATGTCAGTCATACATCCATTTACAAGTCCGTTCTAGGTCTGAACGAAACCAGAGGCACCTTATTCCGCATCCCATGTGTACAATAAAGAGGAGAGGTGTCGCTAATCCGGACAATCAACAAGTACGTCTGGACAACTACCACTGTAACCCTTTCCTAGGACAAAATCAGTCCAGGGCATCAGTAGTCATCCATTCGATGTGAAAATCACAGGTCTTCAATCACCATCTTCAAATCTTTGACTTCAAATTGTCGCATAATTATTTGAAATGAGAGTTAACTCGGACTTTTCAAATAGTTCTCGAATATATATAATTTAAATCAATTCTTTACATTCCATATCGTTTATAATCTTTTATAACGATTTATCGTTATTTTTATTTATTTAAAAATAGCTATTTTAAAGGGGATTGTTAAAGGGACTCTACATTTGTTTAAGGGGAAGATAATTTTAAGGGGTCTCCAGCATAAGTTTTTTTGTTAAGGGGGGTCTGGTTTATTTTAAAAAGAAATGAAAAAGAGACCTAATTACCCCTAGCTCATCACTTATGTTAAACCCTAACTTAATAAATTTGGCGCTAGTAATAAACGTTCAAATTACTAAACATCTGAATTATATAAATTTGATACAACATATTATATCAAAAAATTTGTTTCTTCATTTATTTTAAATTAACCATATCAATTTAAATATAAACTGCAATTCATTACCTAATCCGACATCTTCTGATCACCATGGAACTCTCTTGTGTTTCCATTGCATTAACTATATCCATTTTTTATTTTCATGTGCAAACATTAATTAAGGTTTAGGTTTTATGGTTTATATTAATGAGGATTTCAAGAGGTTAATATTAGAATTTTAATTTATATGTTTAAGTGGGGGCTAATTTATTTTGTCCTCCCCATAACAATTATACAACAAATAAAAATTGGTCCTCCCCTTAACAAAATGTGGAGTCCCTTTAACAATCCCCATTTTTAATAAAACGGCGCATCAAGTCATTACATGGCCCTGGTGCTGTTTTCACCAAAATTTGATTTACACATTTCTCAAAATCTAACCATTGGATCTTGGCAAATTTTATATCGTTGGAAAGATCTTTCCAAAACTAACCCAAAGGTTCTAGTTTTGGGAAAATTCGACGGTCGGATCTCTCGTTATAATCGTTTCGAGTTACGATTTCAAATCGCGAACTACAGCATCGCGATTCGTTTTATTTTAATTTATATTTATATATAAATATAAATCGTTTGACGATTTCAATACCATTTTTAATTCAGCATTGATTTTTTTTATATATGAAATCATATATTACATTAAAATGTAATTTTTATTGTTGATACAATTTCTTCCAACATTGATCTTTTGTATGATTCATATATTACGTAAAAATGTAATATATTTTATCCTTCGTTTATTATATTAAAAATGAAATCTTTTATTCATTTCTTTTGATTACCTAAAAATGTAATTTTTTTTATTTTTTTCTTTTGATTACATTAAAAATGTAGTCTTTATCCTATATATTATTACATTGAAAAATGTAACTTTTTATTTCAATATATGATTACATTGAAAAATGTAACTTTTAATTCCAATATATGATTACATTGAAAAATGTAACTTTTAATTCCAATATATGATTACATTGAAAAATGTAACTTTTTATTCCATTCTTTATTTACATATTGTTATCCATTAAAAATATGAGTTTAATATGTCGTATTTAACCATGCCGTTATTTGTCAAGTCATAAGCATCAAGTCGTTCCAATGCCATGTCATGAGAAAAGGAAGGAACCATGCCGTCTTTATGGCGTTAAGAGGAAGCTAAAGCGATTTATAGTCATGCCACTCTAATGTAATGACATAAGATAAGGTTGAGATTCATGTCGGCCTTAAACCATGTCGTGAGAGTTAGGTCAGGATCAGGAAATGCATCGTGTCGTCCATCCTCCATGTCGTTCAGCGACACAAAGAATAGGCTGCTACTGAAGATCCCGATACGAACCATGTCGTGACCTACTTATGCCTCAAGATATGAAAGCCAAGCCGTTAAAATCATGTTGCAAAGGAAGAGGTTCATCCATACCACCTCAGGTCGCTTGCAATCATATTGTGTCCTTCCAGATCGTGCTCCATCCATAACGTCAAAGTTAAGTCGTCATGTGATATGGCACTGTGACATGCCACAAGCCCAAGACGTAAAGAAACATAAGGTCACACGACATGAATCATGTCGTCCATCCTCCATGTCGTTCAGCGACATATAGGGCCAGCCGCTGTTCAAAGTCTGAAGCTAAACCATGTCACCTCCAACTAATGTCAAATCACGCGAACAGTACGAGCCATGATAAGGAAGGTCATGTCGGGTCGCAAGCTTAAGGAACTAGGGGGTTAACCCGACAAGCGACATGAGTCATGTCGTAAACGACATAAGTTATAGCGAGAATCCGAGTCATGTCAGTCGCGACATGAATCATGGCGTTTTTCTTCATAATTACGAAACTGCCATCTGATCTGAAGATCACCTATAAATACCCCTTATAATTCATTTGGAAGGGGGGACCGAAAATTCATTCTCACGAGGAGACTCCATCAAATTCAAAGCTCTTCTACAACTTCTCTAATGGCTTCTATGAATTCATCAACACCTTTCTAACTTCATGAAGATCAAATCCAAGTCAATGATCATGAGAGCTTTCTATAATTGGATCTAAGTACCTTCAATCTCATTCAAGCTACAAGATAAATCTCTCAAACATCATTCAAAAGATCTCTAATCCTCTTTAAAGCCTAAATCGAATGCTAATTCATTATGAAATCTATGAAGATCATGAGAAAGGATCAAAGCACACAAGTGATTGAAGATTCATTACCAAGCTAAATTTCTTCCCCTTTCTTCACCAAATTTAAGAGAAGTTAAGTCATAAGTAGAGTTAGGAGAGAGAAATGATTGTAATGAGGGAAAATTCATATGTTGTAAGCTCGAACATTATAATGAGAATTGATTGAAAGTGGATATAGATTCATATAGAATCGAACCACTATTAAATTTCCTTTGTGTTCTTACTTGCTTATTTTAGCAATTACGTGGTCCCAAATTCTTACCAAATCAGTGAAGTGTAACTTTTACACTCTTGGTGTTTGATCCCAAATTTGGAGCAAACATTTGGCACCCACCGTGGGCCCCGGATTGCCAATCAATTTCTCGCTCTCTCACAAGGTAGAAGGCCTTGCATTGGATTTCTGAATACACTCCAATCATCTAATTTGTCCGAATTGAGATACTTACCTCTAAAGTTATGGGTAATCCAGGTAGACCATCAAAGAAAGTTACAAGTAAAAGCATCGAAGATGTCGATAATGCCACTAACACAGAAAATACACCACCTACTAATCAGGTTGAAGTCGGTGAAAGTTCTAAAGCCGGAATTGCCATAACAAGGAGGGAATTGGATGAAGTGGAAGCATGACTGACGAATCGAATTGATATTGCGAACGAGGCCATGATGAAGAAGCTTGAAATCATGTTCGCCATGCAAGCCACAATGGCCAAAGTCACCATGAGTGCAAGCCGTCTCAAAACTACTAAAACCACAAGAACGGAAGATACTGGATCTTCTTCCTCGAGCCCGAATAAAGGAATTCTGTCCAGAAGGTTGCAAATCCTAGTCATAAGGGAATGAAGCCACCTACTCATAACCAATCTGGAGAAGCAACTCCTCAACAAGCGTATGGTTCCACCAAAGGAGCACTTCCCCATGCGGGAGGTCCAGGGCCTCGGAATCTAAACCGCGATCGTTTGCGTAGGTAAACATCCGGTAAAGAGGAAGGCGTCCGCCCCATGGACCAACTCAATGAGGAGGAGCAAATATTCGGAATGGTACGGAAGATCATGAATGGGAGCCAGAAAAAGGTGGACGATGAAAAGGAATGGGGATTTGCTCCTACAAAAACCCACTTACAGAAGAAAAAAAATGGCGCCATATCCAAATAAATTCAAACCCCCAGTTGTGCAAGCCTATAATGGAACTGGCGATCCCAACGTGTTCCTATTCAAATACGTTCAGCAAATGGATGGGGCACGTGCTACTGACGAGCTCAAATATTTATACTTCCCTACTTACTTGGAGGGAGTAGTTTCAAGCTGTTTCACAAAACTCCCGCCATAGTTTGTAGACGACTTTGCCACCTTGGCCAAGTTATTAAGACAGCAATTCAGGCTTCAAGCGACTAAGGTGCGTGATGTGATGGAACTGAATGAGTTGGAGCAAGGGCCAGGGGAGTCTATTAAAAACTACCTTTCTCGTTTTAACACAGCTGCGGCTGAAGTTGGAAACTATGAGCCACGTTTGTCATTGATGGCTCTAAAAGGAGGTATAAGTAAAAAGACCAAACTCGGGCGGTGGATCAAGAAGAAGAAGCCTGCCACTCTCGAAGTGCTATTTGACAAGGCAGAGGAATATATGGGCATGGATGAGGATCCGACCTATACAATGGAAGATACATAAAATAAGGAGCCATCAGAAAAGAGAGACGTAAACGTGCAAGGAGGACAGAAAACACCGGAGGAAATCAGAAAAGGGAGAATGAAGGGAAAGATGGTCAAAACAACAAAAAGCTTCGTTTCTTCAAGAACTCCGAAATGACTCCTCTCAACGATACCATACAGAACATTTATATGGCGAACAAAGACACTGAAGAGTACCCAGAGCCCGGGAAGTTAAGAGTCACTGACAACACAATAAAGTCCGGCAGGTTCTGCGAATTTCACAACTAGCCGGGGCATAGCACGAATGAATGTAGACATTTGAAAAGCCTAATTAAAGAACTGATAAGGAAAAACAGGCATCAACAGTACACAAAGAACTCCCAGAATGCTAAGGGAACTCAAGACCAAGGAGCCTCTACAGGACAGCCTAAACAGAATGAGAACGCTTCGATTGCTGCTATACCAAGGATGATCATAAACACCGTTTCAGGAGGCCCCTTCCCGGTTGGGAAAAGCTGGGGGGATATGGTGAAGTACGCTCATGAGGTGAAGGAATTTTTGAAAAAAGGTGAACTCATGAACATAGACGAAGTTTTATCGGCAAAAGTACCAAGAATCCTACGAGACAACATTACATTTAAAGACGAAGATCCGACTGGGATCATAACACCTACAGAGAATCCAATGGTGATAACCGTTGGTCTTGGCCCAGCTATAGTTAGAAGGGTGTTTAGTCGATAGCGGAGCATCAGTTGATATTCTCTTCTTTAGCGCATTCCATAGGATGAAGCTTTCCATGGGCGACGTAAAAGCCTGTCAGAACAAGGTCCATGGATTCACTGGTCAAGCTATTCAACCAATTGGTGTCATCAGTCTACTGGTGGAGCTTGGAGAAGGAGAGCAGAAAGTCGCACTGGTACAGGACTTTGTTATAATTGATGAAACCTCTGCTTACAATGCCTTCCCAGGAATACCTACTCTCGCAGCATTCAGAATAACTATGGCTCTGTGGCGCCTTACTATGAAATTTCCAATGGGGAATGGTGTTAGCATAATTATAGGTGATCAACAAGCAGCAAGAAAGTGTTATTTGGTCGAATTGGAAGAGGCAAGGAAGAAGGAATTGAAGAAGGATGTAGAGCCGCCGCTCCGCATCCAAAAAACCCTCTTATAGCAATTAAAGCAAAACCCCCATACTGTTGAGCACAGTGGTGCTTGGAAGGCAATCGATCCAAGGAAAAACAGTATGTGGGAAAATAAAGCAGCACCGGCTGAAGGTACTATCCCCATTCCAATATCCGACAAGAACCCTAACCAGGTCTTAAAGATAGGATCTCGGCTAGGTATGAAGCTGCAAATAGAATTAATCTTGTTTTTGCAAGCAAACTTAGATGTATTTGCCTGGGAACACTCAGATATGTGTGCAATCCCACCGAATGTAATTGTTCACAAGTTGAATATAAATCAAAAGTTAACTCCTATGAAACAAAAAAGACGAATCCAGGGATTTGAAAGATCCGAGGCTCTAAAAGAAGAAGTAGATAGGTTGCTCAAAAATAATTTTATACGAGAATCTGCATATCCAGATTGGGTTTCGAACCTAGTGCTTGTCAGAAAGTCCAATGGAAAGTGGAGAGTGTGTATAGATTATTCAAATCTTAATAAAGCGTGCCCAAAAGACAGTTTTCCTTTGCCCCGAATTGACCAACTCATAGATGCAACAGCAGGGCATGGGTTACTATCTTTCATGGACGCATATTCCGAATATAATAAAATTATGATGCACAAGCCAGACAAAGAGAACACGAGTTTCATAATGGATAGAGGACTATACTGCTATAAAGTCATGCCATTTCGACTGAAAAAAGCAGGAGCAACTTACCAACGTCTTGTAAACTCCATGTTTAAATCTCAGATAGGGAATACAATGGAAGTATATGTAGACGATATGCTAGTCAAATCAAAGAAGGTCGAAGATCATCTCGAGCATCTGGCAGAAATGTTTCACATACTCAGGAAGTGCGGGATGAAACTAAACCCATTAAAATGTTCATTCGGAGTCTCTTCGGGGAAATTTCTTGGATTTATCATCAATGCTAGGGGCATCGAAGCGAATCCCTCTCAAATTGCAGCTTTAAGGGAAATGTGGGCCCCAAGGAAAAAAAAGAAGCTCCAAAGCTTAAATGGAAAGGTAGTCGCACTGAACCGGTTCGTTTCCAAAGCAAAGGATCGATGTATTTCGCTTTTCGATGCTTTGAAAAAAGGGAAGAAGGATTTCCAGTGGAACTCAGAGTGCCAGGAGGCTTTCGAGGAATTGATAAGACATATGGAATCACCGCCAATGTTATCGAAACCTAAGGATGGGGAGGATCTATTTTTATGTCTAGCAGTTTCATCACATGCCATGAGTGCAACACTAAATCCAAGAAGAAACAGGAGTGCAGTTTCCGGTATATTACATTAGTAAGAGGCTCGCCGGGGCAGAGCTAAATTACCCTAAACTAGAGAAGCTCACATATTGCCTCAAAAAAGCTAAGACCGTATTTCCAATCTCATCCTGTCAAGGTCCTCACCGATCAACCGTTAAGGCAAATCCTCTTTCGCCCAGAAACTTCAGGAAGGCTACTGAAATGTAACATTGAGCTAAGTCAATATGACATCACTTACCATCCTCGATGAGCCATCAATGGCCAAACCCTAGCATATTTTATTGCTGAGTTTACAAACAGGGGAAAGAGGTTAAGGAACTAGCAGAAACAGAGATTTCTTGGAAACTATACTTTGATGGATCTAGAAATGACCACTGTTCAGTGGCTGGAATCGCCTTAGAAACCCCAGAAGGTTACTCTTTATACTATGCCTTGAGATTGGAATTTCGATCAGCCAATAATGAGGCCGAATATGAAGTATTAATAACAAGGTTAAAGCTGACAAAAGTGCTAAACCTAAAAACTTTATAGATTCTCAGCGACTCTCGGTTGGTGGTAGGTCAAGTACGCAAGGAGTTCCAAACCAAAATAGGAAACCTCCCTTCTTATCTAATCAAAGCTATGGAACTTCTAAATAACCTTGACTACTATGTTATATCTCACATCCCAAGAGAACAAAACTCAGAAGCAGATTCTATTGCCAAGTATGCTAGTTCATCAGACGCTCAGCTGCAGGGTCTAATCCCCATCGAAGTTCTTTCTACCCCAACTATTGAGGAAGCGAGTGTTGACTGGATAATGGAAACCGTTGAATAACCTACATCGTGGATGACTCCAATCAATGAAAATATCCTCAATGGGACACTACCTGAAGAGCAAAAAACAAAATGAAGATATTGCGCAAGGCCCCTTTGTACCTCGTCCAAGACAGAAGGCTGTACCGGTGGGGATTATCCATGCCATTGCTGCGATGTGTGACCATGAAGGAATCTAAAGCAATTTTGGCAGAGTTGCACGAGGGTGAATGCGGAGGACACACCGGCGGTCAAACGTTAGCTAAGAAGGTTCTGCGTTATGGCTATTTCTGGCCTGATGTAGATATAGATGCCATTACTTATGTAAAGAAGTGTGACAGATGCCAGAGATTCGCTAAGATTCCAAGAGCACCTCCCACAGAAATAGCTCAAATGGTCAGCTCCTAAAGAAATTTTGGCAGAGTTGCATGAGGGTGAATGCAAAGGACACACCGGCGGTTAAACGTTAGCCAAGAAGGTTCTGCGATATGGATATTTCTGGCCTGATGTAAATCTAGATGCCATGACTTATGTAAAGAAGTGTGACAGATGCCAGAGATTCGCAAATATTCCAAGAGCACCTCCAACAGAACTAGCTCAAATGGTCAGCTCATGGCCATTTGCAGTCTGGGGCATAGATTTGATTGGGATATTACCTACCGCAAAAGCAAATTTGAGAAACGCTATAGTAGCTGGTGACTACTTCACCAAATGGGCTGAAGCATAACCTTTGGCTACTACCACATCAAAGAAAGTGATCAATTTTGTTTCAAAAAACATCATTTGCAGGTTTGGAGTGCCACAAAAGATCATCAACGATAATGGAACCTAGTTTGAAAGCAACGAATTCCTGGACTTCTGTGCTAAATATAAGATCAAAAAGAGCTTTGCAGCCGTGACTCATCCGCAAGAAAATGGTTAAGTGGAAGCCATCAACAAAATACCAAAGTCAACCATCAAGAAGCGTCTCGAAAAAGCCAAAGGCAACTGGGTCGATGAACTACCTTTTGCATTATGGGCGTACTGGACGACACATAAAACTGCCACAGGGCACACCCCATTCTCACTCGCATTCGGGTCGAAAGCTATGATCCCAGTGGAACTGGAAGTACCAACTCACCACAGAATCTATTTCAACCAGAAGCAGAATGAAGAACTGCAATTGGAAGCAATTGATTTACTTAAGGAAAAGAGAAAAGAAGCAGAGCTCAGGATAACAGTCCATCAATGGAAAGTAGCCAGATATTTCAATGCAAAAGTCAAACAAAGAACTTTTCAAGTAGAGGACCTCGTCCTGAAGAGAATTATGACAGGAACCGGGGTATTCGAACCCAGTTGGGAGGGACCATACATGATAAGCCAGAAATTTGCAGATGGCACTTTTGAGCTAAAAACAATGGACGGAATCGCGCTCCCTCGAGCATGGAATAGCATTAATCTTCGCCGTTACTTTGTTTGAAGTTTCTTTCACATATTTCGCATCATACATACATCATGAATTGTAAATAAATCATGCATTGTGACTGTCATTGCAAAGTCTGTACAAATTAGTGAAAGAAATTACTTTACCTGTCTAAAAATTGTAAATTTGCAAGTTTTTAATTTCAAGCTGCTAACATCGATTTTAATTACAGGCTTTTTAAGCAAACAAAAATGCATTGAGAACCAAATAGGGCTTGAGGAATGCTATAGCACATCCCCCGACAAGGAGAAATTCAAGCACGTGTTGCTTAATACTCAAACATTTATACACTTTTGCTACAGAGGGTGTGAAGTGCAAAAACATAGATAAGGGGCATCAAGAACTATGAACCCAAATTATGGATCAAGTTTTGAATCTCACCCTAGGGGCACTTTCTTAATAATAGAGTTCAAAGCCCCAGTTTTGACAAGTCACAACCAGAAACTGATAGATAAACTAGCGTCAGTCACTTGAAACAATGCGATGGTAAACCCAAGATCTCCCCGAGGGGCACCCGGTTCATCGCCGATGCCATTAAGATATGGCTGGATAGCGATACAAACACCGGGCTTCTAAACTTAAGGCCTCCACGAGGGGAACCTGGTTCATCGTCGATGCCATTAAGATATGGATGGATAGCGATACAAACACCAAGCTTCTAAACCAAAGACCTTCCCGAGGGGCACCCGGTTCATCGCCGATGCCATTAAGATATGGCTGGATAGCGATACAAACACCGGGCTTCTAAACCAAAGACCTCCCCGAGGGGCCCTTGGTTCATCCCCGATGCCATTAAGATATGGCTGGATAGCGATACAAACACCGGGCTTCTAAACCAAAGACCTCCCCGAGGGGCACCCGGTTCATCGCCGATGCCATTAAGATATGGTTGGATAGCGATACAAACACCGGGCTTCTAAACCAAAGACCTCCCCGAAGGGCACCTGGTTTATCTCCTATGCCATTAAGATATGGCTGGATAGCGATAAAAACCCGGGCTTCCAAACCAAAGACCTCCCCCAGGGGCACTCGGTTCATCGCCGATGCCATTAAGATATGGCTGGATAGCGATACAAACACCGGGCTTATAAACCAAAGACCTCCCTGAGGGGCACCCGGTTCATTGCCGATGCCATTAAGATATGGCTGGATAGCGATACAGACACTGGGCTTCTAAACCAAAGACCTCCCCGAGGGGCAACCGGTTCATCGCCAATGCCATAAAGATATGGCTGGATAGCGGTACAAACATAGGGTTTTTAGAGACCTCTTCGGAGGCATCCGTTTAGATGCTAGATCTTCCAAATCCAGCTATTGATTCTGGGTCTTCTAAACCCAATTACTGACGGACCCAAAGACCTCTCCGGAGGCGTCCGATAAGTTCAACAAGTGTTTGAGTTTTTCAAACTCAACGAACAACGGATCAAAGACCCATTCGAGGGCATCTGATCATAAGCTGGATCTTCCAAATTCGGTTAGTGACGGAACTAAAGACTTTCCTCAAAGAAATCTGATAAATCCTACAAGTAACTAACCCGCTCAGTTACCAGGAATAACAGATTTCTCTATTTTGAGTATAAATATCATGCCTGATTTTCAAAATTTTGAAGCCAATTGTGGTATGGGGCATTACCATCACAATAATGAAATTTAATAGCGCTCTCTTAAACATACCACAATCTGGCCACAATTTTATGAAAAACCGACATTAGATCGTTCCAACCAACAAAACTGGATTTTATGGAATGAATGAGATCCAATAAAATCCAGTAAAGTTCGTTGGATTAGCTCAGCCTGTCATAACAAACAATTTGTGATGCAGAACCAATATTGCAAATATAAAACAGGCAGGAAATGCGAAGTAAAGAAGTACAGTGACATTAAGAGCAAAAACTTAAAGCGTGAAAAGCAGGACACAATTTCCTGACAGGAAAGCAGAACTATATCATAAATCATAGGTTAAAGTGCAGAATATCGGACAACAGAGTGCATAAAGATGACAAGTACAAGAGTAATAAGCGGGGACCGGCGCCCGCATATACAACCGGCCTGAATACAACACACAAAAGAAAGTAATTAACAACCAAGTTGAACAACTACTAAGCATGATCATTTCTTCTTGTCACTTGATCTCAAAGCTGGCTTGTTAAGTAAAGGTGGAGGGGTCTCTCTTCCAAGTTACTCTGATTCTCTTGGGAAGAAAAAACGGTAGCCTCCATCTCCTTCTTCTTCCTCTTCTTCTTAGGTAATGAGGACTTGGCAAACTTCTTTCCTTTCTCCTTGGTAGTTACCCGGGGACTATCATCTGCAAGATCGTCACTAAGGCTATAGTCAACAACATCCAAATCTGAGAAGGCAGCGATCTTTGCATCCTGTGACCCAGGGGCTGTAATAAGCATGGGTGTGTTACTAGGAGGTGGGGGAGTAATGACAGAAGTAAGCGGAAAAGTTTTCAATGGTGAGTCAACCCTAATATCTCCTGTTGTCATTGCATTGCCTATGGCAGGAGAAGACAGGGTGAAATTGAATTCACAATATGGAAACATTGAGCATAATAAGCAAGGGACCCAGGTGAATCGAAAATGGACTCTAAGCACAGCAAGGTAAAGTTAGTTTCAATTTTACCTGTATCTAGAAGATTCACCGAGGGATCCCTATGCTCGATTCTCTAGTGATCGGGATTGTCATCATCAGCCTCATCATTTTCACCATGCTTATTAGCAATATCCTCTTTATTAATGTCCCCCTCAATGGTGACATTTTTATCTTTAGGAGCATCAACTGGGTTAGCTAATGTCTGTGAGCTAGAAGCTTCAAAGGCTGAGGGATCAACAAGTAGGTTGACATCTGGTTGAGTGTGAACTTTCTCACCAGAAGTACCAGTCCTCTCGTCTATTAGTTGTTCCTTTCCTTCTGCCAAAGCCTTTTTGGACCTGTCATCTAAGAGTTTGTCAATGAGTTCGTCCTCACTACAACCATCACTGTTAACCTCAAGCACTCGCTCCCAAACAAGCGCCAAAGTACATGAAAAACTATCCACTAGGTAATGCAAGCTCCCATGGCTCATGAAACTGTATACATAAAAGCAGAACATATCATCATCAGCTTCGTCCATAGCTTGTTTGTGAGTTTCTTCTGCAATTATCTTGTCCTTCTCAAGAGATTCGACCTTGGCCACCAGTTTCTGGTTAGAAGACTTCAGAGATTTTACCTCCTTTCAAAGATTAGCGGCATCCTCCCTATATTGTTTGGAAAAATCCTTCTCTACAGCCAATTCGGCATCAACATTGCGCTTGGCAGCTATGGTATCTTTTTCTCTTTGTTTGGAAGCCTCGAGTTCTTCCCAAAGCTTTTTAATCTCATTGTCTGATGCCTCTAACTCTGCGACTCTTTTATTAAGAACTGCGATAGTAGCATCATGATCATCTAAACCTTCTCCCGTTTGACTTTATCATCCTCCAACTCGGCAATTTTTGTAAGATGAGAATCATGGCGCTTTTAGAGGTCATCACCAAGTTTCTCCCATCCACGCAACTTTTGATAAAAGATACCTCTCACGTTGTTCCATTTGGTCTCAAGTTGACTATTAGCAGTATTGAACTGTGTGTGTTTGACTTATAACCGCATCCACCTCTTTAAGAAAATCATCAGCGTCGGTTATACTTACTCCATGATCAAAGTAAAGCCCTTTCAAGTTCCAACCCAGGAGCTTTTCGGTAAAGGAGATGCTCGTCGAGCTAGGAGTATGTCGAGGTTTATTAATGATTGAATGGATTTCCACTGAAGGACCAGGAGGGCCAGAGGATGAAGGAAGTCGGGGTTTAATAGGCAGCTTCTCTACTCGGGAATGCTTATAAGAACCATCCCTTTCTCGTTTCCTCCCTCGCCCCCCTTCATTGGGAGTGTCTTCCCTTAGCTAACCGCGTCTCCTAGCCTCTTCCTCTTCTTCCTCACGTATTTTCTTTCTCTGTTCCTCAGTCAGGACAGATTCCGATCCATGTAAGACTGGGAAGAGGGTTTTGAGGGTGGAGGAGGAGGGGGCTGATCACGGTGATGTGATGATTGCTGAGGTTCGGATCTGTAACACCCCACTTCCGCTAGGGTCACTCGCTAAGGGAATGCCATAACATCGGTGGAGTATTTTTAAGTGAATATAGAACAGAGAAATTACAGCAAGACAGATATAAGTAATACTTGAAAACTTAAAACATCATTTCATTGCCGTAGAAAGTAAAACATGTTTGGTTACATCACAAAACCATAATAAGAGTCAAGTACAAAATATCCATCCTGATAAATAAAAATACATAATCCCAATACATGAACTGATAGCCATAAAAGAAAAGGGTAAGCTGAGCTCTACATCTAGGGTCCAAGCTCCAAGAGAGTAATAAAAGCAGCCTGATCAAAGCCCACTCGTGTTGGGCCCACTCTGAGAACCTGAGGGTTGGGAAAAAGATAAAAACAACGGGGTCAGACATAAGTCTGAGCGAGTCCTATAACTTTAACAATGCAATCATTAAAGTAATTAGGGTATGATATAACTTGGTACGGTGTGACTGGGGATAAATGACTACACTCAGTAGCCAATCAGACTTAGAATGAACTAAGATAACGATAAAGACGCATTTACCCATCCAAGGATAATTACTACACTGCACCACACCAGTCATTCCTACTTAAAGGTTGATCCCTCCCAAGGACTTAGTAAATTTACCCAGTAGTTTCGTGTACCCCTAGCTGACTACATAGGTGCCGCCTGCCCCTATCTCCACTAGGTGTACCCACTACTCCCAAGCGATCGGCTCCCTACCGTAGATACCCGTGCTGGCCCCACAATGGGGTGTATCACTCCCCATAGTGGCAACCCGATACAACAAATGGTGCACGGCTTATATCTACACGATGCAACAACGTCTTACCTACCAGCCCGGGTCCACACACGCATATGAAACCCGTTGGACTTGCGTTGCCACCGCTACCCCGTTTTGGCCTCTTATAGTCAAGCCCAATATGCGTGTCCCGTCCTCGACTTGGGTCGAGCCCACAAAGACACGTTTGGGATATTGGTTGAAATGGGCCCCCACAAGCTACCCACCTAAGTTTGTCATTTCTAGTGTATACCACTTAACCCTTTAATCATGTTTTAATTACATGTTCCACTTTGGTTAAGTATTCTAATCGTATTTTCTATTGCCACCCAAGGCAACCACTAGATTTCCACATGCCACCCAAGGCACCCACTTAACCCCTCATGTCCCTCTACATGCTAATATGGTTAAGTGTTTCTTAATCAATTAATTAAGATCATGACCTCATAAAGACCTCTCACATTAGACCATCTTCCATGACTGTTGGATATGCCGGTTGGGTCCGGGCAGACTTCCGTCATAAAAAGGGTCTAACCTCGTGTCTTTACTTTAATCATGTATTTAATTTATGACTAAGACCTCTCACATTGGGCCAATCATTTGTAGCTGCTGGATTGTCAGTCGGTTCCGGGCAGACTTCCGCTACAAAAGGGTCCAACCTCGTGTCTTAGTTGATTAATTACACCTAATTAATCACCCCCATAATTTGTATTAATTATCCCTAATTAATTACACATTTTTAAGAATATGGGTAGACCTAACTAAATAGGTAAATTCCCAATTACATAGTATGGGTAGACCTAACTTAATAGGTAAATTCCCAACTCCATAATATGGGTAGACCTAACTTAATAGGTAAATTCCCAATTATGTCCATTCATTTTATGTTATGCTTAAGCATACTAACTTTACACATTTTTATTAACATGCATATTAACCCCATCGTTTCCCACGTAATTCGTTCTCATGACATGTCATATAAATGGGGAGTTTCATTATAAATGTGATGGGTTCAATCTTAGCACAACGTTGGCATTTACATGGGTTTAAAAGGTGTCAACTTGCATCACAACATTAAACCCAACTAGGATAAATCATTAACCCAAACTTGCGTATGAACTTGCATATAAACTTGCATATGAACTTGCATATAAACTTGCATATAAACTTGCATATAAACTTGCATATGAGCTTGCATAACATGTCATACATAGAGGCAACCTTGCATATGTTATGCATATCATAAAAAGAGATAAACTTGCATATGAACTTGCATATAAACTTGCATATGAACTTGCATATAAACTTGCATATAAACTTGCATATAAACTTGCATATGAACTTGCATATCATGTCATACATAGAGGCAACCTTGCATATGTTATGCATATCATAAAAAGACAAACTTGCATATGAACTTGCATATAAACTTGCATATGAGTTTGCATAACATGTCATATCATAAAAAGAGACAAACTTGCATATGAACTTATAACATATGACAACCACAACATGCATAAATCCTCATTTACATCCATAGCCTCCTAATATCCTACCCTAATTAGTTTAGCAATTGCTTGCTAAAGGCATAGGAACTCACAAATAACTAATTAGCACTCCAATGAGGAAGATTAAGTTGCTAGAGTGGATTAGAACTTGATTAGAGTTGATTTGAGATGCCAACTTCCTCACAAATTTGGTGGAGGCTCCTTCTAGTTTTGATTTGACGGCATGAGGCCCTTGGATCTATTTTTAGTATGAATTAGGGTAGTGTTAGGGTATATTTATAGATTAGGCAAGTGTTTTAGGCCATTAGATTAACCCTAAATTAGATTAGGACCATCAGATCTCGGAAGCTTCTAGAGAATAGCCCAAAACACAGCCAAACCCTAAAATGGTGCACCAGGGTCAAACCAGAAAGCTATGCAGGTTTCTGGCTCGACACGGGCGCACTTCCCAAGTGCGCCAGTGTAAAAATGTGTTGGCGCACTTCACAAGTGCGCCAGTGCATTTTTGTGTTGGCGCACTTCACAAGTGCACCAGTGCATTCTGGCTTGTTTTCGGTTTTTCTGCCTAACTTCGTTCGTCCATATCTTCTTCATACGGACTCCGATTTTCGAAAACCCAGACTCTATTTCGCGTATTTTTCCGAGACGAACGCAATGGTGCAACCCGTTTCCCCTAATTCCCACATCTGGGATTAGTTATTCTTTAATTTGTGAATGTTAATATTAACTGAAATTCGGGGTGTTACATTCTCCCCTACTTAAAGGATTTCGTCCCCGAAATCTCCAAGATAAGGAGAATGCATCCTACCAACCAAACAACCATCTACTAAACCATCAAACACTGGCATCCATTGTCCTTAAAGTTTCTAATACTGTATGAACATATGCAAAAAGTGTGTGTATATGTTCCCTGTCTAATGCAAAATCAGGCGGTCTACTGATTCAGTTGACCTCCTTAATGCAAACCATGATAGTGCCATGCATCCATTATGTATGCGAGGGAACCCTATCGACACATACAACATCTACATGAGTGCACAATCATTCACCAAAATGCATCATCCATATGATAACACAATCATTATACATCCATAAATATAGCTACCTACACACAATTATATGCAATATGCAATATGAAGTGACTGAGCCGATCTAGTGTCTAGAGTCTGTGTATATGCATCCACGAGCAACCACTAGCAAACACTTGCATCCACATGCATCCATCAACCATAACATGTATCAAACACATGTTCCAACCATAGGTTTATCCTATCTAAAGGTCAAAAGTACTAACGAGAGGACATACTAAAGATAAGGTAAGTACTAGACAAACGATAAAGGAGAAGTTAAAAGACATACCCTCAAAAAGGAATGGGTACAACGAACGCATCTTTGCTTCCGTCTCCCAAGTAGCGTTGCCCTCATCTTCTCCCCATTGTACTTTGACTAGTTGAACCTCTCGATTCCTCAATTTCCTAGTCTCTGACCCAAGGATGCGAGTAGGAGCTCGTCGAATAGTCGCGTCACGCTCTACTTCCACTTCTCTAAGAATGTTCGACTCTATTACCTCTGCGGTCTCACGTAGGCACCTCCTCAAATGTGACACATGGAATACATCATGTACACCACTAAGTCTATCGGGCAACTCCACTCTATATGCCATCCGTCCAATCCTTTCCTTAATAGGAAACGGTCCTACGAACCTTGGTGCTAACTTCCCAACAGATCCAAAGCGAACCACATTTCGTAACGGAGACACTTTGACAAAGACCATGTCCCCAACTTCAAACTCAAGATCCGTCCTCCTCTTGTCCGCATAAGATTTTTGCCTATCCTGTGCTGCTTTCATCCTTCTTCGAATCAAGTCAATCTTCTCAGAAGTCTCCCTAACCATATCAGGCCCAAGCAAGATCTTATCCGTAGATTCCCACCAACATGTAGGTGATCGACAAGGCCTTCCATAAAGAGCTTCGAAAGGAGCCATACCAATACTGGACTGAAAGCTGTTATTATATGCGAACTCCACCAATGGAAGATGCTCTTCCCATGTACCTCCAAAATCTAATATACAAAGCCTCAAAAGGTCTTCTAGGACACGATTCACCCTCTCAGTCTGGCCATCCGTCTGAGGATGATATGCGGTGCTCAGACATAATTGAGTCCCCACTGCTTCCTGCAAACTTTTCCAGAACTCGCTAGTGAAGATAGGATCTCGATCACTCACTATGCTAGAGGGTACCCCATGCAATCGAACTATCTCTCGAAGATATACTGAAGCTAGCCATGGAGCAGTCCTCTTGCTCTTCACAGGCATGAAATGGGTGCTTTTAGTAAGTCTGTCTACCACAACCCAAATTCCCGTATTACCCTTTCTTGATCTGGGTAACCCGTCAATAAAATCCATCGAGACGCTATCCCACTTCCATTGCGGAACTTCCAATGGGTGAAGCAACCCACCTGGTTTCTTTTGCTCCGCTTTCACCTGTTGGCATACCAAGCATCGAGCGACATACTCGGCCACCTCTTTCTTCATACCGGCCCAGAAGAAAACCCGCTTCATGTCTTGGTACATCTTGTCCCCACCGGGATGAATGGTCATCCTAGAACGGTGTGCATCATCAAGAATAGCCTTCCTCAAACCCTCTTCTTGCGGTACACAAAGTCTACCGTCTCTACGCAAGCATCCCCTATCGTCTAGGGTGTACCTACTCAAATGGCTGGACGACTCCCCCCTTATGAGCTTCTCTACCAACTCAACCAACTGTGGGTCGTCCCTCTGTGCTTCTCCAACCCGTCCCAAAAGAGTAGGTCTGACCTCCAAGGATGCTAGCAAACCGGGTATATAGTCAATGGAAGGTCTGAAATCAAACATCGAGATAAATTCCAAGCTTCGTTGTTCCACGAACAATGGACTCAAGGACAACTTTTTTCTGCTTAAGGCGTCCGCCACCACGTTACCCTTGCCAGGAGTATACGCTATCTCGAAATCATAAGATGCTAAGAACTCCATCCACCTTTGCTGTCTCAAATTCAAATCCTTCTGAGAAAACAAGTACTTCAATGATTTGTGGTCAGTGAATAATTCGAATCTCTCACCAAGAAGATAATGGCGCCAAATCTTAAGCACAAAAACAATAGCGGCCAACTCTAAATCATGGGTAGGGTAATTTTTCTCATGCACTCTCAACTGCCTCCCACCATAGGCTATTACCCTTCCTTCTTGCATTAAGACTGCGCTTAGTCCTGTCCCACAAGCATCGGTATAGACAACAAATGGCTTACTCCCATCTGGCAACACTAAAACTGGAGCAGTGGTTAAAGCTCTCTTTAACCGTCGGAACGCATCATCACAATCTACGTCCCATGTGAAAACAAGATTCTTCTTCGTTAAGCGGGTTACTGGGGCTGATATCTTCGCGAAGTCTTTGATAAACTTCCTATAGTAACCCGCCAACCCCAAGAAACTTCTTACTACGGTAGCATTCTTCGGAACCTTCCAATCTTGAATTGATACTACCTTCGCGGGATCCACAGCTATCCCTTCCTTGGAGACCACGTGCCCCAAGAACCGCACTTCCTTCATCCAGAAGTGACATTTAGAGAATTTAGCCTTAAGGCTATGTGCTCGAAGAGTCTCCAACACCTCCCCAAGATGTAGGGCATGCTCTTCTTCACTCTTAGAAAATACTAAGATATCATCCACAAAGACCACCACGAACTTATTAAGGTACTCCCTGAACACCCTACTCATCAAATCAACAAAGTATGCAGGGGCGTTCGTCAACCCAAATGGCATCACCAGCCACTCATAGAAACCATCCGGAGTCCTAAAGGCAGTCTTGTCTATGCTATCCTCAGCCACCCTCAACTGATGAAACCCCGTGGCTAAGTCCAACTGAGAAAATACTGAAGCGCCAACCAACTGATCGAAAAGATCATCAATCCTCGGCAATGGGTGTCTATTCTTCTTTGTGAGCTTGTTGAGTTCTCTATAGTCTACACAAAGTCTGAGGGACCCATCCGCCTTCGTAGCAAAAACTACTGGAGCACCCCACTCCGATATACTTCGTCTTATGAACCCCTTCTCGAGCAACTCCCCTACTTGCTTATGGAGTTCCCTCCTCTCACGAGGAGCCATGTGGCGCACTGGTAAAGATACAGGTTTAGCATTATCCACCAGATATATTCGGAAGTCAATCTCCCGCTTCGGAGGTAAGCCCTTCACCTCCTCAAACACATCCGAGTATTCCCGGACCACTCTAACAGATTGCAAACTCTCGACCGAAGCGTCAAGCGATTCAAGATAACTTAGCATAACAGAATCCATGGGATTACAAGAGATCTCGAGAGTGTTACCCAAGCGGGTCATGAGCCTAACAATTCTCCTTTCGCAATCAAGAACGGCACCATTACTGGATAACCAGTCCATGCCCAAAATCAACCCATAGCCCATGAAGCCCAAAACAAAAGCATCACATCTAAACTCAATGCTAAGTATAGAAATCTTCAAACCCAAACATATCATGGACAAATAAGTGGAGCCCCCAATTGGGTTTGAAACAACCAAGGGATCATCTACCAGACTGGTGTCTAAGTGCAGTGACTCAACTAATGATGATGAGATAAACGAATGCGATGCGCCAGAATCGAACAATATACGGACAGGATGATCAAATAGAAAAACCAGACTTTCAACGGAAATAATTCTACCTCTTTCCTGAATCGGTGGGACCGCGAGAGCCTGTACTTGCCCCCTAGCCTGCCCCGGTGCCATAAGAGCTTGCACCTGTCCTCCTGAGGTAGATCCCGTCCTTTGCCCCTTCTTAGGGCAATCCTTCACTAGATGCCCTGCTTCGCCACAGTTATAGCAGCCAGTCCTCTTCTTCTTTCGACAATCTTTGCTTATGTGGCCTGGTATCCCGCAATTGAAGCACTTCTTCTTCCCCTTGCCACCGTTGCCTTTCCCACCTTTGTTTTGCTGTTGTTGCTGAGGTCTCTTTTGATCTCCCTTCTTCTCGGGTGCCTTATTAGCATTGGGACCCTTCTCTTCTTCATGCATGAGTGCCATGTCAACTAGCTTCTCAAAGGTGGCCCCCATAGGGATATGAGTCATAGGCAATCCATGCATCGGTTCATTCAAGCCTTTCACGAACCTCAAAGCCTTCTTCTCCGGTGTATTCACCATGTCTAGGCCAAACCTTGCCAATTGATTAAACTTGTTGACATATTCCTTTACTGAGAGATTTCCTTGCTTTAGAGTCAAGAATCTTTCCATATACAAGTTTTCCTCCGCCCTTGAGAGAAACTTTGCCACAAATCTTTGCCTAAAATCCGCCCAAGAGTCAACAGGGCGTTCTCCATTAGTGACCTCCCACCAGAATGAGGCCTCTCCCTTCATTAACCAAGCAGCTAACTTGACTTTCTTTCCTTCTTCCATCTCAAAGATATCTATCAACTCTTCCACCTCCTTAAGCCAATCTCTAGCCTCCACAAAAGTTTCAGATCCTTGAAAAGGTTTCCCTCCCATAGCTTTAAATTCCTTGCAAGTCTTAGCAAAAGTATCCGTGCGAGGAGGAGGGGGAGGAGGAAGATCAGGTGCTACGGTTGGTGGAGGAACATTTGCTGGACCCGCAGTGGTGGCCCTAGCCTCCATCAATCTCCTATACCATACTGGTACCGTCACACCCTCCGGAAAGTTAAGATCCTCAGCCATGCTGAAACGAAAAAGGAAAGATTCAAAACGGAGAATTCGAAAGATAAAGATATGGCTATTGGGGATTATGCTTTTCTTTCAAAAACTTTTCTCTTTAAAGACATGTTTTTGAAAATATCTCTTCCAAAAATGTTTTTAGAAAAATAGTTTTCTAAAAATTTTATCTGTTCCGGTAACCTGGCTCTGATACCACATGTAACACCCCACTTCCGCTAGGGTCACTCGCTAAGGGAATGCCATAACATCGGTGGAGTATTTTTAAGTGAATATAGAAAAGAGAAATTACAGCAAGACAGATATAAGTAATACTTGAAAATTTAAAACATCATTTCATTGCAGCAGAAAGTAAAACATGTTTGGTTACATCACAAAACCATAATAAGAGTCAAGTACAAAATATCCATCCTGATAAATAAAAATACATAATCCCAATACATGAACTGATAGCCATAAAAGAAAAGGGTAAGCTGAGCTCTACATCTAGGGTCCAAGCTCCAAGAGAGTAATAAAAGCAGCCTGATCAAAGCCCACTCGTGCTGGGCCCACTCTGAGAACCTGAGGGTTGGGAAAAAGATAAAAACAACGGGGTCAGACATAAGTCTGAGCGAGTCCTATAACTTTAACAATGCAATCATTAAAGTAATTAGGGTATGATATAACTTGGTACGGTGTGATTGGGGATAAATGACTACACTCAGTAGCCAATAAGACTTAGAATGAACTAGATAACGATAAAGACGCATTTACCCACCCAAGGATAATTACTACACTGCACCACACCAGTCATTCCTACTTAAAGGTTGATCCCTCCCAAGGACTTAGTAAATTTACCCAGTAGTTTCGTGTACCCCTAGCTGACTACATAGGTGCCGCCTGCCCCTATCTCCACTAGGTGTACCCACTACTCCCAAGCGATCGGCTCCCTACCGTAGATACCCGTGCTGGCCCCACAATGGGGTGTATCACTCCCCATAGTGGCAACCCGATACAACAAATGGTGCACGGCTTATATCTACACGATGCAACAACGTCTTACCTACCAGCCCGGGTCCACACACGCATATGAAACCCGTTGGACTTGCGTTGCCACCGCTACCCCGTTTTGGCCTCTTATAGTCAAGCCCAATATGCGTGTCCCGTCCTCGACTTGGGTCGAGCCCACAAAGATACGTTTGGGATATTGGTTGAAATGGGCCCCCACAAGCTACCCACCTAAGCTTGTCATTTCTAGTGTATACCACTTAACCCTTTAATCATGTTTTAATTACATGTTCCACTTTGGTTAAGTATTCTAATCGTATTTTCTATTGCCACCCAAGGCAACCACTAGATTTCCACATGCCACCCAAGGCACCCACTTAATCCCTCATGTCCCTCTACATGCTAATATGGTTAAGTGTTTCTTAATCAATTAATTAAGATCATGACCTCATAAAGACATCTCACATTAGACCATCTTCCATGACTGCTGGATATGCCGGTTGGGTCCGGGCAGACTTCCGTCATAAAAAGGGTCTAACCTCGTGTCTTTACTTTAATCATGTATTTAATTTATGACTAAGACCTCTCACATTGGGCCAATCATTTGTAGCTGCTGGATTGCCGGTCGGTTCCGGGCAGACTTCCGCTACAAAAGGGTCCAACCTCGTGTCTTAGTTGATTAATTACACCTAATTAATCACCCCCATAATTTGTATTAATTATCCCTAATTAATTACACATTTTTAAGAATATGGGTAGACCTAACTAAATAGGTAAATTCCCAATTCCATAGTATGGGTAGACCTAACTTAATAGGTAAATTCCCAACTCCATAATATGGGTAGACCTAACTTAATAGGTAAATTCCCAATTATGTCCATTCATTTTATGTTATGCTTAAGCATACTAACTTTACACATTTTTATTAACATGCATATTAACCCCATTGTTTCCCACGTAATTCGTTCTCATGACATGTCATATAAATGGGGAGTTTCATTATAAATGTGATGGGTTCAATCTTAGCACAACGTTGGCATTTACATGGGTTTAAAAGGTGTCAACTTGCATCACAACATTAAACCCAACTAGGATAAATCATTAACCCAAACTTGCGTATGAACTTGCATATAAACTTGCATATGAACTTGCATATAAACTTGCATATAAACTTGCATATAAACTTGCATATGAGCTTGCATAACATGTCATACATAGAGGCAACCTTGCATATGTTATGCATATCATAAAAAGAGACAAACTTGCATATGAACTTGCATATAAACTTGCATATGAACTTGCATATAAACTTGCATATAAACTTGCATATAAACTTGCATATGAACTTGCATATCATGTCATACATAGAGGCAACCTTGCATATGTTATGCATATCATAAAAAGACAAACTTGCATATGAACTTGCATATAAACTTGCATAAGAGTTTGCATAACATGTCATATCATAAAAAGAGACAAACTTGCATATGAACTTATAACATATGACAACCACAACATGCATAAATCCTCATTTACATCCATAGCCTCCTAATATCCTACACTAATTAGTTTAGCAATTGCTTGCTAAAGGCATAGGAACTCACAAATAACTAATTAGCACTCCAATGAGGAAGATTAAGTTGCTAGAGTGGATTAGAACTTGATTAGAGTTGATTTGAGATGCCAACTTCCTCTCAAATTTGGTGGAGGCTCCTTCTAGTTTTGATTTGACGGCATGAGGCCCTTGGATCTATTTTTAGTATGAATTAGGGTAGTGTTAGGGTATATTTATAGATTAGGCAAGTGTTTTAGGCCATTAGATTAACCCTAAATTAGATTAGGACCATCAGATCTCGGAAGCTTCTAGAGAATAGCCCAAAACACAGCCAAACCCTAAAATGGTGCACCAGGGTCAAACCAGAAAGCTGTGCAGGTTTCTGGCTCGACACGGCGCACTTCCCAAGTGCGCCAGTGTAAAAATGTGTTGGCGCACTTCACAAGTGCGCCAGTGCATTTTTGTGTTGGCACACTTCACAAGTGCGCCAGTGCATTCTGGCTTGTTTTCGGTTTTTCTGCCTAACTTCGTTCGTCCATATCTTCTTCATACGGACTCCGATTTTCGAAAACTCAGACTCTATTTCGCGTATTTTTCCGAGACGAACGCAATGGTGCAACCCGTTTCCCCTAATTCCCACATCTGGGATTAGTTATTCTTTAATTGGTGAATGTTAATATTAACTGAAATTCGGGGTGTTACAGGATCATAGTAAGTGCTTTGGATCGATAGTTTTTCTCCTCTTACTAAAGTCTAATCTGATTCCTGACGAGCGTCTCCCGTGCATGTCTAAACCTGAAAGAAGATATGAATAAGTTTTCGATACTTGAAATTATAAGGTATCTAAAAATGCTAAAGCAAGATTCAAACACGGAAAAAAATTGGGATGCATAAGATGAATTTCTTTAAAAAATACTGTTGTTAACAGACCGGTCATATCTTTTGAGTTTAAGGGAATTCCTAAAGATTTAGGATGCTTTTATGACACGGTTGAGGCTGCATCCCTAAGTTCGGTTTCTATGGTTTGAGTATTGAGAGGCTGAGTAACCGAACCATCCAGACTAAGATATCTAGCAGAGTTGAGATCACTCAAATTGTCAAATGTACCTGCAGAATCTTCCTTAGCTGCATTTTCATTAGGAGAATCTCCAGTTATAGTCTCAGTATTTGGATCAGTTTCTAGTACAACTTCGTCTTCATCATCATGTTCAATCCTGCACTCAAGTTCAAAAGGATTCACTTCACTATTATCTCTTTTAGCCTGTTCGGAATTTAATTATGGCTCGGGAGGCGGGAAAATATTCTCTTTCTCAATTAACTCAACCGATGTTGTAGGATCCTCACCCTATGACGGTTAGAGTCTTCATCCTTATTCAAAGTCTTCGACGAGGGCGGTGTTTTTTCACTAACAAACCCTGAACACCTTTTCAAGGAAGGGTCAATGGAAGGGTTTTGATCGGCTTGAGTTACACTCCTATCGTCTAGATTTCCTAAATCTGATTTTGTAAGGTTAGGTTTAGGAGTGGAAGGTCCAACCTTACATAAGAACTTCCTCAAGGGATGAAGTAGTTTTTATTGGTGGAGAATGCTATCTGTAATCAAAAGTTTTCTACTTCTCTTAGCCTTGTCAATGGCTTTTAGCATTTCGTATGTGGCTTTAAGAGAAGGGGGTGCTTTGTTGTCCTTAATCAGGGTAGGGAGTACTGCATTTCAAAAGAAATAATGTAAGAATGTATAACTCGAAAGGAAGTAAAGTCGAGACCTCTGAATAAACTACGCATACCTCCATCTGTCCATTGCCCTCGGAATGGTCCGGGGCATCTAACGAAGAAAAATTGGTTTAAAAATCCTGAAACACTGTCTGATAATTCGAGAACTAGCCTCCGATTTCTGGCACCTTCAACATGCATAATAGAAGGGGTGTCCTTCCTATTCTTGAAAGAACACAAGTAACAAAGTTCCTGGAAAGTAGGCTCTTGCTTTGTCGTATCCATGTAAAGGACATAAAGGCCTAGTAGAACTGTGTAGCCATTAGGATGGAGTTGGAAAGGAGAGATGCCTAGACGGTTTAAGATTCTCCCTAAAAAAGGACTAAACGAGGGAATAGCACCAGCTGTAAGCATTTGTTTTCTTATGGCAACATATCCAGGAGGAGGGTCATCAGCAAATACGCCATCTTTTGGTAATATCGCATCTGTAAGAGGAATTCTGTATTGACCACACAATAGTTCATATTGCTCCTGAGTTAGGGTGGTAAATCGTCTCTCTTGATCCCTAGCTTTAATCGGGTGAAGGTCCGAAGGAAGGGGGCAGAAACTTGGCTAGAGGTTGTAGCTGTTTCAGTCTCAGAAACCATGTTTAAAGGGGGATCGGTTTGTGCCGAGGAGGTCTCTTTACTTTGAGGAAGAGTTTTCTTTTCAATAGTCATTCTACACAGATATACTCGAATACATTTCAATTTTCTAATAGCAAGAATTAAAGAATAAAAATGTGAAAACACATCAAAACATTGAAACGAAGGAGATAAATGCCGTGGCAAGGTGTTTGATGGCAGTAGAGTTAAGTCGTTATGACGTAATTGCTCATGTCGTAGAAGTAACATGTCGGTTCGCTCATGTCGCTACCACAGCTTGGAATCCATAGCGGGTCACGACATGAGGCTCATGTCAGTTCATGGCATGAGGCTCATGTCGGTTCACAAAACAAGGCTCATGTCGGTTCACAGTATAAGGCATATGTCGGTTCATGACATAACACCCATATTGATCCACGACATGAAACACGTGTCAATCCACGACTTGAGCCTCATATCAATCCACGACTTGAATCTCGTGTCGATCTACAACCAAAGAACCATGAAGGTCCGCGACTCCATGTTAGTTTGCAACTTCGAATTTTAAAAGCAATTCAACGCCAACACGAAGGTCTTGACTTTAAGAGGAATTATGCAGCAGCTATAGCAATAAAGGGTTCAAGGTTTAGGTATTTCAGCAAGCAACTGATGTGCAGTGTAGCAAAATATTCAAAAAATTGTTCGTGCCATCATCATCGAATCAAAGTCCAAAACAAGACATTTTATGGCATTAGAGTTATATCGCTCGAGCACGTTTTGAAACTCATGTCGCAGAAACGACATAAGACTCAAGTCGTATGTATTACAAAGAACTATGACTTTAAAAGGAATCAAAGGACTTCAAAGCTCTCATACACAAGTATACTCATTCTAATTCAACTTATTTTAGATTCACAAACGTCTCAATAACACAAAACAGCCAAAATCAATTCACAAGACCATCACTTTATCGGAAATAAGTAAAAAACCCTAAATCCTATACAAATCCTAGCATTTAGAGGAACAAAGAAGAATTCAGATCCGAAAATTACTTACAATAATTTCTGAATGGTTTTTGAAGGAAGGGTTCTATAAGATCGAGAGTGTAGGTCGAAAATTGGATTGATGAAGCTCGTCAAAGTTGGTCGGAATCTGGTTGCGATGACTTTGATGGAGGCGTCAGCTTGATTGAGTAAGACGCTTGTGAGAGAGGCGATGATGTTTCTCCGATTCAATCCGCCATTAACAAGTTGAAGGTTCAAAATGAGAAGAGGGATAGGAATGGATATACGGGTTTTAGAATAATATATAAAGGCGTAGGGGGTCATCGGGCCACATTAAGACCGATTTGAAGCCCAACACGACTTAAAACCCACAAGCAATTCAGAGGGGCACGACTTACGACATATTAATGAGAACGGATTGGTTTTTCAGAGGTTTGAACGACTTAATTAAAATGCAGGAAAAGGGGATCAGGGATATCATGATTTGAAGCCCATATTATTTCTAATAACATAAACTTCGAGGGGCAAATGTTATCCCGTAAAAATACGTGTTTAATATGTCATATTTAACCATGCCGTTATTCGTCAAGTCGTAAGCATCAAGTCGTTCCAAGGCCATGTCGTCAGAAAAGGAAGGAACCATGCAGTCTTTATGGCGTTAAGAGGAAAGCTAAAGTGATTTATAGTCATGCCACTCTAATGTAATGACATAAGAAAAGGTTGAGATTCATGTTGGCCTTAAACCATGTGGTGAGAGCCAGGTCAGGATCAGGAAATGCATCGTGTCGTCCATCCTCCATGTCGTTCAGCGACACAAAGAATATGCTGTTACTGAAGATCCCGATACGAACCATGTAGTGACCTACTTATGCCGCAAGATATGAAAGCCAAGCCGTTAAAATCATGTCGCAAAGAAAGAGGTTCATCCATACCACATCAGGTCGCTTGCAATCATATCGCGTCCTTCCATATCATGCTCCATCCATAACGTCAAAGTTAAGTCGTCATGCGATATGGCACTGTGACATACCTTAAGCCCAAGACGTAAAGAAACATAAGGTCACACGACATGAATCATGCCATCCATCCTTCATGTCGTTCAGCGACATATTGGGCCAGTTGCTGTTCAAAGTCTGAAGCTAAACCATGTCACCTCCAACTAATGTCGAATCACGCGAATGGTAGGAGCAATGATAAGGAAGGTCATGTTGGGTCGCAAGCTTAAGGCACCAGGGGCTTAACCCAATAGGCGACACGAGTCATGTCGTAAACGACATAAGTTATAGCGAGAATCCGAGTCATGTCGGTGGCGACATGAGTCATGGCGTTTTTCTGCATAATTAAGAAACTGCCATCTGGTCTGAAGATCTCCTATAAATACCCCTCATAATTCATTTGGAAGGGGGACCGAAAATTCATTCTCATGAGGATACTCCATCAAATTCAAAACTCTTCTACAACTTCTCTAATGGCTTCTGTGAATTCATCAACACCTTTCTAACTTCATGAAGATCAAATCCAAGTCAATGATCTTGAGAGCTTTCTACAGTTGGATCTAAGCACCTTCAGTCTCATTCAAGCTACAAGATAAATCTCTCAAACATCATTCAAAAGATCTCTAATCCTCTTTAAAGCATAAATAGAATGCTAATTCATTATGAAATCTATGAAGATCATGAGAAAGGATCAAAGCACACAAGTGATTGAAGATTCATTACAAAGCTAAATTTCTTCCCCTTTCTTCTCTAAATTTAAGAGAAGTTAAGTCATAAATAGAGTTAGGAGAGGAATGATTGTAATGAGGGAAAATTCATATGTTGTAAGCTTGAACATTATAATGAGAATTGATTGAAAGTGGATGTAGATTCATATAGAGTCGAACCACTATAAAAATTCCTTTATGTTCTTAATTGCTTTTATCTGTTTGTTTTAGCAATTACGTGGTCCTAAATTCTTACCAAATCGGTGAAGTGTAACTTTTACACTCTTGGTGTTTGATACCAAATTTGGAGCAAACACATATAAAAATGTAAATTTCTATTTCATTCTTTATTTACATATAAAAAATGTAAATTTCTATTTAATTCTTTATTTACATATAAAAATGTAAATTTCTATTACATTCTTTTATTTACATATAAAAAATGTAAATTTCTATTTCATTCTTTATTTACATATACAAAATGTAAATTTCTGTTTCATTCTTTTATTTACATTGAAAAATGTAAATTTCTATTTCATTCTTTTATTCACATTGGAAAATGAAAATTTCTATTACATGTCTTATTTACATTGAGAAATGTAAATTTCTATTACATATCTTATTTACATTGAGAAATGTAAATTTCTATTACATATCTTATTTACATTGAAAAATGTAAATTTCTATTACACATCTTATTTACATTGAAAAATGTAAATTTCTCTTACATTCTCATTATTACATAGAAAAATTGTAATCTTTCTAATGAAATCTTTATTTCATTAAAAATGAAATTTTTTATTTCAATCTATTATTACATTGAAAATTGTAATCTTCCTAATGAAATTTTTAATTTCATTAAAAATGTAAACTTCAAGGAAAAACATATTTTAAATAGCATTGGACATTTTTAAGGTTTCATTTGCATTAAAAATGTAAATCCCAATGTTAATATATTTTATTTTCAAAATGTTTATTTTTAATATTGCATTTACATTAAAAATGTGAAATGTAATGTAAATACATTTTTATTTATCAATGTTTTATTTTTAATGTAGTATATACATTAATAATGTGAATGTCAATATTAATACATTTTTTTATCTATCAATGTTTATTTTAATGTTTTATATACATTAAAATGTAAAATCCATATCAATACATTTCTATTCCAAATGTGTTTATTTTTAATGTTGCATTACATTAAAAGTATAAAATCCAATATCAAAACATTTTAATTTCAAAATGCTTATTTTAATGTTGCATTACATAAAAATGTAAAATGCAATGTAAATACAATTTATATTACAATGTTTATTTTAATGTTGCATTACATTAAAAATGTAAGATCACATGTAAATTCATTTTTCTTTTTGTAAATGTTTATTTTTAATGTCACATTTACATTAAAAATATAAAATCAAATGTAAATTCATTTTTTATGAACAAATGACCATTTTTGATTACATTGAAAATGTAGATTTTATGTTGACATATAATGATCATTTTTCATATATATATATATTTAAAATCTTATTATCATACTATTCAAACAATTAATATATAATAACATGAATATTTTATAACACAAAAACATTTCAGAAAATTTCGGCTGCATAATGACATGGTAATTAAACCGGCACCGTCCCGATGTACGGCCCCTCGCACTACCTTTAGCCTCGCGACGTTTACATGGGGCTTAATTTCCTAATACATTTTTCAAAGCAATCTAATGACACAATATCAACCAATTTCATTTCAACCACAATCAAACACCAAAAATCAACCAATTACATACCACAAAATAATCAAGTCGTCCATGGTCTGTGGACGACGAGTGTCGGGAGTTCCTAAACTCCGTCTGCATCCTAATAGAATTTTATTTAACTAATTTGGATTCAGAATTCTCACTTTGCTGTTTAATTTCTTCTAAATTTGTCAAATGTTCCAAAAAAATTCTGGTCCCTTTTGAAATGTAGATCTCGATGTCACGGTCCCAATGCTTCCTGTTTTATCGAATTTCATCAACGCATGAACAAGTTACGATTTTTAGAAATCAATTAGAATTAGTAATGTTTAATAAATGTTGTAATTACTTTAATTAATCACCTTCAAGACATCGGCCGTAAGTTTTCAGAATTGGTTCGATTCTAGGGTTCACAATTGCTCCAGATCCGTGAAGTACGAGTTCGAACGGGGATCGAGGGGCACGCAAACGCCGGAGGTGCGTTGGAGTTCGGTGGCTCCAAGCATTCACGGTGGCGGCGGAATGTCTTGGAGGCTCGGTCGCTCCACTATACGATTCCAACCTTGTATGGATTTGGAGATGAGAGAATTCTCCATGAAATCTTCCAAAGAAGTGATGGATTTCGATGAGCAGATTTGGAGTAATCGAGGAGAGATGCTAGGAGGTTTTTTCGTCGTTCGACCGTGAGAGTCGGCTAAGAAGAATACGATTTGGGTTTATATACTATACGCGTATTTGTACTGTATTTCTATTTTATTCTATTTAATTTCAATTTAATTCCTATATCGCTTAACTCCAAATTAAACCCAACGAGTGACATCGCCGGCTAAATACCCCCATTCTGGACACAATGGGATATGTCCTGTAAGCCAATTCAATTATTTCGATAGGTTTTTCTTTAAATTTAAATATAAAAGATTTAATTATTTAATTTAATTGTACATTTTAATTTACCAGGGCCACATACTGACTCTAAAAATTCCCGAAAAATAAATCTAGCTATGTTTTGACACTATGGTCCTAAAAAAATTAATTTCATTGAATTTGGATACCGTTTGAAAAATGGCCATTTTCCGGTCGATCCAAATTGACTAAAATAGACAAAACACACTTTCATTTTCCACGCTCACATATTAATTCCAAAAATCATGAAAATTGGAATCCTGCAATAATTTGACATTCCGGATCCAACTAGGGTGGTTTCGTCAAAAACGGAGGTCGTTTGCTAAATGGCTATTTATACGGGCTATATATTATATTATATTTCATAGCGACTATTCTGAATATTCAACTGGGCATAACTTTTGATTCCCGCTATGAAATTTCAATTTTTTGGATTCATTAGAAAGATATTTTTAAACTGATTCTAATATTTTTTGTTTCACTAAAATCCGATTTATTTTACATCTTGTACAATCAGTCAAATTTTGAATTCAAAATTTTAAACTGTTGCGCTATTTCTGGCTCCTTGTAAAATTAAAATAAATATATTCGTTCTAACTTCAATTGAAATAAATTTTTAATCGTTATTAATTATTTTAACTATTTAAAATTCAATAAAATACCCAAAATAAAAATTTTAAATTGGCTCTGATTTTCCGGGTTGTTACACACGCCTATTCATTTTAAATTAGAACTTTACTAAACATCATTATATTCCCCATAATTTAATTCTATCTATGATGCACGTTTATTTTCAAATTCAAATGCACGTAACCTCTAAAATTTATGCCTAATATATGCATATACAAATGCGTGTCAACTTTCCAGAATTAATTATTTGCTTCCAACTTTGACGAACATTGTTAATTACGGAAACGTTGAAATTTATTGTGAGTTACTTTTACTTTCTTGATATAATTCTTTTACTAACACATATTTGTTTTTGAATTTCAAACTACATTACTTATGTAATTATTTTGATAATTTTATTGCTTAAAATGTGGGATGTTACAACAGCTCTAATCTATATGCAAGCTTCCATATCCTTTCTTGTATAAGGAAAGGTCCAACAAACTTTGATGTTAGCTTTCAGGACTTTCTAAAACGAAACCCGCTCTTCATTGGTGACACTTAATGAAGACTCTATCTCAATAAATTATAAGTCCTTACGCCTTCTATCTGCATAACTCTTCTGCATTTACTGAACTTCCTTTGTTCGCTTTCGAATGTCCTCAATCTTTTCCGTGGCTTTTCTTACTAAATTTGGATCAAGAACCAACCTGTCACTTATCTCCAACAACATAATGGCGATTTTCAGTCTTTCGTATAATGCTTCGAAAGGAGCCATTCCTATATTAGCCTGAAAGCTATTATTATAGGGAAATTCCACTAAGTTTAAATGGTCCTTCCATTAACCACTAAAGTCAAAGTCATAAGCTCTCAATAGATCTTCCATTACCTTATATGCCTTTCGGTTTGCCCATCCATATGCGGATGAAACGCGGTACTCATCTTAAGCTTCATTCCCGGTACCTTCTACAAACTCTTCCAGAAATCACTAGTAAACAAAGGATCCCTGTCACTCATCACACTACTAGGAATTCCATAAAATATAACTACATTCCTTATGAATAAATCAACCAAAACTGGTGCTATCCTATTAGGCCTTACGTGGATAAAATGGGCACTTCTGGTTAGTATTTCCGCGACAACTTATATGCTTTCGCTCCCTTCCTCGTTCTCGGCAACCAATCAACAAAGTCAATGAATATTGAATCCCACTTCCAAATTAGAATACCTAATGGCTGAAGCAAACTGTAACATCCGAGAAATTCGACATTCGAATCTAGACACTAATACCCCTCGTATCCAAACTCAAGTACCGAAAACTCAAAAAGCTAATAGGAAGAAATCAGAGGGTGAGATAAGAATGAAAAAAATATTAGTGTAGAAGAATAAGAATAATAACCAACATAGAATCAGAATCTCACATCGTAGTGGAACAAAATATAATATAGAAATAAATCTTTATAGAGAGCTTAGAATAAAAACTTACAAACATCAAAGTACATAAACAAATCTAGACAGTTTTAATGATCTATCATTATATACAACACATAGAGGAATAAATACTAGATACCATACATCTGTACCTCTAGCTAATCTTCGGACTTCACGCTGGTTCACTAGACTAATTCTGGCGTACTAATGTGTGGATTTTAAAGTCAAAATTCTTATCAAAAGAAAAGGATAAACATAAGACCAAATCTACACATTAGTACGGATGGTTTCTACCTTACGATAACCTGAAACATTTTAAAATTACACTAAATCAAATAAGTAACAATCTAGTGGAATGCTTACCTCTCACGCTGCACATACATAATATTCAATCAAAATCACAGAAGCTTATGGGTGATTGGATTCTGACTATGACAAGGTATGGAACCACCTTACGATCAATGTACTCTGGGGGGGATACACTAGAGTACAACAAGAACATCTTGCAACTCAACCACACATGACCGACCATTCATTTTGCTTGAATGTTCCGAGTTTATTGTCCCCTTGCAGCTGTGCAGCTATCATTTTTCGCGGGAGATACATAAACGAAAAGAAGTAACAAATATGAATATTCTTTGGATGGTGACAATACATCCTAATTGGAAGCGACCCACTTAGCCTTGTTGCCTGCTCGATTTTTGTCATTTCCCGGTTGATGAGACTTGAGGTTATAATCTTCTTTTTAGAATATCTGGTCATCTTTCACTTTGAATATCACATTGTCAAATCCATCAAATCATTAATTGTTATCTAAAAAAATATCCAAGGGGTCTAAGCAGTAAGAATGAATTCTTCTGCCGCCAACAGAAGTATGTTTGTAGAAATCAATGTACATGATATGTTTGTAGAAATCAATATACATGATCCTTTGAGAATACTTTGTCAGGCACTCGCCCATACAAGTTATCTTGGGGCTGAACGAACCGAAGGTACCCTCCTACGCATCCTAGGAATCACCTTATAGATCAATAGCGAGTAGTGCTGGCAAATCCGTAGAATTTCAACCATGGCAGAATCATAGTATATCTCAAGGGATCAGCTAGAGATTTTATGCAATTTGTTTGTTTTTTTAAGATCATGGTCTTCGATTGCTCCATCTAGATCAACATCTTCCATGTATTCGTATTTATTGGTCGGAATGGTTTTCGAATATCAATTCGATCCCTGCATTTCCTTACCAATAATGTTAGGCCAGATTTTGATAGTCGGTTATTTAACTATCAAAATAAACAACCATAAAAATAAAATAGATCCACTGGTTTAGTACACAACATCACTTGGCCTTTCTAATTTTCCATTCGTTAATCAAAACATTTAAATCTTTTAATATTTGAAACCCACCTTTTTACTTCTTATTTCAAAAATCAGAATATTATCAACTACATCTTATTTAACTTACAAAAATTTCAAATTTATACTTGATAATACCAAAATCTTTCTTTGGGAACTTTATTACAATTTTAACCACGTTTAGTCAACTTAAATATTAAGTAAATCAATATTAAAACCTTTACTATTAACTTTAAAAAATTCGAATACATTATATATACAATCCTTCATTCTATTATAAATAGAACTTCTAATAAACTTCTGATAAGTTTAATCCAAACCCATTTCAGTTACATCTCGATAAAACCTCATCCCTTATTTCAAATAGCGAATTTAGATCGCATCTTTAAAACTTAACTCACCTAATTTCTTTATTCAACTTTGGGCGTCCAACTTGATTTCCATTTCATACCTTCATTAGTCCCTAACCATAACTCAGTAAGAAAATAATTTCCTAAATATCAACCCCGAAGGCCGAAACCTACATCCGGTCAATATTCAGAAAATCATTTAACTCAACCGATCTCCATTTAGGTTCTAATTCCTATAATTTCATATCTTGGATTATTATCCCATTTTATATCTATTAACTTGCTTCAATAATATATTCAATAAAAACTTCAATTTAAACTTAATTTATTTTATCATTAATATAATTTGCTTAAAAATATCATTGTATCACAAATAAAGCTGATCGTTTCATAAACCTCCATTGATACCTTTTTAAATCCTAAGATTTACCACTTTGATTATTAAATAAAAATTAACCAAATTACAAGACAATCCTATTTTAATTATTTCTTAAAAACAATTATTCTTAGTTAGTCATCTTTACAATAATTTCTGCTTACTTGCTTTCCAATCTTTTTAATCTTAATAATTTGTTTAATAAAACAATTTTATAATTACATAAATAATAAATAACTAATATTTATTTCCTTTTTATAAATTCCACTCAAAATAATATAATTCAAATTCTATCATCAATTATAAAATAGATTTTATAACTTCAATTTTATTCACCTAACAGTAAATCAATATTTATAAATCGATATCTTATTAGGCCATTTGCTATTAATTTCTCAACAAATATTACCCATTGGTTACTAGCAAATGAACAACAGATTCAACAATCTATTACCAAATCAATAATCCAACCATATTGGTTAATAGTTCATATGATGATCACATGAAATAAACAATAAATTTGAGGAATCCAGTTGGATCCCGCCAGCTTGTTTTTTCCTGCATCCAAATAAGTTACCTCAAATAAAACAATCCACTAAATGCGATAATATATCATAAACATGAATAATTTATTCAACTAATAATGGTCAATTAATAACAACAATTCAAGCATCCAATTAAATTTAATACGTTTATATTATTATAAACGTAACCAACAAGGTAAGTTACCTCAATTGGAATTAATTGTTAAAATTAATGATGTCATTTTATTTAAATTAAACAAACGTTTACTTTAAATAATAGATATGAAAATATTTAATAAACATCCGAACAATTATCAAATCAACCAACAATTAGCAAACATAGCATACAAACATTAAACCCGACTTATATAAAATATAAGTGGGACAACTGAGTGAGTTTAACTCACCTTGATTACCGTTCGTTATTTAAAAGATTTTTTTAATTAAATTAAACATATGTTTAATTTAATTAAACATTGCAGCTGCTTCTATCTTCATCCAATTCAATTTCAAAATGTAGTGCTTTCTTACTATGGTTCCAATGCTTGTGGTTTTGTTCAATCCTGACATTGTACGGACGAGTTATAAATGTAATAAGTCAACTATTTAAATTAAATGTATTTATCCTTAATCAAACTAATTAAAATAATCCAATTATTCATGTAACTTAACAAAATTATAACGCTTAACAAATATAATAAGCCTAAACTTGGGAATTTTTTTTAGTAAACTTTTTTAGCTCATGTTTGTTTTGAATGAATCATTGTCCAAGCTTCTTATCCTTCTAATCTCCTACCCTCCTGCATTTCCATTCCATGTTGCTAACTTGCCTCTTCCCTTTTCTTTTCGGTTTTATTCATTTTTCTCTTTTTATTTGTTTGAAGGCCCAACTTATCGGCCCATTCCTCAATAACCTATGTCCACAAACTTTACTCACTATAGACCCTTCTTCCCAAAAGATTTCATGTAAATTTCCTAATGCTGCTCTTCCAATTTTATATTTTCGAACACATTTCCCCCTTTTTTAACTTCAAAGGCCCAAAACTCACATTACCCACGTCGACAGATTCTTCTATCCCCACGTAATGCATAGACAACCATCTCGCACCCTCTATTTCACCATCTTTTCCTTCCACGAATCGACATGCTTTCATTACCTCCGACGACCAATGTTCACCATGAACCCACTTTACCTCATCACTGCACCCTTCCACTTCCGCTCTGGCCTTAACTCCGCCAGTAATGGAACTGCAACTTTGAGCCCCATTATGATTCACCTAAGACCACCCCAGATATGCCCGTGAACACCCCTCTTCTCTCTCTGGTCAGATCTCAACAACCCGTGCTTGCATCTCCATGATTTTCTGTAGCTCGACATGGATTGAAGGGCTTATGATATTATATATTATTGGAGACTTGGTTTATTATAAATGGAGCACACTAGCTATTTTCATTTGCTATAATAGGATGACCCCAAGGAAGATCCATCGTATATATACAGTGAGGAATTTGGCTGGCACGGTAGAAGTTTTGGATTGGATCAATATCAGTTTTCAAGCAGTACAGGCTATGGTGAAGGGTTCAAGAGAGGTCTATGTGTGTTTCCATTAGGCATATGTGACTCCTATAGTTGTATGACTGAAGTGTGGTAGGTTTGTATGTTTATAAGTTAGCATACAGTGTTATTTCACCCCCAATGCCATAACTATGGGTTAGTTCGGATGTGCCAGTCATAGGAACAATGGGTGGGAGTACTGTTTTTTGTAGAGTGGGATTGCAAAACTTATTGGGAGAAAGAGGCATGTGCGTATAGTATAAGAGAAGTATAGTCTTGTTGTACCCTTATGTAGGTAGCTGTTTGCATATTTAAAAGCTATGGAGAGAATTGATAAACATAAAGAGGGGTAGAAGCAGATGTAGTTTCAACTGAATGTATGCCTGGTTACCCTAGCATAGAATAGGCATGAGTTAGGGTACCAAAAATATATTCTGTAAACATTTACAACAGGTAAAACCTGTATATTTCAAATCTAAGGCTTGCGGTATTACTTGGGAGTAAAGAATAGGGTAGGCTTCATTTAGGGCAGATGATTTTATTTTAGTACAGTTAGTTAAATTTTATCGTTACTCAATGTTGCGCGTTAAATATACGCATCGTCAGACACAATCTCCAAATGCCACGTAAAAAAGACATACTATCACTCATGACATTTAGAATCCAGCGAAACTAATTTTGTTGAATTTTGACTCCGTTTGCATAACAATGTTATTTTAATCCAAATTTATTAGTTGGTTCACTTTTAAACATCGCTCACCCATAAAACAACTCTGATTGGCTCCAAACTGGAAAACTAGAAATAATTAGTTATACGTATTCCAGTAAAATTCGTTTCGTCCAAAACGGAGGTTGTGACACCCCATGTCCGTTATTGTCACTCATAAAGGGAATGCATTAAGTTTCGTGAAGCATTATAGTAAAAAGAACGGAAATATTACAAGATAGACATATAAATTAACAACAGAATAAAAACTTTATTTATCATAAGATATAAAAACATCACATGTCTAAAACACAAAAGCCCATTACAAGATAAAAGCCACTGTCTGGTGCTTCAAAAATATCAGAGTACATAAAAGAAATATAATTACCCAAAAACAAAATATAGCCATAGCAACAAGGATAGGAGCTTGAGCCATACGTATCAGCAGCTCCAGCAAAAAGTAACAGAATCACGGTCAGGCCTGAGTTCCTCCCTGAGAACCGGGGGGGGGGGAACGGAAGAAAGAAGGAGAAACAAAAAGGGTAAGACATAAAGTCTGGCGAGTCCAGTTACTTTTAGCAAGCAAATAAATAAAAATAGCATGACAGACATATAAAGTGGATAAGGGAGATTACTACATAAAAGATAGATGTGACAAGGTAGATTGGATAAGGTGTATATGCTTCCATAAAATGATCACTCTGCACTATTACTAGTATATCCAGAATGAGATGATCCCTTCCGCTATAAGGTGGTAGACTTAGGCATACTTCCAAGTGTATCCTAACTACTACCCTAGTTGATCGGCTCCCTAATTCGCATAGATACTCTGTGCCAGTCCCACCGTAGGATGTACCACATCCTAAAGTGGCAACCCCTCGCTTATATGCACAGCCCAATATCTACAGGTGTCACGGTCATTTTATCCCCTTCTACTCAGCTCATGAACGCATGTGGCCCGGTCGGTTTGTGCCGCCCACATCGTCCTCTACGTTTGGATCTCTTACAATTAGTCAGGTAAGCGTCCCCCTTCTCCGACCTAGTACGGAGTACCTGTTTTGATACCTACTCCGGGTTACTGGATGAAACTGGTCCCACACAATATTATACAAGCTCTCCCCTTTGTCTTGTATCCCCCACTAGGATTTCTTTGGCTATATATACCACTGGGTGTCTTTAATTACATAACCTTATCATTTCCACTAGTTACGTTTACCCTAATAGGTGTCTTTAATTACATAACTTTATTATTCTCACTGGTTATGTATACCACTAGGTGTCTTTAATTACATAACCTTATTGGGTTAAGTTTGTGGGCCTATATGTAAATATTTCCCACCCCCTTAGGTTTGCTTAACCCACACACTGTCCAACCATTTTTACTTAATCCTAACTTTAGCTCATATTCATACAATCCATTATGGATTAGATTAGGTTAAGTAGTCCAATTTATTACTATGTCCACTTATGGTTTATAATGGGCTAGACCTCCCACATTAGGCCTACAACTTGTGGATGCTGGATATGCCAGTCGGGTTTGGGCAGTCTTATTCCCCAAGTTGGGCCTAACCTCATGTCTTAGCCTAATTCATATATGCGTACTTAGACCTCTCACATTAGGTTCAACATTAGTCGATGCTGGATATGTCGGTCGGGTCCGAGAAGACTTCCACCGCTAATGCAACCTAACCTCGTGTCATAAGTGGAATTACAATTTCTAATTGTAATTATTAGACATTTCATTCTTATCCAATTCTTACCTATGTCTTTATAGGTTATTATGTCCAATTTGAATTATATGTTCAATTCATATAGACATTATTTAAATTATGCCAATTCTAACCTTTTTCCCCTGTTCCCTAACTAATGCATTCACATATATTTGGCGGCATCTAGGCTAGAAAGTAGCCTACTCATACACAATAAAAAGGGAAAAGTGATGGGAATATGACAAAGGTGATTGTTTTGGCATAAACATAAACTAGCATGGTGATAAGGTGGACATATAAGCATAAATATGATGAACTTGTGGCTGTTAACTAATTCTAACATAACTATGATGTCATAATAAGCATAATAAGATCTAAGTTAACAATTTAGATATCCAACTGGTTTAGATCTTGTATGATAGGCATAAGGTGACAAAATAGATCTAATTAATAATTTAGATGTCCACATAATTCAGATCCAATAGTAGAAAAATAGATCTAACACGAATAAAGTCAAGATCCACGTCATAACATGTCATAGAAGTTACAATAGATATAATAACATAGAGATTTAGATCCAATAGCTAAAAATAGATCTAACACAAATAAGTTATCATAGAGTGCCACAAAAATTACAATAGATCTGACAAGACAGAGATTTAGATCCAATTTATAATCAATTTAGAATGGCATATGTTCGCAATTTACAATGGATCCAGTATAACATACGCACATGAACAAATCCAAACTATAGTCATATCATGTTTACTTTTAAATATTTAAATCTAAAGCAACTAGGAACTTACAGAGTTTGGTTTAGAAAATAGAGAAAGAATGGATCTTGAATCTCTAACTGATTTTCTTAAGTTGATAGTTGTAGAAGATAATTGTTCCAGTTTAGTTCAGACACCGGCAGAGTTTGGCCCCTATGGATTCTCAATAAAGAAAACAGGAGAAATGACCATGTAATTATAGCTGCCAGCCTCCTGAAGCTGACAACCACGTCAGCCCTAGGGATGTTAGCACCCATGTTGACGGGTCGACCCCGGTATCGACACCCCTATAGGGGGGTCGACCTCGGTGTCGACACCACCTATGGGGGTCGACCCCCTAGAGCAGGAAATTTGCCGCCACACAAATTTTTGATTTTTAACGCTTCTGGATAAGGTTCTGACTCATATCTATATATATTTCTTCTGCGCATGTAAAAACATAAAACCCTCATAACTTCTTCATATGGTGTCCGTCTTACGCAAACCAAATGTCTATCTTGACTAGAATTTCAAGACGGATGCAATGGTGCAGTCATTTCCCTTAATTCCGAATATTAAATTAATTATATTTAATTTATTCTCTTTAATGTTGACAAATTTACGTGGTGTTGCAGAGGTTGTTTGAAAAATAGCTATTAAAAGGCTTAACATAGTACTGATAAAATATTAATAAATTCCAAAACAATTAAATTATGTAATAAAAAATATTATTGTCGTATATATCCAAATAAAATAATATACATCTTCAAATCCAACCAATATGGAATTATGACTCAACATTAATGCATTTGAGTTTAACAATATTCAAAATACATTAAAAATTTTATTTAGTTTATTAAATAAACATTATCTTTATTAACGAATCCATGGCGATAATTTTAAAATTTGAATTGGGCATAACATACAATATATAAGCTGAAATCCTGATTTTTCTATTCCATTAGAAAAATATAATCTAACGGATTATAACATTTTTTATTTCACAGAATTTCAATTTAAAATGGATTACGTATGTCTAATTAAATTTCAAAACTCAATTTTTCGAACTACGGTGACATTACGAGTTCATTTTAAATTAAATATATAATTAAACATTCAATCATCGTTTAATAAATGAATTCAATGCTAGAATCCATTAATATTTCAAATATATTACTTGAAACATATTTAAATATTCAATTCAAATAGCTGAAAAATTCCTGGTCATTACACAAACTATTAGGCTTCTGATGTTCGACTTTCACTTATTGGCAGTTCAGGTAGTACTTCACCCATAAGCCAGCATTCTTCTACATGCCTTCCAAATAAAAGCTTATCTTCGTATCATGGTACATCTTGGAACCACCAAGTTGTATCATAGACTTAGAACAATGACACTCACTAAGCACTTATTTCTGCAAATCACTGACATCTGGAATGAATAACCTATCTTTCTTTCTTAACCAACCATTTTGGTCAAGAATAAATCCTTCTGGGTTATAGCCTATCGCTGCAAACTCTTATCATCCTGGTCCTTTTGGCAAACAAAGGATCTTCTTTCTGCTTAAAATAAGTCTTTCTATTCAAAACAGGTCAAACTTCCAAACATGATACCATATGTGTACTTCCATTAGGACATGTGGTCAACTCGATCCTTGCATTACATGAAACTAAAGCTTCTAAGTCCTTCCATTCGTCTAACCTAACCGAGTCCATCCCTCGACAACCTTATTTCTTTTTCCTGGAGTATACTCAATGCTAAAATCATAAGTAGCTAAAAAGTGCAACCATCTCTGTTGTTGCATATTTAATTCCTTTTGAGAAAAAAAGTATCTAATAGACTTATAATACATAAAAAAATCGAACTTTTCACCCAATAAATAACGCCTTTAGATTTTTAAGGATGAAACGACAATAGCTAACTAAAAATCATGAGTTGGGTATCACAGTTCATGTGGCCTCAGCCACTGGAAAGAAAAACCCACAACTCTTCCCTTTTACATAAGAACATCTCCTAAGCCCGTTCCGAAAACAAAAAACCACTAACTCCTAGATTCAATCAAGCACCACTGATATAGGAGGTTTGATCAACAAGCGCTTCAAGAAATCATCGTACTTCCATAACACTTTCAGGTCTATTCCAAATAACGACAGAATGAACCTTCATAGGACTTATATCAGAACATCACCTGAAACACGTAATCAAGAAACATCGCTTTCTCTTTCAAAAATAGACATGTAGAAAACTTGGCCTTCAACTAGCGCTTCCGTAAATTCAAAGAAAAGACTCCTAAGTTGTCACTCGTGCTTCTTTGCATCTTTCAAATACACTAGTATATCATGAATGAAAACCAACATAAATATGTTTATGTGCTTCCGAAACACTCTGTTCATTAAATCCACAAAGAAAGAAAGTGCATTTGTCAATCTAAATGGCATAACCATCAATTTATATGGTCCATATCTCATACGAAACACGGTCAATGGAATGATATCTTTTGCTATCCTCAGTTCGTGAAAACCTATAGCCAAATCCAATTGAGAAAACACTTAAGCACCACTCAACTAGTCGAATAAGTCATTAATATGAGGTTGAAAATACTTATTTTTCACCATCCTCAAATTGAGCTTTTAGCAGTCAATACACATTCTTAACATTCCATCAGGCTTCTTCCCAAACACAGCAGCACCTCAAGATGAGCTACTTGGACAAATAAAGCTTCTTCCTTCTAAATCAACAAGTTGTTCCTTTAGCACTTTCACCTCCGAATGGATCATTCAGCTAGGTTGCTGACTCACTGGCTCTGCTTCCAACACTAGATCAATATGAAATTTAGTAGCCCTCTTCAGTGGCAAGCCTGTTACTGGTTTGAAGACATCGTTCCAAAATACTTAGCAATATGACATGTGTGAAACCAACCATTTTGCCAAGAATACAATCCTATCGCTGTTATCGGGATGTCTCAACGACACTTATCTTTTCGATAAAATATTCAAGCATTATATTAATTCAACCATTCCATTTTGAAAATAATGCCGAAACCATTAAAGTAAAAAACATACAAACTACAAACAAAAGTGAAGCCTACCAATCGAATTTCTAGGTTATCACATCTTATCCCAAGAGTTACGTAGCCTTCTATCGGATTAGCTACTATAATGGAAGTAACACGGTATAATGTTTTCGAAAACAACTTGTCAACTACAAATTTAGATATAAAGGAATGTGATGCACTAGGGTCAAACAAAACTTCAATAGGTATTCTACAAAAACAAATCATACCTTCCAATGTTATTTTCCCTTTTTCATCAGTTGTCGGTCCAGAAGAGAAGGCTCTACTGAAAATAATTTCCCCTTTTATGCTTCAAACAATTTTTCTTATAATGCCCTTGTTAGTTACAATTGATGCATTGGATGTTCTACCTCCCAATAGTGATCAGGGGGATAGTTTCCTTACATCCGATCGAATAATGACCCTTTTATTTGCACTTAAATCAAACCACTTCAGATCTATCCTTCTTCGACTTTTCTCGCTTTTGAGCCTTCTTTCCTTTGGAGAATTCCTTTTTTTCTCCCTCGAAATTTTTGGCTTCCACTGGGTCTCTCAACCCCATCAAGAATCTCTTCATTATGGACAAACATCTAAACCACGACATCACTAGGGTATCGCAAATGAGGCATCATTACTTTCTCAGTTTCAAACTATAGCCCTTTAATACAGTTATCATTCCTATATACTGTAGTTTCAATTGTCCTCTGATCATAATGAGATAATTAATCAAACTTAGCAACATACTCAACCACTGTCATATCTCTTTTCTTCAAGTTAGTAAACTTTCTCATCATTATGAACTGGAAAGCTTCCGACACAAATCTTTTCCCAAGCTTTCTCTGGAAGTCTTCCTGTGATTACTTCTTTTGGAATCGTAGCAGTAACACCATTCCACCAATGAAAAGCATTGCCCTGCAGCTATCTGTACACCAACCTCCTCTTCTACTCTTCAACGAGGCCTAAGTCTCTAAAGATTCTTTCACAGTGAAGCAACCATGTATCCACGATGGCAGTATATTCCATTCTAATGAATGATTTTCCGCCCAAGATATAATAAATCGTACTCCATTTTTCATAGTTGTTTCTAACTTCCGCTTTGGGATTAGCTCCTCCGAGACTAGCATCAACTCCTGCTTGCAACATCCAAATGGAAGTCCGGAACAAATTGGCCATGTCTACCGGTGGAGCAGCAGCATCTTGGTTCTCACTGGCCCTTCGGTCGTGACACCCCTGACATCAAGTCGAGCATTTCCATTAATTACACCACTGATATTCAGCCTTGAAACACTTCTTTTAATATCTTAAATCTTTCCTGTAAAAAAACTTAGTAATATACTGTAGGGTGATCCTAAGATTGTGGGTTGTATACAAACGTACATAATAAAATACAAATACATCATAGTTTCATTATCCCAACCCTAGGTATTTTCCACTGATCTTTGGGTTTCGGTTAGAAAAATCTTGTGGACAAAAGGGTAATTTAAGTTTACATAAACCTACGCTCTGATACCAAATTTGTTAGACCAAAATGCGGTTCTAACACCCAATAGATTAGGAATGGTAGAGAATATTAATCTAAAAAAGATAAAAACAAATCAACACATATGGTTTATAGTGGTTTGGCGTTAACCAGCCTACATCCACTTTATAGTTCTTCTATTTGTAACAACCCGAATTCCAACAGATCGAATTTTTTTCAAAATTCCAATCCATCGAATTGGATTGGTTTGCTCTGGTATCCTGCAGAAAAGACAGACATGAAATATGTCAGAGTTCAGAAAATATCTCACAGCAGAATGGATAAAATATAGTATAATCAAAACATAGCCTTAACGTATTATTAATACTGCCTAACCAGTATCCAAAGCTATCATGCCTCTGCCACAAATCTAACCAGCGAGTATGTTATGAGGAAGGGATCGGAACACAAGTTCTGGTGACTGGATTTAAACTATACACTTTGGATAATCATACATATACCGTTCAATAATGTTATCTTATTTATTATCTTAGCTGGGTTATCAGCACTCAAGGCTTACACACACATCATACCCATTTACATTCCAGTGGATTAACCTAATATAGTATATATGTAGCTACCCCCAATATTAAGGTACACCCCATGGTACCCCACTCGCACGGTCTCTAACGTAACACTATCAAAATATACGCAGTCCCTTATCCTACGCCATAGTGACATACGGATCTCCATATAACTATATTACATTACGCATATATTTGTCATTACTATGCTATGCAAATGCATAGACTGCCACCATTGTTCGAATCAGAATTCATACCGGAGTAATGCCCTCAAGTCTACGATACACCCCCAGAGCTGACATGCATGTATCTAAACTTTCCACCATACATATCTTCAATTGTAGCTCTATGCCTCAATCGCACGCCCTCTAATGTGCACCGAGCTCCATGGTAGGGCGATACAAGAAACTCGGAACTCGGTCGGAAGCTTTTCCATATCTGTATGGGCCGGTCTTTAGGAGCCTCTACAAATATCCCTCAGGTCTATTTTCACGGTTGCTATGGCTCGATCTAGGCCCCTCCCTCAACTAGGAATGACTACAAGAGCTAAGAGACATGCCCCTAATAACAAACAATCTATACATCCATTTGGCATCTCCCCTCAACCCCTTACCTAAATAGTGAAAGGTGAATGGTATCTTGGGTTTAGATCTAGTATTTTCGCATCCCACTGGCTGCCAATGACGGGTATCCGATGATCTACTATCCTTTTTGGTCGTGACCCTTCGCCTCCGTGTTGAGGCAACTGCCAAATCACCCTAGTGTCACCGCGTTACAGCATTCTTACTACATAACTACTTTTGCAGTCAAGGCCCACCCACCTAGTAGTTATGCCCAGACCCAACCTCTGCGAGCACAGCCTAAACATCTGCCACCACATAGAGGACTACTAGGAGCACCTTAAGGATCTCAGGAAGCCGCGTGCTTCCCCTTCCAGTCCTTTGGAGCCGACAGAGTAATCAGATAAACGTGCGCTCCCCTTGTGCCTCATAACACCATAGTGATCTTCCCCGTTGAGTTATTCACCATCAAACATGCGGACCGGTCCAAGCGCCTCACTTTTACATGTTGTTAGACCCCATGTCTAAATATTCTTTTACGCGCTTGCTTTACTTATCAGGTTTCCATTTAACTTATTTGTCTTAACTTTTTATTTAGGTTACTAAGTCCTTCTTAGCCCCTTATATCTCTTTGGAATGGGCCCCTCTTGCTTATTAATTTCAGTTATACAACTTAACCTATTTAAGTTTATTAATAAGCACACAACATGTTATTCCCTAGATTGTGGTCCAAGGTCTGAAATCCACAATCACTTTTTATGTTCTCGCTTGATTTCATCATTACAATAACATGTTCTACTTAATATATTATTAAGTATATCTCAATTCACGTGTTTTCTAATTACCATGTCACTTACCATTTATGATTAAATATAAATTATTTCAATTCATAAGATTTCTCCTTGTTTCTCATTTAATCATAAATTCAATTTACACAGCCACTACGAATTATGGTTGTTTACTTATTAACTTAGTTTTCTTAACTAAGGTCAAATAAAAATAAGTTTCTCTTCCCATAACTTATGTTGTCCTCATCCGTAGATTTCATACTCTTGTTCTCACAAGTAACTTAATTCACAATTAAGTACAATTTATCTCTTCACATAAGTTATTCCAATTTTCTTATTGTTTTCTTATAACCTAAATTATAATTCTCACTTGTCCCTAGGACAAGCCTTAACATGTTATTCTTATCAGCAGATTTCTTTGTTTTGATTACATAATTTATAATTAAGTACAACCTCTTACATTCATAAATTTCCTCCTTTTCTCTACTTATTACAGATAATTGGTTTCAGTTTTTCCCATTTACTGATTACTTAATTTGAATTAAGTGTCACTTATTTCATTTCACAGGTTGTCTTATTTCCTTACTAGTTTATTATAATCTACGTTATAATCTTTACTTGTCCCTAGGACAAGTCTACTTGTTATACAACATTTCAATCAATGTTATTTATTCATAATAGGTTATTATCATTCCCTATTTATTCCAAATCATTTATTGTTGTATCTTTCTTTCATTCAATTCCATTTATAACCATTAATTACAATTAATAATATTTATCATTCCTGCTATTTATATATTTATATTTATATATATGTACATGTACCAGACCTCTCACATTAAGCCTACAACGTGTGGATGCTGGATATGCCAGGCGGGTCCGGGCTGACTTCTTCCACAAATCGGACTTAACCTCGTGTCCTGGTACGTCTCGTGTTTATGCACTTAGACCCCTCACATTAGATTCACCACTTGTGGTTGCTGGATATGCCAGGTGTGTCCGGGAAGACTTCTACCAAAAGTGTAATCTAACCTCGTGTTTAAGCACAGTTATAGTTTCTAATTACTGTAATTCTAGGCATGTTCATTTTTTATAATTATTCCATTTCATTATAGGTTTTTCATGTCCCTTTTTCCAAGTCATATTTACTAGCCCAATTTAAGATCTTTAAACATAATTTGGTCGATGCCCCAATCCATATTTATTTATTCAATTCTATGTTAACATGAAACCATATAATCATATAATTACTCCAATTATTTCATGTATACGATTGGGACAAATTAACATGTAACAAGAGCGGTCACAGTTGATACCCACATTCTAACAAGTTCATAACATGTAAACTTTTTAGCACTTCAAATAATTTAATATTTGAATTTTCTGACATGTTCATAATAATATTATAACATGTAAACATTCCAACATTTCAACTGATTCAATATATGAATTATTCATATTAACAATTTGACGTTATATCATACTGATCATTCCCGCATGTCATATACACCATTTTAATCATTATTAGCATATGTTTAGGCATCTTAACATGTCATATTCCAATTTATCATAAAGGGGAATGTCAAACACTAATATACCGTTGTCTAAAATAATATAGCTTAAATCCACTCACCTTTTATGCTTTCCCCAATTCTGGATCTGATCCAATTTTAGCATCTATGGTTTTTCCCTTTTAATCGGATTCACAACCTAACGACCATGGTTTTATTATTTTCATTAAAAGGGAGAAGGGAAAGGAAGAGTAAGACTTAGAATGGATCTAGAATTTTACCTTGCTTTCATGATTCTGGATAATCTTTTTATCACTGTCAATTCTCTCTTCCAGATCTGGATTCATAATTTTCCTAGGCTAATATTTTAATTTTCAGAATAGATTTTGAGAAGAGAGAGAGAGAGAAAGTAATGGCAGAGCTCCAGTGTAGCCGCCAAATTATGAGGTTTTAGGGTTAGCTGTAGGGCCTTATTTGTAGGTGCTCAAGACTTAATTGTACATGCAACGCTGAATCAGCATTGAACCCAGTTAAGAAAATAGTCCCGGTTCGCAGATGAATCTAGCCGGATCTTATCGTACACACAGTGCTGAGTCAACACTGGGTCCCGCAAGCTGTTTTGGCGCAAAATTTTGATTTTTGAATGTTTGAATTTATTTAACTTTTATATTCACATGTAATTTTCTTACGCTTGTACAATTCTTATAACGACCAATTTATGCGTACATATGTACGCATAAGATTTGTTTTGTTTTCAAAATTCAAACAATGTTGTAGCATTATTTGATTCTTGTTATATTTCATTGACTGCAGCCTTATCTTGAATCTCTTCTATAATATATTCCAGAATATATATATATATATATATATTCCATATATATGTACATATATTTTCTTTTTTCCTTATTTGTACATTATTTGTACATTCTTATCCTTTCAAATTTGAATTTGTATGCGTACATATATTTGTATGCTCAGTTGGCCCTTTCTAAAACAAAGATAAAAATAATGTTGCCGTCGAGGTACGAATCCCCGACCTCTATGTTGCAAATCCTATGCCTTAACCAACTGAGCTATGATGTCTTTTGTTAATAAGTTTAGAAACAATGGTAGTCAACGTTCTCCTTCTTTTACCTTATTCTCATGTTTTGCTACAATACTTCATCTAAATATATATTTTTCACCTTAACTCGATTTTCTGCAATTCATAGGTCTAAATTGACCAGAAAATCGCCACAAACGCAATGACACTAATCCCATAGCCAAATTCATGAAGCTCTTCAAATTTTTTTAAATATGCATTTTAGTCGCATTGCATTTCTTCTTATTGCATGTAATTTATTAATCTTTTATTCATTTCAATGTATGAACTTATTACATGCAATTATATTATCATATTTTATTTTATTGTCATAAACGCGGGGTATTACATTCTCCTACCCTTAGGAAATTTCATTCCCGAAATTTGTTAAGGTTAAAATCAACTAACCCCTCGCATAATATACATCCAACATGTGTGCATCCAATTTTTGCAAAAATTGTGCACTTATGCAAAGCGAAGTACAACATAATAATGCATGTATGCGTAATCGGTATCTCCTATGTGAATGCAAACTTTTCAAAATCCCTTTTAAAATATAATGCTTACATCCTAAATATACTGGCAGTTCTATATGAATGCAATATTTTGAAAATCAAAAGATATTTTTATCCAAATTTTCCCACACTCTTACTGATTGAGAGCGTAGTTTATCAAATTGTTGCATCCATAATCCTACCAACCAACATGATTTTGCAATTTTCAGAAAAATTTAATTTCCTAAATTCAATTTCTTCTGTTACAAGAAGGTGGGAAACGGAAAATTTTTACACCATCCATTTTTCTTTTATATGTCTTTTTCCAACCGTACTTGGATTTTATGAAACTATTTATAAAGATTTCCTATTTTACTATCCAAGCAAAACCCACATAAGAAAATTTTCTTTATTGTAGCTTTTCTTTTTCGTATTATCTTGAAAAATAATTCCAAGATAATTCTTGCTATTAACTTCATAGCCCCAAAAATTCTCCCGTCTTCCGTAGGCTCTAATCTTTACCTACTCCATACTTTTTTTTAAAACATGTTTTGGCCCTTTTTCAGTAAAATTTCCTTCCGAAAGTGTCAAAACTTAATTTTCCCCATGAAAACTTTCTTTTGCCAAACCATAAAAACATGTCACAACATAAAAAAATGCAAAACATTTGTTTTTCAAATCACAAAAACTGGAGTAGATAAGGACAACTATTTCCCAATCAGGTTACATTATTTCTACTTACAATGTTTGTTCAATGGCTTACTATAAGGTGCAAACATCTACTCTATTCTTAATTTTCTATAATTCATTTCGTCCACCCAACAAAATTTTCTTTTTAAAACAATAATCAAAATTTATTTTCAAAAGAATAGAGATTTCAAAACCTTCTTTACAAAATGCAACCTTTTCACTAGAGAATTCTTTTTAAAACAAGAAATCAATGTTTTCCAAAAGATACCTCATTTTACTTTAAAACTCAGTATGTATACTTTACATATTAAAACTATAACTTTTAAGATTAAAAATTGAAAACACCATAAACCCTTTTCCTAAAACTTTTACAATTTCGCGTTCTTAAAAGTTAACAATGGGGTTGGACTCAAAGCGGGTTTCCAATTTCCTAGGCTCTCCTAGAGACTCCCACAAAGTTGATTCTCTCAACTATATATATATATATATATATATATATATATTCCTAATCCATTTTCATCTTTTTCAGCCTTTTCCAATTTATAAGGTTTTACCGCCAAACCAACTAATCCACAATACCAACATATGTGATTTATCTTTCTTCCATACAAAGTATATTGTACACTTCCCAACCAAACTTCGTTATGGCTTCAAATTTCCATATTCTTTCCTTTAGTGTACAAAAAAACATCCCATTTCTTATCATATCACGCTCTTTCTATTTAATGGGTTCCTCTATGGATCTTGGTATATATATAATATTTAATTATATTTTTTAAAAATACAAATACGTTCACTCACTATTTATATAGGAATCCTAAACCAAAGCTCTGATACCAGATGTAACAACCCGAATTCCGATAGACCGATTTTTTTCAAAATTCCAATCAATAGAAATGGATTGGTTTGCTCTTATCCTGCAGAAAAGACAGTGTGACAACCCGAATTCCGATGGACCGATTTTTTTTCATAATCCCAATCCATCGAAACCCGAGTTGGTCTGCTATGGTATCCTGTAGAAAAGACAAAGACATAAAACATGTCAAAGTTCGGAAAATATCTCACAATGGAAGAAATAAAATATAATGTAGTTGAAACATAGCTTTACCTTAATAATAATATTGCTAAACCAGTATCCATAGCTATACAGTCTCTGTCATGAACCTAACTTGCGAATGTTATGAGGAGGGGGTCAGAACTTAAGTTCTGTGTAAACGAATTAAAACTACACTTCTTGGATAATCCTCCATATACTGTTCAATTATATTTTCTTATTTATTAGGTTATTTGTGTTATTAGAACTCAAGGCTTACAGACACATCGCACCCATCTACTATATAGTAGATTAACCTAATATATTGTATATGTAGCTACCCTGAATTAAGATATGCTCTACTCACATGGTCTCCACCGTATGTACGCAGTCCCTTATCGAATGTCGCATGTCGTATGTATATCTACGCTATGTTTTCATAAAACTATCATCACTGTGTTACGTAAGCGTTTGGACTGCCATTCTAGATCCTACTAGATTCTGTCATCAAATAATGCACTTTAGTCCATGATACACCACCCAGAGCAACATGAGTGTACCTAGACTTTTCCCACCTACGTATCGTCAATCGTACTCGATGTCTACTTGCACATGTTCTCCATATGTGCGCCCGAGTCTCGTGGCAGGGCTAATCAGGAAACACGAAACTCAGTCGGGAGCTATCAGATATCTGCCGTTGTAGATGCTAAGGTCTGCTTTTATCGTGGCTATGGTCCCACTAGACCCCTACCTCAACTAAGAAAGGCACCCAAGAATATCAAGAATGAGAACTGTAAACCCAGCCCCTTATGCCCTTCAATCCTATTAGCCAAGCTCACGCATAACTAGATAGCAAAGTATATGGTCTTTTGGAGTTCTCCACCTTTCTGCTTCACGTACTGACTGAAGATGGTAGGTAGACGATGAGTTGCTATCACAGGGCACTAACTGGTCTCGCCGAATCACGCCGGCCCATCTTAGTATTTTGATTGCCTCTTGTTTTGCAATCAAGGCATACTCATTGGTTCTTCCCATGCAGACCTAACCTCTGTGAGCACAAGTGTATCATCTTCCACTCACAGAGGGATACCAAGAGTAACCTCACGTCCCAAGAAGCCACGTGCTTCATAACCCAGTCCCTTGGAGCCTTCTGCATGATCAGATGGATGTTCGCTCCCCCGAAGCCCTACGGCATCGTGATGATCTATCGTGTTTGGTTATTCATCCCCTTTCGTATGGACTGGTCCAAGTGCCTTACCCTTTCCTGTTATTAGCCCTTAAGTCTAAATGCGCTTGCTCAATCTCATTAGGTTTTCTTTTTAACTTGGTTATCACATCCATATTATTTTTTAACTTAAATTACCAAGTTTCTTTTTCATAAGTCTTTCCCTATTTCTTATTTAGCGGCGATCTTTTAATTGTTTACTTATTTATCTTAACTAAGGTTTACTAACAAGCTCAAACACGACTTTCTGTACCTGTTTACTTAGTCCTCTTAACTAAGATTTACCAACATGACTTTCCATGATTGTTTACTTAGTTCTCTTAACTAAGGTTTACTAACATATTCTCTTTATCGTTTACTTATTAACTTAGACATCTTAACTAAGGTTTACTAACAAGTTTTCCCCCTTACCCATATAACTTATGTTTTCCCTATTCATGGCTTTATTCATGTTCCCACAGATTACTTAATCTTCAATTAAGTACGGCTTGCATTCTTTCATAAGTTATTTCATCTTTGGATTGATCATTATAACCTACGTTATAATTGTTACTTGTCTTGTAACAAGCTTACCTATTAACTTCTCATTCAGTTTTACTCGTATTTGTTGATGTTGCCATAATCCATCATTATTTACTTAGTTTTCTTAATTAAGGTTTGCTACCATTCCCCATTATTACGTTGGTCAAGTTTGTCTATAAGACTCCTTTATTTAACCTTAGCATACTTAACATGTTTGTTTCATAGCATAAATCTTTTTATTGATGCACTCAACCTCTCACATTAGACATGTTGCTTACGGTTGCTGGATATGCCGGGCGGTTCCGGGCAGACTTCTACCGCAAACTCGTTCTAACCTCGGGTTTTGGGCTTAATGCGCTAACCTCTCACATTAGACCTGTTGTTGCGGTTGCTGGATGTGCCAGGCGGTTACGGGCAGACTGACATTGAAACTCAATCTAACCTTGGGTTAGGCATGTTCATCTTTTGACTGGCCTATACAATTTCAATCTAGGTTTTATATGCCTGTTTATCCCAATCCAAGAATTCATGTTCACGCTTCTAAACCCAATTTTAATGTTTATGGTTCCAATTTGATTTGGATACATAAATTCTACCATGATTACATAATCTCGTACATAGTTATGCCAATAATCCTTATTATATGTTATGTCCAACTTTTCATGTATATAAGTTAAACTTAATCATACCCAAATTTATTATTCTTTAAAGTCATCAATAATTCATGTCAACCTCATTCTTATTGCATAAATCCCAATTCAACTTATAATCCCATATGTCTAAATCTTCAATTCTGACTTTTCTTATATACATATAGTTCATTCATCTTATAAGTTGTTTTAATTTCCCAATCACAAATTATTTCCAAATTCCAAAACATCATTTCCACTATTCCAATCTTTGTTCGTACGCATGCTTTTCAGCGAGATTAGGATTAAGCTCGAAGTTAGCCTAATCTTAAAAATAAAAAGGAAAGGGGAAGAAGAAGAACAAAATACGCATGAAATAAAATCTGAATTATTTCAATTGAATTAAAAAAATTAACTTGGGGAATTGCTAAATGATACATCTACTATTATTCAACAAGGGTAATTTAAATCCACTTACAGTGATTTTTTGCTTTCCTAGGTCTGATTTAGATTAGCATCCAAAGATCTTCCCTTTCTTGCGGTGTAGATTGTAGATCAAAATCCCTTTTCTCTTTATTTTTAAATAGAAGAAATTCTAAATCTAATATTTGATCTTCATCAATCTTGTGTTGAAGAAGAATAATTAATTTAATTAGAGTTGAACCAGTGTTACAATGTCACCATTAATTTTTAGAGGAGAAGAGGATTTCTTGAGGAGGAAGAAGCAGAACTTTAGCATAGCTTTGGGATTGTGAATTTTATGTTGGGTTTAGAGTTTTATTTATAGGTAGTTTAGAACAACTAGGGCCTTAGGATTAAAATAGAATCCATATAAACCTTACACATCGCTAAAGAAAAGAATGTTCTAGAGTAGGCTAGAATAACCCAGTTATGCTACACCATAAACGCACGCATGCACCCAAAAACAAGTTGGGTCCATATGTACTTATTTATTTGCATTGTTTTCTATTTTTAATGTTCAATTGCCTTTATTTTAAATTAAATGTGCCCCTTTTTCTTCCCTTAATTAATTGCATGTTTTATGGCATGCCTTAATCCTTTCATATTGCATGCAATTAATTCACTACTTTTGAATTTTAAATGCCAAAATTTACATCTACTTTTATTTTCAATGTTGCATTGCAATTTACTTCATTAATTCATCGCTTGTTTTCCTATATATATATATATATATATATATATATATGTGTGTATATATATATATATGCATACATTTTATTCTCTCCTCAACGTATGCATTTCATACATTCCAATTAGTTCCTCAACTCTCTCTTTCTAAACCTTCCTTTAATTGTATCAATTATATAAATGTTTCTTTTTGTTATTATCTTTCCTCTTTTTTGATGCGGATTATTTTCTTGGATTACACTGATTGCTATACATTTTTTTTTTTGTGCGCAATCTTTATTTTGAAACTGGTATTCTTCTATCTTGTGCAATTGAATATATTTACATGAATTCTTCCTCCCATCCTTAATTTATTATTGCAATAAATGCATTATTCTTTTATACGCTCAATTCTTTATTCTTCAATGCATTATATATTAATATTTTAATTATTCTATGCCTTTTCTCACATATAATTAATTGCATTTAGCCTATGCATTTATTATATTTATTGCATGCATTAAAACATCACTTCTTTCTTTACCGCTTGCATATTAAGTTATGCACTCTTTTCTCTTTTATTTTAATTTGTGTTCATGCATATGTATGTTTTAATCATTGTATGCATAAACAATACAATATTAGTGTCATAATTTATTCTTAATTATGCATACATTCATATGCACATAATTAATTGCATGCATTAATTCACCTCTTTCTTTTGTTTGCGTATTAGTATTTACGGATTATGATACCCTTTAATGCGATGCATACATTGCATGAAATCTAATACCTTTGCATGAAATCAATTTACTTTTTATCGCATGCATTGCACTGATACATTACCCATTTTTAACATAGTGTATTTACTTTTATGCACTAATCTCTTTTTATTTTAATTGTAAATTCATTTGCACATTAATTTTTATCATTAATGTATTCTTTTAAAAAAAACATTCTTAATTATGTTTATGCACATTTTTAATTGTATTAATAAAAATATGGGGTGTTACATTCTTCCACCCTTAGGAAATTTCGTCCCCGAAATTTGATAATGGCAAAATAGATAACCCTCGCATAATATCCATCCATCATGCATGATCCAATTTTGGCAAACATTGTGCATATGTTCAAAGTGCAATGCATTACAATATTACATGTATGCCTAAGCGGTACCTCCTGTATGTATGCAAATTTTCAAAAACTCTTTTTAAAACATGATGCTTACATCCTAAATATACTTGCAGTTCTATACGAATGCAATATTTTTGAAAATCAAAACATTTTTCATCCAAATTTTCCTACACTCTTACAAAATAAGAGCATAGTTCATCTAATTGTTGCATCCAAAATCCTACCAACCATCATTAAATTTCGAAATTTAGAAAAATTTAATTTTCTAAATTCAATTTCTTGTGTTACAAAAAGGTATAAAACGGAAAAATTCACTTCTTTCATTTTTCTTTTATGTATCTTTTCTAATTGTACTTGGATTTTGAGTAACTACTCTATAAAGATTTCCTATTTTCCTATCCAAGCACAACTACATAAGAAAATTTTCTCTTCTTTTTCAACTTATACTAGAAAAATTCCATTTTTGTCCATCTTAGAATTTTCATTTCCTTTTCCCGTCACGTTTGTTGCTTTACTAAATTCGTTGTTATCTTCTTAGTTAGGCTATTCTCTTTCTTAGCTTATCTTTCCATTAAGTCTTTCCATCTTTCAACATTCTACACAACTACTGCCAAGGGACAAGAATCATAAGACTATTTCACTAAAGAAAAGTCCGAACACAACTCTCAACATTTACTTGCCCTTCCACTATCTAGCAGTCACTACTAGTCCTTGCTGTGTATTACTAGCCTACACATTTTTTCAAGCAACAACTCTAGGCCTCACAATGCTTATGCATTCTACGGGAATTTTCCACTATTCCAAGATGGTCCTTGCTTGTAACACCCCGTAATTCTGTAACACTAGGATTCACAAATCAAGGCAGAATTAAAAGTTAAATTAAAAACTAAGGGAAACGGGCTACGTCATTGCATTCGTCTCGGAATTCTGCATGAAAACAAGTCCGAGTTTGCGTAAATCGGAGTCCGTATGAGGAAGATACGGCCTCCGGAAGATTCAGCGAAGTTCAAATTACAAAACAGTTCAGAAAAGCGGATTCGAATTCAAAATCGGACCCAGACTAGGATGGGCGGGAATTTTCCCGCCCAAGGCACCTAGGTCGACTGGGTAGTCGACTTGGGGTACCCAGGTCGACTGGGCAGTCGACCTGGGGGTCGACCCCCCTGCTTTTTCCAGCTTTCTGAACCTGGTTCGTTCTGATGTATTTGGTCACATTTTCTGCCTAGGTTCGTCCGCCTAACACAATATAAACAGCCTTAGTCTCCTCCTCTATTCACAATTCTTTTCTATTCTTATGCTGCCTCTGAGAAAATATATAAATAAATAAAAATAAGAAAATAATACGAAGATCTAAGACGAGGAAATGCTGCTTAAGACTTTCAAGAGGAGATTCAAGTCAAGCTAGGATTCAAGTGATGATTCAAACGACTTCAACGACTGTTTTTTGAATTCAATCTAATCTCTGTAAGTCAGTTACTTTGTAGATTTGAACGTTTCTCTCTGTTCGTGACATGAATTAAAGGAATAAAAGAATATGCCAAATCTCCTATTCGAATATGTGCTTACATCTTTTGACCTAATTAAGAACTGTTATGATTCGGCCTTGCCTATGACTATGTACATTGCCTATGACTATGGATATTGCCTAAGACTATGAACATTGCCTATGACTGTGGCTGTAACTGTGACTATGGGAATTATTTCATTGACCATGATCACAAGCCTATGCCTTTGATTTGGAAACATAAACTATTGCCTATGACATAACAAGAACAACTGTGATTCATGACTAGGAAAGTGTTGCTTAAGTTTTGTGACTATGAAATTGGGTCTAACCCGATTATCTATTCTGTCTGTTCTTGGTTTTCTTTGGTTTTAGACCTTGGGAGTTTACCTATTAAGTTAGGTCTACCCATGTTCTTGAACCTACGTCTCTATTCTGTCTATTTTTGGTTTTAGACCTTGGGAATTTACCTATTAAGTTAGGTCTACCCATGTTCTTGAACCTACGTCGTTATTCAACCCTTTTTATGTCAATAGATTTTCAGACCTATAGGCCTTTGATGTTTTAGATCAATTTCAGTCAAATTCGTTAGGTCTGTTATCATTTTATGCCAGTAATTATGTCTATCTTTTTCATAGCATCTTTGGTTCATTCCCTATCTTCTACGAATCTAGAATTATCTATAATCTAGATTGAATCACGATTATACGAACGGTGGGAATACGATTTGGGCAAAATATGAAATTTACTAAAAACGTAGTTTTAAACTTGGAAATTGGCATAAATTGGGAGCATGTATTATGGCATGTTCGTAGAAATGCAAATTGGATAAGTTTGACATGAATTATAGGATGTGTAATTTGAATCTAGTATTGACTTATAAATCTAGCATTTACATGAATTGTAAACTAGAATAATAAGTCTAGTTTGACATGAACTGTAATTAGAATGTTGAATCAGAATTGGATTAGCTAATTCGGCATAATAGGTGTATTGGCATAAACTTGAAATTGGCCGTAATTGGGAATAATTGTCATGTTTAGCAAAATTCTGGTTAGTGACACTTAATTTGGTATAGTTTACATACCAAAAGGGCATAAATATGATATGGAGGGGAGAATGGGCCATAATGATCATTGTAACAATTTACATTAAACTCTGCCATTCTATGAGTCTCTTCCTTTAGTAAATTAGGAATAATTTACTTATAGAATTTGTCCAAAATGAGAAAATGTAAATTTAGACAAATAAACGGCTGATTAACGACATCTCTTTTAATAATACACCAGAAAGTTCTAGGGTGACAGAGAGGATAGTGTCTAGGCCTGGGTTTGGAAAATGCAGGTTTCCTGCTCTCCCTGGCTATCCCTAACTGATCCGACGGACGGGATGGTTACTTTCGGAACCTGATTTGAAGATTAATCAAACCCTTTGAACTTAGAAAACACGAATATGCCTAACCCAAGATTAGACTGAGTTGCAATGTAAACTTGCCCGGAACCAACCGGCACATCCAGTATTCGCAACAATATCTGTCTAATGTGAGTGGTCGCGGCTTTAATTTATTTAGTTAAAGCTAGAACAAGAATGGTAGGGTTAAGTTAACTCAGACACTTAACCAGTTCAACATGATAACTAAACTGATGGGTGGGGGTTAGGTTCAGACTGACACTTAGCGCAGGCAAGCTAGAATGGGAGGGTTAAGTCCATAGGAACACTTAACCAACTTAACACAGTTAAGCTAGAATGGGAGGGCTAAGTCTATAGGGACACTTAACCAAACTCATGGTGGCAAAACAAGATTTGTAGGGGTTAAGTAAGTAAGAAAACACTTAGCCAAATTAACATGTTAACTAGACTAGGAGGTGGGGTTAAGTAAAGTTAAACACTTAGCCAAATTAACATGTTAACTAGACTAGAGGTTGGGGTTAAGTAAAATTTAACACACTTAGCCAATTTGATATGTTAGCTGGGCTAGACCGTAGGGTTAAGTAAACTTGAACACTTAACCATCAGATTGAGGAATAGGGTTAAGTCTAAAACATGAAGGGATAATACTTAACTGTTAATAACATGTTAGTTAAAACAGACGGGCAAGGTTAAGTTAAAAAGGAACACTTAACCAATACAGGATGAAGGGGTAGGGTTAAGTAATAAGAAATACTTAACCAATGTAACTTGGTTTGTGGTAGGGTTAAGTCAACATGAATTACTGATGACACTTAACCAGTTTAACAGGATAGATGAGGAGGGTTAAGTTAGCTTGAATTGACTAATGACACTTAACCAATCCAAATTGACGGGAAAGAGAACTAAGTAGTAAACCTTAGTTAAAAGGAGCTAAGTAGTAAACCTTAGTTAAGAAGTCAACGATTCAGGAAACTAAGTGGTAAACCTTAGTTAGCAGAACTAAGTAGTAATTCTTAGTATGGCACGGGAAGGAGCGAACGTCCGTCTGATTAAAAAGAAGGCTCCAACGAATTGGGTTACGAAGCCCGAGGCTTCGAGGGGACGTGAGGGTACTCTTGGTATCCCTCTGTGAGGCTGCAGATGATCCTCATGGGCTCACAGAGGTTAAGGTCTGCGTAGAAGAACCAGGGGTATGCCTTGGTTGCAATACATGGCAACCTAAAGACTAGGATGGACCGGCGTGATTCGGCGAGAAAACGGTAGCCCTGTGATAACAAATCGTCGTCTACCATCCATCTTGAGTCAATCGAGATACGTGAAGCGGAAAGGCGGAGAACTCCAAAAGACCATATACTTGCTATCTAGTTATGGGTGAGGATGGCGATAGGATAGAGGGGCACCGGGGGCCTGCGTATAGTTCTCATTTTTCAAGGTGTGCCTTTCATTAGTTGAGGGAGGGGTCAAGTGGGACCATAGCCACTAGAATAAAAACAGACCTTAGCATCTGCATCGGCAGATATCTGAAAGCTCCCGACCGAGTTCTGTATTTCTTGATTTTCCCTGTCACAGGACTCGGACCGCACATTACAGGACATGTGCATCTAGACAAGCGATAACGATTCGCGATACGTGCGTGGGGAAGTATAGGAACATATACCACTCTATGTAGTGTGTCCTAGACTTGGGGGCATCGTTCGACGGGTAGCGTAATCCCTTGTTGGACTAGGTGGCATAAACCCTGAACTCGAGAAGCGTTCAACAGATAGCGTAAACTCTAGTTGAATCTAGAAAGCACTTGATAGAAAACCCTAGATTAGATCTAGGTAATAAATAATAAATGTATGCCCGAAGGCAACGGAAAATACAGGGATTGGGATCACGTTATCGTTACTAGTTGGAACACTAGTTAGGTGGTGCAGAGATATAGAAATCAGTATAACAAGGAAATAGCGAAGCGGCGAAAGTATTAGAACGTATCCAGTTTATCTTAGCTTAGCATATCTTGTGATTATCTTGTGTCTAATCTTGCTGACCCTATCATCATGGTGTTATCTTGTATTCAGTTAATTCATGTCGTTTTGTTTTCCATGTTCATATGCTAGAAGTTACTGAACTTACTCAGGCTTTATGTCTGACTCTGTTTTTCTTTTGTCTTCTTTTCTTCCGTCCCCCCCCCTAGGTAGTAAAGGAGGGAATAGTATAGCTCAGGTTAAGTTGGACTGTCACTCTTTCCCAGCTTGACGATTTGCCAAAGTTTGCTTGGATTCTCTTTTCAGATGCTATGGCTGGCTCTTGCTAAAATTTGGGGAATATAAATGTTGTTTCATGTTTCTTTATTTTGTAAGACAGATGATACTCTGATATTGTAAAGAAATCTTTATACAAACTATTTTATCAATAAAGCAAAGTTTTATTTTCCGCTGTTTAATTTCTGTCTGTCGTGTAATTTACCTGCATCTTTTACCCTAAATGCCCCACATAACTTAGTGCATTCCCTTTGTGAGTGACACTAACGGACGTGGGGTGTTACATTGCTATTTACTTATAGCCCCAAACCTCTTCTCGTTCTTTCTTGGCACTAATCCTTACCTACTCCATTCTTTTTAAAATATGTTTGGCTTTTCTCTTTTTTTTTTCATTACATTTTTCTTCTAAAAATTAAAAATGCTAAAAATTTTACTTTCTTCGCCAAAACTTACTTTTGCCAAACCATAAAAACATGTTAAAAAATGCAAAACAATTTTTTTCAAATCACACAACTGGAGTAGACAAGGACAACTATTTTCTTAATTGGGTTTCCAAATTACCTAGGCTTTCCTAGATACATCCACGAAATCGTTTCACCCAACTATATATATTCCTTATCCGTTTTCCATAATTGAACCTTTTTCAAAATTTTAAGGTTTCCCTACTAAACCCACTAATCTCATTTACTGTCGTATGGGATACATCTTTTTCTAATACTAACTATTTTTTACACTTTCCACCCAACATACATAAGGGTCTCAACTTTCCATGTTCATTCTTTTAGTATACAAAACAGTTTTCCCATTTCTTTCCACATTCTAATCTTTTTATCTAATAGGCTCCCTTATGGATCTAGGTTTATATATAATTATTTATATTTTAGAAAAGACAAATACGCCCACTCATTATTTGTATAAGGATCCTAAACCGAAGCTCTGATACCAAATGTGACAACCCGAATTCCCATAGACTGGATTTTTTTCAAAATCCCAATCCATCAAAACCCGAGTTGGTTTGCCCTGATATCCTGCATAAAAGACAAAGACATAAAACATGTCAGAGTTCGGAAAACATCTCACAGCGGAAGGAATAAAATATAATGTAGTTGAAACATAGATTTACCTTAATATTAGTACTGCTAAACCAGTATCCATAGCTATATAGTCTCTGTTATGAACCTAACCTGCGAATGTTATGAGGAGGGCGTCAGAACATGTAACACCCCGTAATTCTGTAACACTAAGATTCACAAATCAAGGTAGAATTAAATTTTAAAATTAAAATCAAGGGAAACGGGCTGCGCCAATGCGTTCGTCTCGGAATTCTACATGAGATAGAGACCGAGTTTGCGTTAATCGGACTCCGTATGAAGGAGTTATGGTCTTCAGAAGTTTCAGAATTCGATTTAAAATTCGAACAGGTCAGAAAATGAGTTCAAAATTTAAAATCGGACCCAGATTGGGCTGGGCGGGAATTTTCCCGCCCAAGACCCAGGTCGACTGGGTATTCGACCTTGGGGTCGACCTCCCCCGCTTTTTACAGATCTGCTGCCTGGTTCGTTTTTCTGTACCCGGACGCCATTCTGACCAGATTCATTGACTTCTACACTATACAATCAGCCCTAGTCTCCTTCTCTATTCACAATTCTTTTCTATCCTTATGCTGCCTCTGAGAAAATTTATAAATGAATAAAAATAAGAAAATAATACGAAAATCGAAGACAAGGTTATGCTGCTCAAGTTGTCCAGAAGGGATTCGAATCAAGATTAAAGCTTCAAGATAAGAATCAATGGCTAACTCAAACGATTTCGAGCAACGTCGCACGAATCATAGCAACGCCATCTTTCTATTCTAAAAACCGATCAATGTAAGTCGATTACTTTTTGATTTGAACGTTTTCTCTTTTCGTGACATGAAATTAAAGGAATAAAAGAGTATGCCAATTCTTTCTATTCGAATCAGTGCCCATATCTTTGGACTTAATTAAGAACTGTTATGATTCGAGGACCAATAAGACTGTGACTATGAAACTATGGACCTTAAAACCATATGCCTCTTTGACTATGAACATTTCCTATGACTATGAACATTGCCTATGACTGTGACTGTGACTACGGGAATTATTTCCTTGACTATGAACACAAGCCTATGCCTTTGATTAGGAAACATAAACTATTGCCTATGACATAACAAGGACATCTATGATTAAACACCTATGATTCATGAATAGGAAAGTGTTGCTTAAGTTTTGTGACTGTGAAATTGGGTCTAAACCTGATTATCTATTCTGTCTATTCTTGGTTTTCTTTGGTTTTAGATCTTGGGAATTTACCTATTAAATTAGGTCTAACCATGCTCTTGAACCTACGTCGTTATTCAACCCTTTTTTATGTCATAAGATTTTCAGACCTATAGGCCTTCGATGTTTTAGATCGATTTCAGTGAAATTCGTTAGGTCTGTAATTAGTAAATTATCATTTTATGCCAGTTATTATGTCTGTCTCTTTCATAGCATCTTTGGTTCATTCCCTATTTTCTACGAATCTAGATTTATCTATAAACTAGATTGAATCATGATTATACGAACGGTGGGAAAACGATTTGGGCAAAATTTGAAATTTACTAAAAACATAGTTATAAACTTGGAAATTGGCATGAATTGGGAACATGTATTATGGAATGTTCATAGAAATGCAAATTGGATAAATTTGACATGAATTATAGGATGTGTAATTAGAATCTAGTATTGACTTGTAAATCTAGCATTTACATGAATTGTGAAGTAGAATAATAAGTCTAGTTTGACATGAATTGTAATTAGAATGTTAAATCAGAATTGGATTAGCTAATTTGGCATAAGAAGTATATTGGCATAAATTTGAAATTGGCCATAATTGGGGATAATTGTCATGTTTAGCAAAATCATGGTTAGTGACACTTTATTTGGTATAGTTTACATACCAAAAAGCATAAATGTGATATAGAGGGGGAAACGGGCCATAATAATAAAGGTTGACAATTTACATTAAAAGAGTAATTATGAAATAAGTAAATCAGGAATAATTTACTTATAGAATTTGTCCTAAATGAGAAAATGTAAATTTAGACAAATTAAAATTTATTAACATCTCTTTTAATAACACACCAGAAAGTTCTAGGGTGACAGAGAGGATAGTGTCTAGGCTTGGGTTTGGAAAATACAAGTTTCCTGCTCTCCCTGGCTATCCCTAACTGATCCGACGGACGGGATGGTTACTTTCAAAACCTGATTTGAAAATTAATCGAAACCCTTTGAACTTAGGAAAACACGAATAGGCCTAACCCGAGATTAGACTGAGTTGCGATGTAAACCTGCCCGGAACCAACCAGCACATCCAGTAATCGCAACAATATCTGTTTAATGTGAGTGGTAGCGGCTTTAATTTATTTAGTTAACGCTAGAACAAGAATGGTAGGGTTAAGTTAACTAAGCCACTTAACCAATTCAACATGAAAACCAGACCGGTGGGTGGAGTTAGGTTCACACAGACACTTAACACAGTTAAGCTAGAATGGGAGGGTTAAGTCCATAGGAACACTTAATCAACTTAACACAGTTAAGCTAGAATGGGAGGGTTAAGTCCATAGGAACACTTAACCAAGTTAACACAGTTAAGCTAGAATGGGAGGGCTAAGTCCATAGGGACACTTTACCAACTTAACATGGTAACAGGACTAGGTTTGTAGGGGTTAAGTAAATAAGAAAACACTTATCCAAATTAACATGTTAAGTAAATAAGAAAACACTTAGCCAAATTAACATGTTAACTAGACTAGAAGGTGGGGTTAAGTAAAGTTAATACACTTAGCCAAATTAACATGTTAACTAGACTAGAGGTTGGGGTTAAGTAAAATACACTTAGCCAATTTGATATGTTATCTGGACTAGAACGTAGGGTTAAGTAAACTTGAACACTTAACCATCAGATTGTGATAAAGGAATAGGGTTAAGTCTAAAACATGAAGGGATAATACTTAACCATTAATAAAGTGTTAGTTAAAACAGACAGGCAAGGTTAAGTTAAAAAGGAACACTTAACCAATACAGGATGAATGGGTAGGGTTAAGTAATAAGAAATACTTAACCAATATAACTTGGTTTGTGGTAGGGTTAAGTCAACATGAATTATTGATAACACATAACTGGTTTAACAGGATAAATGAAGAGGGTTAAGTTAGCTTGAATTGACTAATGACACTTAACCAATCCAAATTGACGGGAAAGAGAACTAAGTAGTAAACCTTAGTTAAAAGGACCTAAGTAGTAAACCTTAGTTAAGAAAACAATGATTCTGAAAATTAAGTGGTAAACCTTAGTTGACAAAACTAAGTAGTAATTCTTAGTATAACACGAGAAGGAGCGAACGTCCATCTAATTTTAAAGAAGGCTCCAACGAATTGGGTTACGAAGCCCGAGGCTTCGAGGGGATGTGAGGGTACTCTTGGTATCCCTCTGTGAGGCTGCAGATGATCCTCCTGGGCTCACAGAGGTTAAGGTCTGCGTTAGAAGAACCAGGGGTATGCCTTGGTTGCAATATATGACAACCTAAAGACTAGGATGGACCAGCGTGATTCGGTGAGAAAACGGTAGCCCTATGATAGCAACTCGTCGTCTACCATCCATCTTGAGTCAATCGAGATACGTGAAGAGGAAAGGCGGAGAACCCAAAAAGACCGTATACTTGCTATCTAGTTATGGTTGCGGATGGCCATAGGACAGTGGAGCATAGCGGGGCCTACGTATAGTTCTCATTTTTCAAAGTGTGCCTTTCATTAGTTGAGGGAGGGGTCGAGTGGGACCATAGCCACTGGAATAAAAGCAGACCTTAGCATCCGCATCGGTAGATATCTGAAAGCTCCCAATCGAGTTCTGTGTTTCTTGATTTGCCCTGCCACAGGACCCGGGCCGCACATTACAGGACATGTGCATCTAGACAAGCGATAACGATTTGCGATACATGCGTGGGGAAGTATAGGAACATATACCACTCTAGGTAGTGTGTCCTAGACTTGGGGGCATCGTTCGACAGGTAACATAATCCCTAGTTGGACTAGCTGGCATAAACCATGAATCCGAGAGGCGTTCAGCAGATAGCGTAAAGTCTAGTTGAATCTAGAAAGCACTTGACAGAAAACCCTAGATTAGATCAAGGTAATAAATAATAAATGTATGCCCGAAGGCAATGAAAAATACAGGGATTGGGATCACGTTATCATTACTAGTTGGGACACTAGTTAGGCGGTGCAGAGATATAGAAACCAGTATAACAAGGAAATAGCAAAGCGGCGAAAGTATTAGAACATATCCAGTTTATCTTATCTTAGTATATCTTGTGATTATCTTGTCTAATCTTGTTGACCCTATCGTCATGGTGTAATCTTGTATTCAGTTAATTCATGTCGTTTTGTTTTTCCATGTTCACATGCTAGAAGTTACTGAACTTACTCAGGCTTTATGTCTGACTCTGTTTTTCTTTCGTCTTCTTTTCTTCCGTTCCCCCCCCCCCCAAGGTAGTAAAGGAGGGAATAGTATAGCTTAGGTTAAATCGGACTGTTACTCTTTCCCAGCTTGAAGATTTGTCGAAGTTTTTCTTGGATTCTCTTTTCAGATGCTATGGCTGGCTCTTGCTAAAATTAGGGAATATAAATGTTGTTTTATGCTTCTTTATTTTGTAAGACAGATGATACTCTGATATTGTAAAGAAATCATTGTACAAACTATTTTATCAATAAAGTAAAGTTTTATTTTCCGTTGTTTAATTTTTGACTGTCTTGTAATTTATCTGCATCTTTTACCCTAAATGCTCCACAGAACTTAGTGCATTCCCTTTGTGAGTGACACTAACGGATGTGGGGTGTTACACGTGGTATCAGAGATGAAGGTTACCAGATCAGATAAAGGATTTGAAAAATTATTTTCAAAACGGTTTTAAAAAGAAGCATTTTCAAGAGAAAAGATTTGTTTTAAAGGAATATTCCCCAAAGCCATATGCACTGTCTTCACTTCCTCTGTTTGAATTCTTGTCTCCTTCTTTCTTGAGTCTCTGGGGCTCCTGGCTTTCTGGGAGGTAACCTCATCGATGGGCGAAGTAGTGCCTGGCTTCCATCCATAGCCGTAGTTGTTTCACCTATGGCCAGTTTTCTTTCAAGCTTATAGGGTTTTCTGTACGATGGAAGCAGCTTTCGAGAGATTGGTCAACATGACTACACATGGAAGAGGATGAGGAATTCATGGATGTAGATTTAGCTCACATAGGAGGAAGGAATTATAAAACCTAAGACAAGAGGAAGTATCTTTATTATGGCATAATAGGGCATATAATTAAGGACAAGGGCAAGAACGAGGAACAAGATTTTCAGAAGGGCAAGTACATACTTTCACCACCAAGCGTACCTAGGAGAAGGGTAGTAAAGTTCTGTTGGAAGAGTCTAGTTTGCATGTTCGTACTCTTTCCTTTGGTTTTAGCGCTTCGCATTTGTCCATATCCACTCCCATAGTTGAGTCTCTGCACCATGGTGCTTGTATAGTAGAAAGATCCCACTAGAGTCTAAAAATCCATTTGGTGGTCCGACCAGTTTATTTTTGGTTAGAAGGGATTTGAGAATAGCTATCGAGTTTGCTTATATCATCTCACGTGGATCGTCTAAATTCGGAGGAGATATTCCTTGGGTGCTTGTCTGATATTGGTTTAGGCCTTTGGGGCTTGTACTTGAGGAATGTCAATTTCGACTAGGATGGTTTGCGTGAGAGATGAATGGTTGTGGAAGGCACTCTAAAAAACACGTAGTGATCTTGAGACGACCCGAAATCCCGTTCTGATGGAAACAAGGGTTATCGTTGGAATATAACATAGAAACAGGCAATTGCAGAACAAAATTAAATAAATACACCAGATAATGAACAATAGAATATACTGGATAAAAGTAATCATCAGATTTACACAGTATACAGGATCTTACTTAGTACAAATACAGTTCAGCTATACATAAATGTCAACAGCGGAAAACAAACAAAATATGTACAATAGGAGCTGAACAGCATAAAAAGAGATAAATGATAGAATCCATCTTCAGCTCCAGCTATACAGAAAGAACCAGCTAAACCTGAATACAAGGCTGCCCGTGTAGAAAAAGGGGCACCCGAGTTTGAAAGTGAAACAAACTACGAGTCAGTCATGGGACTGGTATGAGAAATCTACTCAACACATATATAATATGGCCAATCACAGGACCACGCCACTTTCATGGAACGGGTTTACTCCATTGGATTGCCAGTGCTTTAAAACAAATCTTTCTTTTAAACATCGCTATGCTTTTTATAAAAATGAAGCCATTATAAGACTCAGTTCCCATCACACAATGCAACGCAAACCGGAGGATAGAGTTTTTTACCTTACAACAACCAAAATATGCTTGATACGAATAAAACAAAAGCATTTGATATTATTGCTAGTGTTTATATGTTTTAAAAACTATTTCAAATCATAACTATCAATCATAGGCGGCATGGGTACCATATATCATGTCTCCATATATATATATATATATATATATATACAATCAAAACCGCACAATGTCGTATTTGGAAATTGGATTTCCGTCATGAACCAAGGCAAAAGATAGTCCTTACCGAATTCGAGACGCTCTAGCCCGCCCCTCAGGCACAGCCGCAACCGTACCTTGGATCGTCAGGGCCGGTCCACATGAAGTGGATTATAATGCCTGAACAATGCGTTTCTCCACCCTTTGGGGTGTAAATGAGCCAACGAATGACTCCATCAGACCCGGATCATCCGATCAAACCGAGGCGCCTCGCAACAGCAACAACCACATAGGTGAAAAGTATATAAATGTAACACCCCGCGAATTCTATAACTGTGAAACTCACAAATTAAAGTATAATTAATTTCAAATCAAAGAACTAAGGGAAACGGGATACGCCATTGCGTTCGTCTCGAAAAAATACGCGAAATAGAGTCCGAGTTTTCGAAAAACGGATATCGTATGAAGAAGTTATGGACGAACGAAGTTGGGCGAAAAACCGAAAAAGGGTCGGAATGCACTGGCGCACTTGGGAAGTGCGCCAGAACAAAAATGAACTGGCGCACCTGTGAAGTGCGCCAGTACATTTTTGACCTGGCGCACCTGCCAAGTGCGCCCAGGTCAAAAATGACCTGCTGGCCAGGTCTGGTCTAGCCCTGGCTGGCCAGGTCTGTGTTTGGCCGATTTTCAGAAGCTTGCTTTGTCATTAGGGCTAGGTGGCAGGCTCTAATTGGTCTCTCTTGCGAATGAACGGCTACGATCAATCCAAGCAACATCAATGGTCCTAATCAGTTTATAACCTCTATATAAACAACCCTAGACTAACCCTAATCTATTCATTCAAAAATAAGAACAAAGCCGCCATGTTGCTGAGGAACGACTAAGAGTAGCCGCCAATTGGAGAGAGAGGATTAGGAGGAAAATTCTAAGGCATAAAGCAACTCAATCGAATCAAACCGCATCTTCAAATCCCTAAAATTGAGAATTCGCCTCACCATTGTAAGTAGAGTATTACTTTGGTGTGAACAAATAACTGTGTTGGTTTGTATACTTGATTGTGGTGATAAATAATTCATAAGTTGTGCGTTACTATGATTCTTATCGATTTGGAATATTGTATACGTTTGGATATCCTCATATTATGTTATAAAGAACTACATGCGGTAGTTCTATGCAAGTATACGTTTGGAGTATTCGCAAATTATGCAATCCTTGTTGAAGCTACATGTATGTAGTTGATTAATTAAAATTCATGCAAGTTTGGGGCTTTGCTATTATGCCATCATAATGTGTATTTTTATACAAACATCATTTTTGTGAAGTAATTGGAATAAGTTTGGGTTATCATAATCCATATGAAATTATGTTGAAAATTTGGCATCATATATTAAGCCATGCTTTTGTACTAGAAAACATATTTGCAAACTTATGGATATGACTAGGCTATGATTGATATTTTGCATAATTGAAATCCATATTGTTAACAAGAATTTTATGATGACATATGTGGTACATAGCTAGGTTAGATTCAAAAATCCCTTTTTGCAAGTTTGCATGACTAAAGTAAAAATCACGATTTCATGTTAGAAATATTTATGCCAGGGTTATGTGAACAAATTTAACTATACTTATGCCATGCTTATGTTTGACATTATGCCATGCTTATGTTTGACATTATGCCATGCTTATGTTAGAAATATTTATGCCATGCTTATGTTTGACATTATGCCTAAATAAAAATATAGGTTCATGTTGTAGTTATGACTATGTGTCAATAATGATACCCAATTTAGATTCTTATCTCAACTACAAGTTTACATGCTTTGATTCATGTCACCTATGCTTTATGACCAAAGTATATGTTACCACTATGCAAGTACACCGGTTTCTATTTTGTAGTTCCAATGTCATGTTGCAAGTTCATACGCACACATTTCCCTTTTTGTGTATATAATCACGCTTTAAGCCTCCCCTTTCGCATGGCTAAGTTGGGCTTTAAAAGGCTAAGCCCAACATATATATATAATAAACGGACGAGTTAAACGGGGGAAAATAACGTTGGGTTAAAATTACTAGTGAATGAAAATATAAAATAGAAGGGCCCAAATTCAAGTATGGGTTGGGCCCATGATTGGTGTAACCTTTACACCATTAACTTAATAATGGGCCGCAAATATTTGCATATAAGAAAATAAAGAAGAAAGACAAAATATGTAAATGTAGAACATACGATGTGTTTAACCCGAGGTTGGATTGAGTTGTGATGTAAACCTGCCCGGAACCGCCCGGCTGTCCAGTAGTCACAACAATACCTATCCAATGTGGGAGGTTAAACATGGAGCCCAATAAGGACCTGAGGTTAGACTGAGTTGTGGCGTAAGACTGCCCGGAACCAACCGGCAACAGGCAGCCACAACAATACCTGTCTAATGTGAGAGGTCAGGGCCTTAATAAGACAATTAAGGCTGAGTCAGGATTGTTAGGATTAAGTGAACTAAAGACTTAATCAAAATGGAACATGCTAAACTAAATGGACTGGTGGGGGTTAGGTTAGAAAACACTTAACCAACTTAGCATGTTGGCTAGAGATAGAAAACCTAGTAACGGGGGACCCTTTTCAGCAGTAACCCTAGAAGGTGTATCAGGATACCCTGAAACTAGGCAGGGTGGGGCACGATTACTGGGCTGATTGTAAGAGGTCAAATCGACGGCGGTGGTGTAGCAGTGTAGGTTCTAACGGGGTGCGGGCGTGCACACACTCCGGCGCAGAAAAATAAGGCACTGGACACCAGTAGCATACCTGTGCACTCTAGGATTGTGTCGGGCCGCCACCATAGGACTTGATACACCCCATGGTGGGACCAGCATAGGTAACTACAACATCGGGGGCCGTAAGACACATGTAACTTTGCGAGTAGGAGCCGATCATCGTAGAATGGATCACATCACCCTGATTATGGGGTGCCAGTTGGAAACTAGTTTATATGGGTTCAGAGATTAACATGGGGTACGATAGCGTATTCGACCCTAGACAACTTAACCAAGTTATAGTGCTTTCCCACTTCTTGTTTATACTTATCATACCCAGTTCTTTATTCATAGACAAAATAGTACTAGACTTACTCAGGCTTTATGTCTGACTCTACTTTTCTTTCGTCTTCTTTTCTTCCGTTTCCCCCCCCCCCTAGGTCCACAGGGAGGGAACACAGCAGCTTGACCAGCCTTAACATCCAGCTTGAAGAAGAGAAATGTATTGCTTGGACCTTTTCATTTTGAACTATGGCTTTGGACAATCACTATGGGGGCTTTTGCAGTTTTATCTATGTTTTCTTTATGCTCCTTTAAATAATGTAATCAAGACAGATTATGAAAGTGTTATGTTTTTGGAAAAGATGTAAGACAATTATGGTGATGTTGTTGTAACACGTATTTGCTTTTATGAAATAAAAGTTATTGTTCTTCCGCTGTTTACAAATATGTGTTCTTATATCTGTCTTGTATATCTGTGACTTATACTTATAAACCTCCACCAAAATTAGGGCATTCCCTTTGAGAGTGACCCTAACGGAGGTGGGGTGTTTCGATAAATGTCAGAGGTGGTAGGTCACTGATACCACCCTAGCTAGAAAGAAAACGCACGTCCCCCCTGAGGTCCTTCTCCCGTTTCTGGTTCATACCGGGGTGTGAGGCTCGCGATTTCACGTTATACACAAAGCTACGCCACAATGGCGGTGCTTTGGTCATCACCACAAGACTTTGCTTTTCAACAGAAGCCCTGATCACTGCATCTTAGCATGCCACACAGGCAATTCATGCCATGCGACTGATGTCCATCGATATACACCCTGTGAGCTCGTGCGTTTCAGAGAAGGGCGTTAAGCAAAAGAATAAATTCTCCGCCGCCAAACAGATGTATATTTAATAGGGATCAATCAACACAGAATAAAATCCAATGTCAGACACACAGTCCATTTACAAGTCCGTTCTTGTCTGAACGAAACCGGAGGCACTAAATACCTCGCAAACCCATCGATCACCACGTACGCCTGGACAATCACCACTCATTATCCATATTTCGGGATGCCTCCCAATCAGGACCTCGGTTACCATCCAAACGAGGTGAAGATCTCCGGTCTTCGACCACCGTCTTCATCTTCGACTTTTAATCGTCGGTCAATTATTTGAAATGAGAATTAACTCGGCCTTTTCAAATAATTCACGAATATTTAGAATTTCAAACCTATTTATTTCAATGGTTAAATCATTCGACAACACCAATTTTGTTCTTTAATGTAATTTTCACACCAGACACATTCAACCATCAAATACCACATAAACGGAGCAAATTCGGTTTATTTCCATTCCATATTGTTTATGATATTTTATAACGATTTACCGCTATTTTTATTTATTTTAAAATAGCCAATTTATTCAAAACGACGCTTCGGGCCATAGCGCGGCCGTGGCGCTAATTTTCTTCAGATTTGGTTTACACATATCTGAAAATCTAACCGTTCGATCTTCACAAAATTTACATCATTAGAAAGGTCTTTTCAAAACGAATCCAACGGTTCCAGTTTCGGGAAAATCCGACGGTCGGATCTCCCGGTACAATCGTTTGAAGTTTCGATTTCAAAATACGAACTACAGCGTCGTTATTCGATTAAATATAATTATATTTATAAATATAAATAAATATAATTGTTTCTGGCGCTGTTTTTCTTCAGATTTGGTTTACACATTCCAGACAATCCAACCGTTGGATTTTTACAAAGTTGGTGCCGTTGGAAAGATTTTTCCAAGGCGAACCCAACGGTTGCGTTTCAGGAAAATCCGATGGTCGGATCTCCCGTATAATCGTTTGAAATCATGTTTTCAAAATGCGAACTGCACGACCACATTTCGTTTTAATTTTATTTATATTTATATATTTATATAAATATAGTTCATTCAAAAATTCCTATATCGTTTTCACTTCAAATATTTCACTAACGCCTTAAAATTTTGGAAAATTTCGCCATAACCTCCTTTGTACGGGAAGGGCTGGGAAAATTCCCAAATAGCCACACGGGCGTCTCATGTCAAAATGAAAAAGAAAAAGCCAAGCGGCTAGCCAACAGGCTCATAAAATCATCACCCAAACAAAACAGTAAATGTGTACCTATTTGTCGGGCACAAAATTTTATTCCTCTTCTCTAGCCCCTTTGCTATAACCTGTTCAATAAATATGCATGTACATATATACAGTTCTTATCATTTATCATTTTCCATTCAACTTCATATTTGATTCCATTTGGTTTAAAAACACCATTCATTCTAATGTTGCATGCATAGGCAAAAATCATATCATTAGCTAATTAATGAATATTTCAACTCATATATGTTTATTTGAACGAGTGGCTATTTTTAACGCTTCACATTTCAACGATTCATGTATATAATAAAAATGAGGTTTTTATTGTAAAACAATTCATTTCAAAACACTATTATTTTATATAGTTTATATCGGTGATAAAAATAGGATTTTTCTTATAAAACAATTTCTTATAGTTGATAAAAGATGATTTTTATTATCAAACAATTTATTTCAAAATATGAATACCATTCAACACATGAATTTCAATTCAACGAATGAATAGCTATTCAACACATGAAGGTTTTCTATAGTTTCTATATATAGATAGAAATGTGATTTTTATATTTAAAACGCGAATACCATTCAACACATGAATTTCTAATCAACGAATGAATATCAATTCAACACATGAAGGTTTTCTATAGTTTCTATATATAGATAGAAATGTGATTTTTATATTTAAAACGCGAATACCATTCAACACATGAATTTCAATTCAACGAATGGATATCAATTCAACACATGAAGGTTTTCTATTCAATGAATAAATATAGTTTAAGCAAATGAAAATAATTCAAACACATGAATATTATTCAAAATTTCGGCAGCATAACGGCAGGGTAGTTAAAACCGGGACCGTCCCTAGTACGGCTCCTCACTCTACCTTAAAACCTCACGGTTTTTGACAATGGGGATCATGCATCTAGTTCGCACGCAGGCGGCATGTATATATTTATTTCATTTCCACAAACTAATCCTATGTGGTTTCAACCAAATATTTTTCAACCACAAACGGGTATTTTTCAACCACAAACAATCCTAAACAACCATTCGCTATCAATCGATTTTCACAACAATTTCAACCAATAAATATCGTCCATGGTTTGTGGACGAGGGGCGTATATATATATATATATATATATATATATATATATATATATATATATATTTATATATAGCAATTCACTTCATTTCAACACATATATAATTTTTTACAACGCATATATAACTTATACATCGAACGTACAACTTATACAACGCTTATACAAGAGGTGTACAACGCTTATATAACTCATACATCGACTATATAATTTATACATCGTCATTTTCCATATTGTTTATAAATTAGAAATCTCACATTGGGTTCCACTCCAACAAAAATAGCAGAGGGCTCAGAAAAATACGCGGTCTCTTCTAAAATGTAGAAGGCGTCCACACGGTCACGATGTTTCCTGTTTCATCGAATTTCGTTAACACAGCAAAAAGATATGATTTTTCGAAGTTTGCAACGGTTTTAAACTGTCGAAATCAGTTAAATAATTAACAGCCGATTACCTTTCAGAATCTTCAAAACTAGGTTTCGATCTTTCAGGCAATCCGTTGATTGTTGCTTCGATCGGCCAGCGCCACCTTGTCGGGCTAGGAGAGGCGCACGAGCGCCAGGGAGGAGGGTCAACTCGGTGGTCCCCAGGCGGCGGAATCGGGGTGTGAACGGCCGAACTTCTCGAGGGTGGTTCTCCCCCTACAGGCCACGAAAAAATCCAATGCTCATATGGATTTGAAGCTCATGAGAAGTACTACAAAAACCTTAACTATGGCATTGGATTTCATTGACCGGATCAGAAGAAAAAGAGGAGAGAAGGAGGGATCGGGTTTCCGTCGTTCGATTTGGGGAGAGAGAGAGAATGTCGGGGGGGTGTTCTTACGTGGACTAATGATTTTTTTTATATATATAAAGTTTTAAAATCCGAAAATACCCCTTTCCTCCTGCGAACCCCAATCCAAAACCAACGACCGTCGTCCCTAGCGTTTTACCCCCATTCCGAACACAATGGGATATGTTTCGAAGGCCCATTCGACTGTTTCAGTCAGTTTTCCTTCAAATTAAAATATAAAACATTCAATATTTAATTTGAACGTACATTTCAATTCGCCAGGGCCACAAACTGATTCGAAAAATTCCAGAAAAATAAATCTAGCTATGTTTTGACAATACGGTCCCAACAAAACTAGTTTCATCTAATTCTGAGACCGTTTGCAAAAAGGCCCATTTCTGGTCGATCCAATTTAACTGTAATTGACCAAAACACATTTTCCATTGCCACGCTCACATATTAGCTTCAAAAATTATGAAATTTGAAACCTAGCGATAACTTCACATCCCGGATCGAACAAAAGTGGTTTCGTCGAATTCCGAGGTCGTATGCAAAATGGCCATTTTCACGGGCTATATAAATTCCATATCGACCCTTCTGAAAATTCATTCGGCCATAACTTTTGCTTTCCGCTATGAAAATTCGATTTTTCAGATTCGTTAGAAAGTTATTCACTAACAGATTTAAATATTTTTGGTTTCACTAAAATCCGGATAGTTCTGCACCCGGTACAGTCCGACAAAGTTTGAATTCAATTTTTGAAACTGCAGCGCCTTTTCAAGCCTTGTTTATAATTATAATTAATTATATTTGTTTTCAATTGTCGATTCAACTCACTTTTCATTGCCATTATTTAAAATATTTATTTTAAATATTTAAAATCCATTATTCTAGCCAATTTAAAAATTTTAAATTGGTTCAGATTTTCTGGGTCGTTACAATCTCCCCCACTTAAAACTTTTCGTCCCCGAAAAGGAACAAAGTCGAAAGTGGTTTGATAAATCTACAATCACACAACACAACCAACAATCAAATCGTTTTCAACCTTTCTAAAATATACTAATCACCTTCTATACTCTTTTAAACTCATTCAGAATATAGAATAAATAGTGCACATTCATGGAAAGAAAATAACAACAGAGTAGAGAATCAAATGGTAATGCAAAGTAGGATAAATGTACCTTGCACCAGAGTCAATCAGAGATATCCACTCGGCATCTAGGATAAGCTTTCTGAATGCTCTCCTCAGTTTCCCATGTACAATCTCGCGGATCTCCACTCCACTGCACTTTGACTAAGTGAACCTTCTTGTTCCTCAGTTCTTTGGTTTCTTTGCCGATAATCTTTAGCGGCTCTCTTCTCACAGCTAATTCTGGGGTAATTTCAATGTCCTGTTGAGCTGCTTCTTCCACGATCAAGTCTGGATCATGAACGTGTTTTCGAAGTTGAGATATGTGAAATACATCATGAACTCCAGGCAACCAGTCAGGCAATTTGACCCTATAAGCGAGAGTTCCGATCCGTTCCAGAATAGGAAACGGACCAATCAATTTGGGCACCAACTTTCCAGTTTTACCGAACCAGATAACTCCTCTCATCGGTGATACTTTCAAATATACATAGTCGCCAACAGCAAAGGATATATCTCTTCTTCTTTTATCGGCATAGCTCTTTTGTTGGCTTTGAGCGATGAGTAATTTCTTTTTAATAAAATCGACTTTGTCGGCAGCTTCTCGGATCATATCAGGACCCAACACAAGTGTATTACCTGGTTCTACCCAACAAGCAGGGGATCGGCACGGTCTACCATACAATGCTTCGAATGGCGACATTGCCAGACTTGCCTGGTAGCTGTTGTTATAAGAGAATTCAGCCAAATGCAGATGGTCTTCCCATGATCCACCGAAATCTATAACACAAGCCTGCAATAGATCTTCTAAAATACGATTCACCCTCTCAGTCTGACCGTCTGTCTGAGGATGATAAGCGGTGCTCAAGTTCAACTTCGTTCCCAGCTCGACTTGAAATGCTTCCCAGAATTTGGTAGTGAATATTGTATCTCTATCACTGACTATACTGAGCGGCACTCCATGTAGTCTAACTATTTCCCTGAAGTATATCTGCGCCAGGCTCTGAGCAGTTCTGTTTGATCTAACAGGTATGAAATGGGCGGTCTTCGTGAAGCGATCTACGATCACCCAAATACTGTCATTCCCTTTTCTGGTTCTGGGAAGACCATCAATGAAATCCATAGAAATATGTTCCCACTTCCAACCAGGAACTTCTAGTGGTTGTAACAATCCCTCCAGTTTCTGTTGGTCGCTCTTGACTAGCTGGCAAGTAGAGCATTGGCTAACATATAAGGAAATGTCCCTTTTCATCGACTTCCACCAGAAAGTGCGTTTGATGTCATTATACATTTTGCTTACTCCCGGATGGATACTGAGTTTTGACTTGTGGCATTCATCCAGAACATCTTTTCGAAGCTACGGAATGTTAGGGACACAGATTCGACCATTGAGCCTTAAAATCCCATCATTGTCTACTTGAAAACTCGAGGGTTCGCCTTGCTGAATTATCTCTCTGATCTTCTGAATGAAGTGATCATTCTCTTAAAGAGCAGATATTTTATCTATCAGCGAAGTCGTGATAATAAAACTGGCGATCATTTCATTCTTTCGGCTTAACGCATCGGCCACGACATTGGCTTTCCCTGGAGTGTATAGAATTTCAAAATCGTATGCTGCAAGAAACTCCAGCCAACGTTGCTGCCTCAGATTCAGGTCTTTCTGAGTGAACAGATACTTTAGCGACTGGTGATCTGTAAACAGTTCAAACCTGTCACCCAGAAGATAGTGTCTCCAGATTTTCAAAGCGAATACTATAGCTAATAACTCAAGATCATGAGTGACATAGTTTTTCTTGTGCGGCTTCAGTTGACGGCTAGCATAAGCAATCACTTGACCTCTTTGCATTAACACTGCGCCAAGGCCTTCTCTAGAAGCATTAGTCCATACTTTTAAATCCTGGTTGCCATCGATGATGGTTAACACAGGAGCTGTCGTCAATCTTAACTTTAGCTCTTCAAAAGCCTCCTCACTTTCTGGAGTCCATTTGAATTTAGAGTGCTTCTTTGTAAGCTTCGTTAAGTGGCCAGATATCTTCGAAAAGTTTTTAACGAACTTCCGGTAATAGCTAGCCAATCCGAGAAAACTGCGGACTTCAGTGGGAGTACTGGGCTGTTTCCAATTCTGAATGGCCGTGATTTTGCTTGGATCCACAGCGATTCCTTCTTTCGATACTACGTGGCCTAGAAATTTCACTTCATCTTGCCAGAATATACATTTGGAAAACTTTGCTTTTAATACATTCCGTCTCAGAATTTCTAGAACTTGTTCCAGATGCTTTTCATGTTCGGCTTTTGATTTAGAGAAGATCAAAATATCGTCAATAAAAACCAGAACAAATTTATTCAAAACTCCTCTGAACACTCTATTCATCAGATCGACGAAGTAAGCTGGAGCGTTACATAAGCCGAACGGCATTACTAACCACTCGTAGAATAAGTCGGGGCCTCGGAACGCTGTCATTGGAACACACTCTTCGGCAATTCGAAGTTGATGGAAGCCTGTAGCTAGATCCATTCTTGAAAATACTTGTGCTCCATTTAATCGATCAAACAAATCATCAATCCACGGCAATGGATATTTGTTCTTTATTGTCTGTTTGTTCAGATCACGATAATCCACACATAGACGTAGAGTACCGTCAGATTTTGGGACAAACACCACTGCTGCACCCCAATCAGAGAAACTAGGCCAGATCAGACCCTTCCACACTAGCTGTCGTGTTTGATTGTCTAATCCCTCTTTCTCTTTCAAGGACATTCTTCGAATAGCGTGAACTACTGGCCTTGCATTGGGAATTAAAGAAATCTTGAAATCTATTTCTCTCTGCGGAGGTAAGCGAACAACTTCCTCAAACACATCCGCATAATTCTCGACGACAGGAATATCTTTGATGAGGTCGGGAATATTCTCTGTGATTTCAGGGACATTTTCTATTTGGGATGGAGAAACATTCAAAGCTGCCCAGAAGTCTTTTCTATTAGTATTTTGACCTTCACAGGGAATGGTTATATAATCACCAGATTTAATCTGGGCCATTACGACTCTGTCGGCGCATTTAACTTCAGCTTCATATTTGGTCAGCCAGTCTAATCCCAAGATAAGATCAAACTCTTTAAAATTCATGACGACTGCGATGGTAGGAAACCGATATCGAGAGAAAGAAACCGGAACTCCACAATTCCAACTGAGTTCTATCGGACCCCCAACCGGATTCTGGACAGTCATTGGTTCCTTCAGATTTTTCAAATTCAAATCCAGCTTCATAGCTGCACTCTTGGTAATAAAGCTTCGGGACGCGCCTGTGTCAAACAGTACTTTGACTGGAATATTTTTGACAGTAAGCGTGCCCTCTAAAACATTCGCCCTTTCTTGACTAGCTGAGGGCACAGAAGTTTCTGCTATTTCATTTACCTGAGCCTCTTTGGCCCTTTTTAACAGCCGGCAATCTTGCTTTACATGACCAAACCGATGACATTGATCGCACCTTTTCTTTCCTTGAAAATCCTTCTTGGATTTAGATCCACTCTTTCTTCGTTCGTTCCAAGATTTGCAACTTATCGCCAAATGTCCTTTTCTATTGCAGCTTGAGCACGTTGCAGTCGTTATTCATTCGTTCCCAGATTCAGACCTTTTTCTCTTGGCACTGGGCTTCTTGTTGACCTCAGACCTCGTACTAGCTTCAGGAATATCAGTTCCCGACTCTTCTTTGTCACTACAACAGACTTCTTCTTCGTCGCGCAACATTCCTTTCTTATGAAGATCTTCATACTGATAAGCCATATAAATCATTTCAGAAAAAGGAAGCTTCACATTCCTCAGTACACTATTCTGATATCTCCTCTGCAGGCCATGAATAAATCTCAGATTTTTCCTCTTTGGGTCTTTAATCAGATGAGGAGCAAAATGAGAGAGTTCGTTGAATTTCTCATGATATTCTGGGATGGTCATATCACCTTGTATCAGATAAGAAAATTCGTCACATAATCTCTCGGTTGCTTCGGGAGGAGTAAATCTTTCTAAGAAAATCAATTTGAATCTGTCCCAGGTGATATCACCTTCTAGATTATCTTTAATAACCGAATCCCACCAAAACAAGGCTTCTTCTTTGAGCGCCCAAGATGCCAGTAATCTTTTCTGATCGTCTCTCAGCTTTAAACCCTCAAATATTTTCTCTGCAGAACGAATCCAAGCTTGTGTTTCCATAATGGACTCCTTGCCTAAGAATGGCGATCCACCAAGATTTCGAAATCTCTTGAATAGAACTTCTATATCAGATTCTGGCGGTGGGAGCACAACTGGCTCATTAGCTGGTCGAGCCATACGATTATTTCTTCTGTTCCTGTCACTCATTTTCTAGTACGTCTGCAATTAGCAGACAAAGTGTCAGGTCAACAGAAAAGATATTTGAAAATATCGAGAAAAATACTTAAATGTAAATGTGTCTATCGAGGTGTAATTTCATTCTGTTTTACTCATACTAGGATATTACTGATCCTATCTGTATAGAGTTACCCGTCCTAGAACACTACTGGTTCTATTTCTGATGAGTTCATTCAAATGTTATATTCCAGAACTAAGCTTAACCAAAGCTCTGATACCACGTTGAGACGACCCGAAATCCCGTTTTGACGGAAACAAGGGTTATCGTTGGAATATAACATAGAAACAGGCAATTGTAGAACAAAATTAAATAAATACACCAGATAATGAACAATAGAATATACTGGATAAAAGTAATCATCAGAGTTACACAGTATACAGGATCTTACTTAGTACAAATACAGTTCAGCTATACATAAATGTCTACAGCGGAAAACAAACAAAATATGTACAATAGGAGCTGAACAACATAAAAAGAGATAAATGATAGAATCCATCTTCAACTCCAACTATCCAGAAAGAACCAGCTAAACCTGAATACAAGGCTGCCCGTGTAGAAAAAGGGGCACCCGAGTTTGAAAGTGAAACAAACTACGAGTCAGTCATGGGACTGGTATGAGAAATCTACTCAACACATATATAATATGGCCAATCACAGGACCACGCCACTTTCATGGAACGGGTATACTCCATTGGATTGCCAGTGCTTTAAAACAAATCTTTCTTTTAAACATCGTTATGCTTTTTATAAAAATGAAGCCATTATAAGACTCAGTTCCCATCACACAATGCAACGCAAACCGGAGGATAGAGTTTTTACCTTATAACAGCCAAAATATGCTTGATACGAATAAAACAAAAGCATTTGATATTATTGCTTGTGTTTATATGTTTTGAAAACTATTTCAAATCATAACTATCAATCATAGGCGGCATGGGTACCATATATCATGTCGCCATATATATATACCATCAAAACTGCACGATGTCGTATTTGGAAATTGGATTTCCGTCATGAACCAAGGCAAAAGATAGTCCTTACCGAATTCGAGACGCTCTAGCCCGCCCCTCAGGCACAGCCGCAACCGTACCTTGGATCGTCAGGGCCGGTCCACACGAAGTGGATTATAATGCCTGAACAATGCGTTTCTCCACCCTTTGGGGTGTAAATGAGCCAACGAATGACTCCATCGGACCCGGATCGTCCGATCAAACCGAGGCGCCTCGCAACAGCAACAACCACATAGGTGAAAAGTATATAAATGTCAGGGCTGGTAGGTCACTGACACCACCCTAGCTAGAAAGAAAACGCACGTCCCCCCTGAGGTCCTTCTCCCGTTTCTGGTTCATACCGGGGTGTGAGGCTCGCGATTTCATGTTATACACAAAGCTACGCCACACTGGCGGTGCTTTGGTCATCACCACAAGACTTTGCTTTTCAACAGAAGCCCTGATCACTGCATCTTAGCATGCCACACAGGCAATTCATGCCATGCGACTGATGTCCATCGATATACACCCTCTGAGCTCGTGCGTTTCAGAGAAGGGCGTTAAGCAAAAGAATAAATTCTTCGCCACCAAACAGATGTATATTTAATAGGGATCAATCAACACAGAATAAAATCCAATGTCAGACTCACAGTCCATTTACAAGTCCGTTCTGGGTCTGAACGAAACCGGAGGCACTAAATACCTCGCAAACCCATCGATCACCACGTACGCCTGGACGATCACCACTCATTATCCATATTTCGGGATGCCTCCCAATCAGGACCTCGGTTACCATCCAAACGAGGTGAAGATCTCCGGTCTTCGATCACCGTCTTCATCTTCGACTTTTAATCGTCGGTCAATTATTTGAAATGAGAATTAACTCGGCCTTTTCAAATAATTCACGAATATTTAGAATTTCAAACCTATTTATTTCAATGGTTAAATCATTCGACAACACCAATTTTGTTCTTTAATGTAATTTTCACACCAGACACATTCAACCATCAAATACCACATAAACGGAGCAAATTCGGTTTATTTCCATTCCATATTGTTTATTATATTTTATAACGATTTACCGCCATTTTTATTTATTTTAAAATAGCCAATTTATTCAAAACGACGCTTCGGGCCATAGCGCGGCCGTGGCGCTGTTTTTCTTCAGATTTGGTTTACACATATCTGAAAATCTAACCGTTGGATCTTCACAAAATTTACATCACTAGAAAGGTCTTTTCAAAACGAATCCAATGGTTCCAGTTTTGGGAAAATCCGACGGTCGGATCTCCCGGTACAAACGTTTGAAGTTTCGATTTCAAAATACGAACTGCAGCGTCGTTATTCGATTAAATATAATTATATTTATAAATATAAATAAATATAATTGTTTCTGGCGCTGTTTTTCTTCAGATTTGGTTTACACATTCCAGACAATCCAACCGTTGGATTTTTACAAAGTTGGTGCCGTTGGAAAAAATTTTCCAAGGCGAACCCAACGGTTGCGGTTTCAGGAAAATCCGATGGTCGGATCTCCCGGTATAATCGTTTGAAATCACGTTTTCAAAATGCGAACTGCACGGCCACATTTCGTTTTAATTTTATTTTTATTTATATATTTATATAAATATAGTTCATTCAAAAATTCCTATATCGTTTTCACTTCAAATATTTCACTAACGCCTTAAAATTTTGGAAAATTTCGCCATAACCTCCTTTGTACGGGAGGGGCTGGGAAAATTCCCAAATAGCCACACGGGCGTCTCATGTCAAAAAGAAAAAGAAAAAGCCAAGCGGCTAGCCAACAGGCTCATAAAATCATCACCCAAACAAAACAGTAAGTGTGTACCTATTTGTCGGGCACAAAATTTTATTCCTCTTCTCTAGCCCCTTTGCTATAACCTGTTCAATAAATATGCATGTACATATATACAGTTCTTATCATTTATCATTTTCCATTCAACTTCATATTTGATTCCATTTGGTTTTAAAACACCATTCATTCTAATGTTGCATGCATAGGCAAAAATCATATCATTAGCTAATTAATGAATATTTCAACTCATATATGTTTATTTGAATGAGTGGCTATTTTTAACGCTTCACATTTCAACGATTCATGTATATAATAAAAATGAGGTTTTTATTGTAAAACAATTCATTTCAAAACACTATTATTTTATATAGTTTATATCGGTGATAAAAATAGGATTTTTCTTATAAAACAATTTCTTATAGTCGATAAAAGGTGATTTTTATTATCAAACAATTTATTTCAAAATATGAATACCATTCAACACATGAATTTCAATTCAACGAATGAATATCGATTCAACACATGAAGGTTTTCTATAGTTTCTATATATAGATAGAAATGTGATTTTTATATTTAAAACGCGAATACCATTCAACACATGAATTTCTAATCAACGAATGAATATCAATTCAACACATGAAGGTTTTCTATAGTTTCTATATATAGATAGAAATGTGATTTTTATATTTAAAACGCGAATACCATTCAACACATGAATTTCAATTCAACGAATGAATATCAATTCAACACATGAAGGTTTTCTATTCAATGAATAAATATAGTTTAAGCAAATGAAAATAATTCAAACACATGAATATTATTTAAAATTTCGGCAGCATAACGGCAGGGTAGTTAAAACCGGGACCGTCCCTAGCACGGCTCCTCGCTCTACCTTAAAACCTCGCGGTTTTTGACAATGGGGATCATGCATCTAGTTCGCACGCAGGCGGCATGTATATATTTATTTCATTTCCACAAACTAATCCTATGTGGTTTCAACCAAATATTTTTCAACCACAAACGGGTATTTTTCAACCACAATCAATCAATATCAACCACAAACAATCCCAAACAACCATTCGCTATCAATCAATTTTCACAACAATTTCAACCAAAAAATATTGTCCATGGTTTGTGGACGAGGGGCGTATGTATATATATATATATATATATATATATATATATAGCAATTCACTTCATTTCAACACATATATAATTTTTACAACGCATATATAACTTATACATCGAACGTACAACTTATACAACGCTTATACAAGAGGTGTACAACGCTTATATAACTCATACATCGACTATATAATTTATACATCGTCATTTTCCATATTGTTTATAAATTAGAAATCTCACATTGGGTTCCACTCCAACAAAAATAGCAGAAGGCTCAGAAAAATACGCGGTCTCTTCTAAAATGTAGAAGGCGTCCACATGGTGACGATGTTTCCTGTTTCATCGAATTTCGTTAACACAGCAAAAAGATATGATTTTTCGAAGTTTGCAACGGTTTTAAACTGTCGAAATCAGTTAAATAATTAACAGCCGATTACCTTTCAGAATCTTCAAAACTAGGTTTCGATATTTCAGGCAATCCGTTGATTGTTGCTTCGATCGGCCAGTGCCACCTTGTCGGGCTAGGAGAGGCGCACGTGCGCCAGGGAGGAGGGTCAACTCGGTGGTCCCCAGGCGGCGGAATCGGGGTGTGAACGGCCGAACTTCTCGAGGGTGGTTCTCCCCCTACAGGCCACGAAAAAATCCAATGCTTATATGGATTTGAAGCTCATGAGAAGTACTACAAAAACCTTAACTGTGGCATTGGATTTCATTGAGCGGATCAGAAGAAAAAGAGGAGAGAAGGAGGGATCGGGTTTCCGTCGTTCGATTTGGGGGGAGAGAGAGAATGTCGGGGGGGGGGGGGGTGTTCTGACGTGGACTAATGATTTTTTTTTATATAAAGTTTTAAAATCCGAAAATATCCCTTTCCTCCTGCGAACCCCAATCCAAACCCAACGACTGTCGTCCCTAGCGTTTTACCCCCATTCCGAACACAATGGGATATGTTTCGAAGGCCCATTCGACTGTTTCAGTCAGTTTTCCTTTAAATTAAAATATAAAACATTCAGTATTTAATTTGAATGTACATTTCAATTTGCCAGGGCCACAAACTAATTCGAAAAATTCCAGAAAAATAAATCTAGCTATGTTTTGACAATACGGTCCCAACAAAACTAGTTTCGTCGAATTCTGAGACCGTTTGCAAAAAGGCCCATTTCTGGTCGATCCAATTTAACTGTAATTGACCAAAACACATTTTCCATTGCCACGCTCACATATTAGCTTCAAAAATTATGAAATTTGAAACCTAGCGATAACTTCACATCCCGGATCCAACAAAAGTGGTTTCGTCGAATTCCGAGGTCGTATGCAAAATGGCCATTTTCACGGGCTATATAAATTCCATATCGACCCTTCTGAAAATTCATTCGGCCATAACTTTTGCTTTCCGCTATGAAAATTCGATTTTTCAGATTCGTTAGAAAGGTATTCACTAACAGATTTAAATGTGATTCTGTAACACTAAGATTCACAAATCAAGGCAGAATTAAATTTTAAATTCAAAATCAAGGGAAACGGGCTGCGCCATTGCGTTCGTCTCGGAATTCTGCATGAGATAGAGTCCGAGTTTGCGTTAATCGGACTCCGTATGAAGGAGTTATGATCTTCAGAAGTTTCAGAATTCGATTTAAAATTCGAACAGGTCAGAAAATCAGTTTAAAATTCAAAATCGGACCCAGATTGGGCTGGGCGGGAATTTTTCCGCCCAAGACCCTGGTTGACTGGGTAGTCGACCTGGGGGTCGACCTCCCTCGCTTTTTCCAGAACTACAGCCTGGTTCGTTTTTCTGTACCCGGACGCCATTCTGACCAGATTCGTTGACTTCTACTGTGACGCCCCGCCCCGCACCAACCGACATTTACTCCAAAAGTGCGTTGTACACATGTCCAGTTAGCACGGAACGGGTCGCCAGAAGGAAAAGGAAGAAGGAAATGAACGTACAAGGATCCTGTAGAATGTCTCACAGCGCATAGAACAAAATATAATAATAACATACTTGACATAAAACAGGAGAGACAGTGCATAAGCTGAAAATCAGAACTAAACATCATAGCAGCGGAAATTCAGAATACAGCTTATTACAACTTTCAAACTGTCTCAAAGCAAAACAAGATAAAGGAGGTACACTACTAATGCCCAAGTAGCGACCACCAACGACACAGGGAGAATGTGTATATATATAATACGTGGAAGCCTCCTGCCCGCCTCCGGATCAGCTACTCGCACATCACCAGCTAACCTGTCTCTAGTCTGCTCGTGTGAGCACCCAGAGTAATAAGAGGAGACATAAAACTCTGGGTCAGACATAAAGCCTGGTATGAGCGATAAGCATCTAAAGTGAACAACAACAGGTAGACTAAAACGTACCTGAACCTGGACCTGCAACCAAAGAGTTAGCACTACATACTGTACAACACTCTAAGGTATCATATCAAACAGTGTAAGGATACGGAGGTGGGGGAGGTGTGCATGTCATAATGATGGCAAACAATCAAGCATAGCATTCATCCTCACATCTCTCACTCAGTGCGTAAAGCATACGATATTCACCACTTCGATCACCCAACATACCTTGCTACGATCACTCTGCCCCATGAAGTCATAAATGGCTTCACTGCACTGATAACGTAGCCACAAATCCTTCACTATGTCCACTTTGCTCCATGGAGTCACAAGAACCCCACTGCACTGGCTCATAGCCTTACCATCCTTACTATGTCCACTTTGCCCCATGGAGTCACAAGAACCCCACTGCACTGGCTCATAGTCTTACTACGCATCACCTTGCCCCTCAGGTCATAATGACCCTACTGCACTGATAACGTAGTCTTGCTACCATCACTTTGCCCCTCAGGTCATAACGACCCTACTGCACTGATAAGTAGCCCATCATTCCTTTTTAGTGGTGAATCGAAGTTATGAACGTCGACAACTCCTTAGCACACGTCCCGCAGCAAAGTCCAACTCATGAAGTGAACTCATTGGTTCCCCACTGGTTCCGGGATCCTGAGCTTTAACTTCCATTTGGACTACCTTTGCATCTCGGGTTATTGGTCATCACCATCGAATCGGATCGGATCAGCCTTCACATTCTTCATCGGATCGGATCGGCCTTAGTTACTCGGATCGGGTCGCGCCTCCTGCGTCGGATCGGGTCGCACTCCTCCATCGTCTCGTGAATCCAGTCCCCATCAAATCGGTTCGCCACTTCTGGTCGGATCGTGAATACCCCATACGGATCGGATCGTGGTCCTTCAAGCGGTTCGGGTCAGAAAGCACTTCTCCAGGTCGACGGATCGTGCTCTCCCTTCATGGACGGATCGGGTCGTAATGCTCATTCGCGATCCGAGTCGGAGTACTTCAGTTTGGGAACGGCACTGCATCGATTCATCTCGTGGCCTTGCGCAGACGGTTCGGTTCGGAGGAGGTGACTCGACTCGTGGGGATGCCCCCACGATCCCATAGGGCGATCCGATCGTCCCTCAACCCCCTATCTGATCCGAATTCCTGCACCTTGTCCAGCGAGCTGTTTACGCCCCTCGATGGCGTTTTCGACCATTCCAACTATTCTAGCCAATCACAAAGCATTTCATACAGTCATAGCAACATGCATAATCAACCACAAACATCAAAACATCAATATGATAGGTAAAAATGGATCAAACATACCCAAAATCCCATATTTCCCCTTAAGCATGTTTAGGTGAAACTAATGATAGGATTAGCAAATCTTAACCAAATTAACCCAAATTCATATCAGAGGTCTAAAACATCATTCCGAATTTTATAAACATTTTTCCAGAATTTTATCATGTTTAAATTCGCTAATTAACACTAATCACCCCTAATTAGCCATAATTAGTGCAAAACTATGCAAATCACTCACCTTAGCCACAAATAAACTATGATCTGAAATAATCCTCTGATTTGATGCGAATTTCAACGCCAAACAGCAGCTCCTTTGTTGATTTGGTGAAGATCCTTCTTTATTAGGGGTTGCTAAGCCAAATCCTTAACCTAAAGGTGATTTGGAGGAGATTTAGAGGTTGGAGGCCATTTTTAAGGTTCTTTGGTGATAAGTAGAGGCTAGAAAACTGAAATGGAATTATTCTCCATCTCATTTCAGCCCTCCCATAACCCTAATCCCGAAATGGGTTATGGGCCTACTCGCTAATCACCCGATTTGGCCCGGTTAAGCAGTTTTTCACACTTCAAACCTTGTTTCAGCCATATCTCCCAAACGGTAAGTCCGTTTGGCTAATGTGACCACTCTACGGAAAGAGAAACCATCATTCGAATCCAATGGAAGTGGTTTCTGGTCAAAATTCCTTTCCAATCAAAAGTTATGGCCAAAACAGTAACAACTAAGGGCAAAATGGTCATTTAAAAATCGACAAAAATCATGAACATGGGAAATGACTCTAGTAGATGTTTCCCAAAGTTACATGACCATACGGCTTCATACGGGAAAGAAATAAATATTCTACGATCCCCCGATGCGTAGAATACGGGTCATTACACTCTCCCCCCCCCCCTTAAGAAATTTCGCCCCAGAAATTCCCTAATCGAAACACACACAAAGGTCCCGCATGCCTATCAATCATAAAACAACAATCAAACATGCAGACAAGCAAAACAAGTCTATCCTAGCATGCGGAAAACTAAATTACGAAGTAAGTCTTACCAGGCAAAGAGTTCTGGATATGCCTTCCTAATGTTCTCCTCTGTCTCCCAAGTACAATCGTTCTCGTTCTCGCCCCACTGAACCTTGACTAACTTCACCGCCTTCCTTCGAAGTTGCTTCGTATCGTGCCCCACAATACGAATCGGCTTGCGGTTCCCAACCGCCTCGGGTTCCACTTCGAAGTCCTCTAACTGATCAGGTAAAATAGTCATATCTGAGTCGTGAACGAACTTCCTTAGTTGGGAAACATGAAATACATTGTGAACTCCTGCCATTTTCTCTGGTAAGCCAACTCTATATGCCAAATTCCCGACAAGTTCAAGGACAGGGAATGGGCCAACAAATCTTGGTGCCAACTTGCCTCTCTTGCCAAATCGAATCACGCTTTTCAACGGAGAAATCTTGACAAACACCAAGTCACCAACGGAGAATTTCAAGTCTCTTCTCCTCTTATCAGCATAACTCTTCTGCCTATCTTGAGCAGCTTTCATTCGTTGTTGAATGATCTTAATCTTATCTGAAGTTTCCCTCACCACATCTGGTCCAAGCATAAACTTCTCGCCAGTCTCTATCCAACATGATGGTGAGTTGCACGGTCTTCCGTACAAAGCTTCATATGGAGCCATACCGATACTGGATTGGTAGTTATTATTATATGCAAACTCTACTAGATGCAAATGGTCATCACATGATCCACCAAAATCCAATATACAAGCTCTCAAGAGATCTTCCAATATACGATTCACACTCTCCGTTTGACCGTCGGTCTGAGGATGATATGTTGTACTGAGATGTAATCTTGACCCTAAAGCCTCTTGTAAGCTCTTCCAAAACCCACTAGTAAACAACGGGTCTCGGTCACTCACAATGCTTTTGGGTACTCCATGAAATCTCACTACCCACTTCATATACAATTATGCCAACTTGGCTGCCGTTCTGGTCGATTTGACTGGTATAAATCTTGCGCTCTTAGTCAATCGATCCACAATTACCCAAATGTTGTCATATCCCGATCTAGTCCTTGGTAGGCCATCGATGAAATCCATCGAGACTTGCTCCCATTTCCATTCGGGAATTTCCAATGGTTGCAACAACCCACTAGGCTTCTTTTGCTCGGCTTTAACTAGCTGGCAATTCATGCATTTGGATATAAACTTTCCAACGTCTCTTTTCATCCCTTCCCAGTAGTAGGTCTGTCTCATGTCTTGATACATATTATTACCACCGGGATGTATAGTCAGTTTTGAGTGATGACATTCTCTAAGCACTTCATCTCTCAAACCATTCACGTTGGGTACAACTAATCTTCCATTCTTTCTAAGCCACCCATCTCGATCAAGCCCATACACATTCACCTCCTCATCGATACCCTTCTCTAACTTGGAGATGATTTCTAATAGATTAGGATCGTCCCTCTGGCTAGAACCAATCCGCTCTATCAAAGTGGGTCTGATCGTCAAACTAGCTAGCATAACTGGATCTAATTCGCATCTTGGTCTGAAATCAAACCCCGCGATACACTCCAGTTGCTTCCATTCAAGAAACATTGCCCCTAAGCTGGCATGTCTCCTACTCAAGGCATCGCCTACTGCAATACCTTTCCCAGGTGTATATGCGATATCAAAATCATACGAAGCCAAGAACTCTAACCATCTCTGCTGATGGAGATTCAGATCTTTCTGAGAGAAGAGATACTTCAACGATTTATGATCGGTAAACAACTCAAATCTTTCTCCCAAGAGATAGTGTCTCCACATCTTCAGCGCAAACACGATCGCTGCTAATTCCAAATCATGGGTAGGATACTTCTCCTTATGCGGCTTTAGCTGTCGAGTAGCATAAGCTACAACCCTACCTCCTTGCATCAATACAGCACCCAATCCGGTACCACAAGCATCCGTGTATACCGTCATCTCTTCATTCCCTTTAGGAATGACTAACACTGGCGCACGCGTCAACCTCTCCTTTAGACTTTTGAAGGCATCCTCACACACTCCGTCCCAGACGAAGGACTGATTCTTCTTAGTTAACTGAGTCAACGGTGCTGCAATCTTGGAGAAGTCCTGGATAAACTTACGATAATATCCAGCTAATCCCAAGAAACTTCTTACATCTGTAGCATTCTTGGGCGTAGGCCAATCCTGTACCGTAGCCACCTTTGCAGGGTCCACGGCAATACCACTCTCGGAAACAACATGACCCAAGAATCTTACTTCCCTTCTCCAAAAATGACACTTAGAGAATTTCGCTTTCAATTGGTGTTTCCTCAACACCTCCATCACTATCCTCAAGTGTCCCTTGTGTTCCTCCTCTGTCCTTGAGTAAACAAGGATATCATCCACGAACACAAGAACAAACTTATTCAACTGATCTCTGAATACTCGATTCATAAGATCCACAAAATAGGCTGGTGCATTGGTCAACCCAAACGGCATGACCAACCACTCATAAAATCCAGACAGCGTCCTAAATGCCGTTTTCGGAACGCTCTCATCTGCTACTCGAAGCTGATGAAATCCTGTCGCGAGGTCCAACTGGGAGAACACTCTAGCTCCTTCCAGCTGATCAAACAAATCATCTATCCGCGGTAGAGGATACTTATTCTTCCTCGTCACCTTATTCAACTCGCGATAGTCCACACACAAACGAAGGGAACCATCTGCCTTAGTGGCAAACACAACTGGTGCTCCCCACTCGGAGACACTCCTTCTAATAAATCCCTTCTTCAAAAGATTGCTGACTTGCACCCCGAGCTCTCGCTGCTCCTTTGGTGCCATACGACGAAGTGGCATCACTATAGGTCTGGCATCTTTCACTAAATCAATACGGAACTCAATCTCTCGGTGTGGTGGAAGCCCGGTCACCTCCTCGAAGACGTCCGGATACTGGCCAACCACGGGCACATCTGACAACCCATCCTGCGGGATGTCGAGGGAATTTACAAAACTAGCCATAACCCCATCACTAGGTAGGCTACCAAACACTACCCTCTGCCCATCATCCGCCCTCACTGTCACCAAAAAGCCCACACAGTCTACCACCACCCCGTATCTTTGGAGCCAATCGACTCCCAATATAATGCCATACCCAGTAAAGCCCAAAACAAAGCAATCACATACAAACATACATCCATGACTCGATAAGACCAAATTCCTGCAAATCATACTAAGGCTAGTCGAACCACCAATCGGGTTCGTCACAATCAATGGTCTATCGACTATCTCGGGTTCCAGTCCTAACCTATCTACCAGGTTACTAGATATGAAGGAACGGGAAACCCCAGTATCAAACAAAACTCGAACTGGTATATCATAAATAGAAAGCATACCTTGAATAACAACATTCTTTCCTTTCTCCGCCGCAGTTGGGGCATTCGACGAAGAAGGAACAGCATCAATAGCATATGCTTTCACAATCTACTTCTCCTTAAGAGGTTGCGAACACTTATCCTTCTGATGTCCCACTTGACCACAGTTGTAGCACTTCCTTTCCGCTGGCTTGGCCCGACATTCCTTAGCATAGTGGCCCTTCTTTCCACAGCTGAAGCACTCAACATCCTTCTTGCTCTTTTTCTGGCCACCTTTTGATTGGTCCTGCTTCCTCTTATTTTGAGAATTATTCTTCCCTCCACCGCCTGCTTGCGGCTTTGGCCCTTCTGCAGATGCAGCCTCAGTCTTTGACTTGGGGTAAAGACTCTCTGATCTCAAAGCTTTCCCCACGATCGATTCAAAAGTCTCATCGATGTGGTTGATAAGCCTTTCCCCCAAGTACCCATCCAAACCAGTGATTAACTTCTCATTCTTCTTCTCAGGAGTATCAATGAGAGACAGTCCATACTTCGACAAAGTGTCGAACTCAGCAATGTAATCAGAAACTGCCCTTCCGTTCTGCTTAAGTTCCAAGAACCTCTTGAACAACACTGACTTCTTGGCAGCTGGAATGAACTTCTCGCTAAAGCGAGCCTTGAACTGATCCCAAGTAACCTGGTCCTCTGGAATAGCTGTTCTAATGGCATTCCACCAATTCATCGCTCGCCCTTGCAGCTGACGAGACGCTAGCCTTCTCTTCATCGCATCCTCGAGACCCAAGTCATCAAAGATACGGTCACAGCTATCCATCCAGTCCTGAACATCCGTGGCCGACTCTATTCCGTGGAACGGCTTCCCACCAAGGTTAGTGTAATCTTTGCACAACTTGGCGAAATCGACCCTAGGCGCCTGCACTACTGGGCCAACACCAACTCCGAGATTGGGAATTGCCCCTTGCACTTCTCTAAGCATGTCTCTCATGAGGTTAGTAAACATAGCCCTCATGTCAGCGGCATTCCCATGGTTGGTCCCTCTACCAGCACCTCTCGTGTCTCGGCTCATCGTTAATCTGTAAAAGGAAAACGATTAACGACCCCGTAATGGTGCTAGTGCAATGCGACTTCATCTTTATACTACTAATAGTATATACATACATAACTTTGAAAACCAAAGTAATCACAAATACGCGCTCTCATATACGTATACTATCTCTCCCTGGTGTCTTTCCCTCGGTTAACTACGCAACCTAGAGCTCTGATACCAAGTGTGATGCCCCGCCCCGCACCAACCGACATTTACTCCAAAAGTGCGCTGTACACATGTCCAGTTAGCACGGAACGGGTCGCCAGAAGGAAAAGGAAGAAGGAAATGAACGTAAAAGGATCCTGTAGAATGTCTCACAGCGCATAGAACAAAATATAATAATAACATACTTGACATAAAACAGGAGAGACAGTGCATAAGCTGAAAATCAGAACTAAACATCATAGCAGCGGAAATTCAGAATACAGCTTATTACAACTTTCAAACTGTCTCAAAGCAAAACAAGATAAAGGAGGTACACTACTAATGCCCAAGTAGCGACCACCAACGACACAGGGAGAATGTGTATATATATAATACGTAGAAGCCTCCTGCCTTCCTCCGGATCAGCTACTCGCACATCACCAGCTAACCTGTCTCTAGTCTGCTCGTGTGAGCACCCAGAGTAATAAGAGGAGACATAAAACTCTGGGTCAGACATAAAGCCTGGTATGAGCGATAAGCATCTAAACTGAACAATAACAGGTAGACTAAAACATACCTGAACCTGGACCTGCAACCAAAGAGTTAGCACTACATACTGTACAACACTCTAAGGTATCATATCAAACAGTGTAAGGATACGGAGGTGGGGGAGGTGTGCATGTCATAATGATGGCAAACAATCAAGCATAGCATTCATCCTCACATCTCTCACTCAGTGCGTAAAGCATACGATATTTACCACTTCGATCACCCACCATACCTTGCTACGATCAATCTGCCCCATGAAGTCATAAATGGCTTCACTGCACTGATAACGTAGCCACAAATCCTTCGCAATGTCCACTTTGCCCCATGGAGTCACAAGAACCCCACTGCACTGGCTCATAGCCTTACCATCCTTACTATGTCCACTTTGCCCCATGGAGTCACAAGAACCCCACTGCACTGGCTCATAGTCTTACTACGCATCACCTTGCCCCTCAGGTCATAATGACCCTACTGCACTGATAACGTAGTCTTGCTACCATCACTTTGCCCCTCAGGTCATAACGACCCTACTGCACTGATAAGTAGCCCATCATTCCTTTTTAGTGGTGAATCGAAGTTATGAACGTCGACAACTCCTTAGCACACGTCCCGCAGCAAAGTCCAACTCATGAAGTGAACTCATTGGTTCCCCACTGGTTCCGGGATCCTGAGCTCTAACTTCCATTTGGACTACCTTTGCATCTCGGGTTATTGGTCATCACCATCGAATCGGATCGGATCAGCCTTCACATTCTTCATCGGATCAGATCGGCCTTAGTTACTCGGATCGGGTCGCGCCTCCTGCGTCGGATCGGGTCGCACTCCTCCATCTTCTCGTGAATCCAGTCCCCATCAAATCGGTTCACCACTTCTGGTCGGATCGTGAATACCCCATAAGGATCGGATCGTGGTCCTTCAAGCGGTTCGGGTCAGAAAGCACTTCTCCAGGTCGACGGATCGTGCTCACCCTTCATGGACGGATCGGGTCGTAATGCTCATTCGCGATCCGGGTCGGAGTACTTCAGTTTGGGCACGGCGCTGCATCGATTCGTCTCGTGGCCTTGCGCAGACGGTTCGGTTCGGAGGAGGTGACTCGACTCGTGGGGATGCCCCCACGATCCCATAGGGCGATCCGATCGTCCCTCAACCCCCTATCCGATCCGAATTCCTGCACCTTGTCCAGCGAGCTGTTTACGCCTCTCGACGGCGTTTTCGACCATTCCAACTATTCTAGCCAATCACAAAGCATTTCATACAGTCATAGCAACATGGATAATCAACCACAAACATCAAAACATCAATATGATAGGTAAAAATGGATCAAACATACCCAAAATCCCATATTTCCCCTTAAGCATGTTTAGGTGAAACTAATGATAGGATTAGCAAATCTTAACCAAATTAACCCAAATTCATATCAGAGGTCTAAAACATCATTCCGAATTTTATAAACATTTTTCCAGAATTTTATCATGTTTAAATTCGCTAATTAACACTAATCACCCCTAATTAGCCATAATTAGTGCAAAACTATGCAAATCACTCACCTTAGCCACAAATAAACTAAGATCTGAAATAATCCTCTGATTTGATGCGAATTTCAACGCCAAACAGCAGCTCCTTTGTTGATTTGGTGAAGATCCTTCTTGATTAGGGGTTGCTAAGCCAAATCCTTAACCTAAAGGTGATTTGGAGGTGATTTAGAGGTTGGAGGCCATTTTTAGGGTTCTTTGGTGATAAGTGGAAGCTAGAAAACTGAAATGGAATTATTCTCCATCTCATTTCAGCCCTCCCATAACCCTAATCCCGAAATGGGTTGTGGGCCTACTCGCTAATCACCCGATTTGGCCCGGTTAAGCAGTTTTTCACACTCCAAACCTTGTTTCAGCCATATCTCCCAAACGGTAAGTCCGTTTGGCTAATTTGACCACTCTACGGAAAGAGAAACCATCATTCAAATCCAATGGAAGTGGTTTCAGGTCAAAATTCCTTTCCAATCAAAAGTTATGGCCAAAACAGTACCAACTAGGGGCAAAATGGTCATTTAAAAATCGACAAAAATCATGAACATGGGAAATGACTCTAATAGATGTTTCCCAAAGTTACATGACCATAAGGCTTCATACGGGAAAAAAAAATATTCTACGATCCCCCGATGCGTAGAATACGGGTCATTACATCTACACTATATAAACAGCCCTAGTCTCCTTCTCTATTCACAATTCTTTTCTATCCTTATGTTGCCTCTGAGAAAATGTATAAATAAATAAAAATAAGAAAATAATACGAAAATCCAAGACAAGGTTATGCTGCTCAAGTTGTCCAGAAGGGATTCGAATAAAGATTAAAGCTTCAAGATAAGAATCAAAGGCTAACTCAAATGGTTTCGAGCAACGTCGCACGAATCATAGCAACGCCATCTTTCTATTCTAAAAACCGATCAATGTAAGTCGGTTACTTTTTAGATTTGAACGTTTTCTCTTTTCGTGACATGAAATTAATGGAATAAAAGAGTATGCCAATTCTTTCTATTCGAATCAGTGCTCATATCTTTGGACTTAATTAAGAACTGTTATGATTCGAGGACCAATAAGACTGTGACTATTAAACTATGGACCTTAAAACCATATGCCTCTTTGACTATGAACATTGCCTATGACTATGAACATTGCCTATGACTATGACTGTGACTATGAGAATTATTTCCTTGACTATGAACACAAGCCTATGCCTTTGATTAGGAAACATAAACTATTGCCTATGACATAACAAGGACATCTGTGATTAAACACCTATGATTCATGACTAGGAAAGTGTTGCTTAAGTTTTGTGACTGTGAAATTGGGTCTAAACCTGATTATCTATTCTGTCTATTCTTGGTTTTCTTTGGTTTTAGATCTTGGGAATTTACCTATTAAGTTAGGTCTACCCATGCTCTTGAACCTACGTCGTTATTCAACCCTTTTTATGTCATAAGATTTTCAGACCTATAGGCCTTCGATGTTTTAGATCAATTTCAGTGAAATTCGTTAGGTCTGTAATTAGTAAATTATCATTTTATGCCAGTTATTATGTCTATCTCTTTCATAGCATCTTTGGTTCATTCCCTATTTTCTACGAATCTGGATTTATCTATAATCTAGATTGAATCACGATTATACGAACGGTGGGAATACGATTTGGGCAAAATATGAAATTTACTAAAAACATAGTTATAAACTTGGAAATTGGCATGAATTGGGAATGTGTATTATGGCATGTTCATAGAAATGCAAATTGGATAAATTTGACGTGAATTATAGGATGTGTAATTAGAATCTAGTATTGACTTGTAAATTTAGCATTTACATGAATTGTGAACTAGAATAATAAGTCTAGTTTGACATGAACTGTAATTAGAATGTTTAATCAGAATTGGATTAGCTAATTTGGCATAAGAAGTATATTGGCATAAATTTGAAATTGGCCATAATTGGGAATAATTGTCATGTTTAGAAAAATCATGGTTAGTGACACATAATTTGGTATAGTTTATATACCAAAAAGCATAAATATGATATAGAGGGGAAAACGGGCCATAATAATAATGGTTGACAATTTACATTAAAAGAGTAATTATGAAATAAGTAAATTAGGAATAATTTACTTATTGAATTTGTCCTAAATGAGAAAATGTAAATTTAGACAAATTAAAGGTTTATTATCATCTCTTTTAATAACACACCAGAAAGTTCTAGGGTGACAGAGAGGATAGTGTCTAGTCTTGGGTTTGGAAAATACAAGTTTCCTGCTCTCCCTGGCTATCCCTAACTGATCCGACGGACGGGATGGTTACTTTCAAAACCTGATTTGAAAATTAATCGAAACCCTTTGGACTTAGAAGAACACGAATAGGCCTAACCCGAGGTTAGACTGAGTTGCGATGTAAACCTGCCCGGAACCAACCGGCACATCCAGTAATCGCAACAATATCTGTTTAATGTGAGTGGTAGCGGCTTTAATTTATTTAGTTAAAGCTAGAACAAGAATGGTATGGTTAAGTTAACTAAGACACTTAACCAATTCAACATGATAACCAGACCGGTGGGTAGAGTTAGGTTCATACAGACACTTAACACAATTAAGCTAGAATGGGAGGGTTAAGTCCATAGGAACACTTAACCAACTTAACACAGTTAAGCTAGATTGGGAGGGTTAAGTCCATAGGAACACTTAACCAACTTAACACAGTTAAGCTAGAATGGGAGGGCTAAGTCCATAGGGACACTTAACCAACTTAACATTGTAACAAGACAAGGTTTGTAGGGGTTAAGTAACTAAGAAAACATTTAGCCAAATTAACATGTTAACTAGACTAGAAGGTGGGGTTAAGTAAAGTTAATACACTTAGCCAAATTAACATGTTAACTAGACTAGAGGTTGGGGTTAAGTAAAATACACTTAGCCAATTTGATATGTTAGCTAGACTAGACCGTAGGGTTAAGTAAACTTGAACACTTAACCATCAGATTGTGATAAAGGAATAGGGTTAAGTCTAAAACATGAAGGGATAATACTTAACCATTAATAAAGTGTTAGTTAAAACAGACGGGCAAGGTTTAGTTAAAAAGGAACAGTTAACCAAAACAGGATGAATGGGTAGGGTTAAGTAATAAGAAATACTTAACCAATATAACTTGGTTTGTGGTAGGGTTAAGTCAACATGAATTATTGATAACACTTAACCAGTTTAACAGGATAAATGAAGAGGGTTAAGTTAGCTTGAATTGACTAATGACACTTAACCAATCCAAATTGACGGGAAAGAGAACTAAGTAGTACCTTAGTTAGAAGGAGCTAAGTAGTAAACCTTAGTTAAGAAAACAACGATTCTGGAAATTAAGTGGTAAACCTTAGTTGACAAAACTAAGTAGTAATTCTTAGTATAACACGAGAAGGAGAGAACGTCCATCTAATTTTAAAGAAGGCTCCAACGAATTGGGTTACGAAGCCCGAGGCTTCGAGGTGACATGAGGGTACTCATGGTATCCCTCTGTGAGGCTGCAGATGATCATCTTGGGAACACAGAGGTTAAGGACTGCGTTAGAAGAACCAGGGGTATGCCTTGGTTGCAATATATGGCAACCTAAAGACTAGGATGGACCAGCGTGATTCGGCGAGAAAACGGTAGCCCTATGATAGCAACTCGTCGTCTACCATCCATCTTGAGTCAATCGAGATACGTGAAGCGGAAAGGCGGAGAACTCCAAAAGACCATATACTTGCTATCTAGTTATGGTTGCGGATGGCCATAGGACAGTGGAGCATAGGGAGGCCTGCGTATAGTTCTCATTTTTCAAGGTGTGCCTTTCATTAGTTGAGGGAGGGGTCGAGTGGGACCATAGCCACTGGAATAAAAGCAGAACTTAGCATCTGCATCGGCAAATATTTGAAAGCTCCCGATCGAGTTCTGTGTTTCTTGATTTGTCCTGACACAGGACTCGCGCCGCACATTACAGGACATGTGCATCTAGACAAGCGATAACGATTCGCGATACATGCGTGGGGAAGTATAAGAACATATACCACTCTAGGTAGTGTGTCCTAGACTTGGGGGCATCGTTCGACAGGTAGCATAATCCCTAGTTGGACTAGGTGGCATAAACCCTGAATCCGAGAAGCGTTCAGCAGATAGCGTAAACTCTAGTTGAATCTAGAAAGCACTTGATAGAAAACCCTAGATTAGATCTAGGTAATAAATAATAAATGTATGCCCGAAGGCAATGAAAAATACAGGGATTGGGATCACGTTATCATTACTAGTTAGAACACTAGTTAGGTGGTGCAGAGATATAGAAACCAGTATAACAAGGAAATAGCAAAGCGGCGAAAGTATTAGAACATATCCAGTTTATCTTATCTTAGTATATCTTGTGATTATCTTGTCTAATCTTGCTGACCCTATTGTCATGGTGTTATCTTGTATTCAGTTAATTCATGTCGTTTTGTTTTTCCATGTTCACATGCTAGAAGATACTGAACTTACTCAGGCTTTATGTTTGACTCTGTTTTTCTTTCGTCTTCTTTTCTTTCGTCCCCCCCTCCCCCCCAGGTAGTAAAGGAGGGAATAGTATAGCTCTGGTTAAGTCGGACTGTCACTCTTTCCCAGCTTGAAGATTTGTCGAAGTTTTGCTTGGATTCTCTTTTCAGATGCTATGGCTGGCTCTTGCTAAAATTGGGGAATATAAATGTTGTTTTATGCTTCTTTATTTTGTAAGACAGATGATACTCTGATATTGTAAAGAAATCATTGTACAAATTATTTTATCAATAAAGTAAAGTTTTATTTTCCGCTGTTTAATTTTTGACTGTCTTGTAATTTATCTGCATCTTTTACCCTAAATGCTCCACAGAACTTAGTGCATTCCCTTTGTGAGTGACACTAACGGATGTGGGGTGTTACAGAACATAAGTTCTATGTGAATGAATTTAAACTACACTCCTTGGATAATCCTACATATACCGTTCAATTATATTTTCTTGTTTATTAGGTTATTTGTGTTATTAGCACTCAAGGCTTACACACACATCGCACCCATCTACTCTCTAGTAGATTAACCTAATATAGTGTATATGTAGCTAACCCCAATTATGGTATGCTCTACTCGCATGGTCTCTACCGTAAGTACGCAGTCCCTTATCCAATGTCGCATTTCGTATGTATATCTACGCTACGTTTGCATAAAACTATCATCACTATGTTACGTAAGCGTTTGGACTGCCATTTAAGATCCTACTAGATTTTATCATCAAATAATGCCCTCTAGTCCATGGTACACCACCCAGAGCGACATGAGTGTACCTAGACTTTCCCCACGTACGTATCGTCAATTGTACTCGATGTCTGTTTGCATATGTTCACTATATGCGCCCGAGTCCCTTGGGAGGGCTAATCAAGAAACACGGAACTCGGTCGGGAGCTTTCAGATATCTACCGATGCAGATGCTTTGGTCTTCTTTTATAGTGGCTATGGTCCCACTTGACCCCTCCCTCAACTAATGAAAGGTAACCAAGAATATCAAGAATGGGAATTGTAACCCCGGCCCCCTATGCCCTTCATTCCTACTGGCCATCCTCACCCATAAACAGATATCAAAGTATATGGTCTTTTGGAGTTCTCCGCCTTTCCGCTTCACGTGCTGACTGAAGATGGTAGGTAGACGACGAGTTGCTATCACAGGGCACTATCTGGTCTCGCCGAATCACGCTGGTCCATCTAAGTCTTTTGATTGCCTCTTGTTTTGCAATCAATGCATGCTCATTGGTTCTTCCCACGTAGACCTAACCTCTGTGAGCACAGGCGTATCATCTGCCACTCACAGAGGTATTTCAAGAGTACCCCCACGTCCCCCGAAGTCGAGTGCTTCATAACCTAGTCGCTTGGAGCCTTCTGCATGATCAGATGGACGTTCGCTCCCCCTTGCGCCCTGCGGCGTCATAACGATCTACCATGTTTGGTTATTCATCCCCTATCGTATGGACTGGTCCAAGCCCTTACCCTTTCGTATTATTGGCACTTAAGTCTAATCTTCTAATTATGCGCTTGCTTTATCTCATTAGATTTCTTTTTAACTTGGTTATCTCATCCATATTAGTTTTTAACTTAAATTACCAAGTTTCTTTTTCATAAGTCTTTCCCTATTTCTTATGTAGCCACGATCTTTTAATTGTTTACTTAGTTCTCTTAAATAAGGTTTACTAACAAGCTCAAACACGACTTTCTGTAACTGTTTACTTAGTCCTCTTAACTAAGGTTTACCAACATGACTTTCCATGATTGTTCACTTAGTTCTCTTAACTATGGTTTACTAACAGATTCTCTTTATCCTTTACTTATTAACTTAGTCATCTTAACTAAGGTTTACTAATAAGTTTTCCCCCTTACCCATATAACTCATGTTTTCCCTATTCGTGGCTTTATTCCCTTTCCCATGGATTACTTAATCTTCAATTAAGCACGGCCTGCATTCTTTTATAAGTTATTTCATCTTTAGATCGATCATGATAACCTAAGTTATAATTCTTACTTGTCTTGTAACAAGCTTACCTATTGTCTTCTCATTCAGTTATACTCGTATCTGTTGATGTTGCCATAATCCATCATTATTTACTTAGTGTTCTTAATTAAGGTTTGCTACCATTCCCCATTATTACGTTGGTTAAGTTTGTCTATAAGCCTCCGTCTACTTAACCTTAGCACACTTAACATGTTTGTTTCATAGCATTAATCTTTTTATTAATGCATCCAACCTCTCACATTACACATGTTGCTTGCGATTGCTGGATATACCGGGCGGTTCGAGGCAGACTTCTACCGCAAACTCGTTCTAACCTCGGGTTTTGGGCTTAATGCGCTAACCTCTCACATTAGACCTGCTGTTGTGGTTGCTGGATGTGCCGGGCGGTTCCGGACAGACTTACGCCGCAACTCAATCTAACCTCGGGTTAGGCATGTTCATCTTTTAGCTAACCTATACAATTTCAATCTAGGTTTTAAATGCCTGTTTATCTGAATCCAATAATTCATGTTCACACTTGTAAACCCAAGTTCATGTTTATGGTTCCAATTTGATTTGGATACATAAATTCTACCATGATTACATAATCTCGTACATAGTTATGCCAATAATCCTTATTATATGTTATGCCCAACTTTTCATGTATATAAGTTATACTTAATCATACCCAAATTAATTGTTATATAAATTCATCAATAATCCATGTCAACCCTCATTCTTACTGCATAAATCCCAATTCAACTTATACTCTCATATGTCTAAATCTTCAATTCTAACATTTCTTATGTACATACAGTTCATTCATAAATTCTTGATTCAACATACCCAAGCATATCTAATCATTCTCAATTTTAATCTCACATATTTTCTTTAATGTTCTAGGTTAATATAAGTGCCAATTTTCCCTAATTTCCCAATCTTAGGTTATGTTATATGTTATTCCACAATTCCCCAATTCGTGAATTATGCCCAAAAATTCATCTTACATGTTGTTTCAATTTCCCAATCACAAATTATTTCCAAATTCCCAAAACATCATTTTCACTATTCCAATCTTTGTTCGTACGCTTGCTTTACAATGAGATTTGGATTAGGCTCGAAGTTAGCCTAATCTTAAAAATAAAAAGGAAAGAGGAAGAAGAAGAACATAATACGCATGAAATAAAATCTTAATTATTTCAATTGAATTAAACAAATTAACTTGGGGAATTGCTAAACGATACATCTACTATTATTCAACAAGGGTAATTTAAATCCACTCACAGCGATTTTTGCTTTCCTAGGTCTGATTTAGATTAGCATCCAAAGTTCTTCCCTTTCTTGCGGAGTAGATTGTAGATCAAAATCCCTTTTCTCTTTATTTTGAAATAGAAGAAATTCAAAATCTAATCTTTGATCTTCATCTATCTTGTGTTGAAGAATAATAATTAATTTAATTAGATTTGAAGTAGTGTTACAACGTCACCATTAATTTTTGTAGGAGAAGAGGATTTCTTGAGGAAGAAGAAGCAGAACTTTAGCGTAGCTTCGTGATTTTGAATTTTAAGGTTGGGTTTAGAGTTTTATTTATAGGTAGTTTAGAACAACTAGGGCCTTAGGATTAAAATAGAATCCATCTAAATCTTACACCTTGCTGAAGAAAAGAATGTTCTAGAGTAGGCTAGACCAACCCAAGTATGTTGCACCATAAACACACGCATGCACCCAGAAACAAGTTGGGTCCAAGCGCACTTATTTAGCTGCATTGTTTTCTATTTTTAACGTTCTATTACCTTTATTTTAAATTAAATGTGCCTCTTTTTCTTCCCTTAATTAATTGCATGTTTTATGGCATGCCTTAATCCTTTCATATTGCATGCAATTAATTCATTACTTTTGAATTTTAAATGCCAAAATTTACATCTACTTTTATTTTCAATGTTGCATTGCGATTTACTTCGTTAATTCATCGCTTGTTTCCCTATATATATATATATATATATGTTTATATATATATATATATATATATATATATATTTTTGCATACATTCTATTCTCTCCTCAACGTATGCATTTCATACATCCCAATTAATTCCTCAACTCTCTCTTTCTAAACCTTCCTTTAATTGCATCAATTATATAAATGTTTCTTTTTGTTATTATCTTTCTTCTTTTTTTCATGCGGTTTCTTTTCTTGGATTACACTGATTGCTATGCATTTTTTTTGTTTGCAATCATTATTTTGAAACTGGTATTCTTTTATCTTGCGCAATTGAATATATTTACATGCATTCTTCCTCCCATCCTTAATTTATTACTCCAATTAATGCATTATTCCTTTATACGCTCAATTCTCTATTCTTCAATGCATTATATATTTATGTTTTAATTATTCTATGTATTTTCTCTCATATAATTAATTACATTTAGCCTATGCATTTATTATTTTTATTGCATGCATTAACATATCAGTTCTTTCTTTACCGCTTGCATATTAAGTTATGCACTATTTTCTCTTTTATTTTTATTTATGTCCATGCATATGTATGATTTAATTATTGTATGCATAAACAATACAATATTAGTTTCATAATTTATTCTTAATTATGCATACATTCATATGCACATAATTATTTGCATGCATTAGTTCACCTTTTTCTTTTGTTTGCGTATTAGTATGTACTGATTATGATACCCTTTAACGCAATACATTCATTGCATGCAACCTAATACCTTTGCATGAAATCAATTTTCTTTTTATTGCATGCATTGCACTGATACATTACCCATTTTTAACGTACTGTATTTACTTTTATGCACTAATCTCTTTTTATTTTAATTGTAAATTCATTTGCACATTAATTTTTAACATTAATGTATTCTCTAAAAAACACATTCTTAATTATGTTTACGCACATATTTACATGCACATTTTTAACTGTATGAAAAAAAATGCGGGGTGTTACAGATAGAGTGATAAAATATGTCAGAGCTCAGAAAATATCTCAGAGCGGAATGGATAAAATATAGTATAATCAAAAATAGCCTTACCGTGTTATCAATACTAACTAACCAGTATCCAAAGCTATCATGCCTCTACCACAAGTCTAACCTGCGAGTATGTTATGAAGAGGGGGTCAGAACACAAGTTCTGGTGACTGGATTTAAACTATACACTTTGGATAATCCTACATATATCGTTCAATCATGTTATCTTATTTATTAGGTTACTTGGGTTATCAACACTCAAGGCTTACACACACGTCATACCCATTTACTTTCCAGTGGATTAACCTAATATAGTATATACGTAGCTACCCCCAATATTAAGGTACACCCCACGGTACCCCGCTCGCACGGTTTCCTCCGTAACACTATCGAAATATACGCAGTCCCTTATCCTACGCCATAGTGATGTAAGGATCTCTATATAACATTGTTACCTTCTGCATTTATCTATCATTACTATGCTACGCAAACACACGAACTAACACCATTGTTTGATTCAGAATTCATACTGAAGTAATGCCCTTAAGTCTACGATACACCCCTAGAGCCGACATTAGACTGTCTACCATACGTATCTTCAATTGTAGCACGATGCCTCAATTGCACGCTTTCTAATATGCACTGAGTTCCATGGAAGAGTGATACGAGAAACACGGAACTCAGTTAGGAGCTTTTTCATATCTTTACGGGCCCGTCTTTAGGAGCCTCTTCAGATTTCCCTTAGGTCTATTTTTACGGTGGCTATGGCTTCTCCTAGGCCCCTCCCTCAACTAGCAAAGACTACAAGAGCTAAGCGACATGCCCCTAATAACCAACAAATTAAACATCTGTTTGGCGTCTCCCCTCAACCCTTTACCTCGATAGTGAAAGGAGAATGGTATCATGGGTTTAGCTCTAGTCTTTTCGCATCCCACTGGCTGCTGATGACAGGTATCCGACGATCTACTATCCTTTTTGGTCGTGACCCTTTCCCTCCCCGTTGAGGCAACCGTCGAATCACCCTAGTGTCATCGCGTCATAGCATTCTGACCGCATAGCTAGTTTTGCATTCAAGGCCCACCCACCTAGTAGTTATTCCCAGACCCAACCTCTATGAGCATAGCCTGAATATCTGCCATTACACAGAGGACTACTAGGAGCACCTTACGTATCTCAGGAAGCCATGTGCTTCCCCTTCGGTCCTTCAGAGCCGACAGAGTAATCAGATAAACGTGCGCTCCCCATGTGCCTTATAACACCACAATGATCTACCCCATTGGGTTATCCACCCTCAAACATGCAGACAGGTCCAAGCGCCTCACTTTAATATGTTGTTAGACCCTATGTCTAAACATTCTTTTACGCGGTTTCTTTACTTATCAGCTTTCCATTTAACTTGGTTGTCTTAACTTTTTATTAAGGTTACTAAGTCGTTCTTAGCCCCTTATATCTCTGAGGAATGGGCCCCTTATGCTTATTAATTTCAGTTATACAAATTAACCCATTTAAGTTTGTTAATAAGCCCACAACATGTTATTCCCTAGATTGTGGTCCAAGGTCTGAAATCCACAATCCTTTTTTATATTCTCGCTTGATTTCATCATTACAATAACATGTTCTACTTAATATATTATTAAGTATATCTCAATTCACATGTTTTCTAATTAACATGTCACTTACCATTTATGATTAAATATAACTTCTTTCAATTCATTAGTTTTTCTCCTTCTTTCTCATTTAATCACAAATTCAATTTACACCATCTCTACAACTTACGGTTGTTTATTTATTAACTTAGTTTTCTTAAATAAGGTCCAATAACAGTAAGTTTCTCTTCCCATAACTTATGTTGTCCTCTTTGTAGATTTCATACTCTTGTTCTCACAAGTAACTTAATTTACAATTAAGTACAGTTTATCTCTTAACATAAGTTATTCCAATTTTCTTACTGTTTTCCTATAACCTAAGTTATAATTCTCACTTGTCCCTGGACAAGCCTTAACATGTTATTCTTATCAGCAGATTTCATACTTTCAAGTGTTTAGATTACTTAATTTATAATTATGTACAACCTCTGACATTCATAAACTTCCCCCTTTTCTCTACTTACTAAAAACAACTGGTTTCAGTTTTCCCCATTTACTGATTACTTAATTCGAAATTAAGTGTCACTTATTTCATTTCATAGTCCTTACTAGTTTATTATAACCTAAGTTATAATCTTCACTTGCTCCTACGACAAGTCTATCTATTATATAACATTTTAATTAATGTTATTTATTTATAATAGGTTATTATCATTCCCTATTTATTCCAAATCATTTACTATTGTATCTTTCTTTCATTCAATTCCATTTATAACCATTAATTACAATTAATACTATTTATCATTCCTGCTATTTATATATATATATATTTATATTTATATATATATATATATATATATGTACATGTACCAGACCTCTCACATTAAGCCTACAACCTATGGATGCTGGATATGTTGGGCCGGTCTGGGCAGACTTCTTCCACAAGTCGGACTTAACCTCGTGTCTTGGCACATCTCATGTTTATTCACTTAGACCGCTCACATTAGATTCGCCAATTGTGGTCGCTGGATATGCCGGGCGGGTCCGGGCAAACTTCTACCACAAGTGTAATCTAACCTCGTGTCTAAGCACGGTTACAGTTTCTAATTACTGTAATGTTAGGCATGTTATTTTTTTGTAATTATTCCTATTCCGTTATAGGTTTTTGATGCCCCTTTTTCCAAGTCATATTTACTAGCCCAATTGAAGATCTTTAAACATAATTTGGTCAGTGCCCCAATTCATATTTATTTATTCAATTCTATTTTAACATTAAACCATATGATCATATACTTACTCCAATTAGTTCATGTATACAATTGGGACAAATTAACATGTAACAAGAGCAGTCACATTTGATACCCATATTCTAACAAGTTCATAACATGTAAACTTTTTAGCACTTCAACTAATTTAATATTTGAATTTTCCAACATGTTCACATTAATATTATAACATGTAAACATTCCAACATTTCAACTTATTCAATATTTGAATTATCCATATTAACAATTTGACATTATATCATGTTAATCATTCTCACCTGTCATATACACCACTTTAATCATTACTAGCATATGTTTAGGCATCTTAGCATGTCATATTCCAATTTGTCATAATTGGGAATGCTAAGCGGTAATATACCATTATCTAAAATAATATGGCTTAAATCCACTTACCTTTTATGCTTTACCCAATTCTAGATCTGATTCAGTTTTAGCACCCATGGTTTTTCCCTTTTAATCAGATTCACAACCTAACTACCATGGATTTATTATTTTTCATTAAAAGTAAGAAGGGAAAGGAAGAGTAAGAATTGGAATGGATTAGATCTAGAATTTTACCTTGCTTTCATGATTCTGGATAATCTTTTTATCACTGTCAATTATCTCTTCCAGATCTGAATTCATAATTTTCCTAGGCTAACATTTTAATTTTCAGATCGAACTTTGGGAAGAGATAGAGAGCAATAGCAGAGCCCAAATGTAGCCGCCAAATTATGAGGCTTTAGGGTTAGCTATAGGGCCTTATTTTTAGGTGCTCAAGACCTTATCGTACACGCAACGCTAAGTCAGCATTGAATCCAGTTAAGAAAATAGTCCAGGTTCGCAGACGAATATAGCAGGATCTTATCGTACACACAATGCTGAGTTAGCACTGGGTCCCGCAAGCTGTTTTGGCGTAGAAATTTGATTTTTGAATGTTTGAATTTATTTAACTTTTATATTCACATGTAATCTTCTTATGCTATACAATTCTTATAACGACCAATTTACGCGTATATATGTATCAAAAATTTTGTTTTGTTTTCAAAATCCAAATTTTGTTGTAGCATTATTTGATTCTTGCTATATTTCATTGACTGCAGCCTTATCTTGAATCTCTTGTATATATATGTTTCTACATATATATGCATATATATATATATATATATATTCTCATATATATTCATGTATTTTCTTTATTTCCTTATATGTACATTCTTATCTTTTCATATTTTTAATTTGTATGCGTACATATTTTTGTATGCTCAGTTGGCCCTTTCTATAACAAAGATAAAAATTATGTCATTGTCGTGGTTCGAACCCCCGACCTCTATGTTACAAATCCTATGCCTTAACCAACTGAGCTATGATGTCTTTTGTTAATAAGTTTAGAAACAATGGTAGTCATTGTTCTCCTTTTTTTTACCTTATTATCATATTTTTGATACAATACTTTATTTAAACGTATCTCTTTCGCCTTAACTCGTTTTTCTACCATCCATAGGTCTAAATTGACCAGAAAAAGCCATGAACTCAATGACGCTAATCCCGTGGCCAAATTCATGAAGCCCTTCAAATTTTTTTTAAATATGCATTTAATCGTATTGCATTTCTTCTTATTGCACGTATTTTATTAATCTTTTCTTCATTTCAATGTATAAACTTATTACATGCAATTATATTATCATATTTTATTTTATTGTCATAAAATGTGTGGTGTTACACTGTTGATCGATGAATTATAAGTACAATGTAGATAGTCGCTCAATTTCACAAGTACAATCAATAATCTTTCCAAATCTATAGAATTATGATCAGAAATCTGGAGTACATTCTAAATAAAATAGAGTAATATTGTTAATGGTAAAGCCCAAGTATGTAGTGTACCAAAGGATCATTAAAAATGAAAAGTAGCGATGTATTTATAGGCATGAACAGTAGGCAGGTCGCATAATGATGTGGCGTCAATCCTTAAAATCTCGAAGTTAGTTATAGAAGAGTGGAAAGGTGATTCACAATGTGTGCATGATGTGGGGTCGTCCCTCTTTTAGTGGCTTAAGAACCGGTCACGTTTTGACTTAACCAACTGAACAACTATATGGAGGGTGGATCGGGTCGCCCTCTTTCCGATCCGAAATGGTCAACACGGTCAAGTCTTCATGTGGCAAGCGGGTCGAGTCACAATCTCCTCAAGCCAAGACAATGACGCCATTCTGGGTTTGGCTTCTTCTTGTATGTGAATGGGTCGTCCTCGAGCCATGTAGCTTGACCCGAACCGTCTTCATAGCGACTACGGAGATGCAAATCCTTTCGTCAATTCGATGTTTGTTCACTTGTCCGACTCGACTTCCTTATTCGTGAATTATCATCTCTTGCTCGATACTGCACTTGATTTTGGGATTTCAGACTCTGTGTGGCCTAGTCACAGAGCAGGCCAACATATTCCCCACTCGAAGTACGTTTTATCGGAGATGAGACATGCTTCGAAATATTCAATCTATCCATTCCCAAATCGGTGGATGTCAAAAGTTGTATCTGTCTGTATTTCCATGACACTTTGTGTAAGTCGTGTCTCTAAATTCCTATGTCGAGTATAAATACAGGATCTGACTTCTAATCACTTTCGCTATGTTCAACAATTTCAAGCTCTTAGTCAAGTTAAAACGACTATTCAGGTAAACCCTTTGGCCTTTCTTAAGTTAAATCAAAGGAGTTTGATCCATCTGACACATTAATTTTCCATTTTCACTTCATATATGCAGGCACGAACCTTAGTGGTTTATTTCCATTTCATTTGAGCCCGTATACTACAGTCGAGTCATTGAAACAGGAATCACGTCATGGATCAAATCGAGTTTACTCGTCCTGCGTTGCATTCGATCCAAGGCTCTCTGCTTTGCTTCTATTGCTAAATGACCGAGTTAGAGACTACGTAGAGGTCGCATCAGTTTCATCGGTTTTATATGATCCGATATGTCACTTAAATTGTGGGGCTACGGGTTGCTTAAGTTATTGGGCCTCTTAGTCGGGTCGAGCCATCAAATCAAAGGGGATACGAACAGTCCTTTCCCATAATATGTAGGATGTTATTTACCTCTATCTGCCTTACTTCTATCATTATCGGTTTCCATTAACACAAAACTCTAATTTAGCCATCACCAAACTTTCCCTAGATTTTGATTTAATCAAATTGGTAGCTATGAATTATTATGTTACATGTTTCAATTCTTATTTCAATTCGAACTAAGAGCGAATTGGATGCAAATCCTGCACCCATTTTCGTTGTCCCTCTTCAATAGGTTCAATGTCGCTCTTCTCGAGACCATCATCGACATTGGTGATGTCGTTCACTTCCAGGTGCTGGTTAGGAAGTCAAGTTTCTCAAGATCTTGGATTTAGGGCTTGGAGAAGTTGAGGAAGTAATAATTTGAAGAGCAAAGAGGAGAAAATGAAGAGCCATTGGTTATTTTAGTGCTCATGATTAAGATGTTGAACTGGAGGAAGAAGATAGAAAGGGAAACATTCTTTAGCTGGAGTGGATCAGAGGAGTGTGAGGAAGAGCGTCGGGTCGGGTCGAGCTTCTGCGACCCGATCACCATATGTGAACCAGTCCCAATGCGAGGGTCGATCCCGATGTAAAGACTGTTATTTCGCTGACCCGTTCATTCCCTTCTAGCTAGTTGCAACCTGATCCTATTCCTTTAACTTTTCAAATGTGTATCCTATAAGCTATTGAACTTGACCAAGATACGGATTTTGGTAGTGCAAATGCATTGAGCGAGCTAATATTTACCTCAACCAAAGCAAATTACAACTTATCCGGATTAGCGGACTATTTGGATAGAGCCGTCCAAACTGGATATCCTGGACTTAACAAGCATAGAACTGTTCAATCATTCAATACAAGTTGACAAATTACTTGCTTTTCTGCTTACTTTATTTCTTCTCATTTCAGCGTTGCACACACCGGCACACACTTGGATACACACACACGGGATGCATAGGATACCATACTCCAACCTTTGATGTTTCTTCAATAGTACATCTAACATGTACTGAAGGTGCTCGACAAGGCTATTAGAAAAGAGTAAAGATGCAGAATCATATAGCCACCGTAATATCGATGATATTTTGTCAACATCAGACTCAAGATGGGACATTAAAGGTTTTGTTTTCGAGATTGAGCTCCACAAGAATGCCGAATCATCTGGAGGAGAGGTTTCCATAGACGAAGAAGAAGAGGGGGGAGTAGGTGACAACCGGCTCCCGGCGAGTTTGATAGTGCAGTCGGTTTAAATGCCCCCAGTGATTTGGTGGTTTTGATGATTGATGAAGCTAAGATCAAAAGGATATGTCCCAGGCACGGGATCCCTTGGGAGGTAGTTATGGTGGCAAATGGCACGGATATACCCCACATCCCTCCAGAGGGGTATATAGACATTAGTAAGGTAATGTGTTCGATGGGAGTCATTCCCCTGGTTCCACCATTTGTTGTCGAGTTCCAGAGATAACTGCGTATCGCTCCAATGCAACTCCATCCTAACTCATACGCTTACCGGTACACTCTATATGTGGCATATGTGGAAATTTTGGGTACGGAGCTTACTTTAGAGGATCTGAACTTCTTTTTTTACCCTTTCAAGCATCACTCAAAGGGAACCCCATCCTTTGTTTTCCTAGAATCCTCGTCTAATAGAGAAAAAACTAACGAAGGATTCAGCAATGTAAGGGAAGTGAATCCCTAGTGGTTCTTCATTAGGAAGTAGCTGGGTGTGCGAGAAGATAGCTACTGTCAAATAAGCTTCAAGTTATTGATGCACCCGCTTCAATCAAATTAGCTGATGTATTAAATTTTCCTTTTTTTATTCTCAGTTCCAAATCCCATAAAGGAGCAGGGTAAACTATAATGATATCTCTTAAGCCGCTTGTTGAATAGTAATCAAGATTTCTTGAATGTCCGAAAGTGCTTGGTAGATGAGGTTCTGTATAGGCATAGTTTATTTAGTATAAATCGAAGCATTGGACACAGAGGTTGTAACACCCCAAATTTTTAATGACACTAAAAAGGATAAATTAAATAATAATTAATTTAATATTCAGAATTAAGGAAAATGGACTGTGCCATCGCGTCCGTGTCAAAATTCTGGTTAGGAATTTATGACACGAGATTAGGTTGCATTAGCGGTGGAAGTCTGCCCGGACCCGACCGGCATATCTAGCAGCCACTAATGTGGAACCTAATGTGGGAGTTCTAAGTACGCAAGTACAAATTTGGCTAAGACACGTGGTTAGGGCCAACTGCGGAATAAGACTTCCTAGACCCCACCGACATATCCAACATCCACACATTGTACGTCTAATGTGGGAGGTCTAGCACATTATAAACCACAAATGGACATGGTAATGAATTGGACTACTTAACCAAATCTAATCCATAGGGATTGTATGATTATGAACTAAAGTTAGGGCTAAGTAAATTTATTGGATAGTGGATGGGTTAAGCAAATCTGGAGGGGGTGGGTAATATTTACATATAGTCCCTCAAACTTAACCCGATAAGGTTATGTAATTAAAGACACCTAGTGGTATACATAACAAGAGGAAATAATAGAGTTATGTAATTAAAGACACCTTTTAGGGTAAGTATAACTTGTATAGGGATATGTAATTAAGGACACCTAATGGTATACATAGTCAGTGAAAACCTTGTAGGGGATACAAGACAAAGGGAAAAGCTTGTATTGTGTGGGACCCATTTCAATCAGTAACCCGGAGCAGGTATCAAATAAAAGTACTACGTACTAGGCGGAGAGGGGACATGCTTACTGACTGATTGTAAGAGATCCAAACGTGGAGGATGGTGTGGTCGACGCAAACCGATCGGGCCATGTGCGTGCATGAGTCGGGCGGAGGAGGATAAGACGACCGTACACCTGTAGATATGGGGCCGTATATTAGTGAGGGGTTGCCACTTTAGGACGTGATACATCCTACCATGAGGCCGGCACATAGTATCTACGGAGTAGGGAGCTGATCGATTAGGTCAGTGTTTAGGGTACACTTGGACGTATGCCCTAAGTCTACCAACTTATAGTGGAATGGATCATCTCATTCCGGTTATACTAGTAATAGTGCAGAGTAATCATTAGAAAAGTGTACACACCTTATCCTGTCTACCTTTTCACACCTGCCATTTATTTAACGATCTCTCTTATCCACTTTATATGCCTATCATGTTACTTTTATTTATTTATTGGCTAAAAGTAACTAGACTCGCCATACTTTAGGTCTGACCCTTTTATTTCTCCTTCTTCTTCTGTTTCTCCCCAGGTTCCCAGGGAGGAAACCCCCAGGCTTAGTCAGGACTCGGACATCGTCTTTCTAGGAGCTACTTCTGAAGTATGGCTCAAGTTCTTATCTCCATTTTATTTGGGGAATTTTGTTTTTTATATACTTATGTACTCTGATGGTGCAAGACATAAGTTATTTTATTGTAACGGTTTTTGTGACTTATGATATTGTGGACCACGACATTATGATTTATGTTTGAAATAAAAATTTAAATTTCCACTCGTATCTTATTTATATCTGTCTTGTAATTATTCTGTGTCTGTTTACCTATAACGCTTCACGAAACTTAATGCATTCACTAAGTGAGTGACATTAATGGACGTGGGGTGTCGCATTTGGTATCAGAGCTGAAGATTACCAGATTGAATAAAGTTTTTGAAAATTATTTTAAAAAGATTTAAAAAGGAAGCATTTTAAAAAAGAAAAGTCTATTTTGAAAAATATTCCCCAAAAATCCGTATGTAGTATCCTTCTGTCCTTTATATAAATTTCTTCCTTTTCCTTTTTCAGCATGTCTGGAGAACAAAACATTCCTAATATCCCAGAGGGCATCACAGTACCCGGATGGTCCCGTAGGTATTTGGAGCCCACTATGCATGTCGAAGGCTAAGGAAATGTTCCTCCCCAAGCCGCACCAGTCATTCCTCCTCCTCCTCCCCCTTCAATAGCAGAAAACTTCGCCTATATCTGTAAGGACTTCCGTGCTATGAGAGGGAAGCCATTCCATAGGAAAGAGACTTTCGTAGAAGCTCGGAATTAGCTCAAGGAAACCAAGGACTTGTTTGTAATCTTTAAAGTAGAGGATAGAAGGAACGTTCAGTTAGCCGCCTGGCTACTGAAGGACAAAGCCTCATTTTTGTGGGAAGTCACCCAAACTGGACGTCCGGACAAACTTGGGAAGATTTTAGACAGAGGTTTGAAATGAAATTTCTTTCCCGAGACAAAAGAAGCATGCAGATGGAGAGATTCTTAGCACTCAAACAAGTAAACTTGTCAGTAAAGGATTATGTGAATAAATTCAACCAGCTAGAAAGGTTCGGTTTAGAGTTGGCGGATATGCCGCACAAAAGGACTTTGCGGTTTTCTAAAGGGCTAAATGAGCCTTGGCATGGGTTAGCCATGTCCCATATTCCAATGGGGGCTACTTTCGAAAAGCTTGTCGATATGGCCCTAATGGATGAGGAAGACAAGGGAGAAAAGAAGGCTGAGGAGACATCGCAAAATAGGAAGGTGTGGCCCAAGAAAGGGCAACAGTAGCAACAACAACAACAAAAGAAAGGAGGGAAAAATGATAAAGGCAAGGTTAAGAGAAAATGTCACAATTGTGGGAAGGAAGATACCTGATTAAAGACTGTAAGCAAAGGAAGAACTTTAGCTACCACTGTGGATAGGTCGGACATTTTGCTAGAGAGTCCCCGAAGAAACTGGGATCACTGGGACAGGGTCAAAGGACAGGGACTTCTGGAGAGCAGGTGCATTCTCTCGCGATCAGTGCTCCTGATAGAGGTAGAACAATTTCTATGGAAAGTTTAATTTCTCTTTCAAACCACACCATTAGAACACTTTTTTATTTTGGTGCCTCACATTCATTTATATCAAGTTCTATAGTTGAATCTCTTCACTTAATTACTAGTATGGTAGTGGATCCCTTAGTTGTTTCAAACCCCATTAATGGTTCGGCTCATTTATCTTTGATTTGTCAGGATTTGAAAATATCTGTATTAGGCATCGAATTTGAATGCGACGCATATATGCTCGGGTTTATGGGTTATGGGTTGAATCTGGGAATGGATTGGCTTACCACATATGGTGCCATTCTGGATTTTGAGAAGAGGGTTATTAGGCTTCTGACTTGTCATGGGAGGGCACTTGAGATTTCTTGTAACCCACAAGGGTCGGTTATGCTTGGTTTCCTAGAGTTTCTTGATGCATCTATTGACGATTTGCAATCTATTACAGTAGTCCGAGATTATTCTGATTTTTTTGAAGAGGTTGGGGGTTTACCTCCGAGGCGTGAAATCGACATTCATATATATATATTTGGTGGACAATGTAAAGCCAGTTTCATTGCCAGTGTGCAACATGGCTCTGAGGGAAAGGAGGGAGCTGAGTAAGCAAGTAGGGGAGCTACTTGAGAGGGGGTTTATCAGAAGAAGCATATCTGAATGGGTTGCTCCAGTAGTATTCACGAATAAGGCGGATGGTTCGCTTCGTTTGTGAGTGACTATGGAGAGCTGAATAAACTCACAAAGAAGAATAGGCACCCGCTTCCGAGGATTGATGATTTATTTGATCAACTGTTGGTTCCTCGATATTTTCCCAGTTAGACTTGGCCATGGGGTTCCATCAGATGAGGGTAATAAGACTACTTTTAGGACTCCGGACGGTTTATTCGAATGGCTAGTTATGCCTTTTGGGCTGACGAATGCACCCGCCTATTTTGTCGATCTGGTGAGTAGGGATATTTGGGAGTTCCTAAATAAACTTGTTGTAGTCTTTGTTGATGATATTTTGGTCTTCTCCAAAAGCGAAGAAGAGCATGCCCAACATTTGAGAGAAGTTTTGAAAACTCTCCGTGACCATCAGCTTAAAGTAAAATTCTCCAAATGTCATTTTTGGAGGAAAGAGGTGAGATTTTTAGGGCATGTGGTCTCTAAAGAAGGGATAGCTGTAGATCCCGCGAAGGTGGTTGCGGTGCAGGATTGGCAGATTCCTAAAAATGCAACTGAGGTGAAAGCTTTCTTAGGTTGAAAGGTAACTATAGGTAGTTCATTAAGGACTTCGCAAAGATATTATCCCCACTCATCAGGCTGGCGTAGAAGAACTTGGCATTTTCAAGGGATATAGACTACGACATTGCTTTCCAACGACTGAAGAGAGCTCTGACAATAACCCCAGTCTTGACCTTTTCTGACGGGAGTAAGGTGTTTACCGTTTACACTGTTGCGCGTGGTATAGGGCATGGTGTGGTTCTAATGAAAGAAGGGAAACTAGTGTGTTATGAGGGTAGACAGTTGAGAGTTCATGAAGAGAACTACCCCACCCATGATCTAGACCTTGCTTCCATGGTATTTGTGTTAAAGACGTAGCGTCATTATTTACTTGGAGAGAAGTTTGAGTTGTACACCGATCATAAATCTCTCAAGTATCTATTCTCGTAGAAGGATCTCAATTTAAGGCAACAACAGTGGATGGAGTTTCTAGCTTCTTATGATTTTGAGATTGCTTATACCCCTAGCAAGGGTAATGTGGACACACTATGTAAACAGAGGATGGCCCTGAGTCCTCTGTTTGTGGAAAGAAAGACATGGGATTCATATCATCTTTTGATTTTAGGACCTCCATTGAGATTTTTCCTGACTTGTTCGCATCCTTGGAGATACGACCAACTCATATGGACCAGATAGGAGCTTCGCAACAAGGTGACCCACAAAATTTAGACATCATGGATAAGCTCAGAAGAGGGGTGACTTCTAGTCACCTCTGTAGATATACCATGAATGAAAAAGGGTGATTGCGACAAGATGGAAGGCATTGTGTATCCTAGACTTTGGAGGGGCTTGGGAAGAGCATCTTCCATTAGTAGAGTTTGCCTATAATAGCAGTTATCAAGCTAGCATCGGCATGGCACCATTCGAAGCATTGTACATGCGACCCTGTAGATCACCAACTTATTGGTGGGAATCTACAGAAAGTTTGTTACTTGGACCAGATATGGTCAGGGAAACATCCAAAAAGATTGACCTTATTTGACGGCGGATGAAGACAGCTCAAGATAGGCAGAAATCCTATACAGACAAGAGAAGGTCTGACATCAAATTTGAAGTGGGAGACTTAGTTTTTATCAATGTATCACCTCTGAGGAATGTGGTTCGCTTTGGATCGGTATGGAAGCTAGCACCTAGGTTTGTGGGACCATTTCCCATAACCGAGAGGATTGGTTAAATGGCCTAAAGAATAAAGCTCCCAAAAAATCTATTCCGCGTTCGTGATATTTTCCACGTTTCTCATCTGCAGAAGTGCCTGCATGACATCGCAGTAATCGTTTAGCCAAGTGTGCTGGATGAAGTGGAAGTGGAACGGGAGACGACAGTCTAATGAGTTCCTTCCTGTATTCTTGGATCAGAAGTTAAGAAGCTACCCAATAAAGAGATCAAGTTGCTAAAGGTTCAACGGGGAGATAACCCAAAGGATGCCACTTAGGAGACCGAAGACAAGATTCGTGATTCGTACCCTTTCCTTTTCGAGAGTATGTTCTTAACTCCTTTTTCAAAGTTTTATCATTGCTTGTTTCCATCATTTGAGTCTATCTTATCCGTGGTATTTTTTGACCTTTAGATAGGAATCCTTTGGGTGTAAACATGTGTTTGAAACATGTTATGTTTGACGGATGCAAGTGGATGCATGTGATTGCTAGTGGTTTCCTATGGACGCATATACACACACATTATGCACTAAGATCGGCTCAATCACTTTCGTACTACATATGGATATGTGTGCATTTTCTTTTCTTTTATGGATGGAAATGGATGAATTAGCATATGGATGTTGCATTTGGACGAATGAGTGTGTACACATATAGAGCTTATAGGATATAATAGGTTATTTGCATATAATTTAGATTCACGACACTAACATACATTGCATTAAGGTGGTCAACTAAATGAGTAGACTGCCTGATTTTTCAAACTAGTGTTGGGACATGTACACATACCGTTTCATATATTCATATAAGCATTAGAAGTCTTTAATGACATTGAATGCCACTGTTTGTTGGATTAGTAGATGGATGATGGATGGTAGGATATGCATTCATCCCAACTTAGAGATTTCGGGGACGAAATCCTTTGAGTAGGGTAGAATGTAACACCCCGAATATTTAACGACACTAAAAGAGGATAAATTAAATAATAATTAATTTAATATTTAGAACTAAGGAAAATAGACTGTGCCATTGCGTCCATCTCGAAATTCTAGTTAAAATAGACATTTGGTTTGCATAAAACGGACACCATATGGAGGAGTTATGAGGGTTTTAAGTTTGTATACACGCAGAAAGAATATATATATACATGATTCACGTATGAGTCAGAGATGAATCATAATTTTATCCAAAACATTACAAATTCGAAAATTGAAAAGTGGCAGCAGATTTTCCGCTCTAGGGGGTCGACCCCCCTAGAGGGGTGTCGACACCAGGGTCGTCCCCCTTAAGGGGTGTCGACCTATGGGTCGACCCACCCACAGGGTTGTCGACACCCCTAGGGCTGAGGTGGAAGTCAGTTTCAAAGGGTTCTACAACTATATATATGTGTCCAATTTTCTTATTTCTTCATTTGAAATTATGGGAGCCAAATGCTGCCGAAGAGCGAACTAAGACAAATTCGTTTTCTTCAACACCGTACAACATTCAACTTTGCAAATCAAATATAGAAATTCAAGATCCATTCTTTCTCTATTCTCTAAACCTAACGCTGTGTGTTTCTAGTTACTTTTAGGTTTAAATGAATAAAAGAGAATAATGAAAGACTGTGAATTGGATATGATGTAAACTATGAATCTATGCTATTGTTAACTCTTATACTATTTCATGATAGATCTACACCTTTAGATTTAATGCAATTGTGGTTATTCTATTATATTGCCTATGTGGATCTTGATTTGTAACTATATTGTGGTGAATGTAAATCTGTTAATTTGGACAGTTGCAACATTAGTTAGATCTAATTCTTTATGTAAATAACCTTTCACCTGTCATATTGCGATCAACTTAGATATGTTGTAAATTGGACATGTGAACCCATATTTAGGTCTAAGCATGCTATTATGTCATCCTAATGGTGTTAGATCTATTTTAACCTTTGGATCTGAATTATGTGATCTAATTTATCCCCTTGTTTTTATCATTTTAGATCTAAACCAATTGGACATCTAAATTTCTAATTTAGATCTAACTATGCTTATTGGAACATCATAGTTATGTTAGAATCAACTGACTGCCACAAGTTCACCAGTCTTATGTCCATCTTGTTATGATTTTAATTACATGTCCATGCCAGCATGTATATTCACCTTGTCACCATGATAGTATATGCCTATGCTAAGTTGAACAACCGCTTTTGTTACAATCCTACTATTTTTTCCTTTTTATCGTTTATGGCTAGGCTATTATCTAGCCTAGGCATGCTGCCAATTTTGTGAGGACACTAGTTAAGGAACGAGGGAAAAAGGGTTAATAATGGCATAATTTGAATAGAACATTTTTGGACATATAATTCAAACTATTGGGTAGAGTGGGCAATAACACCTATAAAGGGAAATGTTTAATTAATTGATTAATTAATTAATAATGCAATGTCTAGTAACTACAATTAGGAATTGTAATTGTACTTATGACACGAGGTTAGGTTGCATTAGTGGTGGAAGTCTGCCCAGACCCGAGCGGCATATCCAGCAACCACTAATGTTGAACCTAATATGGGAGGTCTAAGTACACAAATACGAATCGGGCTAAGACACGAGGTTAGGCCCAACTTTGGAATAACACTGCCCGGATCCGACCGTCATATCTAGCATCCACACGTTGTAGGCCTAATGTGGGTGGTCTACCTCATTATAAACCATAAATGGACATGGTAATGAATTGGACTACTTAACCAAATCTAATCCATAGGGATTGTATGATTATGAACTAAAGTTAGGGTTAAGTAAATTGATTGGATAGTGGATGGGTTAAGCAAATCTGGAGGGGGTATGTAATATTTACATATGTAATTAAAGACACCTAGTGGTATACATAACCGAAGGAAATAAGAGAGTTATGTAATTAAAGACAACTTTAGGGTAAGCATAACTGGTATAGGGCTATGTAATTAAAGAGACCTAATGGTATACACAGTCAGTGAAAACCTAGTGGGGGATATAAGACAAAGGGAAGAGCTCGTATCATATTGTGCTTCGTACTAGGCGGAGAGGGGATACGCTTACTAATTGATTGTAAGAGATCCAAACGTGGAGGATGGTGTGGGTAGCGCAAACCGACCGGGCCATGTGCGTGCATGCGCCGGGCAGAGGGGGATAAGACGACCGTGACACCTGCAGATATGGGGCTGTGCATATCAGCGAGGGTTGCCACTTTAGGATGTGATACATCCTACCATGAGGCCGGCATAGAGTATCTACGGAGTAGAGGGCCGATCGATTAGGGTAGTGTTTAGGGTACTCTTGGACGTATTTCCTTAGTCTACCAACTTATAGTGGAAGGGATCATCTCATTCTGGTTATATTAGTAATAGTGCGGAGTAATCATTAGAAAAGTGTACACACCTTATCCTGTCTACGTTGTCACACCTTCCATTTATGTAATGATCTCTCTTATCAAATTTACAAGTCTATCATGTTACTTTTATTTATTTACTGGCTAAAAGTAACTAGCTCGCCAGACTTTATGTCTGGCACTTTTGTTTCTCCTTCGTTCTTTTGTTTTCCCCCTCCTCCCTAAGTTCTCAGGGAGGAAACACTCAGGCTTAGTCAGGACTCAGATATCATCTTGCTAGGAGCTACTTCTGAAATATGGCTCAAGTTCTTATCTCTATTATGGATTAACTCTTTTACTTGGGGAATTATGTTTTTTATATACTTATGTACTTTGATGGTGCAAGATAGAAGTTATTTTATTGTAATGGTTTTTGTGACTTATGGTCTTGTGGACCACGACATTATGATTTATGTTTGAAATAAAAATTTAAATTTCCACTGCTATCTTATTTATATCTGTCTTATAATTATTCTATGTCTGTTTACCTATAACGCTTCACTAAATTTAATGCATTCCCTTAGTGAGTGACATTAACGGACATGGGGTGTCACAGAGGTCGTGGTTTTACCTACGTGCCCCTAGCTCAAGTTCCTTCTGCTTCTGCAAAAACCATTAGTTTGGCCCCAGTCGAGGGTCAAACCATCACTACAACCGAGGTGGGAGAGGGATCAGGAAATAAAGATGCTATAGGTTTTGATTCGGAAGCACATGTGGGAGAAAAAGAGACAACCCTTGAACGAGACCCGACTAATTTTTTAATGAGTCCCTCTCTGATGCAAATCTAAGATGAAGAAATTATGAATAGGACAATTGGGGATGAACCCCGGAATGTTGATCCAAAAGACGCTTCTGCCTCAAAGAGACGGCTTTCTCTAAGGACACCATCTCCGATTAGGTATCCTATTCGCGGGTCCCAACTAGATGATCCCATATTCAGGTACTTGTCTAAGCTTCCTTTACCTGATGAGATCGGTACTTCTAAAAATGTCGACATAGGATCTTTTTCCCCATTCTCCGGGGAAGAAGCCACTCCTATAAAAGCTGGGGAAGCTATAAAGACAAGCCTAACACTGGGCTTTGGTCCGTAGGGGAATCACTTAGGATACGCGCTGCACTTACACCGCACGTCACAGCACCTATGCACTATGTCAGTCTCGATATCTAATATTCATTTGTTCTATCTTGTAGGAGAGATACATCATTGGAGCTAAAACCTCACGAATTTCAAGAAAGCTTTCCCAGACTTGGCTCCGATACCGAGCATAACCAACATAAAGGCCACAGAAGAGATGACATAAGACATAATCAATCTCAGTACCATCGATTCCCTCTCTCCCTGTCTACGCCTTGCTCGGATTTGGAGAAGCATAAGAGCCATTCTATTCACTGTGAGGGAGATAAGTACATTCCCAAAGCTCTAAATTCTTCCAAAGAACCATATCCTTAGAAGAAACAACCGAAGAAACATTCTGAATCAAAGGACAAACCAAAGGATTTGGGAAAAGAGACAGAGAAGAGCAAAGCATCTCTTGGACCACTATGCATCGAAACATAGACATTACTACAATGAAACCAGTCATACTTGATTCCAGAAATGAGGCCAAACTAAAGATTTTGAGGAAACAATATCCAGATCATTATTTCGGGATCGTGCATTTTGTTTCGTCCTTTGAGCAGGTATCTTCGGATTCGGAGGAAGAAGTCAAAGCTAAGATAGATTTTATTGATAAATAATACAAGGAAATGCGTATGTAAGAAATGTCTGCAAGATTATCCACGATCTGTTGGCGAATGTAGATAACATGAAGCAGATGGCTGAATATGACACTAAGGCTATATAAAACATGGAGAAAGAGCTCGAGGACACGCATGCCAAGCTTGCCCTTGTGTAGTGTGATGTTGAGAAATACAAGAAATAGCACAAAAAATTGCAAAAGCGCTATTATACCGAGCTTGACTCCAAATAGCTTGGAGCGCACAGCCTTGAAAAAGGAGGTTGAGGATGTTAAGTCGGAAAACGTTGGGTTGAAGCTATCTTGCACTCTCCTCGAACAAGAAAAGGAGGAGTTATAAAAGAATAATGCTAGTCTAAAGGCCAAGTTGGCATAGGCTAAGGCAAGGGAGGTCTTAACTGAGGCGAATGCCAACATCGCTATCAAATCTGCTGCCGATTCTAGAAGTCCAGAAGGAGTTAGAAGGCTATGGTGAGCTTATGATCAAACTCTTTGCTTAAGTGATTAGAACTCATGACTTCTTTTGGATTCGGGCCAAACCGATAACTCTGGTCGATGTATAGGATCGGATTATCGATGATGATAAGCGGCAGCTAAAGGTGGATGACGTCGATGAGGAAAAGATGATGGAAAAATACTTGAGAGGTGATGAGCTAGAGCGCCTAGCTGAAGGGCGGATTCTAATCTAGGCAGCAACAGAGGAGGAGAAGCGCCGAGCCTAGGGGAAGGATACTATCGAAGGTGGTTCCAGCTCTCCCTCCGTCTTGCTTGAAGTTGTAGAAACTAAGGGATACGATCCCGTACATCCAGCGATCTCTAAGGCTCCTCTCTTATCACCCATTGAGGAAGGAGCTAATCCATCTACTCCCGGAGACAAGTCCACCGAAGGTATCTCTAACTTTTTACCATAATTTGTCAAGGCTATCATAGTGTGTCGCCATACTATGTAGCAAACAATTGAAAGGCCCATATTTTCTCCTAAGTAAATAACTATTTTTGCGTGTTCTCTAGGTATCAAACCTGTTAAGGAGACCGAAAAGAAACAAGAGGAGGTCGTTGACAAGGCCATGTGTTCTCCTACAGTGAAGCTGCCAAAGATGGGAAATCATTGATGCTCTAAAGGATATGGAAATCAAGGAGGATGAAGAGGATATGGATGTCACTATCCCTGGAGCAACAATTGAGAATGAAAACTTGACACTTGCCTAAATGAAATCTAAGTCTGAGACACTCTTGAAGGCCAAGAAGGAAGAAGGGCCCATCTCGGTCGATCCTCTCTAAGCAGCAGCTCCTAGCAGCAAGATAATCATCAAGATTCCGTCTCGATAATTACTAAAGAGTTAGCATCCAAATCTTCCCTTGATCCAACAAAATCTCCTTATGACAAGAGGAAGAGAAGGCGCATTCTCACTGATGCTGAAAAGTAGGAGAAATAGAGACTTAAGGATGCTAAGAAAGCCAACCATTCTCCAAAGTCCAAGTGAAGCGTGCAATATGATTTCTTTTTTGCTTTCTATTGGCCTGCGGTTGTTGATGAGAGTACGACCCTCGCATTTTTGGCTATTAATCTATGTAAATCTACACGTTGGTAATAAAGTAGTTTCTCTGCAATATAATATGTTTGCAAGTTTATTATTTATTTCAATTAAATGTAACCGTGAATGAAACGTTATTATGCTTGGGATAAATTGTGTCACATATCAAACCAGGATTCATATTCAGCATCAACATCCTTGCAAATCAAAATTTTAAATTTTGGATTAAGGAAGAATGATTACTAAACTAAGTAATAAACAAGATGTCATGTTGTAATTATTGTAATGATGTGATATGTGTATGCCCCCAATCAATCTTGAATAAATTGCCTGGCCAGGGATTATTTGCGATTGATTAGAATCGACACTATATTGTCCCTCATTCCTCTGTGGGGAGTGCGGGTTCACCTCTCAGTCTAGCCCCCAATCCTTTAGTGGGGTAGGAACCCTTTTTCTTCGGCATAGTGCCTTTATACTCTCCTTTCATATTCCCAGTTTAAAGTGTAGCTAAGGCGGTCTCTAACCATGGTGCACCATTCACACCTACTTTATACTCGCTCTTGTTTTGAGAGAGTTTGAGTTGATCAGGCGAATAATCATGTCGTTCGCTCTGGCTTTCCTTCTACACTCTATTTACAAGAGTGGAATTCCGCCAGTTCGAGTGCCATTCTCGCACTTGATTTCAGTCCCAACTTCATGCTTTGTACAAAGACCAAAAAAATCATAGAGTATGGAAAAATAAATGCATGAAAAGTAAATGACACGCGATATTTTTATAGTAGTTTGGCCAATTCAAAGCCTACGTCCACTTTATAATCTTTTGATTATATTACCTAGACTGTTCTAGGAAAGTCAAGCCTTTTTACATAGTTTACAAAACAAAAGGATAACTACAACTCAAGTCAAGTAGTGCAGCAGATGTTGGGCATTCCATGCTCTGGAGATTTCATCGCCATCAATGCTCGTTAGCTTGAAAGATCCTTTATCAAGTTTTCGTCGGATGACATATCGTCCTTCCCATTTCAGGCCCAAATAAACGGAGGCTATGAAGACATGCTTCAAAACCAGGTCTCCAGGTTCAAGGTCAAATTTTCTTGTTGTAGTATCGAGCGACTTGGTGTCTGTGCCTCAAGGCATGTAAATCCGCTTCACCTCTTTTTTCCTCAATCATGTCCAAGGACTCGAGGAGAAGCACTTTGTTCTCATTGGATCATAATATGTTGTTTTGTGAGAGGGGACTTCCAATACTATTGGAATGACTGCTTCTGGCCCAAATGAAAATGAGAAGGGAGTATGGCTAATGGCCGACTTGTAGGTCATTCTATAGGCCAATAATGCTAAGGGTAATTGGTCGACCCACATGGCTTTCACCTTCTTCAATTGCTTCTTTTGAATGGATTTAATGATTTTGTTTACTGCTTCGGCTTGCCTATTCCATTGCAGGTGAGCTACAAAAGTGTATCTCTTCTTGATTCTGTATTTTGGTAGAAATCTCTAAATTCTATGCTATCAAATTGGGTTCCAATGTCGGTTACAACGACTTTAGGGATCCCAAATGGAAAATGATGTTTCTAAGAACATAGTTAATCACCCGCTTTGTCATGATCGTGGTCATGGCTTAGCTTCTATTCATTTTTTAAAGTAAACCATGACTACGATTGTGTACTTCGCTCCACCTTTGGCGATTGGTAGGCTTCTAATGATATTAATTCCTCATATGGCGAAGGGACATGGGATCACCATCGATTTGAGTTAGCTGTGAGGCGCTCTGGGGATCATTGCGAATTTCTAGCACCTATTATAGCGTCATAAATAATCAACTGCATCTCGATCGATGGTAGGCCAGAAGTATCCATAGCACAGTATCTTGTTTGCCAATGTCAGACCTCCGGTGCGATCTCCACATTTGCCTTCGTGCACTTCTTTCAACATGCATTTGACGTCGTCGTTTGCTATACACCAGAGTAGGGGCATCGAAAATCATTGTCGGTAAAGTACTTCACACTGCATGACATATCTTGAAGTTTTGCGAACGATGACATGTCTGTGACAACCCCATGTTCGATGGACCAGATTTTTTTTCAAAAAAACCAATTCGAGTTTTTGAAAAAAAATCCGGTTTGTCAAAATTGAGGTTGTCACAAAATCTCTCACTCTTTTTCGTAGGAAGCTTTTTGTTCAGGAGGAAGTTCTATATCACCATCATCCATGACTCTCCCTGGTTCGGCCTCCATCACTAGATCAACTTCTATGTGATCAATACTCAGTGAGTCTAGTATCTCGATTAGAAGCATCTCTGTTTCTTTTGGGTTGTTATAGACTGCTAACTTAGCAAACTTATTCGCTTTCTGATATTCTGTTCATGGAATGTGGAATAAACTGCAATGCTCTGGGTTGTCCAATAAATCCTTTACCTTTTATCGGTAAGCTGCGAGTCATGGTCCCTTCATCTGAAGTTCCTTCCGAACCCGGTAGACAATCATTTGAGAGTCACAAAAGATGTTAAACGTTGCTACTCCAACTCCTTAATGAGTTTCAACCCGGAAATCAGGGCGTCGTATTCAAAATCGTTATTAGTAGGAAAAAATTCCAATCGTAGAGCACAATAAATTGACCGTCCTTCAAGAGTTATTAGTACAACTCTGGCACCAGACCATCGATCATTCTTAGCACCTTCTGTATATAGCTTCTAGGTGCTAAATTCTAGCTTTTGTTATGTAGGGTTAGTTTCTTCATTTGATATATCTTCTTTGGGAATGGTGAATTCATTGGTGAATTCGGCTAAAGCTTGCCCCCGTATGGACTTTCTATGGAGAAAATTAAGGTCAAACTGGCTCAGCTCGATGTTCCGTTTGAGCAGTCTCTCAGATGCCTCGGGTCGCTGCAAGAGCTGTCAAAGTGGTTGATCGGAGTATATAATAATCGAATGAGCTTGGAAGCAGTGTTGAAGCTTCCTAGAGGCAATTAGTAAGTTGTAAGCAAGCTTTTCTATATTTGGGTAGTTGAGTTTTGCTGCTGCCAACTTATTTCTCACGTAGTACACCGGTCTCTAAACCTTATCCTCATTACGTACCAGTATTGAGCTAATAGTGTGCAATGATACAACCAAATATACAAATAAATCTTCATGATCCATTGGCTTGGACAATATTGGGGGCTTCTCTAAATGATCCAACAGGTTTTGGAAGGCTTCAATGCAACATGGGGTCCATTCGAAGTTGAGTTTTCTTCAATTTTTTAACTTGAAGAAAGGTACACACTGTCGGTGGCTTTGGAAATAAACTTGCTCAACGCAGCAACCTTCCCCGCCAACCTCTATACATCTCTAACCTTTTGTGGCTCACTTATATTCTTAATCGTTGCAATCTGATCAGGATTAATTCAATTCTGCATGAGCTGATGATGAAACCAAGGAATTTTCTTGATGCAACTTCAAATAAGCACTTATATGGGTTAAGCTTCATTCCATACCGTCTGAGGATAACAAACACCTCAGCCAAATCTGCTGTGTGATCGCATGACCACTTAGACTTCACGAGCATATCATCCACATAAACCTCCATAGATCTCATATTATGATTGTAGAACATATGGTTGAGTAGGCACTAGTATGTCATTCCGGCATTCTTCAATCCGAAGGGAATCACCGCATAGCAGTACAATCCAAGGTCACTGATAAAACTTGTATGCTCTTGATCTGGTACGTGCATGGGAATTTGGTTTTAAATCGAATACGCATCCATGAAAGAGAGGAGTTTGTGTCCCGTCGTTGAATCCACAAGCTGATCAATTCTGGGTGGGGGGGGGGGAAGCTATCTTTTGGGAAAGCTTTGTTTAAGTCTGAAAAGCCAATGCATGTGCACCGCTTCCAATTAGCCTTCTTGACAAGGACGGAGTTCGATATCCAATTGGGATATGTAGCATCACTAATAAATCTATTATCTCTTAACTTCTCTACTTCCTCTTTTAAGGCAGCCGACCTTTTCAGGTCCAGCATGCGCGTCTTTTTCTTCAAAGGAAGATACTTTGGGTTTATGCTTAGCAAATGACTCATAATTGATGGTGAAATCCTGCACATATCGGCGTGGGTCCAAGCAAATACAACCAGATTTGCTTGTAGAAAATTAGTCAATTCCCTCGTCCAAAAGGGGTCTAAGTGAGATCCGATCTTCAAGACCATGGTTATGTCATCGTCAACTATCAAGATATCCATAGTTGTTTCATTAGGAATCGTCCTTCTGCATCCTGAATCTTCATCCTCTCTAGGATTTATGTCTTTAGGTAGATCATCGGGCAGCTCCTTCTGCGATATTTTCTTTATTTTCTATGTCGATGCCTCCTTTGTAGGAGGAGAGCATTCTTTTGTCCGGTGTTGTCTCCATTGTGCACCATCTTCCATTCTGCCATATAGTGGGATCTTCCATTAACTTGATCACCGTGGACCATCCCTACTCTAACTTTGTTCAGGAACTTTAATAATAGACACTAGGGGGTGATGTAGGCTTTGAATTCTACGAGAGCCGGTTGACCCAGAATGGCAATATATGGCGAATCAATATTCATGATGAAAAATAGGAGGATTCTTACTCTCTTGCGATCTCCTTCCCCGAGCTCCACAGATAATTCCACCACTCCCATTAGAGTCATTGTTGAGCCGTTAAAGCCACGTATCCATCCAGTGCATGGCTTCCAATTTCATCTCATCAAATGCTTTTTTAAACAGAATATTGACGAAGCTCCCACAATCAACAAGAACTTTCGGTACAAGGGTTGGACCAATGGTAGTAGTAATTACCAATAGGTCAATACCTGGAGTCTCTACTCCCATACTTTCTCTATCTCTGAAGATAATGTCATCTGCCGTTGTCTTCTGCTGCTTCGCGGGAGTAGTAGTTTTCAAGAGGTCCCAACGAGTCAAACGAGTCAAATGTCATTTGTTCAAGGTTCTCATACCTTTCAAGAGGTCATCGTGGAGGTCTTACATTCTTTTATAAGGAAGATGAGTAGTCTTCTACAAGGCGATGAGTTAGAGAAGGTGTTCTCTACCTACGAAGTTCGTCCATCTGCTTATTCATTGCATTTATATTCTCGTGGATTGCGGCACAATCTCGTCTTTGGTTTTCTATCGTCTCGTTAGTTTTCTCCATCATGGCAATCAAACGTGAAAAATCCATCTGTGAAATAGGGGCAGAGGTAGGAAGTTGGTTACGGGTAGTTGCTGCTGGAGTTGGAACACTTCGATCAGGTTGGATGGGGACATAAACTTCAATAGGACGGTTCAGGTATCCCCCTTCGTATCGGGTCGCCACTTGGCATTCGGATATATCCAACAGTCCAACCCTGGTTCGAGTCGCGACAACATCTTCGGGTCGGGTCACCCCCTATCCGGTTCCTAACGAGCCATTATTGACGAAAGCTTGTGCCTCATCCCTTCGATCTTCATTCGTCTTATTTGCTCGAGATGTTTGAAGTTCCTTACCTTTCCTTGGAGACATGGAAGGTAAATCCGTTGAAATCAATGGAAACTTTGATAGTGGTATAAATGCAGACTATCTCTTTGGACTTGAAGATTCAAATAGTAGAATGACAACCGGAAAAGCTGAGAATTCGACGTTCTCAGTGAAAGCACCAAAATGTTAGACCGAAAAGTGGTTCTAACACCCAATAGACTAGGAATTGTAGAGAATAGTTATCTAAAAACAAATAAAAAAAAATCAATATCCACTGTATAGTTCTATTGATCAATGATTTACAAGTACAATGCAGATAATCACTCAATCTCACAAGTACAATCAATAATCTCTCCAAATCTGTAGAATTATACTCAGAAATCTAGAGTACAATCTGAATAAAATAGAGTAATATTGTTAATGGTGAAGCTCGAATATGTTGATTGCCAAAGGATCCTTAAAAATGAAAGTAGTGATGTATTTATAGGCATGAATAGAAGGATGGTAACGTGATGACCTGGCGCCAATACATGAAATCTCAAAGTTAGCTATGGAAGAATGGAAATGCGCTTTCGATTGTGTGCATGACGTAGTGTCATCCCGCCTTTAGTGGCTTAAGAACTAATCACGTTTTGACTTAACTTACCGAACAATTATGTGGAGGGAGGATCGGGTCCCCCTCTTTCCGATCTGAAATAGTCAACGCGACTGAGTCTTCATGTGGCGAGCGGGTCGGGTCGCAATCTCCTCGAGCCCAACCGATGACGCCATTCTGGGGCTGATTTCTTCATGTATGTGAATGAGTCGTCCCCGAGTCGGGTACCTCGACTCGAACCATCTTCCTAGTGACTATGGAGATGTAAATCCCTTCTTCAATTCGAAATTTGTTCACTTGCCCAACTCAACTTCCTCATTCGTGAACGCTCGTCTCTTGCTTGATATTGCACTTGATTATGGGCATTTGGACTCTATGTGGAACAGTCACAGAGTAGGCCAATAAAATTGTAACGTCACTATTCTCTAAGGCTGAAAGCTAAACGATACAGATGCTGCAGTCATCTCTAGTTTTAACTTTTGGTGACAGAAAATTGAATGTTATACAACCATAACATCAGATAACACGGAAGTATGAACATTTTCACAAAAGTTTCACTGATATAATCATTCATTCATATAACCCATCGACATACCCATTCAGAGAAAATATAGTAAAAGTATACTTTGAGAGCATTATATGACGATTCTATTTCAGTTGATTAGGGTGTAAATAGTGGCAGTAAAAATATGTCGATAAATACATTAATAGATAAACCAAAACTAAACAAAATAGAGCATAGCAGAACTCTTATATAGCTACAACCTCATGCTCACATGCGAAAGCATATACGAAAGCTATACTTGGAAGACCTTAACCCTCAGCTTAATCAACTGAGTACCCAAGAGTTTAAGAGGGAATAAAAAACAATAGGTCAGTCAAAAAGACTAGTTTAAATAATAACTTGCTACCTAATATCAAAGATATATAACGAGACTATGCTTCATAGCGGAGCAGGATTCCCAATTGTTAGAACCATGCTACAAAACTAGGCTAATTATGTGCCCCTACACTACAATGGTAATTTTAGTTATCACAAGTGTATAAAATCGTAGCAATTTAATGTGCTAAAGTCACATGATTCTCCATCCCCCATTACATTGATTAACCGTCTTAACGTTCCTTTGTTACACTGCATTTCCTATCCCCGAGACTAATTGTTTTAATGGTTTGAACATTTTTTTAAGTCATTTATGATTCCGGTCTATGCTTCGTAGGGTCAGATCCCACTAGTCACAAATGCACTTTTCTTCATATTCATTTGGCTTCTAAACTGCGCGAAGCAAAAAAGGCCACTTTCACATTACAATTTCAAAACTGTTTGAAGTAATGGAATTCCTCCTCCCAGTCCTCTCCCATGCTTTTTAAGGTAACCCCTTACGAACAACGGGACCGAAAGCTTATCCTTACATCTCCAAAATTGTGCAAAGCAATGGGTCCTTTAGGTTTAACCTCATGTGCTTCGCAAAATAACCCCCGCTGACCCGAAATCAAAAGATCAATCCTAAGCCCCCTGAACTACGTGAAACAACAGGCTTAGACACCATTATTCACATTTTCATTTAGCTAGTGTTTCCCAAATTTCCCACACATTGAACCTTCTCCGGTCTTCACACATATGCATTGTTTTAAATAATAGCCAACGACCAACAACATAAGCATTTTAATGTGTATAATAACAGTCAAAATTACTCTTCAATATGCATGAAACCTTTGCTATTTGTAATCCCCTTTGTCTCCCTCATAGGCGTCGAGGCCCGTATTCAATTCACTTCAAAATGACAACACTTCCGACTTTACACAAAAATAAATTATCAACACCTGTCGTCGCACAAATTACAGTAAACTAAATGAAAGAGGCAACCTTTCATTCTTTACATAATATTCAATAATCAACGCCTTTTCATATAAATGTGAAAGAAAATAAAGGTAGAATCTTTATTTTGTTTTATAAAACATACCAATAAAAGAACTCCTTGTCGCCATTTCCGAATCTGACAACCAAAGAGGTGAAGCCTCAAAACATTTAGTTTTGTAAAAGTTCCCAATCGACCCCATTTATGCGGAAGGAAGTAATTTATGAAAAAAAACAAATTTATAAAGGCATATTGTCATTGGCAACGACTTTAAGGCTTTAGGAAGCATATGCTTTGGTTTAGAAATCATATTTCCATTTAGGCATTCCTTCATCAAAATGGCCGAAGGAATGGAGGCGGCAACCTCTAAACTTAATTTAAGGGAAATAAGGCTCCTCAGATTCCGTCGAAAGGTGAAGAGGCAAAGGCCTCTATTCTTTACAAAGGTATAGTTTACAAATCCTTCTTTATAAAACATTACATTTATAGAAAAGGGCACTTTGGCTTAACTGAAAGATTCAAGGCGAAAGCCTCTTGTGGAGTCGTTGTCTTTCAAAACCCGAAATATTCTTTCAAAACCAAAATATTTGTGAGTATCATGACCAATACCAAAACCTTAAGGAAAGAGTGGAAAGTGCCTTGAATGCTTTATGTACCATACTTCTGAAATTTCAAGCATTCAGCGCCACCGAAGGGTGGTTCCAACCTTGTAGGAAGGTGCTTCGGTAAAGGCAGCGACATTAATAGTAAATATGGTAAATTTGATTTATTTCCTTTTAAAATGCTAATTTAGGACCAATCCACTATATTTGTCAAATTCTCATTAGTTCGTAAAATAAAAGGTTGTCGTATACAATCCTTTTATAGAACTTTTGTGCCGCCAATTATAAAATATTTATAGGAAAGTATTAACAATTTTATTCAATATTTAGTCATTTACTAAAGCACCCCACCACCGTTAAGGTCACTCACAAAGGGAATGCATTAACTTTGTTGAAGCATTTTAGGTAAAAGACACAGATAATTAACAAGACATGTATATAAGCAACGGAAAACTGAAATTATTTATTAAATGGCGTGGTTCAGTTAAAACATTACAAGCATTGTCTCAAAATCCAACTTCTAAATTATTACAATAAAACATATGTCTTAATTTAAATCTCCAAGTACATAAAGAGTCATAAAACAGAAGTAAAGCAGCATAAATCCCCAATAAAAGTGTAACCACAGCCATAGCCCAAGAAAAGAGAATCCAAGCAATACATCTACTCTCTTCAAGCTTGAAAAGGTCTGCACTAAGCTGAAGTATTCCCTCCCTTCGGACCTTTGGGGGGGATGGAAGAAAATAAGGCGAAAGAAAATGGGTCACACATAAGTCTGGTAAGTCCAGTGATTATTCATCATGTAAACAGGTAAAATGATCATGACATGAATGAGTTGAACATAGGAAAATACCATAAAAATAAGATAACACAAGGTAAGATAAACTGAATGTACTATCGCACTCATTTCTATTTCTCTGCACCTACTACGAATGTTTCAACTACCATCATGTGTTCATAACAAAGTGATCCCTTTCCCGATCGGCTTCTACTCGCATGCATTTGCTACTTGTGTCATTCGGCCCCGCTCGATTTTAGATACCTATGTTGGTCCCACCGTGGGGTGTATCAATTCCTATGGTGGTAACCTGACATAAATTCAAGATGCACAGTGTATATTACTGATGCCCAGTGCCTACTTTTCCACTTCGGTGTACGTTCACGCTCATACTCCGTCAGAACTACACTGATGCACTCCCTGCCACTATTTTGACCGCTTATAATCATCCCAGTAATCGTGCCCTACCCGGCCTAGTTCAGAGTACCATGATACATCTATCTGGTTTACTGCTGAAATGGGTCCCTGTTACTAAGGTTTCCTAATCAACATGTTATAACAGTTAAGTGTTCTCATTTTACCTAGCCCCATCCATCTGTTTGATTAACATATTGTATTGGTTAAGTGTTGCCTTAATTAACTTAACCCTACAATTCTTAGCCTGTCTGTTCCTTAGCTTTAATTCATTCATTAAAGCACCAACCTCTCACATTAGATATGTATTGTTGCAGTCGCTAGATGTGCCGGGAGGTTCCGAGCAGTCTTACACCGCAACTCAATCTAACCTCGGGTTTTTCGGGCTTAATGCATTGACCTCTCACATTAGATCTGTATTGTTGCGGTCGCTGGATGTGCCGGGCGGTTTCGTGCAGTCTTACACCGCAACTCAATCTAACTTCGGGTTAGAATATTCATCTTTTAATTAATTTACATATTTACCATTCATGTTTGTATGTAAATTATCCACAAGTGTTGTCAATTCAAGTCATGTCCCATTTACCCTCACTAATCATTTACATGATTATGAGCCAATCTATGTCAGTAGCATGTAATTTAATATTTTCCCCCAACGTCTCCCTCGTTATTCGTTCGCACAATTCACATAGAATGTTAGGCTCGCAAATTAGCCTAACTCGCAAACAAAAACAGAAAAGAAAAGGGACATGTAACATTTCAACAGGCATTAAACAACATAGATCAATATGCGTAATATAAATTCGGCATAGAACGACATAAACTTAATTAAGCATATAAACGTGATCTTGCATTTAAATTAGATCCAATTGACATTCGAACTAGCATAAGTCTAATTGTATAAACATGAACTTATATAGATCTTAATCATGGGTACTAGCTTGATCTAAACATATAAAATGTATGAACATAACTTAGCATGCAACTTACATACATAAAAGAACTAGAAATTTAATACAACATGATAGGTTCAATGGTATCAGTCCCAATAGTCTCATAGGCATGATAAGTTTTACTATGTCAGTCACAACAATCCAATAGGCATGATAGGTTTTACTATGTCAGTCACAACAGTCTAATAGGCATAAGCAATTTAGAATTGACAAAAGGATAGGCACGAATAGAGTTAGGCATAGTTCAAGATCCAGTTATTATAGTCATGATTTCTTATTAGGTGTTCACATCTAAATAATAAATGAATTTACAGAAAAAGGACGAATCTTGATTTCTAGGATCTGATTTTTGAATTTGAAAAGCTATCCTTTGATATAGACGTTTGATTCTCTAGTTCTTCTAATTGATTCCTAGTTTGAATTGTATTCTCTAGTTTGGGGTAGATGGATGGAGGCCAGGCCGGTTTGTAGACGTACAACATGATGGCTTCATAGAATGAGTTCTAAGGTTGAGGTTTGGGGTGATTATATAGAATTCTAGGTTTAATTCTAGGCTTTAGATTAGTCTAGGAGAAATCAGATAATCAAACAAAAGAGATGTGTCTTCCAGCCAACCGTAGCATGACACATATGCCCTAATACCTCAGAAATCAGTCATTGGCCAATAAGAGAAGGCCACATCAGCACAAGGCTGTAAAAATTCGTCATAGGAGCTGGATCTGGGAGGTGTCGACTTCCTACATGGGGGTCGACACCAATGTCGACTCCCCATGTGGGGGTCGACACCTTGAGCGGGAAATTTCCCGCTTAGCGGATTTTGAATTTTGAACTGTTTTTATTATTTATATTATTTTCAGCTTGAACTTGAAATCTTCTGAACTCCATAACTTCTTCATACAGAGTCCGATTCACGCAAACTAGGACTCTATCTCAAGTAGAATTACGAGACGAACGCAATGGCGTAACCCGTTTCCCTTAATTCCCTCTTTTAAAATTAAATATTCTTTATTTCGTTACTTTAATGTTAACAAAAAATACGGGGTGTTACATTCTCCCCTCCTTAAAAGATTTTGTCCCCGAAATCTCTAAGTTAGGAAGAAGGTATCCTAACATCCAACATCCATCAATCGCAAGCATCCACTATCCTTAAAAAGATTTCTAATGCTTTCATGATCACATGCATCGTTTGTGAATATGTCCTTATCTAATGCAAAATCAGGCAGTCCATTGACTCAGTTGACCTCCTTGATGCGAATCATGTAGGTGCTATGAGTCCATCATGTATGCAATTTTTCTAATCCTATTTTGTAACTTCTACATGAGTGCACAATCATCCATACAAATGCAACGTCCACGTGACAACACATCAAGTCCCAATCCATATATAAATACATATATGCATATGTAATATGAGAGTGATTGTGCCAATCTAGTACCTAGTGTGTGTGTGTGTGTGTGTATGCATCCAGGAGCAACCACTAGAAATCAATTGCAACCATCAATCGTAACATGTTTCAAATACATGTTTACATCCATTGGTTTCTACGTAGGGATCAAGACTAGGACCGAGGAGATATACTTAAAAGGATAGATATAAGCATGCATAAACTTTATGGTAAACAAGAGATCAAATATGTATCCTCAAAAAGATAAGGGTAGGTTGCGCGTATCTTGTCCTCAATCTCCTAAGTCGCGTCTTCCTCTGCATCACTCCATTGTACTTTAACTAGCTTGACTTCACGATTGCGTAGCCTTTTAACTTCTGTACCAAAGATACGAGTTGGAACTCTTCTCACCCTCACTTCTCGCTCCACTTCTATTTCCTCTAGAATGCTTGACTCCACAACTTCTACCGACTCATGTAAGCACTTTCGTAGATGAGAGACACGAAAAACATTATGAACTCCAGCCAATCTTTCGGGAGCTCTACTTTATAAACCATCTTCCCAATCCTTTCAATGATAGGAAATGGCCCTACAAATCTTGGTGCCAATTTTCCTACAGACCCAAAGCAAATGACATTCCTCAAAGGAGATACTTTAAGGAATACCCTGTCTCCAACCTCAAACTCAAGGTCGGTCCTTCTTTTGTCGGCGTAGGACTTCTGTCTATCTTGTGCGGTCTTTATTCGTCTTCATATCAAGACCACCTTCTCTGAAGTTTCTCTGATCATGTCAGGGCCAAATACGAGCTTGTCTGTAGACTCCCACCAACAAGTTGGTGATCGGCATGGTCTTCCATATAAAGCCTCGAAGGGTGCCATGTCTATGGTGTCTTGGTAGCTATTGTTGTAGGCGAACTCCACCAAAGGAAGGTGATCCTCCCATGTTTCCCCTAAAATCAAGAATGCACAATCTCAAGAGATCTTCTAATACTCTGTTCACCCTTTCCGTCTGACCATCGGTTTGAGGGTGATAGGCAGTGCTTAAGCATAGCTGTGTGCCTACAGCCTCTTGCAAACTCTCCCAAAACTCGCTCGTAAAGATAGGATCTCGATCACTTACTATGCTAGAGGGTATTCCATGCAGTCGAACAACCTATTAAGATAAATGGATGCTAACGATGAGGCAGACCTCCTACTTTAAACAGTTATAAAGTGATCGCTTTTAGTGAGCCTATACACCATTACCCAAATACTGGTATTGCCCCTTCTTGACCTAGGCAATCGATCAACAAAGTCCATCGAAATACTACCCCATTTCCACTATGGGACCTCCAGAGGATGAAGCAGACAACTAGGCTTCTTCTGTTCTTCCTTGACTTGCTGGCATATCAAGAATTTAGAGACAAACTCAGCTACATTCTTCTTCATGCCATTCCAAAAGAAAACCCTTTTTATGTCTTTATACATCTTGTTCCCACCTGTATGTATGGTCAACTTAGAATGGTGTGCTTCTTCGAGAACGATTTTCACCAAATCCCTTTCTTGTGAGACGAATAGTTTTCCATCCCGTCTCAACCAACCCTTGTCATCGATGTAGTATCTATTGAGGTGACTAGAAGTCTCACCTCTAATTAGCTTATCCATCACATCAACTAACTGAGGGTCTTCACGTTGCGTGGTTCCTATTGAGTCTAAAAGAGTAGGCCACACCTCTAGTGATGCTAACAAACTATGTAACACCCCACACCCGCTATGGTCACTCGCTAAGGGAATGCCATAACATCAGTGGAGTATTTTAAGTGAATATAGAACAGAAAAATTACAACAAGACAAATATAAGTAATACTTGAAAATTTTAAAACATCATTTCATTGCAGCGGAAAGTAAAACATGTTTGGTTACATCACAAAACCATAATAAGAGTCAAGTACAAAATATCCATCCTGATAAATAAAAGTACATAATCCCAATACATGAACTGATAGCCATAAAAGAAAGGGTAAGCTGAGCTCTACATCTATGGTCCAAGCTCCAAAAGAGAATAAAGCAGCCTGATCAAAGCCCACTCGTACTGGGCCCACTCTGATAACCTGAGGGTTGGGAAAAAAAGATAAAAACAACGGGGTCAGACATAAGTCTGAGCGAGTCCTATAACTTTAACAATACAATCATTAAAGTAACCAGAGAAGACATACGCTTGATATACGGTGTCGTCTGGGGATGAATGGCTACACTAAGCAGCTTGGTAGACTTAGGATAAACTAAGAAACATAAAGACGCATCTACCCTTCCAAAGGTAAATTACTAAACTGCACCACACCAGTCATTCCTAACTTAAAGGTTGATCCCACCCATGGACTTATAAAATTAACTTAATAGTTCTCGCGTACCCCTAGGTGACTGAGTAGACGCCACAGGGCCCTACAATCCACTAGGTGTACACACTACTCCCCATTCGATCGGCTCCCTAACGTAGATACCCTTGCTGGCCCGACCGTGGGGTGTACCATTCCCCAACGTGGCAACCTGATAAAACTAACGGTGCACGGCTTATATCTACACGATGCAACAACGTCTTATTTACCAGCCCGGGTCCACATACGCATATGAAACCCGTTGGTCATGCGTTGCCACCGCTAACCCATTTTGGCCTCTTATAGTCAAGCCCAATATGCGTGTCCCGTCACTCGACTAGAGTCGAGCCCACTAAGATACGTTTGGGATATTGGTAGAAATGGGCCCCCACAAGCTACCACCTAAGCTTGTTATTTCTAGTGAATCCCGCTTAACCCTTTAACCATGTCCACTTACATGTTATAAATTCTGGTTAAGTCATTAATCATATTTTAATTGCCATTCAAGGCACCCACTAGATTTCCACATGCCACCCAAAGCACTTACTTAACCCTTTAACAATGTTTTAATTACATGTTCCACTTTGGTTAAGTATTCTAATCGTATTTTCTATTGCCACCCAAGGCCCCCACTTAACCCCTCATGTCCCTCTACATGCTAATATGGTTAAGTGTTTCTTAATTAATTAATTAAGATCATGACCTCATAAAGACCTCTCACATTAGACCGTCTTTTATAACTGCTGGATATGCCGGTTGGGTCCGGGCAGCCTTACGTCATAAAAAGGGTCTAACCTCGTGTCTTTACTTTAATCACGTATTTAATTTGTGCCTAAGACCTCTCACATTGGGCTAACATTTGTAGCAACTGGTTAAGCCGGTTGGGTCCGGGCAGTTTTACGCTACAACTGAGTCCAACTCGTGTCTTAGTCGATTAATTACACCTAATTAATCACCATCATAATTTATATTAATTATCCCTAATTAATTAATCATGTTTTCCAGAATATGGGTAGACCTAACTCAATAGGTAAATTCCCAACTCCGTAGTATGGGTAGACCTAACTCAATAGGTAAATTCCCAACTCCATAATATGGGTAGACCTAACTCAATAGGTAAATTCCCAATTATGTCCATTTAATTTATGTTACTCTTAAGCATACCCATTCCACATCATTTTATTAACATGCATATTAACCCCATCGTTCCCCACGTAATTCGTTCTCGTAACGTGACATAATAAAAGGGAAGATTCATCACAAATGTCATGGGTTTAACCAACATAGCTTATAACTTTATCATGGGTTCAAAAGGTGTCTACTTGCATATATGAGCATACATTAAACCCAACTAGCATTTAACCCAAACTTGCATTATGCATGTCATAAAAAGAGACAAACTTGCATATGAACTTGCACATAAACTTGCATATGAACTTGCACATAAACTTGCATGTGAACTTGCATAACATGTCATACATAGAGGCAAACTCGCATATGTTATGCATATCATAAAAAGAGACAAACTTGCATATGAACTTGCATCATAATAGGGTAAACATGCATATGTATGCATAGCATACAAAGGTGTCATCTTGCATATGTATGCATCTTATTTAGAAAAAGGGTAAACTTGCATGTCATAATGTATGCATAAAACCAAACACTTAGCATGCATAAAATCAAATACTTAGCATGCATAAAACCAAACACTTAGCATGCATAAAATCAAATACTTAGCATGCATAAAATCAAATAATTAGCATGCATAAAATCAAATACTTAGCATGCATAAAACCAAACACTTAGCATGCATAAAATCAAATACTTAGCATGCATAAAATCAAATACTTAGCATGCATGAAATCAAATACTTAGCATGCATAAAATCAAATACTTAGCATGCATAAAATCAAATACTTAGCATGCATAAAATCAAATACTTAGCATGCATAAAACCCATCACTTAACTTGCATAAACATAGGGTTAACATTAAACATAAATTAGCAAACTAACATTATATCATATGACTTAAAACCCACAAATCCGCATACAAAACCGCATGATCTCATCATATCTCATCTACTTAATTTAGCAATTGGTTATTAAAGTGATAGAAACTCACCAAAACCAAGATTAGCAAACTTATGTAGTAGAACAAGTTGCTATACAAGAAGAAGATGATGATTAGAGGTTGATTAGCTTGCAACTTTCTTCATAAACTAGTAGAGGTTCCTCTCAAGTTTTATTTTGGCGGCATGGTGGCATCATTTCTATTTTTAGTATGAATTAGGGTAGTATTAGGGTGTATTTATAGATTAGGTGAGTGTTTTAGGCCCTTAGATTAACCCTAAATTAGATTAGGACCCTTAGATTTCAGAACCTTCCAGAAACCAGCCCTAAGACCAAGCCCAAACCCCAAACTGGTGCACCCAACCACAGAACTCTCTAGAAACTGTGCAGGTTTCCTGTCCCGACATGGGCGCACTTCCCAAGTGCGCCAGTGTATTTTTGTGCTGGCGCACTTCACAAGTGCGCCAGTGCATTTCTGGCATGTTTCGGGTTTTTCTGCCTAACTTCGTTCGTCCATATCTCTTTCATACGGTACCCGTTTTACGCAAACTCCGACTCTATTTCGCGTATTTTTCCGAGACAAACGCAATGACGCAGCCCATTTCCCCTGATTCTCACATCTGAGATTAATTATACTTTAATTACTAACCATTAGTGTTAATTGAAATTCGGGGTGTTACATTCTCCCCTACTTAAAGGATTTCGTCCTCGAAATCTCTAAGTCAAGAAGAACGTATCCTCCCAACCAAACAACCATCTACTAAACCATCAACCACAAGCAACCATTATCCTTAGAAACTTCTAATGATGTATGAACATATGCAGAAAGTGTGTGTATATGTCCGTATACTAATGCAAAATCAGGCGGTCTACTGATTCAGTCGACCTCCTTAATGCAAACCATGATAGTGACATGCATCCAATATGTATGCGAAACCCTATTGACACATACAATTTCTATATGCGTGCACAACCATACACAAAAATGCATCATCCACATGATAACACAGCCATGATACATCCATTAATCTAACTACCACATCCATTTATGCGATATGCAACATGAAGTGACTGAGCCGATCTAGTGCCTAATGTGTGTGTATATGCATCCACGAGCAACCACTAGCAAACAATTGCATCCACATGCATCCATCAACCATAACATGTTTCAAACACATGTTTCAACCATAGGTTTTACCCTATCTAAAGGTCATAGGTACTAGCGAGAAGATATACTAAATATAAGATAAGTACTAGACAAGTGATAAAGGAGAAGTTAAAAGACATACTCTCAAAAAGAAATGGGTACAAAGAACGCATCTTCGCTTCCGTCTCCCAAGTAGCATTGCCCTCGTCTTCTCCCCATTGCACTTTAACTAGCTGAACTTCTCTGTTCCTCAACTTCCTAGTTTCTGACCCAAGGATGCGAGTAGGAGCTCGTCGAATCGTCGCATCATGCTCTACCTCTACATCTCTAAGCAAGCTCGGCTCTACGACCTCTGCGGTCTCATGTAAGCACTTCCTCAAATGTGATACATGGAATACATCATGAACACCACTAAGTCTGTCGGGCAACTCCACCCTATATGCCATCCGTCCAATCCTTTCCTTAATAGGAAACAGCCCAACAAACCTCGGTGCTAACTTCCCAACGGACCCAAAGCGAACAACATTTCTCAACGGAGATACTTTGACAAAAACCATGTCCCCAACCTCAAACTCAAGATCCGTCCTTCTCCGATCCGCATAAGATTTATGTCTATCTTGCGCTACCTTCATCCTTCTTCGAATCAAATCAATCTTCTCTGAAGTCTCTCTAACCATATCTGGCCCAAGCAAGATCTTATCCGTAGATTCCCACCAACATGTAGGAGATCGACAAGGCCTTCCATAAAGAGCTTCGAAAGGTGCCATGCCAATACTAGACTGAAAGCTGTTATTGTATGCGAACTCCACCAAAGGAAGATGTTCTTCCCATGTACCTCCAAAATCCAAGATACAAAGCCTCAAGAGATCTTCTAAGATACGGTTCACCCTCTCGGTCTGACCGTCCGTCTGAGGATGATATGCGGTGCTCAAACACAACTGAGTCCCTACCGCCTCTTGCAAACTTCTCCAAAACTCACTAGTGAAGATAGGATCTCGATCACTCACAATGCTGGATGGTACGCCATGCAATCTAACAATCTCTCTAACATAGACTGAAGCAAGCCATGGAGCGGTCCTCTTACTCTTCACGGGTATAAAATGGGCACTCTCGGTAAGTTTGTCTACCACAACCCAAATTCCCGTATTGCCCTTCCTCGATCTCGGTAACCCATCGATGAAATCCATCGAGACACTATCCCACTTCCATTGCGGAACTTCCAATGGGTGTAGCAACCCACCGGGTTTCCTTTGCTCCGCTTTAACTTGTTGGCACACTAAGCATCTAGCCACATACTCGGCCACATCTTTCTTCATACCGGCCCAGAAGAAAACTCTCTTCATGTCTTGGTACATCTTGTCCCTACCAGGATGAATGGTCATCTTTGACCGATGTGCATCATCAAGTATAGCCTTCCTCAGACCCTCATCTTGCGGTACACAAAGTCTACCGTCTCTACGCAACCACCCCTTACCATCTAGGGTGTACCTACTCAAATGGCTGGACGACTCCCCCCCCCTTATGAGCTTCTCTACTAACTCAACCAACTGTGGGTCGTCTCGCTGTGCCTCGCCAATCCGCCCCAAAAGAGTAGGCCTAACCTCCAAGGAGGCTAGCAAACCGGGTACAAAGTCAACGGAAGGTCTAAAGTCAATCATAGAATTAAACTCCAAGCTTCGCCATTCCACGAACAATGGACTCAAAGACAGCCTTTTTCTGCTCAAGGCGTCTGCCACCACGTTACCCTTGCCAGGGGTATACGCTATCTAAAACTCATAGGATGCTAAGAATTCCATCCACCTTTTGTTGTCTTAAGACAATGCGCTCAAAGAGTCTCCAACACTTCCCTAAGATGTAGGGCATGCTTTTCTCCACTTCTAGAGAAAACCAGGATATTCTCCCATGCAAAATCGTCACAACTATCCATCTCTCATGCAGACCACCTTAGTTGAACTCGACATCCCCCAAATGCAAGCCCCAAAGGCCTAAACCAATATCAGACAAACACCCAAGGGATACCTCCTTCGAATTCAGACGACCTACGTGAGATGATACTAGTAAAAACGGCTAAATAATTAAGCCCTTGTCCAACTTTGGATGTCCTTGCCAGTCTCGCTCCAAAACCACCGTTTATCCCATAACTTGCTTTGCTCAACCTATTGAGCACATACGAAAACTTATTTCGCTCCTAGAAAAGACCAAGATGTCATCCACCAAGATCATCACGAACTTATTTAGGTACTCCCTGAACACCCTTCTCATCAAATCAACAAAGTATGCGGAGGCGTTCGTCTAACCAAATGGCATCACCAGCCACTCATAAAACCATCCGGAGTCCTAAAGGCAATCTTCTCTATACTATCCTCAGCCACTCTCAACTGACGAAACCCCGTGGCTGAGTCCAACTGCGAAAATACTGAGGCGCCAACCAACTGATCAAAGAGATCATCAATCCTCGGCAATGGGTGTCTATTCTTCTTTGTGAGTTTATTTAGTTCTCTTTAGCCTACACAAAGTCTGAGGGACCCATCCGCCTTCGTAGCAAAAACTACTGGAGCACCCCACTCCGATATACTTTGTCTTATGGACCCCTTCTCAAGCAACTCCCCTACTTGCTTATGGAGTTCCCTCCTCTCGCGAGGAGCCATGTGGCGCACTGGTAAAGATACAGGTTTAGCATTGTCTACCAGATATATTCGGAAGTCAATCTCCCGCTCCGGAGGTAAGCCCTTCACCTCCTCAAACACATCCGAGTATTCCCGGACCACTCTAACAGATCGCAAACTCTCGACCGACGTGTCAAGCGATTCTAGATAACTTAGCATAACAGATTCCATGGGATTACAAGAGATCCCGAGAGTGTTACCCAAGCGGGTCATAAGCCTAACAACTCTCCCTTCAAAATCAAGAACGGCACCCTTACTGGATAACCAGTCCATGCCCAAAACTAACCCATAGCTCGTGAAGCCCAAAAAGCATCACATCTACTCTCAACGCTAAGTATAGCAACTTTCAAACCCAAACACTTCATGGAGCCCCAATTGGGTTTGAAACAACTAAGGGATCATCTACTAAATGGTGTCTAAGTGCAGTGACTCAACTAACAATGATGAGATAAACGAACTCGATGCGTCAGAATTAAATAAAGTTCGAATCGGATTATAAAGAAATCCAAATTCCAACCTAGACGGTATATCCCCATTTGGTACCCTAGTCGTGAGGGAATACAACTACCCTCTAGGAGATTCCGTACCTTGCCCTTGCCTCTTTGGACAATCCTAATAAGGTGTCCTATTCCTCCCAAAAGGATAACTACTCGCCTTCTTCATCCCATTCTCCACTCGTAACCTCCCACCAATGAGGTTTCATCCTTCATTAACCAAACAACTATTTGAGCCTTTCTCCCTTCGTCTATCCAATAGATACCTACCAGTCCTCCTCCTTCTTGAACCAACTTTTAATCTGACTAACGTCTAAGTCCCTTGAAGTGGTTTTCCATTCTTATCTATCTTAGAAAGGTCATCTATACGCGGAGGGGAAACTCAAAACGAGAGAGGAAGAGATTCAAAACGGAGAATTCGAAAGATATAGATATGGCTATTGGGGATTATGCTTTTCTTTCAAAAACTTTTCTTTTAAAAGACATGTTTTTGAAAATACTCCTTTCAAAAATATTCTTAGAAAATAGTTTTTCTAAAAAAATTATCTGTTCTGGTAACCTTAAGCACTGATACCACGTGTAACACCCCACACCCGCTATGGTCACTCGCTAAGGGAATGCCATAACATCGGTGGAGTATTTTAAGTGAATATAGAACAGAAAAATTACAACAAGACAGATATAAGTAATACTTGAAAATTTTAAAACATCATTTCATTGCAGCGGAAAGTAAAACATGTTTGGTTACATCACAAAACCATAATAAGAGTCAAGTACAAAATATCCATCCTGATAAATAAAAGTACATAATCCCAATACATGAACTGATAGCCATAAAAGAAAGGGTAAGCTGAGCTCTACATCTATGGTCCAAGCTCCAAAAGAGAATAAAGCAGCCTGATCAAAGCCCACTCGTACTGGGCCCACTCTGATAACCTGAGGGTTGGGAAAAAAAGATAAAAACAACGGGGTCAGACATAAGTCTGAGCGAGTCCTATAACTTTAACAATACAATCATTAAAGTAACCAGAGAAGACATAAGCTTGATATACGGTGTCGTCTGGGGATGAATGGCTACACTAAGCAGCTTGGTAGACTTAGGATAAACTAAGAAACGTAAAGACGCATCTACCCTTCCAAAGGTAAATTACTAAACTGCACCACACCAGTCATTCCTAACTTAAAGGTTGATCCCACCCATGGACTTATAAAATTAACTTAATAGTTCTCGCGTACCCCTAGGTGACTGAGTAGACGCCACAGGGCCCTACAATCCACTAGGTGTACACACTACTCCCCATTCGATCGGCTCCCTAAAGTAGATACCTGTGCTGGCCCCACCGTGGGGTGTACCATTCCCCAACGTGGCAACCTGATAAAACTAACGGTGCACGGCTTATATCTACACGATGCAACAACGTCTTATTTACCAGCCCGGGTCCACACACGCATATGAAACCCGTTGGTCATGCGTTGCCACCGCTAACCCATTTTGGCCTCTTATAGTCAAGCCCAATATGCGTGTCCCGTCACTCGACTAGAGTCGAGCCCACTAAGATACGTTTGGGATATTGGTAGAAATGGGCCCCCACAAGCTACCACCTAAGCTTGTTATTTCTAGTGAATCCCGCTTAACCCTTTAACCATGTCCACTTACATGTTATAAATTCTGGTTAAGTCATTAATCATATTTTAATTGCCATTCAAGGCACCCACTAGATTTCCACATGCCACCCAAAGCACTTACTTAACCCTTTAACCATGTTTTAATTACATGTTCCACTTTGGTTAAGTATTCTAATCGTATTTTCTATTGCCACCCAAGGCCCCCACTTAACCCCTCATGTCCCTCTACATGCTAATATGGTTAAGTGTTTCTTAATTAATTAATTAAGATCATGACCTCATAAAGACCTCTCACATTAGACCGTCTTTTATAACTGCTGGATATGCCGGTTGGGTCCGGGCAGCCTTACGTCATAAAAAGGGTCTAACCTCGTGTCTTTACTTTAATCACTTATTTAATTTGTGCCTAAGACCTCTCACATTGGGCTAACATTTGTAGCAACTGGTTAAGCCAGTTGGGTCCGGGCAGTTTTACGCTACAACTGAGTCCAACCTTGTGTCTTAGTCGATTAATTACACCTAATTAATCACCATCATAATTTATATTAATTATCCCTAATTAATTAATCATGTTTTCCAGAATATGGGTAGACCTAACTCAATAGGTAAATTCCCAACTCCGTAGTATGGGTAGACCTAACTCAATAGGTAAATTCCCAACTCCATAATATGGGTAGACCTAACTCAATAGGTAAATTCCCAATTATGTCCATTTAATTTATGTTACTCTTAAGCATACCCATTCCACATCATTTTATTAACATGCATATTAACCCCATCGTTCCCCACGTAATTCGTTCTCATAACGTGACATAATAAAAGGGAAGATTCATCACAAATGTCATGGGTTTAACCAACATAGCTTATAACTTTATCATGGGTTCAAAAGGTGTCTGCTTGCATATATGAGCATACATTAAACCCAACTAGCATTTAACCCAAACTTGCGTTATGCATGTCATAAAAAGAGACAAACTTGCATATGAACTTGCACATAAACTTGCATATGAACTTGCACATAAACTTGCATGTGAACTTGCATAACATGTCATACATAGAGGCAAACTCGCATATGTTATGCATATCATAAAAAGAGACAAACTTGCATATGAACTTGCATCATAATAGGGTAAACATGCATATGTATGCATAGCATACAAAGGTGTCATCTTGCATATGTATGCATCTTATTTAGAAAAAGGGTAAACTTGCATGTCATAATGTATGCATAAAACCAAACACTTAGCATGCATAAAATCAAATACTTAGCATGCATAAAACCAAACACTTAGCATGCATAAAATCAAATACTTAGCATGCATAAAATCAAATACTTAGCATGCATAAAATCAAATACTTAGCATGCATAAAACCAAACACTTAGCATGCATAAAATCAAATACTTAGCATGCATAAAATCAAATACTTAGCATGCATAAAATCAAATACTTAGCATGCATAAAATCAAATACTTAGCATGCATAAAATCAAATACTTAGCATGCATATAATCAAATACTTAGCATGCATAAAATCAAATACTTAGCATGCATAAAACCCATCACTTAACTTGCATAAACATAGGGTTAACATTAAACATAGATTAGCAAACTAACATCATATCATATGACTTAAAACCCACAAATCCGCATACAAAACCGCATGATCTCATCATGTCTCATCTACTTAATTTAGCAATTGGTTATTAAAGTGATAGAAACTCACCAAAACCAAGATTAGCAAACTTATGCAGTAGAACTAGTTGCTATACAAGAAGAAGATGATGATTAGAGGTTGATTAGCTTGCAACTTTCTTCATAAACTAGTGGAGGTTCCTCTCAAGTTTGATTTTGGCGGCATGGTGGCATCATTTCTATTTTTAGTATGAATTAGGGTAGTATTAGGGTGTATTTATAGATTAGGTGAGTGTTTTAGGCCCTTAGATTAACCCTAAATTAGATTAGGACCCTTAGATTTCGGAACCTTCCAGAAACCAGCCCTAAGACCAAGCCCAAACCCCAAAATGGTGCACCCAACCACAGAACTCTCTAGAAACTGTGCAGGTTTCCTGTCCCGACATGGGCGCACTTCCCAAGTGCGCCAGTGTATTTTTGTGCTGGCGCACTTCACAAGTGCGCCAGTGCATTTCTGGCCTGTTTCGGGTTTTTCTGCCTAACTTCGTTCGTCCATATCTCTTTCATACGGTACCCGTTTTACGCAAACTCGGACTCTATTTCGCGTATTTTTCCGAGACGAACGCAATGACGCAGCCCGTTTCCCCTGATTCTCACATCTGAGATTAATTATACTTTAATTACTAACCATTAGTGTTAATTGAAATTCGGGGTGTTACAAACTAGGTACAAATTCAAAGTAAGGTCTAAAGTCAAAGTTTGCTATGTACTCCAAGCTTTTCCTTTCTACAAAGAGAGGACTCAAGGTCATCTTTTTCCTACTCAAGGCGTCTGCTACAACACTGCCCTTGCCAGGGGTATAGGCAATCTCAAAATCGTATGAAGTCAGAAATTCCATCCACCTTTGTCGTCTTAAGTTAAGATCTTTCTATGAGAAAAGTTACTTTAATGATTTATTGCCAGTAAACAATTCAAATCTTTCTCCTAATAGGTAATGACACCATGACTTAAGGGCAAAAACAATGGCAGCTAGTTCTAAATCATGAGTTGGATAGTTCTCCTCATGTACCTTCAACTGCCTTCCTCCATAACAAACTACTTTGTCCTCTTGCCTCAAGACAGTGTCCAATCCTGTTCTGCATGCATCTGTATATACAATAAACATCTTACTCCCATCAGGAATGTCAGAACTGGGGCCATTATTAGAGCTCTTTTCAGTCGTTGGAAAGCAACATCCAATACAAATCCCAAGCAAAAGTTAAGTTCTTCTTCGTCAACCTAGTAAGTGGGGCTGAGATCTTCGCGAAGTCTTTAATGAACTTTCTGTAAAAGCCTGCTAGCCCGAGAAAACTTCGTACTTCGGTTACATTCCGGGAGATCTTCCAATCTTGCACCTCAACTACTTTTGCGGGATCCACAGCTATCCCCTCTTTGCATATCACATGTCTAAGAAACCTTACTTCTTCTCTCCAAAAATGGCATTTGGAGAATTTTGCTTTCAGCTGGTGTGCACGAAGAGTATCCATAACTTCCCTTAAATACAGAGCATGTTCTTCCTCACTTTTTGAGAAAATCAAAATGTCGTCCACAAAGACCACTACAAATTTATTAAGGAACTCTCTGAACACCCTACTCATCAGTTCTACGAAATAGGCAAGTGCATATGTCAAGCCGAAAGGCATGACAAGCCATTCGAAGAAACCATCCAGGGTCCTAAATGTGGTCTTATCAATACTGTCTTCATCCACTCTTAGCTGATGAAACCCAGTGGATAGATCTAATTGGGAGAAAACCGAGGCACCTACGAGTTGGTCAAACAAGTCGTCTATTCTAGGAAGTGGGTGCCTATTCGTCTTGGTCAATTTGTTTAGCTCCCTATAGTCCACGCACAGGCACAGTGGACCATCTGCTTTGGTTGAAAACACCATGGAGCATCCCATTCAGAAATACTCCACCTTATGAACCCCTTTTCAAGCAACTCTTTAACTTGCTTGCTGAGCTCTTTCCTTTCCCTTGGAGCCATGTGTCTAACGGGTAAAGAAACAGGTTTTGCGTTATCAACAAGGTATATTTGGAAGTCTATCTCTCACTTCGGAGGTAAACCTTTCACCTCTTCAAAGACTTCCGAGTATTCACGAACTACTCTAATAGATTGCAAGTTTTCAACAAACACATCAAGAGATTCTATATAGCTAAGAATGACAGAATTCATGGGATTACAAGAGACTTCGAGTGTGTCACCAAGGCGAGTCATAAGTCTAGTCACTTTCTTTTCACCATCGAGGATGGCACCGTTACAGGATAACCAATCCATGCCTAGAATCAACCTATGGCCCGTGAAACCCAAAACGAAAGCATTACATCTAAACCCAACACTTAGTATAGAAATTTCCAAATCAAAACAAATCATGGACAAATAAGACGAGCCCCCAATTGGATTTGAAACAACCATGGGATCCTCTACTATACTGGTATCTAGGTGCATAGATTCAACTAAAGCAGTAGATATAAAAGAGTGTGATGCGCCAAAATCAATACGAACTAGATGATCAGAAAGAGAAACTAAACTCTCAACAGAAATATTTCTACCTCTTTCTTTCGGAGGTGCCATGAGAGCGTGAATTTGTCCTCCAGGAGTGGGTCCAGTCCTCTTCCCTTGTCCTTGCCTTTTTGGGAAATCCTTAGCCATATGTGTTGTCTCGCCGCATTGAAAGCAGCCACCCGTCATCCTCTTCTTCTTCCTGCAGTCTTTTATTAGATGTCCAGGGATGCCACAAAATTTGCACTTCCTCTTGTCATAGGGTTTGTTATTATTCCCGCCTTTCTTGGAATCCGTCTTCTTATTCTGCGATCCCTACATTTTCTTGTCTAGAGGTTCATCCACCTTTGCCTCTTTCTTGCCACCCTTGTCTTCCTCCTGTAACAGTGCCATGTCCACCAGTCTCTCAAAAGTCGCACCCATAGGTATATGGGACATAGTTAGGCTGTGTAGTAGCTCATTCAACCCTTTCACAAAATGGAGAGCCTTTTTATATGGAGTGCTTACCAACTCCAGTATGAATCTAGCCAGCTGTTAGAATTTCTTAATGTATTCCTTAACCGACAGGTTTCCCTGTTTGAGTGCTAAGAACTTCTCCATCTGTAGGCTTCATTCAGCTTGCAAGAGGAACTTCATTTCAAATCTCGTTTTGAAATCCTCCTAAGCTTCAACGGGTCTCTGAGCATTAATAACTTCCCACCAACAAGAGGCCTCGTCCTTAAGTAACCATACAGCCAATTGTATTTTCTGCCTATCGTCCACTTCGAAGATAACAAACAAATCTTCTGTTTCCATGAGCCAATTTCTTGCTTCCACAAATGACTCAGTCCCATTAAAGTTCTTTCCACCCATGGCTCGAAAGTTTCTACATTTCTTCGAGAAATCATTCACACAAGGAGGAAGAGGAGGAGGAGGAGGAACGGCTGCAACTTGGGGAGGAGGAACGTCTGCTGGGCCTGCGTCATTAGCCCTAGCCTCCAGGTACCTTCTGAAGCAACCAGGTACCGGTACGCCCTCAGGAATATTAAGATCCCCAAACATGCTGAAACGAAAAGAAAAGGTTCAAAACAAAGGATAGAAAGATAGCGCATATGGCTTTGGGGATTATGCCTTTATAATAAAACAAAACTTTTCTTGAAAATGCTTCTTTAAACTTCTTCTTTTTTTTTCGAAAAAATAGTTTTCAAAAACTTTTATCTAATCTGGTAAACCTCGCTCTAATACTAAGTGAAACAACCCACCTCGGTTAAGGTCATCACAAAGGGAATGCATTAAATTTGGTGAAGCATTTTAGGTTAAAGACATAGATAATTTACAAGACAGATGTATAAGCAGCAGAAAACTGAAATTATCTATTAAATGGCATGGTTCAGTTAAAACATTACAAGCATTGTGTCAAAACCCAACTTCTAAATTATTACAATAAAACATCTATCTTGATTTAAATCTCCAAGTACATAAAGAAACATAAAACAGAAGGAAAGTAGCATAAATCCCCAATAAAAGTGTAACCACGGCCATAGCCCAAGAAAAGAGAATCCAACCAATACATCTACTCTCTTCAAGCTTGAAAAGGTCTGCACTAAGTTGAAGTATTCCCTCCCTGCGGACCGGGGGGGGGAGGGGGGAGGGACGGAAGAAAAGAAGGCAAAAGAAAATGGGTGAGACATAAGTCTGGTAAGTCCAGTGATTATTTAGCATGTAAACAGGTAAAATGATCATGACATGAATAAAATGAACATAGGACAATACAATAGAAATAAGATAACATAAGATAAGATAAACTGAATGTACTATCGCACTCATTTCTATTTCTTTGCACTTACTACGAATGTTTCAACTACCATCATGTGTTCATAACAAAGTGATCCCTTTCCCGATCGGCTTCAATTCACATGCATTTGCTACTTGTGCTATTTGGCCCCGCTCGATTGTAGATACCAGTGCTGGTCCCACCATGGGGTGTATCAATTCCTATGGTGGCAACCCGACACAAATTCAAGATGCACAATGTATAATACTGATGCCCAGTGCCTGCTTTTCCACTCCGGAGTACATGCACGCCCATACTCCATGGGAACTACACTGTTGCACCCCCGCCGCTGTTTTGACCGCTTATAATCAGCCTAGTAATTATTCCCCACCCTGCCTAGTTCAGGGTACCATGATACATCTATGTGGGTTACTAGTGAAATGGTCCCCGTTACTAGGGTTTCCCAATCAACATGTTATAGCGGTTAAGTGTTCTCCATTTTACATAACCCCACCTATCTGTTTGATTAACATGTTGTATTGGTTAAGTGTTGCCTTAATTAAATTAACCCTACCATTCTTAGCATGTCTGTTCCTTAGCTTTAATTCATTCACTAAAGCACCAACCTCTCACATTAGATGTGTATTGTTACAGTCGCTGGATGTGCCAGGCGGTTTCGGGTAGTCTTACACCGCAACTCAATCTACTCTCGGGGTTTTCGGGCTTAATGCGCTATCCTCTCACATTAGATCTGTATTGTTGCGGTCGCTGGATGTGCCGGGCGGTTATGAGCAGTCTTACACCGCAACTCAATCTAACCTCGAATTAGGCATATTCATCTTTTTATTAATTTACATATTTACCATTCATGTTTAAATGCAAATTATCAAGAAGTGTTTTCAAATCAAGTCATGTCCCATTTACCCTCTAAATTATGTCCAAATTATACCATTTCATGCTACTAATCATTTACGTGATTATGAGCCAATCTATGCCAATAGCATGTAATTTAATATTTTCCCCCAACATTTCCCACGTTATTTGTTCGCACAATTCACGTAGAACGTTAGGCTCGTAAACTAGCCTAGCTCATAAACAAAAAGGGAAAAGGAAACGGACATGTAACATTCCAACAGGCATAAAACAACATAGATCAATATGTGTAATATAAATTCGGCATAGAACGACATAAACTTAAGTAAGCATATAAACGTGATCTTGCATTTAAATTAGATCCAATTGACATTCAAACTAGCATAAGTCTAATTGTATAAACATGAACTTATGTAGATCGTAAACATGGGTACTAGCTTGGATCTAAACATATAACATGTATAGACATAACTTAGCATGTAACTTATATACATAAAAGAACCACAAATTTAATACAGCATGCTAGGTTCAATGGCATTAGTCCCAATAGTCTCATAGGCATGATAGGTTTTACTATGTCAGTCACAACAATCCAATAGGCATGATAGGTTTTGCTATGTCAGTCACAACAGTCCAATAGGCATAAGCAATTCAGAATTGACAAAAGGATAGGCATAAATAGAGTTAGTCATAGTTCTGGATCCAGTTATTAAAGTCATGATTTCTTATTAGGTGTTCACATCTAAACAATAACTGTTTTTACAAAAAAATGATGGATCTTGATTTCTGGGATCTGATTTCTGGATTTGAAAAGCTATACTTTGATGTAGACGTTTGATTCTCTAGTTCATCTAATTGATTCCTAGTTTGAATTTGATTCTCTAGTTTGGGGTAGATGGATGGAGGCTAGGCCAGTTTGTAGACGAATATCATGACGGCTTCATAGAATGATTTCTAGGGTTGAGGTTCGAGGTGATTATATAGAAGTTTAGGTTCAATTCTAGCCTTTTGATTAGTCTAGGAGAAATCAGAGCCATTAAACCAAAAAGATGTGTCATCCAGCCAACCGCTACATGATATACATGCCCTAAACCTCATAAATCAGTCATTGGCCAATTAGAGAAGGCCACATCAGCACAAGGCTGTTAAAATTCGTCACAGGAGCTGGATCTGGGAGGGGTCGACTCCCTACAGGGGGGTCGACACCTATGTCGACTCCCTTATAGGGGGGTCGACACCTATGTCGAAACTCGTTGGGGGGGTCGACACCCTGAGCGGGAAATTTCCCGCTCAGCCGATTTTGAATTTTGAACTGTTTTTATTATTTATATTTATTTTCAGCTTGAACTTGAAATCTTCTGAACTCCGTAACTTCTTCATACGGAGTCCAATTCACACAAAATCGGACTCTATCTCAAGCAGAATTCCGAGTCGAACGCAACAGCATAACCCATTTCCCTTAGTTCCCATTTTTAAATTAAATATTCTTTAATTCATTACTTTAATGTTCATAGAAAATACAGGGTGTCACATTTACTAAGCAATTCAATCTTATAGAATTCATAACAAATTCACATAATCTGGAAAAATCATGAATTCTAAACCCATCTTTAAAATTATCATTCAAACATTATACCAAAATTTCATGTCAATAGGAGATGTCCAACTGTAGGTTTCAGCCTACGAACCTGTTTATTTTCATATATTTCAATCATACACATGAAACCAATCATGAGTTGAAACGACCACCTTGTGCTTCCGACATTGCAAAGCTGACTAAAGTGCTCTTGTAGTATCCAGACAGTGTAAGGTGACCATTTATGAAGGAAATAACTAAAAACTGCATAGAACCTGTCATATATCTCATAGTGTATTAAATAAAATATAATAGTATAACATACTGAAATAAAATAGTCAAGACAATAAATAGCTGAAATGAATCCTAGAAAACAGAATAACATATCCAAATAGCAAACCGTTATGCCATAGAATGATATAAAGTAAATAAATCCAACATAAACTGTTTCTAAGAAAAATGATAAAGATACTAGTGAGCTCTATGGTAGTGAAAAACATAATGAGATAGTGTACTTATAAATAATATGTTGATGGCCTCATACTCCAATCAGCTACTCATGCTTATTTCTAATCTGCCTAAAGTCTGTGCGTGTGAGAGAACCTAAATGTAACAAGAAGGAAAGCATAAAACTCTAGGTCAGATAAATACTAGTGTGAGCCATAAATTCTCAAGCACAGAAAATAGAAAACACGGTATGGTAAACTCTATCTGATTTGTTCCTACATCTAAAGAGTTAGCACAAAAAAGTGTATAGTACTCTAATATAATCAGAAATATAGGCGTAGTCTACAGTTGAGCACTAGGGTGTCTAAATATCTACATCTACACTATCAATATTTAGGTAAATGCTGCCTACATCTAATGACATCCCTGAGGGTGATAAGTGGCCAAACAAACATAGAAAACATCATCTATTCTCACACACTCACCCAATACGTTGGATATATATTTTGTTCGGTTCTAAGGTAATTGTACCTTATCTAATAAGAAACTGTCGACATCTGACCTACAACCTCAGTCTGATTGAAAAAGAGCATAAGTAGCATTTACAAGTCCCCCTTCCCTTGGATAAACAACGTGTAGTTAGGATGGATATCCTATGGGTAGCCTCCGAACTGGCTTAGAACACATGTTAGGTTGAAGACTCGATATATGAGCTTCAACTCTCTAAGAACCACCTGAACCTACATATTAAAAATCCTCTTTGCACACGTATCTCCAATGTATATCTATTATGGGGTTGTCTTCTCACTTCATGTGATGTCTTTTGATTAGGAACTATCTAGATAATCACGTCTCTCATCCAACTCTGTCCCCTAAACCCCTCCTGATAGCTTGCCCACCTTGATCCCTGGTTTATTTCTCTGCTCTTGGTAGTTCAAGTAGTCGTCTTTTGATTCATACTTTTCAAGTTGAATGGGCCACTAAGGTATGGAAATACGAAGTCTTCATGTCGAGGTCCCTGCGAAGTATCACTCCTTAAACTAACACCATCCATCTAGGAAGTCATATCGAAGTAGTTCTTTGGTCGCATAGGGTAACAAGACCCTGAACATAACCTATTCGGATTGGTACGGATCCTATATTCAAAATCGGTACCATACCGGTCCAATCTGGATCGATGTAACCACACTGATCCAGATTGGTATACTCGGATCAATATAGTCACACCGATCTGGCTCGACCAAGTGTATTTGGCTGACTCGATCCACTCCACCGACTGGATAACTAATGTTCCTTATCGATACGAACATACTTTCACCATATCTCCTTCGTTTTTGATCCAATTGACTTGAAATTTGAAACGTAGCCCGCTAGGACGTCCACTAACTTCCAAAAACAATTTCATCCAATTAAGGCATATTTAAGTAACAACCCAGAATTTTGGAACTAATTTAAAATTTATTTTTAATAAATTTTACAAGGATTTACAGTTGACTCTAAGAAATAACGACTTAAAATTTAAATTAAAAATGATTTTGATCATAAATTTTATAATAATATCATATACGCCTTAAAAATAGCCATTTTGCAAACAACCTCCATTTTCGATGAAAATATTTTTTGGGATTTGTAATACTAAATTATTGCTAGATTTCAAATTTGGCACCAAACGAAGTTAGTATATGGGCATGCGAGATAAATTTATTCGATGTAATAATAATGAGCAGTATACAAGTGAACATTATTGAGATTACCTCGGATAAATTTTTTTTTGGATTCGTAACATCGAATAATGGTAGAATCCCATATTTCATAATTTTAGGAGCTAGCATGTGTGTGTGCAGAAATAAAACATATGCTAAAATCGCATATTGAAATCAAGCCAAAACACGATTGAAAATTAAAACGAAAGTTCAAACGAACTCAAAATTCGATGAAATCTGTTCCGCTGGATCCAGAATTATGTTTATTGTTGGAATCCAAAATTTCGTAGCAAAAGGAATTAATTTGTGATCATGCGATCAAAAGAGGTGGAGGTTAACTAGCACACTTTTATAAACATCGAGTTATAGAACATGAAATGAGACGGAGGCCATCCACTGGGAAAAGATGGTTTTGTTGAGAGCTACGAAATCGTGCCACCCCAGCGATCTGCGTAAGGGGGGATAAATTTGCAAATAAACCCCTCCCTCTTTTCTTTTTCTTTTTATCTTTCCTTTCTTTTGCACTTACCTCCTTCTTCCTTCCTCCCTCTTCACTAACAGCCTCCCTCCTCTTCCCTTAGCCCGCCGCCAACACCAACCACCTGACTCGCTGTCTCCATGTCCTCTGACGCCACCATGCAGCAGCCTGCCGTTGGTGGGCCCCTCTTCCTCCTCATGTTTATCAGTTACAAGGGAATGAATTTTAATTGACTTTTAGTTATTGATTAAAAATATTTAATCATGTTTATCACTGATTATACAAGTTTATTTCTATTAAACATTGAGTAGTTTGGTAAAAATATCATTTTTATCAATTATGTACGACATTCCTTGAGTTCAACACTTGAACCGCACAGCAAGTTTATTTAAAAGTATATTGCGCTTTAAATGACACTGGTTACACAATTTAATTATTATTATCAGTTGTGTGTGAACTGGATGCGTTGTGATGGTTACATGTGCGTAATTAAACATACACCATTAGATAGATAACAATAATTGTGTACTACACTGCATAACATAGCATATCTATATAAGCATGTAAGTGTTTGATGCTTATATGATGAGGATTGAATTATGGACCGATTATGGACCTAATTACCATATAACGATAAATTGCAGGATTTAATAACAAACTCCATCACATAGCCTTGAGATAATAGAAACATACACGTCTTTATTGCATGTAGGTAAGTCACATGGATTAGGATTAATTACCATCACAGGGTCAAGGGATGATAAACTTTTACATATCTCCCTTGGGTGTAGATAAGTCACAATTGTTTGTACACATGATGTAAACCCCACACTGTTGTTGGGATAATATATTTTGACACATCTCCTGATTTATATTGGTTGGATATATATATATACACACACATATTGATTTATGATGGCCTAGAGAGGTGAGTTATGATTTTTCCGAGCACTCTGTACAAAGGAGGTTTTGGCAAAATTTTACAAAAATATAAGGCGTTAGCCAAATTATTAATAAATAAACTAGTTTGGATGTTGTACAACGTATAATAAAATATATATGTAGAATATGAATTAAAGTAAAACATGTCGCGCAGCGATAGTACGCGTTTTCGACACGTAACTTAAAGCGAGTACCTCGAGAGATCCAACTGTCACATTTTCCCAAAATTAGGACCTTTGGATTCATTTCGAAAAGATCTTTCCAACGGTAATAAATATGTTAAGATCCAACAGTTATATTTAGAGAAATGTTTAATTCAAGTTTGGATAAAAACAACGCCAAAACCAATAACGACCTATAATTGAAGATTATTAATATGGACTATTTTTATATTAATAAAAATAGAGAAAAGTTATGATAAATTATTATAAACGGTTTAAAACTTATTTGGACTTAATATATCCAATTTTAAATAGCATAAATCTATCTTATGAAAATTAGAAGTTTCGATAACAATGTTTGAAATGGTTTGAAGTTAAGTTTCTTTTCTCCCAATGAATGAATATTGGATTTCAATGGAAATAATCTTCGGATATTTCAGTGTTGGATTCTGTGATTGTACGGATGTTGTTGCGAGGAATTTGGAAAATATCGATATTCCCGATACTGTATCTGTTGATTGCAGAATTTGATATTGAATATAAGTCGATAAAATTTATATTCAAAGACTTGTAGTTGATATCAAATTGTATTTTGTGTATGAAGAATAAAACTAAGTATAGTTTTAATAAATCATTAATTAGACTTGAAATGTAAGAAGGTAATTAAATTTACCGAAACACGAGTGGTGTTAAAACCAAAAATATTTGGTTGTTTGATATTTAGGGTTGTTGATTGAATATTTTGATTGTGTTCGACTGTTTATAAGCAAATACGATTTTACATTTGGCACTGGGTTGGGCTGAAATATTGTATGCTAACACCTTGTGATTTATTTCACAATTTGACTATAATGTGTTTTGCGATGTTGTTTAGTTCATTTAAAGTTTAATGAATGACTTTTGAAATGAGATTTTCTTAAGCGAAATGATTGTTGATCCCAATTTTGGACAGGTAATGTAACACCCCGAGCTTTCTATTAACTATAAATTAACAAATTAAAATACAATTAGTTCTAAATGAAAGAATTAAGGGAAAAGGGTTACGCCATTGCGCTCGTCTTGGAATTTACTTGAGATAGAGTCCGAATTTGCCGGAATCGGACTCCATATGAAGGAATTATGACCTCCGGAAGTTTCAGAATTCAATTTAAAATTCAACCAGTTCAAAATTTAGTTCGAATTTCAAATTCAGACCCAAACTGGGCTGGGCGGGAAAATTCCCGCCCATGCACCAGGTCGACCATAGGGTCGACCTGGGTGGCCAGGTCGACTACAGGGTCGACTTGGGGGTCGACCTGAGGGTCAACCTTCCCAGTAGACCTGGTTTGGCCCTGGATGGCCTGGTCGGTTTCTGGTCGAATTTCTGAGCTTGGCTATGTCACTAGGGCTGATTTGTCACATTCTGATTGGCTTCTCTCGAAGTGAATGGTCTAGATTCATCTGTGATCATCTGACAGCTCAAATCAATCTGAAATTCTATATAAACAACTTAAGACTCCAACCTAAATTCACATAAAAAATTAGAGATGGAGCCGGCATGCTGTCGGGAGAAATTGAGAGGAGCCTTCACTTGTAGAAAAGCTTAGAGACGAGCCAGATTAAAGTTAAAACAAGAATCAAATCAACGTTGTCTACCCAAAGGAAAGCAATTCAAATTCAGAATTCAAAAATTAGAAAACAAGACCGTCATTTGTTGTAAGTATAGTGATTTTTCCGATGTGAATAAAAGTTATGATTTGATTCGATGTAAAATGGCAATGGAATTGTGTAACAATGATGTTAATTCATACCTATGTATTGAAATGATTGTGGTATTGTGATGTTTGTGGTATAGTTGAATTGATAATGATCCTATTGTACATTTAAAATCACATGAAAGTTGTATAGTTCATGTTGTAATCGACACCTATATGTTTACGTGATTATATAGGTTGTATGTTATTAAGATTTCATGTATATATATATATATTAAAACCTCTATGCCTAAGTTCATATACATGCTAATATGTTTATACAAAAGTTGTAAAGTCAATAATTGGATACATGCCAAGATCCACTTTAATACATGTTTCATGTGTAGCTGGACATGTGATTGGATCTAGTTCACTCATGCGATGAAATTATGTATATATATACACACTTTATGAACATGTCATATTCTTATGCTAGTGATGTTCGATGTTATGCCTAGATCTAAACATGTTTAGGCTTATGTTGTCTAAATCATATGTTGATTCATGTGACACCTATTTGGTTAGACCCCTATTTCAATGCAAGTTCACGTGTATGTAAATTGATTTAGCCTATGTTGCAAGTTCACACCTATGATATTCATATTGACTATTTTGCAAGTTCACACCTATGATGCTCATATTTACTATGCCAAGAATGCCAAGTTTACACCTATGTCATGTTTATGTTTATGAATTCCCTTATGTCAATTTTATGTGCGCTAAATTAGGCTAAGTTTTTAGCCTAATATTATATGTTAAAAACCATGCGAACGAAAATTAGGCTAAGATTGTTAGCCTAATATTTAGACGGGGTAACGTTGGGAAAATTGGTAACTTGACATAAATTGGTAAAAATATATGAAATTGGTATGTTTGTCACATGCCAAAATTGGTGGCACTTAAGTGGTATAAATCCTTATAACAAAAATGTTAAAATTGGAAAGTGGTCCACAACATTTAATTATTGAAAAATTTACATATAATAAATAATAAAGACAAATATGTAAATTTAGAAAATACGAGTATACTTAACACGAGGTTGGATTGAGTTGTGATGTAAACCTGCCCGACCCACCCGACTGTCCAGTAGTCACAACAATACCTATCCAATGTGGGAGGTTAAGCATTGAACCTAATAAGGACATGAGGTTAGACCGAGTTACGAAGTAAATCTGCCCGAAACCAACCGGCACATCCAGTAACCATAACAACACCTGTCTAATGTGAGTGGTCGGTGCTTTAAAATGCTAAGGACAGACAAGTCAGGATGGTAGGGTTAAGTTAACTAAAGCACTTAACCAATTCAACATGTTAATTAAACTGATGGGTGGGGTTAGGTAAATAAAGACACTTAACCACTTAACATGTTTGACTAGAAAGCCCTAGTAATGGGGACTCATTTCACCAGTAACCCAATTAGGTATCATGGTACCCTGAAACTAGGCAGGTTGGGGCAGATTACTGGGCTGATTGTAAGCGGTCAAAAGCGACGCCGGTGGGTTCAACAGTGTGGGTTCTAACGGAGTGCGGGCGTGCACACACTTCAGAGCAGACAAACAGGGCACTGGGGGCACCAGTAGTATAACCTATGCATTCTAGAGTTGTGTGGGGCCGCCACCATGGGACTTGATATACCCCATGGTGGGACCAGCATAGGTATCTACAATCTTTGGGGACCGTAAGAAACAGATGATTATGCGAGTAGGAGCCGATCTTTAGAAAGGATATCACTTCACCCTAATCATGGGGTGCCAGTTGAGACAATGCAAGTAGGTGCAGAGATTTAGTGTGGGGTGCGATAGCATATTCGATTCAAACTGCCTTACCTTAGTTTATGATACTTTCCTATTTCCAGTTTATACTTATCATGTCCTTTTTCTTATTCTCATACTGAAGAGTCACTAGATTTCCAGGCTTTATGTCTGACCCTATTTTCTTTCGACTTCTTTTCTTCTGCCCCCTCCCCAAGGTCCACAGGGAGGAAACAACCCAGCTTAGTCAGATTCTTTGCAAGTTTCAAGATAGTAGATGTACGGTTTGGACTCTCTCTTCCTTGGCTATGGCTGTTGGACACACTCAATGGGGATTATGCAGTTTTAATTATGTTTTTATGCTTCTTTATTTAATAACCAAGACGAAAATGATGATGTAATGTTTTGGAAGTTATTATTTGACGGTTATGGAAAGGTTTTGTATGAACACATATTTATGAAACTAAAAGTCTGTTGTTTTCTGCTGCTTATATATATATGTGTTTATATATATATATATATATATATATATATATATATATATCTTGTGTTTATCTGTGACTTTTACATAAAAACCTCCACCAAAGTTAAGGCATTCCCTTTGTGAGTGACCTTAATGGAGGGTGGGGTGTTTTACTTGGTATCAGAGCCCAGATTTACCAGACTAGATAAAAGATTTTGAAACTATTTTCAAAAAGAAGTTTAAAGAAGCATTGATTTCAAGAAAAGCGTTGTTTTTAAAAGGAATAATTCCCCAAAAGCCATATGCACTATCTCTATATCCTTTGTCATGAATACTTTCCTTTTTGTTCCAGCATGTCTGGAGATCTTAACCTTCTAGAAGGAGTACCGATCCTTGGCTGGTTCCGAAGGTACCTAGAGGCTAGGGCCAATGGTGCGGGCCCAACAGACATTCCTCCTCCAACAGCGGCAGTGGTTCCTCGTCCTCCTCCTCCTCATGGAAATAATTTCGCTAAGACAAGTAGAGACTTCAAGGCTATGGGAGGAAAGGACTTTTATGGAACTGAATCATTTGTGGCAGCAAGGAACTGGCTGAAGGAGACCGAAGATTTGTTCGTCATCTTCGAAGTTGACGACATGAAAAGGTACAACTAGCAGTGTGGTTGCTTAAAGATGAAGCTTCCTATTGGTGGGAAGTTACCCATGCTGAGAGGCCATTGGAGACTTGGGAAGATTCCAGGATGAGGTTTGAGATGAAATTCCTATCCCAAGCCGAAAGAAGCCTACAGATTTGATAAGTTCCTAACTCTTAAACAAGGAAATATGACAATCAAGGAGTATGTCAATCAGTTTAATCAGCTGGCCAGATTTGGGATGGATTTGGTAAACACCCAACGCAAGAAGGCCCTTCGCTTCATCAAAGATCTGAATGAGCCTCTACACAGCCTTGCAATGACCTAAATACCCATGGGAGCAACCTATGAAAGCTTGATGGACATGGCGCTGCTATACGAGGAAGATAAAGGCAAGAAAGAGGCAAAGGTGGAAGTGCCTCAAGAAAAGAAAAAGGGTTTACAGGCTAAGAAGACAGACTTCAAGAAAGGCGGAAAAAACAACAAAACCCGTGAAAAGAGAAGGTGCAATTTCTGGGGAACTGTGGGACATATAGCAAAAGACTGCAAGAAGAAGAAGGCAAAGAAGAATGGTGGTTTTTTCCATTGTGGAGAGACTGAACACTTGGCTAAGGACTGCCCAAAGAAGCGGGGGTAGGGAAAGAGGACCGGATCCACCTCAGGGGGACAAGTTCGCGCGCTGGTGGCACCTCCACAGGAACGAGGTAGAAATATTTCTGTAGAAAGCTTAGTTTATCTTTATGATAATCCAGTTCGCACTCTCTTTGATTCTGGTGCATCACACTCCTTTATTTCATCTGCTTTAGTTGAATCTCTGAACCTAGACACTAGTCTGATAGAAGATCCCTTGGTTGTTTCAAATCCAATTGGGGGCTCGGGTTATTTGTCGATGGTTTGCTTGGATTTGAAAATCTCTGTTCTAAGTGTTGAATTTAGATGTAGCGCCTTTGTTTTGGGCTTCTCAGGATATGGTCTGATCTTAGGCATGGACTGGTTACCCAGTAATGGTGCCATTCTTGATTGTGAGAAAAGAGTGGTTAGACTCTTGACTCGGCTCGGTAACACTCTAGAAATTTCTTGTAATCCCTTATGTGCTTTTATGCTTAGTTATCTAGAGTCGCTTGACGCTTCTGTTGAGAATTTACAGTCGGTTAGAGTTGTCCGGGAATATCTGGATGTCTTTGAAGAGGTGAAAGGCTTACCTCCGAAGCGGGAAATAGACTTCTGCATATATCTTGTTGATAACGCAAAGCCCGTAGCTCTGCCTGTTAGACACTTCGCTCCAAAGGAGGGAAAGGAGCTCAGTAAGCAAGTTAAGGAGCTTCTCGAGAAGGGGTTTATAAGGAGAAGTATCTCGAAATGGGGTGCTCCAATGCTATTCGCCACCAAAGCAGATGGTTTACTACGTCTTTGTGTGGACTATAGGAAGCTAAACAAGCTGACAAAAAAGAATAGCGCCCGCTTCCCAGAATAGACGATTTGTTTGATCAGCTTGTAGGTACGTTGGTCTTCTCCCAACTTGATCTGGCTACCAGGTTCCATCAGCTAAGGGTAGCTAAAGATAGTATTGATAAAACGGCATTCAGAACCCCAGACGGTTTCTACGAGTGGCTTGTCATGCCTTTCGGCTTGACAAACGCACCCGCTTATTTCGTGGACCTAATGAGCAGGGTGTTTAGAGAATTCCTCAATAAGTTCGTGGTGGTCTTCATAGACGATATTTTGATCTTCTCAAAGAATAAATAAGAACGTGCTCAGCATCTGAAGGAGATCATGGAAACTCTTCGAGTTCATCAGCTAAAATCCAAATTCTCCTAGTGCCACTTTTGGAGAGAAGAAGTAAGATTTCTTGGACATATAGTGTCCAAAGAGGGGTTAGCTGTGTAACCCGCGAATGTGGTGGCAGTGCAAGATTGGAAGACACCAAGAAATGCAACCGAAGTCCGAAGCTTTCTTGGGCTAGCCGGTTTTTACCGAAAGTTCATTAGGGATATCGCGAAAATCTCAGCTCCACTCACAAGGCTAACGAAGAAAAATCTGGCGTTCGCTTGGGATTTGGATTGTGACATTGCTTTCCAACGCTTTAAAAGGGCTCTCACAACAGCCCCAGTTCTGACTTTGCCAGATGGAAGCAAGATGTTCACAGTATACACGGATGCTTGTAGTACAGGACTAGGCGCTGTTCTAATGCAAGAAGGGAGGGTAGTAGCATATGGTGGAAGACAACTGAGAGTTCATGAAAAGAACTACCCAACCCACGACCTTGAGTTGGCCGCCATCATATTTGCGCTTAAGTCTTGGCTCCATTATCACCTAGGTGAGATGTTCGAATTATATACTGACCATAAATCGTTGAAGTATCTTTTCTTGTGGAAAGATCTTAACTTGAGGCAGCAAAGGTGGATGGAGTTCCTTGCCTCGTATGATTTTGAGATTTCCTATACTCCTGGCAAAGGCAACGTAGTAGCAGACACGTTAAGCATAAAGAAGCTGACCCTAAGCCCTCTTTTTGTGGAAAGGCAAAGCTTGGAGTATATAGCCAGTTTTGACTTTAGGCCCTCCTCTGATTTTATACCTGGTTTATTGGCATCCCAAGAAGTACGGCCCACTCTTTTAGACTTAATAGGGGCCGCATAACGCGAAGACCCTCAGCTTGTGGATGTGATGGATAAACTAATTAGGGGTGAAACTTCCAGTCACCTCAATAGGTACTCCATCGATGGTAAGAGTTGGCTAAGGCGAGATGGAAGACTATGCGTCCCACAAGCAAGGAATTTAGTAAAGATGGTTCTCGAAGAAGCACATCATTCCAAGATGACAATACATCCAGGTGGAGACAAGATGTACAAGGACGTAAATAGAGTTTTCTATTGGAGCGGCATGAAGAAGGACGTAGCAGATTTCGTTTCTAAGTGTGTGACATGCCAACAGGTCAAGGCGGAGAAAAAGAAGCCTGGAGGACTGCTTCGTCCTCTAGAAGTCCCACAGTGGAAGTGGGATAGCATCTCAATGGACTTCATTGACGGGTTGCCTTGGTCAAGAAGAGGCAATACTATCATTTGGGTAATAGTGGACAGGCTTACTAAAAGTGCCCTCTTTATACCTGTCAACAGTAGAAGGACTGCCTCGTCTCTAGCTTCCCTTTATCTCAAGGAAATAGTTCAACTCCATGGAATACCCTCCAGCATAGTGAGTGATAGAGACCCCATCTTTATGAGTGAATTTTGGCGGAGTCTGCAAGAAGCTGTAGGCACACAGTTATGCTTGAGCATGGCCTATCACCCCCAAACTGATGGTCAGACGGAAAGGGTGAATAGAGTATTGGAAGATCATTTGAGGCTATGCATTCTTGACTTCGGAGGGACTTGGGAGGATCATCTTCCTTTAGTGGAATTCGCCTACAACAATAGTTACCAAGACACTATCGGCATGGCGCCCTTCGAAGCTCTATATGGAAGACCTTGTCGATCACCAACTTGTTGGTGGGAGTTTACTGACAAGATTATACTTGGGCCAGACATGATTAGAGAGACTTCAGAAAAAGTGAACCTGATACGAAGGAGAATGAAGACTGCCCAAGATAGACAGAAATCCTACGCAGACAAAAGAAGGACTGACCTTGAGTTTGAGGTTGGGGACAGGGTTTTCCTTAAGGTATCCCCTTTAAGGAACGTCGTTCGCTTTGGATCCGCAAGAAAGCTAGCACCAAGATTTGGAGGACCATTCCCTATCATCGAGAAGATTGGGAAAATGGCTTATAGAGTAGAGCTGCCTGAAAAATTGGCTGGAATTCACAACGTCTTTCACGTTTCTCATCTCCGAAGATGTCAACATGAATCTGCAGAAGTGGTGGAACCAAGCATTCTAGAGGAAGCCGAAGTGGAACGCGATGCAACTGTAAGGAGAGTTCCAACTTGAATCGTAGGAACTGAAATCAAAAAGCTACGCAACCGCGAAGTCAAGCTCGTTAAGGTTCAGTGGAGCGACGCCGAGGAAGACGCAACTTGGGAAACTTAGGACAGAATACGCGCGGCCTACCCTTTTCTTTTCGAGGGTACATCTTTGACCTCTCTTTTTCCTTAAGTTGTGCTTGTATCTGTCTTTTTAGGTATAATCTCCTCGATATTATCCATTATCCTTTGGTAGAAACCTCTTTGGATGTAAACATGTAATTGAAACATGTTATGGTTGGTGGCTACAAGTGGTTGCAAGTGTTTGCTAATGGTTGCTCGTAGATGCATATACACACACAACCTAGGTTTTAGATAGGCTAAGTCACTTCATACTGCATATGCATATATGTATTCATACTTATATGTGGTTGAAACTTGATATGTCGTAATATGGATGTTGCATTTGTATAAATAGTTGCGCACTCATATAGAATTAGGAGCAGGAAAAATTTGCATACATAATGGATTAATGACACTTACATGATTTGCATTAAGGAGGTCAACTGAATCAGTAGACCGCCTGATTTTGCATTAGATAAGGACATATACACACACTATGCATATGATCGTGAAGCATTAGAAATCTTTTAAGTACAATGGACGCCTGTGTTTGATGGTTGAGTAGATGGACGATTGAATTTTAGGACTTACGTTCCCCTAGACTTGAAGATTTCTGGTACGAAATCCTTTAAGGAGGGGAGAATGTAACACCCCGAGCATTCTACTAACTGTAAATTAACAAAATAAAGTATAATTAATTCTAAATGAAAGAATTAAGGGAAACGGGTTACGCCATTGCGTTCATCTCAGAATTCTGCTTGAGATAGAGTCCGAGTTAGCGGGAATCAGACTCCGTACGAAGGAGTTATGACCTCCGGAAGTTTCAGAATTCAATTTAAAATTCAAAAAGTTCAAAATTTCATTCGAATTTCGAATTCAGACCCAAAATGTGCTGGGCGGGAAAATTCCTGCCCAGGCACCAGGTCGACCATAGGGTCGACCTTGGGTCAACCTGGGTGACCAGGTCGACCATAGGGTCGACCTGGGGGTCGACCTGCCCAGTCGACCTGGTTTGGCCCTGGCTGGCCTGGTCGTTTTCTGGTCGAATTTCTGAGCTTGGCTGTGTCACTAGGGCTGATTTGTCACATTCTGGTTGGCTCCTCTCGAAGTGAATGGTCTAGATTCATCTGTGATCATCTGACGGCTCAAATCAATCTGAAATTCTATATAAACAACTTAAGACACCAACCTAAATTCACATAAAAAATAGAGATGGAGCCGCCATGCTGTCGGGAGAAAATTGAGAGGAGCCTCCACTTGTAGAAAAGCTTAGAGATGAGCCAAATTAAAGTTAAAACAAGATTCAAATCAACGTTGTCTACCCAAAGGAAAGCAATTCAAATTCAGAATTCAGAATTTAGAAAACAAGACCGTCATTTGTTGTAAGTATAGTGATTTTCCCTATGTGAATAAAAGTTAGGATTTGATTCGATGTAAAATGGAAATGGAATTGTGTTATTGTGTAACAACGATGTTAATTCATACCTATGTATTGAAATGATTATGGTATTGTGATGTTTGTGGTATAGTTGAATTGATAATGATCCAATTGTACATTTAGAATCACATGAAAGTTGTATAGTTCATGTTGTAATCGACACCAATATGTTTATGTGATTATATAGGTTGTATGTGATTAAGATTTCATGTAAATATATGCTAAAACCTCTATGCCTAAGTTCATATACATGCCAATACGTTTATACAAAAGTTGTAAAGTCGATAGTTGGATCCATGCCAAGATCCACTTTAATACATGTTTCATGTGTAGTTGGACATATGATTGGATCTAGTTCACTCATGCGATGAAATTATATATATATATATATATATACACACACACTTTATGAACATGTCATATTCTTATACTAGTGATGTTCGATGTTATGCCTAGATCTAAACATGTTTAGGCTTATGTTGTCTAAATCATATGTTAATTCATGTGACACCTATTTGGTTAGACCCCTATTTCAATGCAAGTTCACATGTACGTAAATTGATTTAGCCTATGTTGCAAGTTCACACCTATGATATTCATATTGACTATTTTGCAACTTCACACCTATGATGTTCATATTGACTATGCCAAAAATGCCAAGTTTACACCTATGTCATGTTTATGTTTATGTTTATGTTTATGAATTCCCTTATGCCAATTTTGTATGCGCTAAATTAGGCTAAGTTTTTAGCCTAATATTATATGTTAAAAACCATGCGAACGAAAATTAGGCTAAGATTGTTAGCCTAATATTTAGACGGGGTAACATTGGGAAAATTGTAACTTGACATAAATTGGTAAAAATATATGAAATTGGCATTCTTGTCACATGCCAAAATTGTTGGCACTTAAATGGTATAAATCCTTATACCAAAAATGTTAAACTTGGAAATTAGGCCACAACGTTTAATTGTTGACAAATTTACATATAATAAGTAATAAAGACAAATATGTAAATTTATAAAATACGAGTATACTTAACACGAGGTTGGATTGAGTTGTGATGTAAACCTGCCCGGACCCGCCCGGCTGTCCAGTAGTCACAACAATACCTATCCAATGTGGATGGTTAAGCATTGAGCCAAATAAGGACCCGAGGTTAAATTGAGTTACGGTGTAAATCTGGCCAAAACCGACCGGCACATCCAGTAACCGCAACAATACCCGTCTAATGTAAGTGGTCGGTGCTTTAAAATGCTAAGGACAGACAAGTCAGAATGGTAGGGTTAAGTTAACTAAAACACTTAACCAATTCAACATGTTAACTAAACTGATGTGTGGGGTTAGGTAAATACAGACACTTAACCACTTAACATGTTTGACTAGAAAACCCTAGTAACGGGGACCCATTTCAGCGGTAACCCAATTAGGTATCATGGTACCCTGAAACTATGTAGGGTGGGGCACGATTACTGGGCTGATTGTAAGCGGTCAAAAGCGACGGCGGTGGGTGCAACAGTGTGGGTTCTAACGGAGTGCAGGCGTGCACACACTTCGGAGCTGACAAACAGAGCACTGGGGGCACCAGTAGTATAACCTATGCATTCTAGAGTTGTGTGGGCCTGCCACCATGGGACTTGATACACCCCAGGTGGGACTAGCATAAGTATCTACAATCTTTAGGGGCCGTAAGACATAGATGATTATGCGAGTAGGAGCCGATCTTTAGAAAGTGGTCACTTTACCCTGATCATGGGGTGCTAGTTGAGACAATGCAAGTAGGTGTAGAGATTTAGTGTGGGGTGCGATAGCATATTCGATTCAAATTGCCTTACATTAGTTTATGATACTTTCTTATTTCCAATTTATACTTATAATGTCCTTTTTCTTATTCTCGTAGTGAAGAGTCACTAGACTTACCAGGCTTTATGTCTGACCCTATTTTCTTTCATCTTCTTTTCTTCTGTTCCCCCCCCCCCCCAGGTCCACAGGGAGGAAACAACCCTCTTAGTCGGATTCTTTGCAAGCTTCAAGATAATAGATGTACGGTTTGGGCTCTCTCTTCCTTGGCTATGGCTGTTGGACACACTCTATGGGGATTATGCAGTTTTAATTATGTTTTTATGCTTCTTTATTTAATAACCAAGACAGAATTGATGATGTAATGTTTTGGAAGTTATTATGTGACAGTTATGGAAAGGTTTTGTATGAACACATATTTATGAAATAAAAAGTCTGTTGTTTTCCGGTGCTTATATATATATGTGTGTTTATATATATCTGTCTTGTGTTTATCTGTAACTTTTACTTAAAAACATCCACCAAAGTTAAGGCATTCTCTTTGTGAGTGACCTTAATGGAGGGTGGGGTGTTTCACGCAATGTTTTATAAAAAATGTTTTATAAACAGAAAGGATTTCAAGGACTAAACACGATGTTTTCGAAATGATTTAGAAACTGATTATTTGTTTGACATCATAGTTCATCACATAACAGATTAGTAGCTATTGATGATATATTTGTTGTTGGCGGAGAATTTATTCTCTTAACTTAACACCCTTCTTCGAGATATATGAGCTCAAAGATTATATTATTAACAGTGACTAATCATATATGTGAATTGTCAATGTGGAGCACTATGGTTTGAAAGTACTTACGATTCTTAGTATTGCGAAATGATTTTCCCCACTTCGGGATATAAAATGATTTAGTACATGGCTAAAGTTTTAGGTAACCCTGACGACTAAAAGTATGGGTGAGAGGAAGACCCAGGACCATGAGAATTGGTCTGTGATAAGTGTAGCCTACTCCATGTGTGGGAGGTGCATAAGTGTGTGTATATATATATATATATATATATATATATATAAAGAGAGGGAGAGAGAGAGAAGAGATAGAAAGGTGCGTGCCCTTTTCCTAGTTTGATGGGAGAAACCTCCCAATATTTTTTTGCATACGTATTGTTATGCATGTTTGTGATATTTTGGAACTCATATTTCCAAATGGTTTGGTTTGAGATTCCGGGGTGAAATCTACTTTGATATGAAAGCTAGATATGTATTTTGAATGATTTAAAATAAGAAATCGAGAATAAAGCCCAAAGGAATCATTTCTGTAAAGTTAATTGGATTTTAAAATATCTATGTTTCGGAATTAAGCCTAAATTGGTTAATTGGGGAAATACATGATGTTTGATGCAATGTAGGTTACATAAGTTAAATTTTATAGTTGTTTGTGCACTGGCAATTGAGTGGAGTAAACACGTTCCGTGTTATACAGCGTGGTCCCATGATATGCCTTATTTTAAAGTAAGTTAAGATAATTGTAGGGTTGCTCATACCAGCCCCATGTGTGAAGACCCGTAACTTCCCCGGTGAGGAAAGCGCGGATAGTTCGAGAGCAAGCCACAACAGAACGCGGATGGAAGAACATTTCGTTGTATATTACAACAATTTCACCAGAATACAAGAATATACAGAGTATAAATGAATATTACACAGAAATATCAGAGATTTAAATTACATTTAAATACATAGCACTGGAAAATAATACAATACACAACTAGAAGAGATATACGGATACAAAGATTTCCGGATATCATACCAGCTGTAAACCAGGATCCTATGAATATAAATCTGCAAAACCAAAACTACTAGCTGCCCGTGTCAAAATAAGGGCACCAAGAGTTTAGGTTAAAACAATAAACTCCAGGTCAGTCATGGGACTGGTGTGAGAACTAAAACAGTTGTTAATCTTTATTTTTAAAGTTAGGCAAATCAAGGGACCACGCCGTATAACACGGAACGGGTTTCCTCCCAAGAATACCAGTGCATAAAACAAACAGCGCAATGCTAAATAAAGAAAAATGAAGCTATTATAAGACCCAGTTCCCATCACACAATGCAACGCAAGCCGCAGGATAGGGTTTTTACCTTATAATAGCCAAGAATGCTTGATATGTTTAAAATAAATCATTTGATACTATTATAAGTGCATAGTGTATAAAACAACTTCAAATCATAAGTATCAACCATAGGCGGCATAAGTGCCCCATCCCACTATGTCGCCATACTAGGCTCTACAAATAAAACCGCAAATGTCACGCATTTGGAAGTTGGATTTCCATCTATGAACCGAGGCAAAAGATAGTCCTCACCGAATTCGAGACGCTCTAGCCCGCCCCTCAGGCAAGTACTCAGTCAAGCCTTTTGATCCTCAGGGTCGGTCCACCGATGTGGATTAAAATGTCTGAACATGCGTTTCCCCGCCCTATGGGGCGTAAGTGAGCCAACTAAATGACTCCATCGGACTAGGATCGTCCGATCAAACCGAGGCGCCTCGCAACAGCAACAACCACATAAGTCAAACTCGTTAGGGCGTGTAAAACCACTGACGCCACTTCTAGCTAGAAAGAAATGCAAGCCCTCCCTGACGTCCTCTCTCGTTTTTGGTTCATACCGGGTGTGAAGCTCGCGAAATAACATTACACAAAGCTATGCCATAAAGGTCGTGCTTTGATCATCAACCACAAGACTTTGCTTTTCAACAGAAGCCTTGATCAATTGCCACTTAGGCATGCCACACATGCAATTCACTCTATGCGTTTGATATCCATCAGTATATAACCCCTGAGCTCGTACGTCACAGAGAAGGGCGTTAAGCAAGAGAATAAATTCTCTGCCGCCAAACAGATATATATTTAATAGAAATCAATCACACAGACTGAAATCCGATGTCAGACACACAGTCCATTTACAAGTCCGTTCTGGGTCTGAACGAAACCGGAGGCACCTAGTACCCCGCATATCCATAGATCTCCAAGTACGTCTGGATGATCACCAACTGTTTCCATCTTCTTGGGTGTACATCCCAATCAAGATCATCAGTAATTACCCAAACGACGTGAAGACCTCCGGTCTTCGACCACCGTCTTCATCTTCGACTTATCGTCATATCAGTTATTCAGAATGGGATAAACCCGGTCTTTCTGAATAACTCGCATATATAATAAATAAGTGTTACACAAACACAACATACGCCTCATTCCAATTCATCAGTCACTAACCGGAAATTAATCAAGAGAATAATTCCCCAAATATTAATCCCGAAGGCCGAAACCAACATCAGATCAATATCCAGAAAACCATTCTGCCTAGCTAACCGACATTTAGTTTCTAAATTTCACATTCATAGGGAGAGGTTCCCATTAATTTTATCAAAGATAAATCCTTTAAATTTATTCTTAAATCTGTTTTTGAATACCAATTCAAACTAGTTAGGATTAACGAACCTTACCGAAGTAATCGTTTGTTTTAATTTCCCCAATCCCAACTTATTCATCCCATGAAGTAAAACGGGTCTTACTTCATATCTAACACCACTGTGTTATTGGTAAATTCAATTACCATTTCACGTTTTAAATCTAATTAAAGATTTTACTGTCGCCTGGAGCAAAACTGGTGATACTCCATTCTTGATCATTTCCATCTAATTAAAGATTCATTAAAACTCCACTTAGTCTTAATCTGTGACTGGGTTAAAGAGTCAGTGTCATTTAAAACACGGTTCACGATAAACCCAAAATCACATCTCATTTCAATCAGTCCCTAACCGTAAATTAGCAAGTGAGCAGTTCCCTAAGTATTAACCCCGAAGGCCGAAACCAACATCAGATCAATACCTATGGAACCATTCAACTTAACTAATCTCTAGTGAGTTTCTGATTTTCTTAACTCCTTTGGGTCTAAGAATAGTATTATCGAAGATACCGTTCACGACAACCCAAAATCACATTTCATTAATTATCGGGTTAAAGAACAAGTGTTATATAAAACACTGTTCACGATAAACCCAAGAATCAATTCGAATTCAATTCCAATTAAATATTATTTAATTGGTACACTTCATTAAATCTAACTAAAAAGATTTAATCATTTTCTCAACTGAGCTTAAGAACAATGTTAATGAAGACACCATTCACGACAAACCCAAATCACATTTGATATTAAATACAAGGCTCTGAATAGAAAATATATCGGCTTATATTCAATATCAAATTCTACGACCAACAAATATCGTATTGGAAATAACGATATAAATATATCTTTCAAATTCCAGAACAATATCTGTATAATCACGAAATCCAACATCGAAATAATCCAAAGACAATTTCGATTCAAATCCATTCCAATTCAATTATTGGAAATTCTGGTTACTTTCAAAACCCTTTCAAATTCAATTTATTTATTTAAAAATAAATAGAATTATAATTCTAGTTCAAAACTAGTTCATTTCGGTAAAAATCTATTTTTATCTTTTCAAGTATGGAGTTTTTTATCCCAATTCTTTCTAAATCATTTCTTATGATTTTACACAAATTATTACTATTTTTAAAAAATTTATCAAGGCCCGTACAGTCGATTTCCATCAACGGCCATCGAACTGCACTTACAACGACCTTTTCCAAATTTGATTTGGACATAATTCCAAATCCAACCGTTAGATTTCAAATTTCTAATATTCGTTAGAAAGCTCTTTTCGATACGAACCCAACAGCTCCGGTTTTAGGAGAATCCAACGGTCGGATCTCCCGTAATATCCGTTCGAAGTCAATGGTCAAAATTCACGAACTGCCGCGGCGCGGCGCGTTCTATTCAGGCTATTATATTATATATATAATATATATAATATATACTTCGTCGATTTCAATTCAAAACGTGCTTTATAAATCGTTTTAAATTCATTTTCAAAACGGTTTCAACTTCATATTCAATTTCTAATCAAAATTGAATATTGCAATATAAATTCGTTTTAAATTCATTTCAAATTGATTTCAATTCAATTTCAGTTTAATTCGAATTTCTTTTCAATTTCAATTTGAATTCAATTCCTTTCGATTTCAATTCAGATTCAATTCTATTCAATTTAATTCGGATTTCAATTCTATTCGAATTTCAAATCATTTCAGTGTATTTCGAATTTCAAATCAATTCAGTTTAATTCGAATTTCAATTCACTTTAAATATAATTCGAATTGAAATTCATTTCAATATAATTCGAATTTCAAATCTATTCGATTTTAAATATATTCAATATAATTCGAATTTCAAATCTATTCAATTTAATTCGAATTTCAAATCTATTCAATTTAATTCGAATTACAAATCTATTCAATTTAATTCGAATTTCAAATCTATTTCAATATTCATTGAAAAATGAATAAAATCGTTATAAATATCGTTTACGACAAAATGGCGTCAATCTAATCAACACGGCTTCATATATTTCTGTTTTCAAATATTCTATTTCAAATATTTCTCTTTCAAATATTTCTTTTTCAAATATTCTATTTAAATATTTCTTTTTCAAATATGGAATGAGGCCCAATCAATTACCATATAATGTTAATTATATGGATTTTCTACAACACACATATTTAACAGCAACGATAAATCATCAACCATCATCCAAAGTGCGTTCTACACTGTATAAGCATCAGATATAAATATTTAACGCTTATAACAGTCTGTCAATCAATCGATCGACATACAACTAATTATTGGGATTAGTGTATGTCATATATCATCCCAATACCCGTGTGGGGTTTCAAACAATCAAACCCAGATTTTATTTGTGCAGTTGGGCAATGCATAAAATTTATCGTCCCAATCAATATCAGTCCAATGTGTGTATATAAACAAATCGTCAGATTTGTTTATTTTTATTTCATTTCATATACACGTTAAAAATTCCATTTTTAACTATAAAATATTTTCAACTATATGAATATTTTATTTCATTTCACATCACGTCACACAATCAACTACACATCAAAATCAAACAATCAAGCATACAAGCCGTCCATGGTCTGTGGACGACGGGTGTTGGGTGCTACTAAACACCGTCTGCATCCTAGTATATATTTTAACCAGAAAAATAAATAAAAGGTGAGGAGTTCTCACAGAATTGCTAATCCAACACCACGACTCTTCTTAGGTAGAAATCTTCGTCGTTCTTGCCCTTTTGTCAATTTTCACTGCCCGTATTCTCTACATATATAAAAATCACATTTTTACTTCGCTATTCGATATATAGAAATCGAATTTTTACTTTGCTATTCAATATATAAATTCGAATTTTTACTTTGCTATTCAATATATAAAAATCGAATTTTTACTTTGCTATTCAATATATAAAAATCGAATTTTTACTTTGCTATTCAATATATAAAAATCAAATTTTTACTTTGCTATTCAATATATAAAAATCAAAATTTTATATTCTCTACCTTATAAAGATTATATTTTTATAATCTCTACTATATATAAAAATCATATTTTTAATCTTTCTATAATATAAAAATTATATTTTTAACCTTCCTATAATATAAAAATTATATTTTTATTCGACAAAAATTCATATCTTCTAATCAAAGATTATATTTCTAATTTGCTACTAACTATATAAAGATAACAATTTTAATTAGCTACTAACCTTTTTATTTTAAACACAATTAAAAACTGAAAATAAAATTAGATAAGTAAATAAAACTTACTTTCCTAAATGGAGGAGGAGGGGTGGCTCATCACTGTTGGCCGGGGGGGTTTCACCATCGCTGTGGTGGCAAGGGAGGATGAAGAAGAAGCAGCGGCCACAGCAGAAGGAGGAGGGGGCGTCAGGTGCTCGCGCGCATCGTTTGAGGTAGGGGTGCGTCGCTCAACAGGAGGAGGGGGGGTAAATCGCGTAGTAGGAGGACTGGGGGCCTTGCCGGTGGTGGCGGCGTTCTGAGGGTGGGCGGTGGTGGCTTGCGGTGATAGGGAGGGCGGCGCGAGGGTGATTTCGATTTTAGGTTTTTTTTGTTATTATTTCTTTACACTGTTGGTCAACGGCAGAAGGGAGGGGGGTAGTTAAGGAGAAAGAGTTTTATAGTAATATATTATTTTATTTATTTAATCAATTTCAAAAAGCAACTTTCATTTTCGACCTCGAAATCGAGCCCATTGCCTATTGTCTATAGCTAATTACCCCCATTCCGAACACAATGGGATATGTATTGTAGGCTGATTCGATAGTTTCGATCAGTTTTCGTCAAAATCAACATATAACTCTATATATTGAATTTGAACGTGCATTTCTATTTACTGGGGTCACATACTAACTCGAAATTTTTTAGAAAAATATTTTTTAGCTTCGTATTGACGATACGGACCTAAAAAAACTAGTTTCATCGAATTCTGAGACCGTTTGAAAAATGGCCATTTTCCAGTCGATTAAAATCAACTTAAACTGGTCAAACGCGTTTTCCTTTGCCACACTCACATATTAAATCGAAAAATTACGAAATTTTAAACCTAGATATAACTTGACATCACGGATCCAACAAAAGTGGTTTCGTCGAAATCCGAGGTCGTTCGCAAAATTCCCATTTTTAAGGGCCTGAATTCCATAGCGACTATTCAGAATTTTCAACTGGACATATCTTTTGATTCCCATTATGAAATTTTGCTTTTTCGGATTCGTTGGAAAGATAGTCACAGTTAGATTCCATTATTTTTTGTTTCACTAAAATCCGGTTTATTTTGCACCCGGTACATTCATTTGAATTTTGAAATCGAATTATCGAACTACCGCGCCATTTTCAATTCCTTTTATAATTATAAATAATTATTTATATTCTAACGACGAGCTATATAAATATATATGTTCGAATTCTATTCAAAATAAATTTCTCGTTGATATTATTTAAAATAATTCATTTTAAATGTTCAAAATTCATTAAAATTGCCAAAATAAAATTTTAAATTGGCTCCGATTTCCGGGTTATTACAATCTCCCCCCACTTAAAACTTTTCGTCCCCGAAAAGGAACAAAGCCGAAAGTTGTTTAACAATTCAAATCAACTTCCATTATTTTGATTACGGCTTAAGTTCTTCAACTTTTCAGTTTCTAAGAACTATTCAAATTTTTCAAAAATTTGGCTAACAACCTAAATTTTCGAAAAATTTCGCCATAACCTCCCCTGCACCGGGAGCACCGGGAAAATCCCGAAATTGCCATACAGGCCCTCTGATCTCAAAAAGAAAAAGAAAAATCCAATAAGTACATGTATATGCAAGCAAATGCGATAAATTTTCAATCCAGTTCAATATTTGGTTCAATTTGGTTAAAGGTTCAACATTTTAATTAATCAACCAATAATCAAACAACACAATCAGCAATCAATTAGTTGATTATCATTTCAAATTTATAACTTTGATATATAGTCTAAAAATCAGATTTTTGATGCAAAATCAGAACAATAAGTCCTATCTAATTTTGGTTCTCACACCAGTCAATAGGAAATATATAAATATCACACCTCCGAAACTCGAACCCAAACGACTGATGCTGTACAGTCATCAATAGTTTCATCTCCGGGTGACTAGAGTGTGATTCTATATCTACCCAATATATTAAAACTTCGGATACACGCGGATCAGACGCATACGCAAAATCTTTATATACTGGATAGTCCAAATCAATATAAACAAATATTCAAATAAGAATAATTCGATTTAAATTTTCAAAACAAAAATTGTTTTCATTTTCAAAAATATACTCTTCACACTCGTTCTAGGATACTACTGATCCCATCTCTAACGAGTCATTCCCGTTGGATATTACTAATCCAATCATCTGATGAATTCTTTCGTATGGTTCTAATGTGTCTTGTTCTCTGAGCTTTGTAAACCAAAGCCCTGATACCAACTGTGAAGACCCATAACCTCCCCGGTGAGGAAAGCGCGGATAGTTCGAGAGCAAGCCACAACAGAATGCGGACGGAAGAACATTTCACTATATATTACAACAATTTCACCAGAATACAAGAATATACAGAGTATAAATGAATATTACACAGAAATATCAGAGATTTAAATTACATTTAAATACATAGCAGCGGAAAATAATACAATACACAACTAGAAGAGATATACGGATACAAAGCTTTCCGGATATCATTCCAGCTGTAAACCAGGATCCTGTGAATATAAATCTGCAAAACCAAAACTACTAGCTGCCTGTGTCAAAATATGGGCACCCAAAGTTTAGGTTAAAACAATAAACTCCAGGTCAGTCATGGGACTGGTGTGAGAACTAAAACAGTTGTTAATCTTTATTTTTAAAGTTAGGCAAATCAAGGGACCACGCCGTATAACACGGAACGAGTTTCCTCCCAAAAATACCAGTGCATAAAACAAACAGCGCAATGCTAAATAAAGAAAAATGAAGCTATTATAAGACCCAGTTCCCATCACACAATGCAACGGAAGCCGGAGGATAGGGTTTTTACCTTATAATAGCCAAGAATGCTTGATACGTTTAAAACAAATCATTTTATACTATTATAAGTGCATAGTGTATAAAACAACTTCAAATCATAAGAATCAATCATAGGCGGCATAAGTGCCCCATCCCACTATGTCGCCATACTAGGCTCTACAAATAAAACCGCAAATGTCACGTATTTGGAAGTTGGATTTCCATCTATGAACCAAGGCAAAAGATAGTCCTCACCGAATCCGAGACGCTCTAGCCCGCCCCTTAGGCAAGTACTCAGTCAAGCCTTTTGATCCTCAGGGTCGGTCCACCGATGTGGATTAAAATGCCTGAACATGCATTTCCCCGCCCTATGGGGCGTAGGTGAGCCAACTAAATGACTCCATCGGACCCGGATCGTCCGATCAAACCGAGGCGCCTCGCAACAGCAACAACCACATAAGTCAAACTCGTCAGGGCGTGTAAAACCACTGACGCCACTTCTAGCAGGAAAGAAACGCATGCCCTCCCTGACGTCCTCTCCCGTTTTTGGTTCATACCAGTGTGAAGCTCGCGAATCAACGTTACAAAACGCTATGCCACAAAGGACGTGCTTTGATCATCAGCCACAAGATTTTTCTTTTCAATAGAAGCCTTGATCAATTGCCACTTAGGCATGCCACACAGGCAATTCACTCTATGCGTTTGATATCCATCAGTATATAACCCCTGAGCTCGTACGTCTCAGAGAAGGGCGTTAAGCAAGAGAATAAATTCTCCGCCGCCAAACAGATATATATTTAATAGAAATCAATCACACAGACTGAAATCCGATGTCAGACACACAGTCCATTTACAAGTCTGTTCTGGGTCTGAACGAAACCGGAGGCACCTAGTACCCCGCATATCCATCGATCTCCAAGTACGTCTGGACGATCACCAACTGTTTCCATCTTCTTGGGTGTACATCCCAATCAAGATCATCAGTAATTACCCAAATGACGTGAAGACCTCCGGTCTTCGACCACCGTCTTCATTTTCGACTTATCGTCGTATCAGTTATTCAGAATGCGATAAACCCGGTCTTTCCGAATAACTCGCGTGTATAATAAATAAGTGTTACACAAACACAGCATACGCCTTATTCCAATTCATAAGTCACTAACCAGAAATTAATCAAGAGAATAATTCCCCAAATATTAACCCCGAAGGCCGAAACCAACATCAGATCAATATCCAGAAAACCATTCTGCCTAGCTAACCGACAGTTAGTTTCTAAATTTCACATTCATAGGGAAAGGTTCCCATTAATTTTATCAAAGATAAATCCTTTAAATTTATTCTTAAATTTGTTTTTGAATATCAATTCAAACTAGTCGGGATTAACGAACCTTACCGAAGTAATCGTTTGTTTTAATTTCCCAATCCCAACCTATTCATCCAATGAAGTAAAACGGGTCTTACTTCATATCTAACACCACGGTGTTATTGGTAAATTCAATTACCATTTCACGTTTTAAATCTAATTAAAGATTTTACTATCGCCTGGAGCAAAACTGGTGATACACCATTCTCGATCATTTCCATCTATTTAAAGATTCATTAAAACTCCACCTAGTCTTAATCTGTGACTGGGTTAAAGAATCAGTGTCATTTAAGACACGGTTCACGATAAACCCAAAATCACATCACATTTCAATCAGTCCCTAACCGTAAATTAGCAAGTGAGCAGTTCCCTAAGTATTAACCGCGAAGGCCGAAACCAACATCAGATCAATACCTCTAGAACCATTCAACTTAACTAATCTCTAGTGAGTTTCTGATTTTCTTAACTCCTTTGGGTCTAAGAACAGTATTATTGAAGATACCGTTCACGACAACCCAAAATCACATTTCATTAATTATAGGGTTAAAGAACAAGTGTTATATAAAACACTGTTCACGATAAACCCAAGAATCAATTCGAATTCAATTCCAATTAAATATTATTTAATTGGTACACTTCATTAAATCTAATTAAAAAGATTTAATCATTTTCTCAACTGGGCTTAAGAACAGTGTTAATGAAGACACCATTCACGACAAACCCAAATCACATTTGATATTAAATACAAGGCTCTTAATAGAAAATATATCGTCTTATATTCAATATCAAATTCTACGACCAACAAATATCTTATTTGAAATAACGATATAATTATATCTTTCAAATTTCCAAAACAATATCTATATAATCACGAAATCCAACATCGAAATAATCCAAAGGCAATTTTGATTCAAATCCATTCCAATTCAATTATTGGAAATTCTGGTTACTTTTAAAACCCTTTTCAAATTCAATTTATTTATTTAAAATTAAATAGAATTATAATTCTAGTTCAAAACTAGTTCATTTCGATAAAAATCTATTTTTATCTTTTCAAATATGGAGTTTTTTATCCCAATTCTTTCTAAATCATTTCTTATGATTTTACACAAATTATTACTATTTTTAATAATTTTATCAAGGCCCGTACTGTCGATTTCCATCAACGGCCATCAAAATGCACTTACAACGACCTTTTTCAAATTTGATTTGGACATAACTACAAATCCAACCGTTAGATTTATAATTTCTAATATTCGTTAGAAAGCTCTTTTCGATACGAACCCAACGGCTCCGGTTTTAGGAGAATCCAACGGTCGGATCTCCCGTAATACCCGTTCGAAGTCAATGGTCGAAATTCGCGAACTGCCGCGGCGCGGCGCGTTCTATTCAGGCCATTATATTATATATATATATATATAATATATATATTTCGTCGAATTCAATTCAAAACGTGCTTTATAAATCGTTTTAAATTCATTTTCAAAACGGTTTCAACTTCATATTCAATTTCTAATCAAAATTGAATATTCCAATATAAATTCGTTTTAAATTCAATTCAATTTCAGTTTAATTCGAATTTCTTTTCAATTTGAATTCAATTCCTTTCGATTTCAATTCGGATTCAATTCTATTTAATTTGATTTTGATTTCAATTCTATTCGAATTTCAAATCATTTCAGTTTATTTCGAATTTCAAATCAATTCAGTTTAATTCGAATTTCAATTCACTTTAAATATAATTCGAATTGAAATTCATTTCAATGTAATTCGAATTTCAAATCTATTCGATTTCAAATCTATTCAATTAAATTCGAATTTCAAATCTGTTCAATTTAATTCGAATTTCAAATCTATTCGATTTCAAATCTATTCAATTTAATTCAAATTTTAAATCTATACAATTTAATTCGAATTTCAAATCTATTTCAATATTCATTGAAAAATGAATAAAATCGTTATAAATATCGTTTATGACAAAATGGCATCAATCTAATCAACACGGCTTCATATATTTCTATTTTCAAATATTCTATTTCAAATATTTCTTTTTCAAATATTTCTTTTTCAAATATTTCTATTTCAAATATGCTATTTAAATATTTCTTTTTCAAATATGGATTGAGGCCCAATCAGTTACCATATAATGTTAATTATATGGATATTCAACAACACACATATTTAACAGCAATGATAAATCATTAACCATCATCCAAAGTGCGTTCTACACGGTGTAAGCATCAGATATAAATATTTAACGCTTATAACAGTCTGTCAATCAATCGATCGACATACAACTAATTATTGGGATTAGTGTGTCATATATCATCCCAATACCCGTGTGGGGTTTCAAACAATCAAACCCAGATTTTATTTGTGCAGTTGGGCGATGTGTAAAATTTATCGTCCCAATCAATATCAGTCCAATGTGTGTATATAAACAAATCGTCAGATTTGTTTATTTTTATTTCATTTCATATACATGTTAAAAATTCCATTTTTAACTATAAAATATTTTCAACTATATGAATATTTTATTTCATTTCACATCACGTCACACAATCAACTACACATCAATATCAAACAATCAAGCATACAAGCCGTCCATGGTCTGTGGACGACGGGTGTCGGGTGCTACTAAACACCGTCTGCATCCTAGTATATATTTTAACTAGAAAAATAAATAAAAGTTGAGGAGTTCTCACAGAATTGCTAATCCAACGCCACGACTCTTCTTAGGTAGAAATCTTCGTCTTTCTCGCCCTTTTGTCAATTTTCACTGCCCGTATTCTCCACATATATAAAAATCACATTTTTACTTCGCTATTCGATATATAAAAATCGAATTTTTACTTTGCTATTCAATATATAAAAATCGAATTTTTACTTTGCTATTCAACATATAAAAATCGAATTTTTACTTTGCTATTCAATATATAAAAATCGAATTTTTACTTTGCTATTCAGTATATAAAAATCGAATTTTTACTTTGCTATTCAGTATATAAAAATAGAATTTTTTACTTTGCTATTCAATATTTAAAAATCGAATTTTTACTTTGCTATTCAATATATAAAAATCGAGTTTTTATATTCTCTACCTTATAAAGATTATATTTTTATAATCTCTACTATATATAAAAATCATATTTTTAATCTTTCTATAATATAAAAATTATATTTTTAACCTTCCTATAATATAAAAATTATGTTTTTATTTGACTAAAATTCATATCTTCTTCTAATCAAAGATTATATTTCTAATTTGCTACTAACTATATAAAGATAACATTTTTAAGTAGCTACTAACCTTTTTATTTTAAACACAATTAAAAACTGAAAATAAAATTAGATAAGTAAATAAAACTTACTTTCCTAAATGGAGGAGGAGGGGTGGCTCATCACTGTTGGCCGGGGGGGTTTCACCGTCGCTGTGGTGGCAAGGGAGGAAGAAGAAGAAGCAGCGGCCGCAACAGCAGGAGGAGGGGGCGTCAGGTGCTCGCGCGCGTCGTTTGAGGTGGGGGGTGCGTCGCTCAACAGGAGGAGGGGGGAGGAAATCGCGCAGCAGGAGGAGGGGGGCCTTGCCGGTGGTGGCGGCGTTCTGAGGGTGGGCGGTGGTGGCGTGCGGTGACAGGGGGGCGGCGCGAGGGTGATTTCGATTTTAGTTTTTTTATTATTTCTTTATACTGTTGGTCAACGGTAGAAGTGAGGGGGGGGGGTAGTTAAGGAGAAAGAGTTTTATAATAATATAATATTTTATTTATTTAATCAATTTCAAAAAGCAACTTTTATTTTAGACCTCAAAATCGAGCCCACCGCCTGTCGTCCATAGCTAATTACCCCCATTCCGAACACAATGGCATATGTATCGTAGGTTGATTCGATTGTTTCGATCAGTTTTCGTCAAAATCAACAAATAACTCTATACATTGAATTTGAACGTGCATTTCTATTTACTGGGGTCACATACTAACTCGAAAAATTTCAGAAAAATATTTTCTAGCTTCGTATTGACGATACAGTCCTAACAAAACTATTTTCATCAAATTCTGAGACCGTTTGAAAAATGGCCGTTTTCCAGTCGATTAAAATTAACTGAAACTGATCAAACGCGTTTTCCTTTTCCACGCTCACATATTAAATCGAAAAATTACGAAATTTGAAACCTAGCAATAACTTGACATCAAGGATCCAACAAAAGTGGTTTCGTCGAAATCCGAGGTCGTTTGCAAAATTCTCATTTTTAAGGGCCTGAATTCCATAGCGACTATTCAAAATTTTCAACTGGAGATATCTTTTGATTCCTATTATGAAATTTCGATTTTTCAGATTCGTTGGAAAGATAGTCACAATTAGATTCCATTATTTTTGGTTTCACTAAAATCCGGTTTATTTTGCACCCGGTACATTCATTTGAATTTTGAAATCGAACTACCGCGCCATTTTCAATTCCTTTTATAATTATAAATAATTATTTATATTCTAACGACGAGCTATATAAATATATACGTTCGAATTCTATTCAAAATAAATTTCTCGTCGATATTATTTAAAATAATTCATTTTAAATATTCGAAATTCATTCGAATTGCCAAAATAAAAATTTTAAATTGGCTCGGATTTCCGGGTTATTACACCATGACTGGCTCATAGTTTGTTTTTCTTTTGCAAACTCGGGTGCCCATTATTTCCATTCGGACAGCTGGGTTGTTTGTTTTGCATATACTTTTCTTGAGCAGGATTCTGGAATGAAGCTTAAAACTGTGCCCAGAGCATTTGAGAGTCTTTCGCTATGTTAGTTTTTGTTTCCGTTGTGCATTGTATTATATTTATTTTAATTAATTATCGATGTACTCTGTTATAATCTATACTTTGATGTAACATTTATACGATGTTGATAAAATTCTTTTTTGTTTGTTATGATGTTGTTGTGCGCCCGAAGTTAACAATATGAGGATTTCTGACTTTCGAATCAGACCTTACAGTCGATTCGAAGGGCGGGGGTTTTCGGGTCGTTAAAAATGGTATCTGAGATTTGGTTAGTTCAAAAGCTTTAGAGTACAACTGTTGTAAGAGAATGAAAAGACTCATCAGAGCTAGGATTAGTAACATCCTATAAGAATCTCGTTACAGATAGGATTAGTAATATTCTAGAATGAGTAACTCATTAGAGATGGGGTTAGAAATATCCAAGAATGAGTTAAGAGTATTACGTATATGAGAGAGCGTATTTGTAATAATAGATTTTCAAATTCTATTCTGAAAGGGTATATTTTAAATAATCAACTTGTTTATGACTTCATTCCTTTTCGGAGATGAAAAGTTCTAGTGGGGGAGATTGTAAGAACTCGGAATTTTGGAACCAATTTAAAATTTATTTTTAATAAATTTTGCAAGGATTTAGATTTGATTTTAAGAAATATGACTTAAAATTTAAATTAAAAACGAGTTTGATTGTAAAGTTTATGATAATATTATATACGTCTTAAAAATAGCCATTTGCAAATGACCTCCGTTTTCGACAAAACCAATTTTGTTGGATTTTGAATATTGAATTATTGGTAGATTTCAAATTTTACGCCAAAGGAAGGTAGTATGTGGCCATGCGATATAAAACCATTTCATGTAACAATGACGAGGAGTTTACAAAGGAACTTTAATAAGATGACCTCGAATTCCAATGAAACTTTTTTTGGATTCATAGCATCGAATAATTGTAATCCAAAATTTCATAATTTTTGGAGTAGCGTGTGCGCATGCGAGAAGAAAACGTATGCTAAAATTGCATATTGAAATCAAGCGGAAACGTAATCGAAAAATAAAATGGAAGGTTAAACGAACTCAAAATTCGATGAAACCTGTTCTTTGGATCCAGAATTATGTTTATTGTCAGACTCCAAAATTTGGAGGCAAACATAATTAATCGGTGATCGTGCGATCAAAAGTGGTGGAGGCTAAATTACAAAATTTTATAAACATCGAGTAATAAAACATGAAATGAAACGGAGGACATCCAATGGACCAAAGTTGTTTTGTTGAGAGGCACGGGATCATGCCACCTCCGCGATCCGTATGAGGGGAAGTAAATTTGCAAAAAAAACCACCATCCTTTCATTTTCTTTCTTTCCTCCCTTTCTTTTGAATTTACCTCCTTCTTCCTTCCTCCCTCTTCACTAATGGTCTCCCTCCTCTTCCTTTAGCCCGTCGCCACCACCACCCACCTGACCCTTCGCCTCTGTGCCCTTCGTCACTTCCACGCAGCAACCCACCGCTGGTGGACCCCCCTCCTCCTCACATTTTGCTCCAAAACACCTCTTTTACTTCATTTTTGCACAAAACCCCCTAAAGGCCGAATCTTTCTACCCCTACCACCTTTCACACCATTTATGGAACCCAAAAGCACTCCCCTTCGCTGCTTGAACCCAGACAGCGGTCCTCCTTACTGTCCCAAACTCGAACACCCCATAAAACTCCCCTATTTCACCTCAAACTCTTAGATCTACTAATATACATGTATACAAGTGTAATAGTGAGTTGCTAGAGCTCTGTAGGCCACCGGAAAGTCGCGCAAGAGCACGACATGCATCAACTTCAAGTTTGCTTTCCCGTAGTCCTTCCATTTAAAGTTTGATGGGGTGGGAAGAAACTACGAGAAACTGAAACTCGATAAAAGCTAGTTAGTGATTATCTAAATTAGTTTATTAAACTGAGTGCTGAAATAATTATTTGTTGAAAATGCAAGTTCATTACTATGTTAAATAATGTGTAGTAAATTAAAAATATTATTTTTACTTGATATATATGCGTTTTGTGGCGTTTAAACACAAACAATGTTAATTGTGAGAAATAATTCATTTTAAAAGGCTAGATTTAAAAATTAACTGTAACGACCCGCATTCTACGTATTAGAGGATCGTAGAATATTTATTTTATTTCATACGAAGTCATATAACCGTGTAACTTTGGGAAACAGCTGTTGAGGTCATTTCCTATATTCACTATTTTTATCGGATTTAAAATGACCGTTTTGCCCCTAGTGAACCTGGTTTCGCCTATAACTTTTGACTGGTAAGGATTCTTGACTTGTAACCACTTTCATTGGATTCAGATGATGGTTTCCCATTCCGTAGAGTGGTAACATTAATCAAACAGACTTAACGTTTGGCAGATACGGCTGAAATAAGATTCAGAGATGGGAAAACGGCCTAATTGGGATAAATAGGGAGATTAACAGCTAGATCGATAACCCATTTCAGTATTTGGTTTATGGGAGGGCTAAAAGGAGTTGGAGAATCATCTCCTTTCATTTTTGTAGTTGCCACAAACCTTTCTCTAACCCTAATCATGGCTCCCAAATTCTAAATCTCTCTCTAGTCACTTTTTATTCACTAATTGATCAAATCTACAAAAAAATCAAGCCGAATTAGCACCAAATTCAAGATAGAGCTGCTGCACCACATTGAGATCTGAGCCAAATCAGCAAAAGTTTCATGCCTAACATTTATTTTTTGCTAAGGTGAGTGATTAGCATGTTTATTCACTAATTATGGCTATTTAGGGGTGGTTAGTGATAATTAGTGAAATTATACACCTAAAAATTCTGGAAAAATATGTATAAATTCTAAAATCATATTTTATGTCACTGGTATGAATTTGGTTTAATTTGGATAAATTTTACTAATCCCGAGATTTAGGGGATTAAGGGGAGAACCATGGGTTTGGGTATGTTTGATCTAAAATAGCCAATGTGATTGATGTTTTGGTCTTTTCGATTGAGCCTATATGTTGTTATTATTGTTTGGGATGTTTCATGATTGTTTAGTAAAGTTAGAATGGTTGAAAGAGCCATCATATGGCGAGAATAAATGATTCAAACTTGCTGGAAAAGGACCAGTATTCCGGTTCGAATCGGATGGGAAACCGAACCGAACAGAAATAACCAAACAGAACTGGAGCTTGAGAAAAAGGAAGCATGCAAGAAGGAAGGTCATCCGAATAGAGTTGGAGTTGGGATCGGACCGAAGATTAGCGGAGGATCGGATCAGATCAACTGGAGGACAAGGGGACCGAACTGAACCCGGACAGGAGGATTGAATCGAACCCAGGCAAGAGGACCGAACCGAACCAAGGACCCCGAACCGAGCCGAAGTGAAGGTCCAATGATGATCCGAGGTGACGAACACAACCAAATCGAACCGGATGTGTGCAACTACTTCTATGTGACGACTCTTCTAAAGACTGACTCCAATTCGATCAAAACTCGAGATGTAAAGGAAGTCCAAATGAGGATTTATTGCTCAGGATCGATATGGGAACCAAAGAGTTGGCTTCAAGAGTTGGGTTTTGCTGCGAGATGTGTGCAAAGGGGTTATCCATATCTATAACTTTGGTTCACCGTTGAGAGAGAGGGCATGTAGACGAACCAAACCTAGAGCTATGTGGACTGGTTGGCCCATAACCTAGAACCAGGGCTGTGTGGACTGGGATAGGGTTATTGACTATAGACCAGGGCAGTGTGGTCATTGCAATAGTTGTACGGAGTTGGACTCCGTCATGGTCCCAATAGATTAGGTGATCTAAGTGGTGTATATCATGTGCTTTACGCACTGTGTGAGTGATCAGAGGATGATTGCAATGTTTGATGTTTTCTATCACCATGACACACATACTTCTGTTTTACACTCTATGTTAGTGTTACTTAAAGTATTGTACATCTTGTTTTGTTAACTCTTTGGTTGCAGGCCCAGGTCAAGTATGATTATTTATACCTGTTGTGGCTTTATTTAGTGATATATATTTGCTACCGCTCACACTAGACTTTCGTCTGACCCGGAGTTTTATGTCTCTTCTTATTACTCGGGGTTCTCCTAAATGAGTAGACTAGAGGCAGGTTAGGTGGTCACGCATGAGTAGCTGCCCAAAGACGAGCAGGAGGCTTCCATTACTATATTTGTATTCTCCCTGTGTTGTTGTTGGTCACTACTTTTTGCATTAGTACTCTTTTATTTCCTTTAGAGATGGTATTTTAAAGTTGTAATAATTGGATATGAAGCTGTATTTTGGTTTCTGCTACTCTGATGGATATGGTTTATTTTTCAACTTATGTACTGTCTCACCTATTTTATATCAAGTTATGTTATTATTATATTTTATTCCATGCGTTGTGAGATATACTATAGGTTCTTTGGCAATTCATCATTTCAGTCCCTTTTGACGATCGTCCCGTGCTAGTCGGTATTGGCACGACGCATTTCGGGGAAATGTCTGATGGTACGGGGCGGGTGTTACACTTGGTATTAGAGTCTAGGTTGCGTAGTTTAACCTAGGGGAAGACATTAGGGAGAGATAGCATACATATATGAGAACGCGTATTTGTGATTTTTTGGTTTTTAAAAGCCATATATATGCACTATTAGTATATCTAAGGATGAAGTCGCACTACACTGGCACCACTAAGGAGATAGTTAATCGTTTTCTCTTTACAAATTGAACGATGAGCCGAAATACGAGGAGCACAGTGAGGAACCCCGCATTGGGAGTGGAAGAGGGAGCGGGTTCAGGAGCCAAGAATGGGAATGTCCTTGATATAAGGACGATGTTTACTACCTTCATGCGAGAGATTCTTAGGGATGCTCAGGAAGCAGTTACTAATGCTGCTAACGGTGGTGGTGCAGTAGTGTAGACACCTAGAGCCGATTTTTCCAAGCTTAACAAGGATTATACTAGTCTTAGTGGGAAGATGTTCCACGGAACGGAATCGGCTATGGAGGTTAAGGACTAGCTTGATAGTTGTGAGCGCATCTTCGAGGATTTGGGGATTGATGATGCAATGAAGAGAAAGCCAGCATCGCGTCAACTTCAAGGACGGGATCTGAATTGGTGGAATGCCATTAAAGCGGCTACTCCCAAGGATCAAATTACATGGAATCATTTTAAGACTCACTTCAGTAACAAGTTTATTCCAACTGCTAAGAAATAAAAGTTGTTTAGGAAATTTTTGGAACTTAAGCAGAATCGTAGGGCAGTCTCAGAATATATTGCTGAATTTGATACCTTATCAAAATATGGATTATCTCTTATCGATACTGCCAAGAAGAAGAACGAGAAGTTCATAACGGGCCTAGATGGGTACTTGGGGGAAGTCTTATAAACCATATCGATGAGACATTCGAATCTATTGTGGGAAAGGCATTGAGATCGGAGAGCCTTTACCCTAAGATGAAGACCAAGGTCACTATTACATCTGTAGAGGAGCAAAAACTGCGGGCAAGCGGTGAAGGCAATAAGAATTCCTAGAATAAGAGAAAATAGAACCAAACCAAGGATGGTCAGAAAAAGAAGAATAAGAAACATATCGAGTGATTTAGCTATGGCAAGAAGGGACACTATGCCAGAGATTGTCGAGCAAAGCCAAGGGAAAGGAAGTGCTTCAACTGTGGCCAAATGGGACATCTCAAGAATGAATGTCTGCAACCCCCTAGGAAGAAGCAGATTGTGAAAGCTTATGCTATCAATGCTATTCCTTCTTCGTCGAATACCCCAAATGTGGTGGAGAAGGGAAAGTGTGTCGTTACTCAAGGTACGCTTTCTATTTATGATGTTCCTGTTCGGGTATTTTTTGATGTCAGGCTTCTCATTGCTTCATATCTAGTGACCTCATAGATAGGTCCGGATTGGAACCCGAGATTGTCGATAGACCTTTAGTTGTGACGAGCCTGATCGATGGTTCAACTTGCTGTTGTATGATTTGTCATAATTTGGTCTTATCGAGTCATGGATGTATATTTGCTTGTAATTACTTTGTTTTGGGCTTTACTGGGTTTGGCATTATTTTGGGAGTCAACTGGCTCCAAAGCTTTGAGGTGGTAGTAGACTGTGAGGGGTCTTCGGTGACCATTAGAGCGGTTGATGGGCGGAGGGTGGTATTGGATTGCCTACCTAGTTATAGGGTGATGGCATGTTTTTTAAATTCCCTCGACATCCCGGATGATGAGTTATCAGATATGCCAAGTGTAGGCGAATATCCGGACATCTTTGACGAAGTGACTGGACTTCCACCACGCGGAGAGATCGAGTTTCGGATTGATTTAGTGAAAGATGTCAGACCTGTAGTAATGCCTCTTCATCGTATGGCACTAAGGGAGCACCGAGAGCTCGAAGTGCAAATAGGCGATCTTTTGAGGATCTGAAGATGTGTTTCCGAGTGGGGAGCACCGGTTATATTTGCTACTAAGGCCGATGGTTCCTTCACTTATGTGTGGACTACCGTGAGTTGAACAAGGTGACTAGGAAGAATAAGTATCCTCTTCCGCGGATGGATGATTTGTTTGATCAACTAGATGGAGCAAGAGTGTTTTCCCAGTTGGATCTCGCGATAGGATTTCATCACCTCTGAGTAGCAGTTGAGGGTACACTTAAAATGGCATTTCGGATGTCGTTAGGATTCAATGAGTGGTTGGTCATGCAACTGGGGTTGACCAATGCACATGCATATTTTGTGGATTTTATGAATAGGGTTTTCAAGGATCAGTTAAATAAGGTTGTTCTTGTGTTCATGGATAATATATTGGTTTACTCGAGGACAAAGGAAGTACACAAGGAACATTTAAGGACAGTGATGGGAGTGTTGAGGAAACACCAATTGAAAGTGAAATTTTTTAAGTGTCACTTCTGGAGGAGGGAAGTGAGGTTCTTGGGCCATGTTGTTTCAGAGAACGGTATTACCGTGGATCCTGCGAAGGTAGCTACGGTGAAAGATTGGTCTACGCCCAAGAATGCAACGGATGTGAGAAGTTTTTTGGGGTTAGATGGATATTATCATAAGTTTATTCAAGACTTCTCCGAGATAGCGGCACCGTTAACTCAGTTGACCAAAAAAAATCAAGCTTTTGCTTGGGATGAAAGTGTGAGAATGCATTTAAAATTCTAAAATTGAAGTTATTATGTGCATCAGTGTTAGTTATTTAAGAGGAATGATGGGATAACGGTATATACTGATGTCTGTGGTACCGGACTAGGTGCTGTACTGATGCAAGGAGGTAGGGTTGTGGCTTGTACTAGTCGGCAACTGAAACCACATAAGAAAAGATATCCTACCCATGATATAGAATTGGCGTGTCTGCGTTGAAGATGTGGAGACACTATCTCTCAGGAGAAAGATTCGAGTTGTTTACCGATCATGAGTCCTTAAAATGTCTTTTCTCTCAAAAGGATTTAAATCTATGTCAGCAGAGATGGTTAGAGTTTTTGGCTTCATATGATTTCAATATTGCATACACACCCTGGAAAGGGCATTGTAGTAGCTGATGCATTAAGTAAGAGACAAGTCAATTTAGGGGCAATGTTTCTTGAATGGAAGCAACTGGAGTATATGGCGGGATATGATTTCAAACCTAAGTGTTAACTAGATCTAGGGATGTTAGCAAGTTTGACGATCAGACTGACTTTGATTGAGAGGATCGATTCTAGTCAGAAGGACATCCTAACTTATTGGAATTATCTCCAAGTTAGAGATGGGTATCGATGGTGAGGAAATGAACAAGTATGGACTTGATCGAGAAGACGGCTTCGAAAGAATGGGAGACTTGTTGTACCTAATGTTAATAAATTGAGAGATGAAGTGCTTAGAGAGTGTCATCACTCGAAGCTGACTATACATCCCGGTGGTAACAAAATGTATTGGGACATGAAGCAGACCTGCTCCTGGGAAGGGATGAAGAGAGATGTTGGGAAGTTTATATATAAGTGCATGAACTACCAGTTAGTTAAAACCGAGCAAAAGAAGCCTAGTGGTTTGTTACAACCGCTGGAAATTCCCGAACGGAAATGGGAACAAGTCTCAATGGATTTCATTGATGGTTTACCATGGACTAGATCGGGTCATGATGGTATTTGGTGATTGTGGATCGATTGACCAAAAGTGCAAGGTTTATACCAGTCAAGCCAAATAGAACAACAACTAAGTTAGCGAAACTGTATATGCGAAGTGGGTAATGAGATTTCATGGAGTACCTAAAGGTATTGTGAGTGGCCGAGATTCATCATTTACTGGTGGGTTTTGGAAGAGCTTAAAAGAGGCCTTATGGTCAGAATTATCATGTATTAGAGAATCTCTTAAGAGCTTGTATAGTCGATTTTGGAGGGTCATGGGATGACCATTTGCATCTGGTTGAGTTCACATATAATAATTGTTATCAACCAGTACTGGTATGGCTCCATTTTAAGCTTTGTATGGAAGATCGTGCAACTCACCATCACGTTCGTTGGAAATCGGTGTGAAATTTGTGCTTGGGCCAGATGTAACAAGAGAAACTTCACATAATATCAAGGTAATTCAACAGCGCATGAAAGCTGCCAAAGATTGGCGAAAGAGTTATGCTGATAAAAGGCGGAGAGATTTGAAATTCTCTGTTGGCGACTTGGTATTCGTCAAGATTTCTCTGTCGAAGAGTGTGATTCGATTTGGTAGGAGAGGTAAATTTGCACCAAGATTTGTCGGTCCACTTCCAGTTCTCGAACAAGTTGGGAATTTATCCTATAAAGTTGGATTACCTAACAAGATGGCGGGAGTGCACAACATATTTCATGTTTCTCCGTTAAGGAAGTTCATGCACAATTCTGATATGACTCTTTCACCAGATCAGTTGGATGATATTGAGATAGAACCCGAGTCAGTTTGAAACCGCAAACCGGTTCGTATTGTCGGACGCGATACGAAGCAATTTCGGAGGAAGACGGTGAAACTGGTTAAGGTCCAGTGGGGTTGATAATGAGAATGATTGTACCTGGGAAACCGAGGAGAGCATAAGGAAGTCATATCCAGAGCTCTTTACCTAGTATGATTTTATTCGCGATATAATTATTTCCTTGTTAGTAAATCGCATGATAGGATAGGCTTGTTGTGTTATTATGTATGTTTGATTGTTTATAAATGGCTGATAGGCATGCGGAGAACCATTGTATGTTTTCCTGGTTAAGGAATTTCAGAGGTGAAATTTCTGAAGGGGGAGAGTGTAACGACATGCATTTATGTGTCAGAGGATCATATAATATTTATTTTATTTTCATATGAATTCATATAGTCGTGTAACTTTGGGAAACGACTATTGAGGTCATTTCCTACATTCGCTATTTTTGCCGAATTTAAAATGACCATTTTGCCCCTAATGAATATGATTTCGCATGTAACTATTGATTGGTAAGGAATTTTGACCTGAAACAACTTCCATTGGATTTGGACGATGGTTTCCCATTCGTAGAGCGGTCGCATTAATCAAACGGATTTAACGTTTGCGAGATTAGGCTGAAATAAGATTCGTGTAACACCCAAAAATTTTAACGACACTAAAAGAGGATAAATTAAATAATAATTAATTTAATATTCAGAATAAAGGAAAACGGACAATGCCATTGCATCCACCTCGAAATTCTAGTCAAGATAGACATTTGGTTTGCGTAAAACGGACACCGTATGAAGAAGTTATGAGGGTTTTAAGTTTGTGTACATGCCAAAAGATTATATATATACACATGAGGCAGAGATGAGTCGGATTCTTATCCAAAACAGTTCGAATTTGAAAAAAAGTGGTAGCAGGTTTCCCGTTCTAGGGGGTCGATCCCCCTAGAGGGGTGTCGACACCGGGGTCGACCTATGCACAGGGGTGTCGATACCCCTATGGCTGACGTGGTAGTCCGTTTCAGAGGGTCTGACTGCTCTATATACATGCTCATTTCTCTTGTTTTCTTCATTGAGAATTCATGGTGCTAAACTCTGCCGGTGTCTGAACTGAACTAGATTCGTTATCTCCTACAACTATCAGCATTGCAAATCAAACTTAGAGATTCAAGATCCATTCTTCTTCTATTTTCTAATCCTAACATTGTGAGTCTCTAGTTGCTCTTAGATTTGAATATTTAAAAGTAAATACGACACGACTATGACTTGGATTTGTTCACAAGCCTAGATTATATCAGATCCATTGTAAATTCTAATTATATGACATTCTAAATTGGTTAGGATTTGGATCTAAATCTCTATCTTGTTGGATCTATTGTAACTTTTGTGGCATTCTATGATGTGGATCTTGACCTTATTAGTGTTAGATCTATTTTTAATTATTGATCTAAATCTTTATCTTATTGGATCCATTATGACATTCTATGATATGAATCTTAAACCTTAATTGTGTACATCTACATTTAAACTATTGAATCTAAATTGTGTGAACATTTAATTTGTTAATCAGATCTAGGTTATCATCTTGTGCCTATTATGTTTGATCTGAAAAGTTGGTCATCTAAATGGTTAATTTAGATCTTGTTATGATCACTATGAAATCATAGTTATGTTAGAACTATTAATTGCTACAAGTTCATCAGATTTATAATAATATTTCCACCTTATTTCCAAGCTAATTTAGGTTTATGCTAAGTTATGTTAAAACAATCACTTTGGTTATATTCCAATTATTTTCCCTTTTATCGTTTATGACTAGGCTATTGTCTAGCCTAGGCATGTTGCCAATTTTGTGAGCGGGCTAGTTAAGGAATGGGAAAAAAGGTTAATATTGGATAATTTGAATATAAATATCATTGGACATATAATTCAAGTTATTGGGTAAAATGAACATTAACACCTATAAAGGCATAGGTATAATTAATTGACTAATTAATAATGAACATCTAAGATTACAATTAGAAATTGTAATGGCGCTTATGACATGAGGTTAGATTGCATTAGTGGTGGAATTCTGCTCGGACCCGACCGGCATATCCAGCAGCCACTAATGTTGAACCTAATGTGGGAGGTCTAAGTGCTCAAATACGAATCAGGCTATGACATGAGGTTAGGCCCAACTTGTGGAATAAGACTGCCCGGACCCGACCAACATATCCAGCATCCACAAATTGTATGCCTAATGTGGGAGGTCTAGCCCATTATAAACCATAAATGGACATGGTAATAAATTGGACTACTTAACCAAATCTAATCCATAGGGATTGAATGATTACGAATTAAAGTTAGGGTTAAATAAAATTGATTGGATAGTGGATGGGTTAAGCAAATCTGGAGGGGGTGGACAATATTTACATATAGGCCCACAAAGTTAACCCGATGAGGTTATGTAATTAAAGACACCTATTGGTATACATAACCGATTGGAATAATAAAGTTATGTAATTAAAGACAACTTATAGGGTAAGCATAACTTATTGAAATGATAGGGTTATATAATTAAAGATACCTATTGGTATACATAGCCAAAGAAAACCCAGTGGAGGATACAAGACAAAGGGAGAGCTTGTATCATATTATGTGGGATCTGTTTCATCCAGTAACCCGGAGTAGGTATCAAAACATGTACTCCATACTAGGTCGTAGAAGGGGCACGCTTACTGGACTGATTGTAAGAGATCAAAACGTGGAGGACGGTGTGGGCAGCTCAAATCGACCGGGCTATGTGTGTGCATGAGCCGGGCAGAAAGGGATAAGACGACCGTGACACCTGTAGATATGGGGCTGTGCATATCAACGAGGGGTTACCACTTTAGGATGTGATACATCCTACTATGGGGTCGACATAGAGTATCCACGGAGTAGGGGGCCAATCGATTGGGGTAGTAGTTAGGGGACATTTGGACGTATGCCTAAGTCTACGACCTTATAGTGGAAGGGATAGTCTCATTCCAGTTATATTAGTAATAGTGCAGAGTAATCATTAGAGAAGCATATACATCTTATCATGTCTACCTTGTCACACCTGCCATTTATGTAGTGATCTCTCTTATCCACTTTATATGCCTGTCATGCTACTTTTATTAATTTACTTGCTAAAAGTAACTAGACTCGCCGGACTTCATGTCTGACCCTTTTGTTTCCTCTTCTTTCTTCCGTTTCCCTCCAGGTTCTCAAGGAGGAAACACTCAGGCTTAGTCAGGACTTAGTTACCATCTTGCTAGAGCTGCTTTTGAAGTGTGGCTCAAGTTCTTATCTCTAATATGGCTTAGCTCATTTTCTTGGGGAATTATATTGTGCTTTTTTATACTTACATACTCTGATGGTACAAGACAAGAGTTATGTTATTGTAATGGTTTTTGTGACTTATGGTATTTTGGACCACAATGTATGATTTGTGTTTGAAATATAAATTTGAATTTCCACTGCTATCTTATTTATATCTGTCTTGTAATATTCTATGTCTGTTTACCTATAAGCTTCACAAAACTTAATGCATTCCCTTTGTGAGTGACATTAACGGACGTGGGGTGTTACACTTGGTATCAAAGCTGAAGGTTACTGGATTAGTTAAAAGTGTTTTAAAATTATTTTCAAAAAGATTTTAAAAGAAAGCATTTTCAAAAAGAAAAGTCTATTTTGGAAAACATTCCCCGAAAAGCCATATGTAATATCCTTCGGTCCTTTGTCTAAGTCTCTTCCTTTTTCAGCATGTCTGGGGAACAAAACATTCCTAATATTCCAGAGGGCGTCTTGATACCAGGATGGTTCCGTAGGTATTTAGAGGCCACGGCGCCTGCCAAAGGCCAACGAAACGTTCCTCCCCCAACGACACTAGTCATTCCTCCTCCCCCCTCTAAGGGCATATAATTTCACTAAGACATGCAAGGACTTCTATGCTATGGGAGCGAACCATTCCGTGGGAATGAGACATTCGTAGACGCGCGGAATTGGCTCAAGGAGACCGAGGACTTGTTCATAATTTTTGAAGTAGAGGAAAGAAGGAAGATTTAGTTAGCAGCTTGGCTACCGAAAGACAAAGCCTCATTTTAATGGGAAGTTACCCAAGTTGGACGTCCGGTGGAAACTTGGAAAGATTTTAGACAAAGATTTGAAATGAAATTTATCTCCCAAGCTGAGAGAAGCATGCAGACGGAGAGATTCTTAGCGCTTAAACAAGGAAACTTGAAGGTGAAAGAATATATGAACAAATTCAACCATCTTGCAAGGTTCGGTTTAGAATTGGTGGATACTTTGCACAAGAAGGCATTGCGGTTTGCTAAAGGGCTAAATGAACCCCTTCATGGGTTAACCATGTCCTATATTCCAATAGGAGCCACATTTGAAAAGCTTGTCGATATGGCCCAATTGCATGTGGAAGATAAGAGAGAAAAGAAGGAATTAAAGGCTGAGGAAACATCGCAAAATGAAAAGGTATGGCCTAAGAAGGGACAACAGAAACAATAGCAGCAAAAGAAAGGCAGAAAGAATGACAAAGGCAAGGATAAGAGAAAATGTCAAAATTGTGGGAAAGAGGTTCATTTGGTCAAAGACTGTAAGCGAGGGAAGAACTCTTGCTACCATTATGGGCAGGTCGGACACTTTGCTAGGGAGTGTCAGAAGAAACAGGGATCGTAGGGATAAGGTCAAAGGGCAGGAACTTCTAGAGGCTAGGTGCATGCTCTCGCGATCAGTGCTCCTGATAGAGGTAGAAAAATTTCTGTGGAAGGATTAATTTCTCTTTCTAATCATCCAATTATAACACTTTTTGATTCTGGCACTTCACATTCATTTGTATCTAGTTCTATGGTTGAATCTCTGCACTTAATTACTAGTATGGTAGTGGATCCCGTAGTTGTTTCAAACCCCATTGGTGGTTCGGCTCATTTGTCTATGATTTTTCAGGGTTTGAAAATATATGTGTTAGGTGTCGAGTTTGAATGCGATGTGTATGTGCTCGGGTTTATGGGCTATGGGTTGATTCTAGGAATGGATTGGCTTACCACGTATGGTGCCATTCTGGATTGCGAGAGGAGGGTCGTTAGGCTTTAGACTTATCATGGGAGGACCCTCAAGATTTCTTATGACCCGCAAGGGTCGGTTATGCTTAGTTTCCTAGAGTCTCTCAATGCATCTATCAATGATCTGCAATCTGTTCCAGTGGTCCGAGATTATTCTGATATTTTCGATGAGGTACAGGGTTTACCCCCATGGCGCAAGATCGATTTTCGTATATATCTGGTGGACAATGCAAAGCCAGTTGCATTACCAGTGCGCCATATAGCTCCAAGGGAAAGAAGGGAGCTGAGTAAGCAAGTAAGGGGCAACTTAAGAAAGGATTTATCATACGAAGCATATTTGAATGGGATGCTTCAGTTGTATTCGAAACTAAAGCAGATGTTTCGCTTCGTTTGTGTGTTGACTATAGAAAGTTGGATAAACTCACCAAGAAGAATAGGCACCCGCTCCCGAGGATTGACGATTTATTTGATCAGCTTGTTGGTGCCTCGGTATATTCCCAGTTTGACTTGGCCATGGGATTTCATCAATTGAGGGTGGCCGAAGACATCATAGATAAGACTGCTTTTAGAACTCTAGATGGTTTCTTTGAATGGCTAGTTATGTCTTTTGGGTTGACAAATGCACCCGCTTATTTTGTTGATCTAATGAGTAGGATGTTTGTGGAGTTTCTAAATATATTTGTCGTGGTCTTTATTGACGATATTTTGATCTTCTCCAAAAGCGAAGAAGAGCATGCCCAACTTTTGAGAGAAGTTCTGAAAACTCTCTGTGCGCATCAGCTTAAGGCGAAATTCTCCAAATGCCATTTTTGGAGAAAAGAGGTGAGATTCTTAGTGCATGTGGTCTCTAAAGAAGGGACATCTATAGATCTCGCAAAGGTGGTTGTAGTGCAAGATTGGCAGATTCCTAAAAATGCAATTGAGATGAGAAGCTTTCTTGGGCTGGCAGGTTATTATAGGAAGTTCATTAAGGAATTCGCGAAGATATTAGCCCCACTCACCAGGCCGACGAAGAAGAACTTGTCATTTTCATGGGATATAGACTGTGATGTCGCTTTCCAACGTTTAAAGAGGCTCCGACAACAGCCCCAGTCTTGACTTTGCTTGATGGGAACAAAGTGTTTATAGTTTACACTGATGCGTATGGTACAAAGCTTGGTGCGGTTCTGATGTAAGAAGGGAGATTGGTGTGTTATGAGGGTAGACAGTTGAGTGTTCATGAGAAGAACTACCCCACCCATGATCTAGAGCTAGGTGCCATAGTATTCACGCTTAAGACGTGGTGCCATTATTTACTTAGAGAGAAGATCGAGTTATACACTGATCATGGATCTCTCAAGTATCTATTCTCGCAGAAGGATCTCAATTTAAGGAAACAACTATGGATGGAGTTCCTAGCTTCTCAAGATTTTGAGATTGCTTATACCCCTGGCAAGGTTAATGTATTGGGAGACGCACTAAATAGGCAGAGGATGGCCTTGAGTCCTGTGTTAGTGGAGAGGAAGTGCTTGGAATTCATGTCAGCTTTCTATTTTAGACCCTCCATCGAGATTTTGCCTAATTTGTTTGCATCCTTGAAGATATGACCAACTCTTATCAATCAGATCATAAATTTGTAGCAAGGTGACCCATAGATCTTAGACATCATGGAAAAGCTCAGAAAAAGGGAGACTTTTAGTCATCTCAATAGATATGCCATAGATGAAAAGGGGTGGTTGCGATGAGATGGAAGTCTCTGCGTCCCTCAAAATGGAAGCCTGATAAAGGAAGTCCTAGAAGAAGCCCACCATTATAAGATGACTATTCATCCAGGCGGTGATAAGGTGTACATACACATGAAAAGGGTTTTCTTTTGGGCTGGGATGAAGAAAGATGTGGCAGGGTTCATTTCTCAATGTTTAGTTTCCCAGCAAGTTAAAGATGGGCAAAAGAAGCGCGGTTGCTTAGTTCATCCTTTGGAAGTTCCTCAGTGGAAATAGGAGAGCATCTCTATGGATTTCATAGATGGATTGCCTAGATCTAAGAAAGGAAACACTAGTATCTAGGTTGTGGTCGATAGACTAACTAAGAGCGCTCACTGTATTCCAGTTAAGAGAAAGAGTATGACATCATGGTTGGCAGCAATTTATATTCGTGAGATAGTTCGTCTTCATGGAGTACCTTCCAACATCGTGAGCGATCGTGACCCCGTCTTTACCAGTGAATTTTGTAGGAGCTTATAAAAAGCGTTAGGTACACAGTTGTGTTTGAGCACCGCTTATCATCCTCAGACAGATGGGCAGACGGAGAGGGTGAACAGAATACTAGAGGATCTTTTGAGGCTGTGCATCCTAGATTTCAGAGGGACTTGGGAAGAGCACCTTCCTTTAGTAGAGTTTGCCTATAACAACAGTTACCAAGCAAGCATCAGCATGACACCCTTCGAAGCATTGTATGGACGACCCTGTAGATCACCAAATTGTTGGTGGGAATATGTAGAAAGATTATTACTTGGACTACATATGGTAAGAGAAACATCCGAAAAGATTGACCTTATTCGGCGGCAGATGAAGACAACTCAGGATAGGCAAAAGTCCTACGTATATAAGAGAAAGACTAACATCGAATTTGAAGTGGGAGACTTAGTTTTTATTGAAGTATCACCTTTGAGGAATGTGGTTCGCTTTGGGTCAGTAGGGAAATTAGCACCTAGGTTTGTGGGACCCTTTCCCATAACCAAGAGGATTGGCCAGATGGCCTATAGAGTAAATTAGTTCCCAGAAAATATATCCGGTGTTCATGATGTTTTCCACGTTTCCCATCTGCGGACGTGCTTGCATGACACCGCGGAAGTTGTTGAGCCAAGTATATTGGAGCAAATGGAAGTAGAACAGGAGGCGACAGTCAGGCGGGTTCCTTCTTGTATCCTTGGATCAGGAGTTAAGAGGCTACGCAATAAAGATATCAAGTTGCTAAAGATTCAATAGGGAGATAACCCAGAGGATGCGACCTGGGAGACCGAAGCCAAGATTCGTGCTTCATACCCGTTTCTTTTCGAGGGTATGTCCTTAACTCCTTTTCCGAAGTTTTATCTGTGCTTGTTTCTATCATTTGAATATATTTTATCCATAGTATTTTCGACCTTTAGATAGGAACCCTATGGATGTAAACATGTGTTTGAGACATGCTATATTTGATGGATGCAAGTGGATGCAAGTGGATGCAAGTGTTTGCTAGAGGCTGCCTATGGATGCATACACACACACTTTAAGCACTAGATCGACTCAATCACTCTTATACTGCATATGGATGTGTGTGCTTTTTTTATGGATGGAAATGGATGTATTACCATATGGATGTTGCATTTGGACGAATGAGTGGTGCACACATATAGAACTCACATGTTATAATAGGATTATTTGCATACATATTGGATTTATGGCATTAACATACATTGCATTAAGGAGGTCAACTGTATTAGTAGACCGCCCGATCTTCGCATTATTATTGGGACGTATACACACACCCCTGCATATATTCATATAAGCATTTGAAGTCTTCAAGGGCAATGGATGCCGGTGATTAATGGATAAGTAGATGGGTGATGGATGGTAGGATATGCATTCTTCTCAACTTACAGATTTCAGGGATGAAATCCTTTGAGTTGGGGAGAATATAACACCCCGAAATTTTTAACGACACCAAAAGAGAGTAAATTAAATAATAATTACTTAAATATTCAGAATTAAAGAAAACGAACTGTGCCATTGTGTCCGTCTCGAAATTCTGGTCAAGATAGACATTTTGTTTGCGTAAAACGGACACCGTATGAAGAAGTTATGAGGGTTTTAAGTTTGTATACTTGTAGAAGATTATATATATATATATATACACACACACACACACACATGAGTCAAAGATGAGTGAGAATCTTATCCAAAACAGTTCGAATTTGAAAAATAAAAAGTGGCGGCAATTTTCCCACTCTAAGGGGTTGATCCCCTTAGAGGGGTGTCGACACTAGGGTCGACCCCTCTTAAGGGGTGTCGACACCGGGATTGACCCACCGACAGGGGTGTCGACACCCCTAGGGCTGACGTGTCAGTCGTTTTCAAAGGTCTGGCTGCTATATATACATGGTCATTTCTCTTGTTTTCTTCATTGTGAATTCATGGTGGACAAACTGTGCCGGTGTCTGAACTGAACTGGATCTGTTATCTCCTGCAACTACCAGTGCAAAACAAACTTAGAGATTCAAGATCCATTCTTCTTCTATTTTCTAATCCTAACACTGTGAGTATCTAGTTGCTTTTAAATTTGAGTATTTAAAGGTAAATATGACATGACTATGACTTGGATTTGTTCATATGCCTAGATTATATCAGATCCATTGAAAATTCCGATTATATGACATTCTAAATTGGTTAGGATTTGGATCTAAATCTCTATCTTGTTCGATATATTGTAACTTTTGTGGCATTCTATGATGTTGATCTTGATCTTATTAGTGTTAGATCTATTTTTAATTATTGATCTAAATCTCTATCTTGTTGGATCAATTATGAGATTCTATAATGTGAATCTTAAAACTTAATTATATATATCTACTTTTAAACTATTGGATCTAAGTTGTGTGGACATTTAATTTGTTAATCGGACCAACGTTATCATCTTGTGCCTATTATGTTTGATTTGAAAAGTTGGGCATCTAAATGGTTAATTTAGATTTGTTATGCTCACCATGACATCATAGTTATGCTAGAACTAGTAATTGCTACAAGTTCATCATATTTACTCTCGTATGTCCACCTTATCACCATGCAAGTTTATGTTTATGCCAAGTTAAGTTAAAATAACCACTTTAGTTATATTCCTATTATTTTCCCTTTTATCATTTATGATTAGGCTATTATCTAGGCTAGGCATGCCGCAAATTTTGTGGGTGCCCTAGTTAAGGAATTGGGGAAAAAGGTTAATATTGGCATAATTTGAATATAAACATCATTCGATATATAATTCAAATTATTGGGTAAAATTGGTGTTAACACCTATAAAGGCATAGGTTTAATTAATTGATTAATTAATAATGAATGCCTAGGATTACAATTAGAAATTGTAATGGTGCTTATGACACGAGGTTAGGTTGCATTAGTGGTGGAAGTCTTCCCGGACTCGACCGGCATATCCAGCAGCCACTAATGTTGAACCTAATAAGGGAGGTCTAAGTGTGCAAATACGAATTAGGCTATGACACGAGGTGAGGCCAATAAGATTGCCCGGACCCCACCGGCATATCCAACATCCATAAGTTGTAGACCTAATGTGGGAGGTCTAACCCACTATAAACCATAAATGAATACAGTAATAAACTGGACTACTTAACCAAATCAAATCCATAGGGATTGAATGATTGTGAACTAAAGTTAGCGTTAAGTAAAATTGATTGGATAGTGGATGGGTTAAGAAAATATGGAGGGGTGGGTAATATATACATATAGGCCCACAAACTTAACCCGATAAGGTTATGTAATTAAAGACGCCTAGTGGAATATATGAACGGTTGGAATAATAAAGTTATGTATTTAAAGACACCTTTTAGAGTAAGCATAACTTGTAGAAATGATAGGGTTATGTAATAAAGACACCTAGTGGTATACATAGCCAAAGAAAACATGGTAGGGGATACAGGACAAAGGGGAGAGCTTGTATCATATTGTGTGGGATCTGTTTCATCCAGTAACCCACAGTAGGTATCAAAACATGTACTCCGTACTTGGTCGTAGAAGGGGCACGCTTACTAAAATGATTTTAAGAGATCCAAACGTGGAGGACGGTATGGGTGGCCTAAACCGATCGGGCCATGTGCATGCATGAGCAGGGAAGAAGGGGATAAGACGACCATGACATCTGTAGATATAGGGCTGTGCATATCAGCGAGTGGTTGCCACTTTAGGACGTGATACATCCTACAGTGGGGCCGACACAGAGTATCTACCGAGTAGGGAGCCGATCGAATAGGGTTGTAATTAGGGTACATTTGGACATATGCCTAAGTCTACCACCTTATAGTGGAAGGGATCATCTCATTCTGGTTATAGTAGTAATAATGTAGAGTAATCATTAGGTAAGCCAATACACCTTATCCAGTCTACCTTGCCATACCTGCCATTTATGTAGTGATCTCTCTTATCCACTTTATATGCCTGTCATGCTACTTTTATTTAATTACTTGCTAGAAGTAACTAGACTCACCAGAATTCATGTCTGATCCTTTTGTATCCTCTTCTTTCTTCCGTTTCCCCAGGTTCTCAGGGAGGAAACATTCAGGCTTAGTCAGGACTCAGTTATCATCTTGCTAGAGTTGCTTTCGAAGTATGGCTTAAGTTCTTATCTCTACTATGGCTTAGATCTTTTTCTTGGGCACCTTGTAATGGCCCGGATTTTCGCGACTTTTGTTATCGCCATAAACGCGACGATGACTAACCAAACATCGAAAAATCCCGGTTGTTAATGAAAGAATTTAGAAGGTGAGAAAGAAAAGATAGAACTAATAGAATAGAAGAAGAAGAAGAAGAAGAACATCAGAATCAGAGTAAACACGAAACTCACAGCGGAACGAATAACATATAATATATAACATATCTTTGAAACATAACAGTTATATATACAATAGCACTTTATCAGAGTACAACACTTACAACACAGCGGAAATAACTATAGCTATAGAATCTTGCAGTCTCCTGCTCCAAGCTCTCCAAGTATATCTGTAAATCCCGGCTACATGACTGCCCGTACAAATTTAGGCACCCAAGAGTTTAGGGAAAACAACAAAGTAAACTACGGGTCAGTCATGGGACTGGTGTGAGTAAAATAGTTTAAAACAAGTATAGGATATCTCATAAGACCACGCCGTGAATACGGAACGGGTTTTTCCCTTATGAGTATCTGAACAACTTTGACAAGCAATATCATTTTGATATTATAATAATGTCTAAGTACAAATAGGTATCAATCTAGCAGAAACGCTTGCATCTCACGTTCTACAAACATAGTATAAAATCATAAACCGCAGGGCGATTATCGGAGAATGGATTCCAACAGACAAGGTATGGGAGCACCTTCTGAATAGTGTACTCTAGAGGTGATACACTCAGGGTTCAACAAGAACGTCTTGCAACCCGGCCACACATGACCGCTCACTCATTTAGCTTGAGTGTCGCGAATATATTGCCACCACGGTTGTAGGACATCAAACCGTCATCCGAAGATACAGAATCAAAAAGAAGTATAAATATGAATATTCTCTAGATCGGTGACAATACACCCTGCTTGGGGATGATCCAACTAGCCATGCTGCCTAGCCCAACATTTGTTACTTCCTGGTTGTGAGGCTAGAGGCTACGTCTATCTTCAGAACATCTGATCACCATTCACTTTGAATGCCACATCGTCATACCCGCCAAATCACAAATTGACTTATCCAAAAATAACACGGGTATACAGCTAAGAGAAACGAATTCCTCCGCCACCAAACGTGAATACGTTTGAACAGATCAACTTACGCGATCCATTGGATATACTCTGTCAGACCTTCTTCCATATACGTTGTCCTGGGACTGGACAAACCGAAGGTACTATTCAGTATATCCATCTTAGTCACTGTTATCTAAGACTTATACAACAGCCCTTGCACTTTACTCCGTCTTCAATTTATCTTTGGCATATATTGCTCGCAACGCTTATGCCAATACAGAGTGGTTCTTTGGATAATAATCCAACCGGTCTCTCCATATTAACAACGTTAAAATGGTCAAAACTTCGATAGTCTGTGAGTTAACTATCAAAGAAAAACAAGTGTGCAAACAACGATATTATTTCCAGATGGAAATTATATCGAACAAACATCTTTTAACATATATCTCTTTGGTTCATTTCACATCTCATGTTTCCCTATATTCGACATTTGCTATTTTCTAATGTTTAGAAAATATATATATTAACACTGGAAAACATTCCCATCTCTTGTTTTCTATATGAGAAAACAAATTCTTATTCTTCTTTGGAAAACGTTTCCAAAGCTCCTACGTTTGGATTAAGCAGATGTTTAGATAAAACATTGTTATACCAACTTAAACCATTTCCCTAAATTACACATTTCACTTAACTCCTCTTTACTGCCAAACCTTAACCATTCCTTAGTTAAAAACGAAGCCAATCAAGTTGGGGTAGAACTACCTCTCAGACCTTAACTGAACAACACTTCTAACCTTGAAATAGACAAAGTTCACTTTAAATTCCTTTAACTAACTTCCTTACTTAACCCTTCTGTCGAATAACTATATTCGATTTACTCTTTTCAATTAACCCTAGTGGACTGACCCTATTGGATTAACTCTATTTGCTTAACTCTATTTGATTAACCCTATTCACTTAACTCCTATCGAATAAACTATATTCGATATCTCCTCCAACACTATTCGAATAAACTATATTCGATTAACTTCTCTAACTCTATTCGAATAAATTATATTCGATTAACTCTTTTAACTTTACTCGAATAAACTATATTCGATTAACACTTTCTTTCGAATAACTATATTCGATTTACTCTTCGACTAACTCCTTTGGATTAACTAACTTCGAATAACTCCTTTGGATTAACTCTTCGATTAGCTCCTTCGGATTAACTAACTTCGAATAACTCCTTTGGATTAACTCTTCGACTAACTCCTTCGGATTAACTCTTCGATTAACTCCTTCGGATTAACTCTTCGAATAACTCCTTCGGATAAACTAACTTCGAATATCTCCTTTGGATTAACTAACTTCGAATAACTCCTTTGGATTAACTCTTCGAATAACTCCTTCGAATTAACTCTTCGAATAACTCCTTCGGATAAACTCTTCCAATGCTGTTCGAATAAACTATATTCGATTTACTCCTCCAACCTTATTCGAATAAACTATATTCGATTAACTCATTCGACTAACTCTATTGGATTAACTCTTCGAATAACCAATATTTGATAACTCCTCTTTGGATAATTAATATTCGATAACTCTTCTCAAATGAATAACATTTGATTTCTCCACTCGAATAAACTATATTCGATTACTCTTCTCTCGAATACACTATATTCGATAACTCTACTTTGATTAAGTGATATTCGATAACTCTATCTGGTTAACTCTAACTGATCCACTCTAACTGGTTTAACCTAACTGGTTAACTCTAACTGGTTAACTCAACTGGTTAACTCTACTGGTTTAACCAGCTGGTTAACTCGTCTTGATTAACTGAACAAATCCACTTAGTTTAACTTAGCTAATTCACGTTGATTAACTCTAACCGATTCACTTAGTTTAACTCAACTAATTCACTTCGATTAACCACTTAGTTAACTTAACTAATTCACTTCGATTAACTACTTAGTTTAACTTAACTAATTCACTTCGATTAACCACTTAGTTTAACTTAACTAACTCACTTTGATTAACCACTTAGTTTAACTTGACTAATTTACATCGATAAATCACTTAGTTTAACTTAACTAATTCACATCGATAAATCACTTAGTTTAACTTAACTAATTCACTTTGATAAATCACTTAGTTTAACTTAACTAATTCACATCGATTAATCACTTAGTTTAACTTAACTAACTTTGCTTTGGTTAACTTAACCAATTTCTTTGTTTAACTCGACTAACTTGCTTTGGTTAACTTAACCAATTACTTTGTTTAATCCTTTTATCACACTCTGGTATTTCTTATGGTTTTTAACATATCATCTAACAACGATGAATATCGTCCAACCCCATGTAATTACACAGATTATATATATCACATTTATATATCACAATACATAAATCACAGTAAAAATAACTGTTGAGGAATCCAGTTGGATTCCTCCAACCTGTTTCCCTGCACAACAGATGTTAGACACAACAGTATAATATTCTGATAAACAAGATCAACATATAACTATTTGACGGTTTATATATATATATATATATACGTAAATATATATATATATATATGTATATATATATATATAAAATCTCTACTAACTGACTAGCAGTTCAATCAAACAGTCAACATACAGTCAAACAGACAATAGTCAACAGTTCTAAGAATACACTGTAAAAATAGAACTACTTAGAGTTGGTGAGTTTTACTCACTTTTGCGCGTTAACCGATAAATATCGGTTTGCGTTCATTGATTCAGTCGAACAATTTATTTCGCCATAAATTGTAACGAGCTCGGATTGACTCGCGGTCAGTCCCATTGTGTAGCTCCCGTTCATACGATCCCAACGTAACTTGTTTCGCTGAGTTTCGATCACGTATGAATAAGTTACAGCCATTCGAAGTCAATATACTTTATTAAATAAAAACTTGGATTATATGATTTGGGCTCACCCCTTTTCCCAAGGCCCAAGCCCGTTTCTAAAGCCCATCAGCCCTTTAAATACACCGGACCCGATTGTTTCCATCTCCCCCAAATAGACAGACGCGATTTCCAGTATTCAGAACACACTTTTCCCGACTTTGACCATGCCTCACCACCACCTCGGTCAATGAACTCCGGCGCCTCCTCCACCAAACCCTTTCTCTTCCAATCCCGCTTCCCTCCAACCCCTTCTTGCTTCGTTCGATCCCCATAACCCGGTGCAACGTCCGCCGTTTCTACAGTGACCCCATCACTGTTTTTGTCACCGAAACCCATCGAAGTCACTCACAAGGTGCGGCTGACCTCGACAACGCCAATGCCACACTCCATTCCAGAGATCGATGCTCAAATCCCAAGAACGTTGGAGCCCTAGCTTTAATGCTAATGTTCGAGCTCCTCAAACACGTATCGCAAGCTTCAAAACTGGTGCTACATCGAAGAGAATCCCAATGGAAACTCGTCTAAACTTGTTTGAGGATTTACTGTAATTGTTTTGATTTTTATGTGGAATTTTTCTTCTGCGTTTTGTTCTGAAATGGGAATTTTGTTCTTGCATCTTTAAGCTGAGGTTGTTAAGGTTTGTGGCTGAAATCAAATGGTGCGTGGCCTCTAATTTGACCAAGAAAAATATTAGGATATTTTTATATTAAGGTTTTATATTTTATTTTCTCGATTATATGCTTGTCTCTTGTCCTTAAAAATCCCCGCGATCACATACGACACCCAAAAATCACCAAACTGGACGTGTACCTTCAGTTCGACATTATGGTCCCAACGAAACTGGTTTCGTCAAATTCCGACTCCGTTTGCTCACACAGCGTATTTTTAACCGTCAGAATACTGACTGTTTCTCACTCTAAAAATCCGTACGGCCACACAGTGACTCTAAAAATCACGAAACTGAAAATCTAACAACTATTTGACATTGCGGATCCAACAAAACTGGTTTCGTCGAATTCCGACTTCGTTTGCAAAAGTGGCTATTTTTAACGCTCTGGATAGCCCATTTAAATATATAAATATATTTAAATATAAATAAAAATAAATATTTAAAAATAAATATTCTCGTCTATACTCACAGTGGAATACCATACAGCTCAGGATAAATCCTATATTTATTTCTAACTCGATATTACATCGTCAGAGTTATATCAATGTTCGATTTCTATTTAAATCCTTATATAAAAATATATTTAAATCGTTATGGTCAGGGCGCTGCACTTCTGAGAATTTGATTTGGACATAACTCCAAATCTACACGACGAAATCCCGATCTTTCTCTTCCACTAGAAAGATATACTCCACCAGCTCCACACGTTTCTTGTTTCACAGTAATCTGATTTAAAACGAACCCTGTATACTCAGTTGAAGTCTATATCGCCAAATAGCGAATTGCCGCGCCATTTCGAGCTCGATTATAATTATATTATAAATTATATGTTCAACTATCGTTTATTAAATATATTCGTTATTTAAATAATTAAATAACTTAATTATTATACCTTACAAAACGCGCCATTACAGACTTCCCCGCTTAAAATAATTTCGTCCTCGAAATTACTAAGCTAGGAAAATGCTACCAACTTTACTAACTAGATTCAAATATCTTTTAGTTTACTTCTCAACTCCAGTTTCAACTGAACCATTAAATTTTCAATTAAATTATTAATTCATTCTGGCTAACTGAATTTTCATAAATCATGAGAATGTTCTAATGCCTGGAATTTTCGAAAAAATTCGCCATAACCTCCTTTGTATTGGTCAATATGACAAACCACCCCTCGCCTCTCTAGGCCTTCTCCAACCCAAAAGAAAATCAAACAGCCAAGCGGCTTGCCAATTCAGCTCATAAAATCCAAACTCATATATAATATAAACTTGTACCTTTTTGTCGGTCGTATCATTATATCCCTACCCTCTGTTATCAACTCGGCATATACAAATGTCATCCCAATCAACTCCAACCAATTTATTCTTAACACAACCCTTCGCTTATTCAGGCCGAATTCAATTTCAAATTCGAGTTTCAAATTCCAAACTCTCAACTAATCGTTTCAAGTCCAAAACCATATTATTCTCAAATCACTTCCAGTTTTTCTTAACCTATCATCTCAAGTTAAATTCTGGTTTATTATTTACTTTTACCATCCCATTCGAATTAACTTCACAAATTAAATTTTAATTTCTAGAACTTAAATTCCTGGGTAAATTTCAAATTAATTCGAAATCATACTGCCAATTCAAAGCCCTTGAATTTTCTAAACAACTTGTTTCCTCAAAACAATTCAAAATAAAATATTTGGTAGTAATCCACCACTTAGAACTCGAAAATCACACCGATGATACTGCGCAGTCATCATCGGAATTATTTTCCAGCGACCCAAGTGATTTCAATACTGTATTAATTTCAAAACCATTACTAAATACTTCCATTTTGAAAACATTTCAAAATCTCCCAGGAACTTAAAATTTCCTTATTTTAATTCCAAATCTGATTTAAATTCATATTTAATTCATCTTATTTCATATACTTTACTTATATGAATTCTGATTAGTTATATATAACCATTTCACATGTTATAATCTTACTCGATTATAATAACAACCAACACTACCAATATATTATATCAAAATATATTCGGGTAAAATTATTTCTTTTACCCTCCTTTCAAAACATACCGTGTCGGTCCATCGTATTCGAGTGTTTAGTAACCCCTATCGATACAGTGGATCAAACTGATCGACCAGAATTCACGAACTGCTCAACCAATGAGTCTCCACAATATAAAATCACTTTATATTACATAACAAATACGCACTCGTATATATACACTCAAACTCAATCTAGGGTATTACTAACCCTATCTCTACCGAGTCACGCCACAGAGCCAAGTAATTCTTAACTTAAGCTCTGATACCAACTGTAACGGCCCGGATTTTCACGACTTTGGTTATCGCCATAAACGCTACGACGACTAACCAAACATCGAAAAATCCCTGTTGTTAATGAAAGAATTTAGAAGGTGAGAAAGAAAAGATAGAACTAATAGAATAGAAGAAGAAGAACATCAGAATCAGAGTAAACACGAAACTCACAGCGGAACGAATAACATATAATATATAACATATCTTTGAAACATAACAGTTATATATACAATAGCACTTTATCAGAGTACAACACTTACAACACAGCGGAAATAACTATAGCTATAGAATCTTGCAGTCTCCTGCTCCAAGCTCTCCAAGTATATCTGTAAATCCCGACTACTTGACTGCCCGTACAAATTTAAGCACCCAAGAGTTTAGGGAAAACAACAAAGTAAACTCCGGGTCAGTCATGGGACTGGTGTGAGTAAAATAGTTTAAAACAGGTATAGGATATCTCATAAGACCACGCCGTGAATACGGAACGGGTTTTTCCCTTATGAGTATCTGAACAACTTTGACAAGCAATATATTTTGATATTATAATAATGTCTAAGTACAAATAGGTATCAATCTAGCAGAAACGCTTGCATCTCACGTTCTACATACATAGTATAAAATCATAAACCGCAGGGCGCTTATCGGAGAATGGATTCCAACAGACAAGGTATGGGAGCACCTTCTGAATAGTGTACTCTAGAGGTGATACACTCAGGGTTCAACAAGAACGTCTTGCAACCCGGCCACACATGACCGCTCACTCATTTAGCTTGAGTGTCGCGAATATATTGCCACCACGGTTGTAGGCCATCAAACCGTCATCCGAAGATACAGAATCAAAAAGAAGTATAAATATGAATATTCTCTAGATCGGTGACAATACACCCTGCTTGGGGATGACCCAACTAGCCATGCTGCCTAGCCCAACTTTTGTTACTTCCTGGTTGTGAGGCTAGAGGCTACGTCTATCTTTAGAACATCTGATCACCATTCACTTTGAATGCCACATCGTCATACCCGCCAAATCACAAATTGACTTATCCAAAAATAACACGGGTATACAGCTAAGAGAAACGAATTCCTCCCCCACCAAACGTGAATACGTTTGAACAGATCAACTTACGCGATCCATTGGATATACTCTGTCAGACCTTCTTCCATATACGTTGTCCTGGGACTGGACAAACCGAAGGCACTATTCAGTATATCCATCTTAGTCACCGTTATCTAAGACTTATACAACAGCCCTTTCACTTTACTCCGTCTTCAATTTATCTTTGGCATATATTGCTAGCAACGCTTATGCCAATACAGAGTGGTTCTTTGGATAATAATCCAACCAGTCTCTCCATATTAACAACGTTAAAATGGTTAAAACTTCGATAGTCTGTGAGTTAACTATCAAAGAAAAACAAGTGTGTAAACAACGATATTATTTCCAAATGGAAATTATATCGAACAAACATCTTTTAACATATATCTCTTTGGTTCATTTCACATCTCCTGTTTCCCTATATTCGACATTTGCTATTTTCTAATGTTTAGAAAATATATATATTAACACTGGAAAACATTCCCATCTCTTGTTTTCTATATGAGAAAACAAATTCTTATTCTTCTTTGGAAAACGTCCCCAAAACTCCTACGTTTGGATTAAGCAGATGTTTAGATAAAACATTGTTATACCAACTTAAACCATTTCCCTAAATTACACATTTCACTTAACTCCTGTTTACTGCCAAACCTTAACCATTCCTTAGTTAAAAACGAAGCCAATCAAGTTGGGGTAGAACTACCTCTCAGACCTTAACTGAACAACACTTCTAACCTTAAAATAGACAAAGTTCACTTTAAATTCCTTTAACTCACTTCCTTACTTAACACTTCTGTCGAATAACTATATTCGATTTACTCTTTTCAATTAACCCTAGTGGACTGACCCTATTGGATTAACTCTATTTGCTTAACTCTATTTATTAACCATATTCACTTAACTCCTATCGAATAAACTATATTCGATATCTCCTCCAACACTATTCGAATAAACTATATTTGATTAACTTCTCTAACTCTATTCGAATAAATTATATTCGATTAACTCTTTTAACTTTACTCGAATAAACTATATTCGATTAACACTTTCTTTCGAATAACTATATTCGATTTACTCTTCGACTAACTCCTTTGGATTAACTAACTTCGAATAACTCCTTTGGATTAACTCTTCGATTATCTCCTTCGGATTAACTAACTTCGAATAACTCCTTTGGATTAACTCTTCGACTAACTCCTTCGGATTAACTCTTCGATTAACTCCTTCGGATTAACTCTTCGAATAACTCCTTCGGATAAACTAACTTCGAATATCTCCTTTGGATTAACTAACTTCGAATAACTCCGTTGGATTAACTCTTCGAATAACTCCTTCGGATTAACTCTTCGAATAACTCCTTCGGATAAACTCTTCCAATGCTGTTCGAATAAACTATATTCGATTTACTCCTTCAACCTTATTCGAATAAACTATATTCGATTAACTCATTCGACTAACTCTATTGGATTAACTCTTCGAATAACCAATATTTGATAACTCCTCTTTGGATAATTAATATTCGATAACTCTTCTCAAATGAATAACATTTGATTTCTCCACTCGAATAAACTATATTCGATTACTCTTCTCTCGAATACACTATATTCGATAAGTCTACTTTGAATAAGTGATATTCGATAACTCTATCTGGTTAACTCTAACTGATCCACTCTAACTGGTTTAACCTAACTGGTTAACTCTAACTGGTTAACTCAACTGGTTAACTCTACTGGTTTAACCAACTGGTTAACTCATCTTGATTAACTGAACAAATCCACTTAGTTTAACTTAGCTAATTCACGTTGATTAACTCTAACCGATTCACTTAGTTTAACTCAACTAATTCACTTCGATTAACCACTTAGTTAACTTAACTAATTCACTTCGATTAACTACTTAGTTTAACTTAACTAATTCACTTCGATTAACCACTTAGTTTAACTTAAGTAATTCACTTTGATTAACCACTTAGTTTAACTTGACGAATTTACATCGATAAATCACTTAGTTTAACTTAACTAATTCACATCGATAAATCACTTAGTTTAACTTAACTAATTCACTTTGATAAATCACTTAGTTTAACTTAACTAATTCACATCGATTAATCACTTAGTTTAACTTAACTAACATTGCTTTGGTTAACTTAACCAGTTTCTTTGTTTAACTCGACTAACTTGCTTTGGTTAACTTAACCAATTACTTTGTTTAATCCTTTTATCACACTCTGGTATTTCTTGTGGTTTTTAACATATCATCTAACAACGATGAATATCGTCCAACCCCATGTAATCACACAGATTATATATATCACATTTATATATCACAATACATAAATCACAGTAAAAATAACTGTTGAGGAATCCAGTTGGATTCCTCCAACCTGTTTCCCTGCACCACAGATGTTAGACACAACAGTATAATATTCTGATAAACAGGATCAACATATAACTATTTGACAGTTTATATATATATATACACGTAAATATATATATATATAAAATCTCTACTAACTGACTAGCAGTTCAATCAAACAGTCAACATACAGTCAAACAGACAATAGTCAACAGTTCTAAGAATACACTGTAAAAATAGAACTACTTAGAGTTGGTGAGTTTTACTCACTTTTGCGCGTTAACCGATAAATATCGGTTTGCGTTCATTGATTCAGTCAAACAATTTATTTCGCCATAAATTGTAACGAGCTCGGATTGACTCGCCGTCAGTCCCATTGTGTCGCTCCCGTCCATACGATCCCAACGCAACTTGTTTCGCTGAGTTTCGATCACGTATGAATATGTTACAGCCATTCGAAGTCAATATACTTTATTAAATAAAAACTTGGATTATATGATTTAGGCTCAGCCCTTTTCCCAAGGCCCAAGCCCGTTTCTAAAGCCCATCAGGCCTTTAAATACACCGGACCCGATTGTTTCCATCTCCCCCAAATAGGCAGACGCGATTTCCAGTATTCAGAACACCCTTTTCCCGACTTTGACCATGCCTCACCACCACCTCGGTCAATGAACTCCGGCGCCTCCTCCACCAAATCCTTTCTCTTCCAATCCCGCTTCCCTCCCACCCCTTCTTGCTTCGTTCGATCCCCATAACCCGGTGCAACGTCCGCCGTTTCTATAGTGACCCCATCACTGTTTTGGTCACCGAAACCCATCGGAGTCACTCACAAGGAGCGGCTGACCTCGACAATGCCAACGCCACACTCCATTCCAGAGATCGATGCTCAAATCCCAAGAACGTTGGAGCCCTAGCTTTAATGCTAATGTTCGAGCTCCTCAAACACGTGTCGCAAGCTTCAAAACTGGTGCTACATCGAAGAGAATCCCAATGGAAACTCGTCTAAACTTGTTTGAGGATTTACTGTAATTGTTTTGATTTTTATGTGGAATTTTTCTTCTGCGTTTTGTTCTGAAATGGGAATTTTGTTCTTGCATCTTTATAGCTGAGGTTGTTAAGGTTTGTGGCTGAAATCAAATGGTGTGTGGCCTCCAATTTGACCAAGAAAAATATTAGGATATTTTTATATTAAGGTTTTATATTTTATTTTCTCGATTATATGCTTGTCTCTTGTCCTTAAAAATCCCCGCGATCACATACGACACCCAAAAATCACCAAACTGGACGTGCACCTTCAGTTCGACATTATGGTCCCAACGAAACTGGTTTCGTCAAATTCCGACTCCGTTTGCTCACACAGCGTATTTTTAACCGTCAGAATACTGGCTGTTTCTCACTCTAAAAATCCGTACGGCCACACAGTGACTCTAAAAATCACGAAACTGGAAATCTAACAACTATTTGACATTGCGGATCCAACAAAACTGGTTTCGTCGAATTCCGACTTCGTTTGCAAAAGTGGCTATTTTTAACGCTCTGGATAGCCCATTTAAATATATAAATATATTTAAATATAAATAAAAATAAATATTCTCGTCTATACTCACAGTGGAATACCATACAGCTCAGGATAAATCCTATATTTATTTCTAACTCGATATTACATCATCAGAGTTATACCGATGTTCGATTTCTATTTAAATCCTTATATAAAAATATATTTAAATCGTTATGGTCAGGGCGCTGCACTTCTGAGAATTTGATTTGGACATAACTCCAAATCTACATGACGAAATCCCGATCTTTCTCTTCCACTAGAAAGATATACTCCACCAGCTCCACACGTTTCTTGTTTCACAGGAATCCGATTTAAAACGAACCCTGTATACTCAGTTGAAGTCTATATCGCCAAATAGCGAACTGCCGCGCCATTTCGAGCTCGATTATAATTATATTATAAATTATATGTTCAACTATCGTTTATTAAATATATTCGTTATTTAAATAATTAAATAACTTAATTATTATACCTTACAAAATGCGCCATTACAGACCTATGTTATGCTTTTTTATATTTATGTACTCTGATGGTAGAAGACAGAAGTTATGTTATTGTAATGGTTTTTGCGACTTATGGTATTTTGGACCAAGATGTATGATTTGTGTTGAAATAAAAATTTGAATTTCCGCTGCTATCTTATTTATATCTATCTTGTAATATTCTATGTATGTTTACCAATAACGCTTCACGAGACTTAATGCATTCCCATTGTGAGTGACATAAACGAACGTGGGGTGTCATAATTTGAAGATGGAAAAATAGCCTAATTGGGCATAATAGGATGATTAGCAACTAGGCCCATAACCCATTTCGGGATTAGGGTTATGAGATGGTTGAGTGGAGTTAAAGAATCATATCCTTTCATTTTTCTAGCCGCCACAAACCTTTCTCTAACCCTAATCATGGCTTCCATCTTCAAAATATCTCTCTAATAACTTTCGAATCACTAATTGATCAAATCCACAACTAATCAAGCCGGATTAGCACCAAATTCAAGATAGAGTTGCCGCACCACATTGGTATTTGAGCCAAATCAGTAAAAGTTTCAGATCTAACATTTAGTTTTTACTAAGGTGAGTGATTAGCATGTTTTATTCACTAATTATGGTTAATTATGGGTGATTAGTAATAATTAGTGAAATTATACACCTAAAAATTCTAGAAAAATATGTAAAAATTCTAAAATCATATTTTATGTCACTGGTATGAATTTGATTTAATTTTGATTAAGTTTACTAATCCTGGAATTTAGGGGATTAAGGGGAAATCCATGGGTTTGGGTATGATTGATGTTTTGGTCTTTTTGATTGAACCTATATGTTGTTACTATTATTTGGGATGTTTCATGATTGGTTAGTAAAGTTAGAATGGTTGAAAATGTCATCTATGGCGAGAATAGATGATACAAGCTTGTTGCAAAAGGGCTAGTATTCCGGTTCGGATCGGATGGGAAACCGAACCGAAATAACTGAACCGAACTAGAGCTTGAGAGTGAGGAGCATGGTAAGACGGAAGGCCATCTAAATAGAGTTGGAGCTGGGATCGTACCGAAGCTTGGCAGTGGATTGGATCAGATCAACTGGAGGACAAGAGAGCCGAACCGAACCCGGACAGGTGGACCAAACCGAACCCAGGGAAGAGGAACGAACTGAACCAAGGACCCCGAACCGAATTGAAGTGAGGGTCCAATGATGATCCGACCTGAACCAGGTGATGAACCGAACCGAACCAGATGTGTGCTACTACTTCTACGCGACGACTCTTCTAAAGACCGATTCCAGTTCAACCAAAACCCGAGATGCAAAGGAAGTCCAAACGAGGAGTTATTGCTCAAGATCCAGATGGGAAACAATGAGTTGACTTCAAGAGTTGGGCTTTGCTGTGGGATGTATGCAAAGGGGTTATCGATATCTATAACTTTGGTTCACCGTTGCGAGAGGGGGCATGTAGACGAACCAGAGCTAGGGCTGTGTGGACTGGTTAGCCCATAACCTAGAACCAATGTTGTGTGGACTGGGTAGGGTTATTGACTATAGACCAGGGCGGTGTGGTCATAGCAATAGTTGTACGTAGTTGGACTCCATCATGGCCTTAATAGACTAGGTGATCAAAGCGTTGGATTTAGTATGCTTTACGCACTGAGTGAGTGATGTGAGGATGATTGCTATGTTTGATGTTTGCTATCACCATGACATGAACACTTCCATTTTACAATCTATGTTAGTGTTACCTTAGAGTATTATACACCGTGTTGTGCTAACTCTTTGGTTGCAGGCCCAGGTCAGGTATGATTATTTATACCTGTTATGGCTTTATTTAGTGATATAGACTTGCTACTGCTCACACCAAACTTTCGTTTGACCCAGAGTTTTATGTCTCTTCTTATTACCCTAGGTGCTCCTAAATGAGCAAACTAGAGGCAATTTAGGTAGTTATGCACGAGTAGCTATCCGGAGACGAACGGGAGGCTTCCATATACTGTATATATATTCGCCCTATGTTTTTGTTGGTCACTAATTTGAGCATTAGTAGTGTACCTCTTTTATTTCCTTTAGAGGCGGTATTTTAAAGTTGTAATATTGGATATAAAGCTGTATTTTGGTTTCCGCTACTCTGATGGATATGGTTTAGTTTTCTGCTTATGTACTGTCTCACCTATTTTATATCAAGTTATGTTATTATTATATTTTATTCCATGCTCTGTGAGATATACTATAGGTTCTTTGGTAATTCATTATTTAAGTGCGTTTTGACGATCGTCCCGTTCTAGTCAGGCATTAGCACGGCGCATTCAGGGAAATGTCTAATGGTACGGGGCGACCGTCACATTAACTATTTGCAAGTTAATTATTAAGTTAAATAATAAGTACTGGTTAGTAAATAAAATTTATTATGATGCTAAATGATGTTTAGCAAGTCAAAAATATCCTTTTACATTGATATAAATGGAGTAATTTGGATACTTGATATATTAACATAAAACCGTATTGACGATAAAATTAACTGTTAACCGTAACTGTTAGTAGTTAATAATAGAAATTTACTATGAAGTTATACGACGAATATGAATTAATAATAACAAATTATTATGATGTTAGTTGACGATTAAAATATAAAAATATTATGTTTAATCGATATATGCGTGGTTGTTTACATTTATGCGAAATCAAAATTCGCGTAGTAAGGGAATCAATTTTAATTGACTGTTAGTTGTTGATTTAAAATATTTAGTCATGTTTATCAATGATTATACAAGTTTATTTCTATGTTAAACATTTAGTTTGATAAAAATATCATTTTTATCAGATATGAAACAGCCCACTTCCGTTAAGGTCACTCACAAAGGGAATGCATTAACTTTGGTGCAACATTTTAGGTAAAAGATACAGATAATTTACAAGACAGACATATCAACAGTGGAAAAATGAAATTATTTCACAAATAACGTGGTTCAGTCAGAAAATTACAAGCATTGTCTCAAAACCCAACTTCTAAATTAATATAATAAAACATCTGTCTTGATTTAAAACTCCAAGTACGTAAAAAAGCATAAAATAGTAGTAAAGCAGCATAAATCCCCAATAAAAGTGTAACCACAGCCATAGCCCAAGAAAAGAGAATCCGACCAATACATCTACTCTCTTCAAGCTGGAAACGGTCTGCACTAAGATGAATTATTCTCTCCCTGCAGACCTGGGGGGACGGAAGAAAACGGGTCAGACATAAGCGTGGTAAGTCCAGTGATTATTCAGCATGTAAACAGGTAAAAGGATCATGACATGAATAAACTGAACCTAGGCATAGCAATAAGATAACACAAGATAAGGCAAGATAAACAGTATATATTATCGCACTCATTTCCATTTCTCTACACCTACTAATGAGTGTTTTAACTATCATCATGTGCTCATAATAAAGTGATCCCTTTTCCGATCGGCTTCTACTCGCATGCATTTATTTCTTGTGTCATTCGGCCCTGCTTGATTGTAGATACCAATGCTGGTCCTACCATGAGGTGCATCAATTCCTATGGTGGCAACCCGACACAAAATTCAAGATGCACAGCGTATACTACTGATGCCCAGTGCCAACTTTTTCCACTCCGGAGTACGTGCACATCCATACTCCGTCGGAACCTGCACTACTGCAACACCCGCCGTTATTTTGACCGCTTATAATCAGCCCAGTAATCGTGCCCCGCCCCTCCTAGTTCATGGTACTGTGATACATCTATGTGGGTTACTGCTGAAATGCTTCCCCGTTACTAGGGTTTCCTAATTAACCTGTTAAAATGGTTAAGTGTTCTCAAATTAACCTAAGCCCACCCATCTGTTTGATTAACATGTTGTATTGGTTAAGTGTTGCTTTAATTAATTTAACCCTACCATTGTTAGCATGTCCGTCCCTTAGCTTCAATTCATTCATTAAAGCACCAACCTCTCACAGTAGATCTATATTGTTGCGGCAGCTGGATGTGTCGGGAGGTTCCAGGCAGTCTTACACCGCAACTCAATCTAAACTCGGGTTTTTGGGCTTAATGTTCTAACCTCTCACAGTAGATCTATATTGTTGCGGTCACTGGATGTGCCGGGCGGTTCCAGGCAGCCTTACACCGCAACTTAATCTAACCTCGGGTTAGGCATGATCATCTTTAGCCAATTTACATATTTGTTATATGTGTCCAAGTTTTGGTTTTTTTTTTGCTAATACTTTCCAACTGTAGTCAATACAAGTTTTATGCAACATTCACTTGTTATGCCCAAAATTTACTTAATTAAATTGTACCTAATTTTTCCCACGTTATAATTGCATGTACAATGATATTCAATCTAAGTTCTGAATGAACCTAGTACTCATAAAAGAAAATAAAAAGGGAAAAATAGAGAAGGAGCATAAGAATTGACATAAGGAAAAATAGGCATGTAAAGGTGTACAAAATTTAAGAATTATATTTCCAATAGGCATGTTGTACATTAACAATAAGTGTGGGCAAGCTAAGCAATTTACACCATAGGTATAAAGATAAGATTGAATTGGACTTAAGAGAATTACTAATTTTGATGTATAACATGATAAGTTCCATTATATCAATCATAATAGTCTCATAGGCATAGGATGTAGAACATGGTAGGTTCCATCATATCAATCACAATAGTCTCATAGGCATGATAGGTTCCATTATGTCAATCACAACAGTCTCATAGGAAAGATCGGTTTCATTATGTCAATCAAAACAGTCCCATAGGCAAGATAGGTTTCATTATGTCAATCACAATAGTCTCATTGGCATAGGCAATTCAGATTTGACAAAAGGATAAGCATGCATCAGAATTAGGCATAGTTCTAGATCCGATTATTACATTCATGATTTCTATTAGGTGTTCAAATTGGAATATTAACTGAATTTACAGAAAAAGGACAGATCTTGTATTCTTGGATCTGATTTCTAAATTTGTTAAGCTTAACGCTTGATGTAGACGTTTGATTCTCTAGTTTGGATTTGGTTTGGAGCTTCCTAACTTGATTTCTAGTTTGGAGAAGATGGAGGTTAAGCTAGCTTAGACATGGACAGCGTGTCGGCTTCATAGAATGAGGTCTAAGGTTGAGGTTTGGGGTGATTATATTGAAGTTTACGATCAGTATGGGCCTTTAAATCAACCTAGGAGTCATCAGAGCTGTCTAGTCCAAGAAAATGCGTCATCAGGCAAATCAGAAGTCGCCACGTAGCCCTATGACCCATAAAATCGTCACTGTCCAGCACAGTTGGCAGGAGTCGACCCTTACAGAGGGGTCGACACCTATGTTGACACCTCTATAGGGGGGTCGACTCCCATGTCGGCATCCCCTGGGGTGGTCGATACCCCTGTGCGGGATTCCCGCTCAACCGATTTCTAAGTTTTTGAATTTTGAACTGAAGTCTGATTCACGCAAACTCGGACTCTATCTCAAGAAAAATTCCGAGACGAATGCAATGGCGTAACCCGTTTCACCAATTCTTATAAAAATTAATTGTTCTTAGATTTGTTAATTTTAATATTCACGGAAAATATGGGGTGCTACATTCTCATCTCCTTAAAGTATTTCATCCTCGATATCTCTAAGTTAAGAAGAATGTATCCTAACATCCAACATCTATCTACTCAACCATCTATCACAAGCATCCATTGTCCTTAATAAGATTTCTAATGCTTTCATGATCATATGCATAGTGCGTGTACGTGCCCTTATCTAATGCAAAATCAGGCAGTCTACTAATTAAGTTGACCTCCTTGATGCAAATCATGTCGGTGCTATGAGTCCATCATGTATGCAATTATTCCTAATCGTATTTTGTAACTTCTACATGAGTGCGCAATCATTCATACAAATGCAACGTCCATATGATAGCACATCAAGTTTCAATCCACATACAAATACGTATAAGCATATGCAGTATGAAAGTGATTGAGCTGATCTAGTACTTAATGTGTGTGTATATGCATCCATGAGCAACCACAAGCAACCACTTGCAACCTTCAATCATAACATGTTTCAAATACATGTTTACATCCAATGGTTTCTACCTAAGGATTAAGAATAGGACCGAGGAGATATACTTAAAAGATAGATACAAGCATGCGTAAACTTATGGAAAAAAGAGATAAAGGATGTACCCTCAAAAAGAAAAGAGTAGGATGCGCGTATCTTGTCTTCAGTCTCCCAATTCGCGTCTTCTTCAACGTCACTCCAACGTACTTTAACTAGCTTGACTTCACAATTTCGCGTAGCTTTTTAACTTCTGTACCCAAGATACGAGTTGTAACTCTTCTCACCGTCTCTTCTCGCTCCACTTCTTCTTCCTCTAGTATGCTCAATTCCATAACTTCTACGAACTCATGTAAGCACTTCCGCAGATGAGAGACATGAAAAACATTATGAACTCCAGCCAATCTTTCGGGCAGCTCTACTTTATAAGCCATCTTCCCAATCCTCTCAATGATAGGAAATGGCCCTACAAATCTTGGTGCCAACTTTCCTATGGACCCAAAGCGAACGACATTCTTCAAAGGAGATACTTGTAACACCCCACCTCCGTTAAGGTCACTCTCAAAGGGAATGCCTTAACTTCAGTGGAGCGTTTTAAGGTACAAGATACTAATAAATTACAAGATAGAAAATTTACGTAGCGGAAAAAGATCAATATTATTTCATAAATACTTGTTCAACACAACAATTCAACATCTGTTTCAACCTTCCAAATTATTACAACTTTTCATCTGTCTTGAAAACATAAAGAAGACATACTGAAAATAAAATGACATAAATCCCCAATAAGTTCTTGACCATAGCCATAGTTCAAAAAGTAAAGTTTAAGCCTTACATATACGGTCTTCAAGCTTTGGTTAACCTGGACTAAGCAGAAGTGTTTCCTCCCTGCGGACCTGGGGGAGGAGGGGGGACGGAAGAAAAGAAGCGAAAGGAAATTGGGTCAGACATAAGTCTGGTAAGCCCAGATATTTAATAGCATGTAAACAAGTAAAAGACTATGACATGAATAAACTGAACTTAGAATGATACCACAAGGATAGGGTAGTCCTAAAACGAGGTAAAGTGAGATTTAACTAGATTTTGCTATCGCACCCACTTTTACTTCTCTGCACCCACTAAGAGATGTTAAACTAGCAATGTATGTTCATGATAAAGTGACCCCATTCATGTATTGATCGGCTCCTACTCGCATTCATGTATTCCTGGTGTTATGCGGCCCCACGTGAATTTTAAGTACTTGTACTGGTTCTAGTATAGGGTGTATCAAGTCCTATAATGGCAACCCTGACACGATTCAAAGATGCACAAGTGTACGCCTGGTGCCTAGTGCCTGCTTTTTCCACTACGGAGCCCGTGCACGCCCGTACTCCGTCGGAACCTGCACTGACGCACCTAACCGCCGCCCTTTTGACCGCTTATATTCAGCCCAGTAATCGTGCCCTACCCTGCCTAGTTCAGGGTACCTTGATACATCCATGTGGGGTACAACTGAAACAGGTCCCCGTTACTAGGGTTTTTCTAGTCAACATGCTAAATTGGTTAAGTTTCCATGGTTTGACTTAACCCCTATCAATCTTGTCTAGTTAACATGTTAAGTTGGTTAAGTGTTTCCTCAATTACTTAACCCCACCAATCTTGTCTTGTTAACATGTTAAGTTGGTTAATTGTTCCCTTAATTACTTAACCACACCATTTCTAGCTTGATTGTTTATGAGCTTTAATTGATTAATTAATTAAAGCACCAACCACTCACATTAGACAGGTATTGTTGTGGTTACTGGATGTGCCGGTCGGTTCCGGGCAGTTTTACACCACAACTCAGTCTAACTTCGCGTCTTTCTGGGCTTGATCCACTAACTTCTCACATTAGACAGGTATTGTTGTGGTTACTGGATGTGTTGTTCGATTCCGAGCAGGTTTACTCCACAACTCAGTCTAATCTCAGGTTAGGCATATTCATCTTTTACATTTCATATATGTGAATTTTCTGTAAGTATTTCATGTCACATATTTTAATTATGTTCAAGACTAATGGTATAAATTATACCATTCATGGCCTTAACCATTTACATGGTATTGTGCCCACCTACATTATTAACATGTTTTGATTTAATAACCATCCTAACGTTACCCTAGTTTGTTCATTCGTATTAATCACATAAAGTCATTGGGCCCGCATATTAGCCCAATTTATAAACAAGAAGTAAAGAAGGGAACATGCATAATATAGATTCAACCAAACATGTAAATTTGGCATAAAACTTTATTTATATAATTTAACATGTCACATGAACTTGCATATAATTTAGACTTAGATAATCATAAGCCTAAAACATGTTAATATGTAGATCTAAGCATGTGTGAACATAACCTCAATTATAATCTAGCATATGACGTAATCATGACATGTCCAATCCCAAGGCATGTATAATTTTAACATTAACATATAGGTGTGAACTAGATCTAACGAGGTGAACTTGCATAAGTCCACTTTACAAACATGCATATAAATATAGATCTAGTTTTGGATCTAACATGTAACTTGCATATGAACATATGTATAATTAGATCGTGACTTGGATCTATCATAAAACATATAACTTGCATTAATCATATGAACCTAGATAGATCTTGACATGGATCCAACATAAAACTTGTAACTTGCATATGAACATATATATAGGAATATGGATCTAACGCAAAGCATATGAATATATATATGTAGTTCTTGACTTGGATCTAACATAATACATACAACTTGCATTAATCGTATAAACATATATATGTAGATCTTAACAGGAAAGATATAACTTGCATAAGATATTGATAGTTTCATTCTCAATCTTTAATAGACCTAGCACCAAGTCCAATAAGCCACAAACATTCCAAGATAGTTCATGATAAAATCATCACAAGAAACAAACATGAATTAGCATCGTCGGTATTATAAAACATGGTATAATTCTATTTTTCACTTTATATCAAATCACGTCTTAAATTTATTTATATTTAAAAGATAACTACACTTACAAAAGACAATCTTGATTTCTAGAGTCTGTATTCTGAAGTTGAAATGCTCGCCTTTGATGTAGACAATCGTTGTTTTAGTTTAATTTTGATTTGATTTGGTTTTTCTCTTTTAATTTGCTTCAAGTTGAATGGCGGCTACTTGACGTTGTCCAGTGGCAGCATGATGGCTCTTGGTTTGATTTTTAATATGATTCAGGGTTGAGGTATTAGGTTTCTTATATAGAAGTTTGATTCAATAGGAACCGTTAGATTAACCTAGAGCAAATCAAAGCCATTCAGACAAGATAGAATAGCCACATCAGCCCTAATGACTCAGCAAGGAGTCCATCAGAACCAATTAGATGTCACATCTGCCTTAGAGGGAATCAGCCTACGGGTGGACAGCCAAACACCCTGAATCAACCCCCAATCGACGCAGCGAGGCTCGGGTCGACCTCAAAAATGGGCCGGTTCGGTTATTCCCCCTCCCGATTCGCTATTTTGAACTTTTTTGCATATTTATTTATTTAATTTTTATATATATCTATCTATATATATTTTTCTCATATGCATACAAACTTGAAGGCTTAATAACTTCTTCATAAGGTATCTGTTTTATGCAAACCAAATGTCTATCTTGACCAAAATTTTGAGACGAACGTAATAGCGCAGCCCATTTCACTTAATTCTTCTTCTAAAAATTAAGTGTTCTTGAATTTGTTAATTTTAATTTTCTCAAAAAATTTGGGGTGTTACAATACTTTAAGAAAAACTTTGTCTCCAACCTCAAACTCAAGGTCGGTCTTTATTTTATCAGCGTAGGACTTCTGTCTATCTTGTGCAGTTTTCATTCGTCCTCGTATCAAGTCCACCTTCTCTGAAGTTTCCCTGATCATGTCAGGACCAAGTAAGAGCTTGTCTGTAGACTCCCACCAACAAGTTGGTGATCTGCATGGTCTTCCATATAAAGCCTCAAAGGGTGCCATGACTATGGTGGCTTGGTAGCTATTGTTGTAGGCAAATTCCACCAAAGGAAGATGATCCTCCCATGTTCCTCCAAAATCAAGAATGCACAATCTTAAGAGATCTTCTAATACTATGTTCACCCTTTCCATCTGACAATTGGTTTGAGGGTGATAGGCAGTGCTTGAGAATAGTTGTGTGCCTACAGCCTCTTGCATTCTCTTCCAAAACTTGCTTATAAAGATAGGATCTCGAACACTTACTATGCTAGAGGGTATTCCATGCAGTCGAACCAACTCTTTAAGATAAATGGATGCTAATGATGAGGTTGTCCTCCTTATCTTAACAGGTATAAAGTAAGCGCTTTTAGTGAGTCTATCCACTTACCCAAATGCTAGTATTGCCCCTTCTTGACCTAGGCAATCCATCAATAAAGTCCATCGAAATGTTATCCCATTTCCACTGTGGGACCTCTATAGGATGAAGCTAACCACCAGGCTTCTTCTGCTCTGTGATGACCCCAAACTTCCACGGAGTGAAAGTTAGGAATAATCATTTGGAAAATAACATAAATACAATAATACATATCACAAATACAACATAGCATAGGAAATTCATAGAGTAACAACATCATAGCAGCAGAAATATAATGTCATCAACCACAGAAAGTCCACAGTCACATAATTCCAAATTATTACATCAAGTTTGCAGAAAATGAAATAAGTTCCTATTCCAACATAAAACAACATGAAATGAAACAAGTTTGATGTCCGAAATTAAAGAGAGAAAAATGCAATAGTAGCAAATGATAGATGTCTTCAAGCACCAAGTCATCACCTCTCCACGAAAGCAAATCCAAGAAAGATAATTAGCAGCTCCAAAGAAAAGACTCCAAGCAAATAATGAACCTGTTTACTTGGCTGCCTATGTAGAAAGGAGGGCACCCGAGTTTGCAAAAAGGTGGAAACAAACAACAGGTCAGTCGTGGGACTGGTGTGAGAATTCTTAACTGATTTAACTACTAGTAATAAGGCAAATCCAAAGACCACGCCGCTAACGCGGAACGAGTTTACTCCAATGGATTGCCGTGCATAATTTAAAGTGACAGAATAAATAATAAGTGAATCGTAAAACAACGTTATGCTTTTGAGAAAAATGGAATCACCATAAGACCCAAGTCCCATCACACAATGCAACACAAACCAGAGGATAGGGTTTTACCTTATGGTGATTAAACAAGCTAAATACGGTAAATACGAGTTTAATATTATTATTAGTGTATATGAAAACATTTCAAAATAAATGTATCAATCCTAGGAAACATAGCTACCATATACTATGCCTCCGTACTAGTAATACAATTAAAGTCGTAGGTTCGTATTTGGAATTTGGTTTCCATCATGAGTCAAGGCTAGGGAGGAGCTCATTACCGATTCGAGACACTCTAGCTAATGCCTCAGGATCCCCCGCAGTGAACCCTTGGAAAGCTGCAGGGCCGGTCCTCACATACAGCTTTGAGGAATGGCAATTCTTGAACATATGTTTCCCGATCCTATATGACCTATCTGTGGCGCCTCATTCCATCATCCACATAAGTAAAATATCAGCCAGTTTAAGCACCGACACTACTTCTAGCTAGAAAGAAACGTGCTGCTCTCCATGCGTTTCCTTCTCCCATTTTAGACTCAACCGGGTTGTGAGGTTCGTGAAGCTACGTAATACACAAAGCACTGCTTATTCAAGCTGTGCTTTGATCGTCACCACAAGGTTCTGCTTTTCAACAAGAAACCTTGATCATTGCATATTAGTATGCCACATTGTCTCTCCATACCGCACTACCAATCCTCTATTGAAGTATATGAAAGGGTGTTAAGCAAGGGAATAAATTCTCCTCCACCAAACATTCATACATTCGACAGAAAATTAATAACATGATATTTAATGGAGTATGATGTCAGACACACAATCCATTTATTAGCTTATGCTCTGGGTCTGAGCGAAAACCAAATCCGTGAAATCAACACTTACGTCTGGGCAATGATCATGACCCTTGAATTAGGAGCAAGTCAATTCAGGATCTTGATCGTTGTCCATTCGAGGGAAGATTTACGGTCTTCATACGCCGTCTTCATACTTCAATTAACGTCGTTTGATTTTTTTGGAATGAGAATGACTCGGCTTTCCAAATAATATATATATATATATATTGAAAAACCTTCTTATTCGTTGATAATATTTTTATTAACGATTCATTCCTATTTTAATTATTTAAAATAATTAAATTTTATACAATGACGCCTTGAGTCAATGGGCGACTATGGCGCTGCTTTCAACCAATTTTGATTTTCACCTTTCTTAAGATCTTACCGTTGGTTTTTAACATATTTTATATCGTTAAAAAGATTTTTCCATGACGGTCCTAATGGCTCCAGTTTTGGGAAAATCCGATGGTCGGATCTTTTGGTATAGTCGTTTAAAGGTACGGTTTCAAAACGCGAACTACTGCGCTCCATTCATTTAATTTTAATTATATTTATATATATATATATATATATATATAATCGTTTAATCATAATAATGTTGTTTGATTTAAACAACGCTCTAAACAACTACTGATCCTCATTAAAATTTAATTCATTTGAAAATGAAGATAATATTACAGCATCCTAAATTCATTCTTTACTTACATTAAAAATGTAAATTCCATCCTTTTCATTTACATGTAAAAATGTAAATTGAATTCCTATTTTCTATTTACATGTAAAAATGTAAATTTTGATACATTGGAAAATCCTACTTTTAACTTACATATAAAAATGTAAATTTAATTTCAATGTAAATTCGTCTTAATTACATAATAAAAATGTAACTTATATTTGCAGTGTGAATCCTATTCTAAATTTACATATAAAAATGTAAATTTAATTACAATGCAAATTCTACTACCTATTTACATTATAAAAATTTAATTTTAATTACAATGCAAACTCTACTTCTTATTTACATTATAAAATGTAATTTTAATTACAATATAAATCTCATCATATGTTACATATAAAAATGTAATTTTTATCATACGATGGAAATTCATGTTTTACTTGTATATAAAAATGTAGTTTTTATCATACGATGCAAACTTCTATTCTAATTACATAGAAAAATGTAATTTTTTTTCCATACGGGGTAAATTCAAATTTAATCACATTAAAAATAATGTAATTTTCATGCGGTGAAAATTCCTATTTTTATTTACATTAATAAAAATGTAAATTTTCATACGGTGTAAATCATGCCTTAATTTACATTAAAAATAAATGTAAATTTCATACGGTGTAAATTCCTACTTTATTTACAATAATAAAAATGTAAATATTCATTACATGTCACATTTCTTCTTTTATTTATATGTAAAAATTGGAATTTTACCTACTATGTAAATTCCCCTTTTCACTTACATAATAGAAATGAAATTTTTCTTACTATGTAAATCCTCGTCCTTAATCCACATATAAAATGTGAATTTTTATCCTCAATGAAATTTTCTCATTCTTATTTAAAAAAAAATGATTTCTTTTCGTCTTTCAAATCTCTTTCATAGCTACATAGAAAAATGTAACTTTTATTTACATCGGAAATCTCATGACTTTAGTTGCATAGAAAAATGTACTTTTTATCTTCATAGCCAATTGCATATCATAGATTCAAATAAAAAAAGTAATTTTTATTTTCATCGCCAACTGCATATCATAGTTTCAAATAAAAAAGTAATTTTTATTTTCATCGCCAACTGCATATCATAGTTTCATATAAAAAAAAGTAATTTTATCATACGGTGTAAATTCATATTTTTTAATACATAGAAAGATGTAAATTTCATCATACGGTGTAAATTCATATTTTAATTACATAGAAAAATGTAAATTTCATCATACGGTGTAAATTCATATTTTAATTACATAGAAAATTGTAATTTTCATCATACGGTGTAAATTCGTATTTTAATTACATAGAAAAATGTAAATTTCATCATACGGTGTAAATTCCTATTTTAATTACATAGAAAAATGTAAATTTCATCATACGGCGTAAATTCATATTTTAATTACATAGAAAATTGTAATTTTCATCATACGGTGTAAATTCATATTTTAATTACATAGAAAAATGTAAATTTCATCATACGGTGTAAATTCATATTTTAATTACATAGAAAAATGTAAATTTTTATCATACGGTGTAAATCCATAAAGACATATGGTTCATGAATATCGACAAATCCATGATTGACCAGATTAACAAATAAATGATCCTAATAAATCACCAAACTCAGATCTAATACTTAAATTTTCAGATCTAATATCATAACATCACAAACAATTCAGATCCATAACTTATAATAACATCCATCGCAAATCCATTCATATTTGCCATTCAAACTTCACATAATGCAAGAATAATAATTAAATTAATTAAATTAATTAAAAATAAATTCTCAGCTTGCTTAGATCTAAAATGAAGGTCCAAACTCGATCAGATCTCTGTTCAAAGTCACAACGGTTTTGGATCTGAAAGATTTCAATTTGAAGTTCATATGTTTAAATTAGAAAACAACTTTTAACAACTGTCACTGCGACATTTAAAAGCGTGGCAAAATCTGAGTTGTTCATACCTTAAAATTTTCAGTTTGTTCAAAACTTTAAATTCAGAAATCGGTAGATTGGAGTGATGATTTTACGAATGGGTTGTTGGACGTGGAAGGGCTACGAGAGGGGGATGTTCGGCCGGAAGGGGGGAGGGTGCGGTTGCGCCTGGTGGGCCCAGCAGGGGTCGGGGGCGGCGGTCTTCGTGGGGTCGGGGCGGCGGTTTCAGGTGACGAGGAGCGGCGTTTCCGGTATGGGTGGAAAGAGGGAGAGGAGCTCTTCGATGTGGTGTACGGGTTGGATGATAATTCATGACGAGGGGAGAGAAATCAAAGGAGAAAGAATCGACCATGAAAAGGTAGAGGCAGCTGAACAATTGGGAGGAAGAAGGAGGAGTATACGGACCCGTATTTATACGGTATTCTTAGGGTTTATTTATTTATTTTTAATTTAATTAATTTTAGAAATTTGGGTTTTTCCGTCCGATCACCAAACGGAGCCCAACGACTGTCGAACGATGCGTTTTGACGTCTTCTAAACGCGATGGCGTTATTGTCGAAGTCCAATTCTGAAGTTTACAGTATCTTTTATTTTCAAATTAATTCTTTAATATTAAATTCGAACGTACTTTCTAATTTTACCGGGGTCACATACGAAGTCGGAAAAATCCGGAAAAATTATTTTTGGTTATGTTTTGACGATACGGCTTTAACAAAACTCATTTCATCGAATTCTGAGATCGTTTGAAAAATGGTCATTTTCTGGTCGATCCAATTAAACTGTAATTGATCAAAACACATTTTCCTTTGCCACGGTCACATATTAACTTCAAAATCATGAAATTTGAAATCTAGCCATAATTAGACATCCCGGATCCAACAAAAGTGGTTTCGTCGAATTCCGAGGTCGTATGCAAAATGTCTATTTTCAAGGGTGATACATTCTCTATAGCGACCTTTCTGGAAATTCATTTGGCCATAACTTTTGATTTCCGCTATGAAACTTCGATTTTTCAGATTCATTAGAAAGATATTCATTAACAGATTTAAATATTTTTGGTTTTACTAAAATCCGATTTAATTTGGATCCTGTACATTCTGTTAAAGTTTAAAATCAAAATTTCAAACTGCAGCGCTGTTTTAAACTCCTTTTATAATTAATTTAAATTTTTTCATTTTAACTTCGATTAAAATAAATAAATAATTTAAAATACTTTAAATTCATTAAAATTTCTAAAATAAAAATTTTAAAATTTTCCCCAAATTTCCGGGTTGTTACGATCTCCCCTCCTTAAGAACTTTTCGTCCTCGAAAAGGAAAAAGAAAAATAGAAGGGTCGGAGCCAATACAGAGAATGTTCTTAACAGAAATAGTACCACCTAAACCATCAGGCTTACCTGCTCCTTATGAAGAATTAGGTGCGGAAGAAGGTGGTGCACTTGCTCCCTCGTAGACATGGGCAACTGGGGAACTCCTCAATAGTGGACAATTAAGTTTGATGTGACCCTTTTTTTGGCATTTATAGCATTTTCTAGTGTCCTCTCTTCTGGCCTTCTTTGGATTCCCGTAGTCCTTGCTAAAGTGTCCAAACTTCTGGCAGTGGTAGCATTGCAGCTTAGTCTTATCATGAGTCTTAGCGGCTCCCGAACTGCTTTCTTCAGACTTCTACTCATAGCGACAGGCAAACTTATCATAAAGCCTTTCCACCTCTTGCCTTGCAATATACTCTACATTAAACAACTCTTTAAATTTGGCCCAAGTCATATTTTCTTCATCTCCTCTTATATTGACCTCTTCCCACCAAAGTTGTGCTTCGCCTTGGAGCATCCATGAAGCCACAAATCTCTTCTTTTGATCTTCCAGTCTAGCGCTCTAAATAACTTTTCACAATTCTTAAGCCACGCCCGAGCCTGCGTCACGGTCTCCGTACCTGTGAATGGAACTCCATCTAATTTCTTAAAATCCTTCACTACCCTCACCAAGTCAAAGGGCTGTGGTGGTGGTTGTTGAACTGCGGGCTCCTCGGTTCCAATAACATTTTGCCCCATTGTTCTAATTCAAGAAGTTCTAGCGGCACAAGTACTCATTTTTAGTTGGTTCTGTACGATCAAGGAAAGAGTCAGAACAACTGTAATGGTGATTCAAATAGATAGAAATGATCGAAGGATGAATGAAAAGATGATGATAAAGTGACTGGCTATTATGTATCTCGTGAAATGTTAGCCATAGAATATTGTGATTCTATGTAAACGAATTATCATAAATATGTTATATTCCAAAGCTAAGTTTAACCAAAGCTCTAATACCAACTGTGATGACCCCAAACTTCCACGGAGTGAAAGTTAGGAATAATCATTTGGAATACAACATAAATACAATAATACAGATCACAGATACAACATAGCATAGGTAATTCATAGAGTAACAACATCATAATAGCGGAAATATAATGTCATCAACCACAGAAAGTCCACAGTCACAGAATTCTAAATTATTACATCAAGTTTGCAGAAAATGAAATAAGTTCCAATTCCAACATGAAACAACGTGAAATGAAATAAGTTTGATGTCCGAAATTAAAGAAAGAAAAATGCAATAGTAGCAAATGATAGATGTCTTCAAGCTCCAAGTCATCACCTCTCCACGAAAGCAAATCCAAGAAAGATAATAAGCAGCTCCAAAGAAAATACTCCAAGCAAAGAATGAACCTGTTTACTTGGCTGCCCGTGTAGAAAGGAGGGCACCTGAGTTTGCAAAAAGGTTGAAACAAACAACGGGTCAGTCGTAGGACTGGTGTGAGAATTCTTAACTGATTTAACTACTAGTAATAAGGCAAATCCAAAGACCATGCCGCTAACGCGGAACGGGTTTACTCCAATGGATTGCCGTGCATAATTTAAAGTGACAGAATAAATAATAAGTGAATCGTAAAACAACGTTATGCTTTTGAGAAAAATGGAATCACCATAAGACCCAAGTCCCATCACACAATGCAACACAAACCAGAGGATAGGGTTTTACCTTATGGTGATTAAACATGCTAAATAGGGTAAATACGAGTTTAATATTATTATTAGTGTATATGAAAACATTTCAAAATAAATGTATCAATCCTAGGAAACATAGCTACCATATACTATACCTCCGAACTAGTAATACAGTCAAAGTCGTAGGGTCGTATTTGGAATTTGGTTTCCATCATGAGTCAAGGCTAGGGAGGAGCTCCCTACCGATTCGAGACACTTTAGCTAATGCCTCAGGATCCCCCGCAGTGAACCCTTGGAAAGCTGCAGGGCCGGTCCTCACATACAGCTTTGAGGAATGGCAATTCCTGAACACACGTTTCCCGATCCTATAGGACCTATCCGAGGCGCCTCATTCCATCATCCACATAAGTAAAATATCAGCCAGTTTAAGCACCGACACTACTTCTAGCTAGAAAGAAACATGTTGTTCTCCCTGCGTTCCCTTCTCCCGTTTTAGACTCCACCGGATTGTAAGGCTCGTGAAGCTACGTAATACACAAAGCTATGCTTATTCAAGCTGTGCTTTGATCGTCACCACAAGGTTCTTCTTTTCAACAAGAAACCTTGATCATTGCATCTTAGTATGCTACGTTGTCACTCCATATTGCACTACCAATCCTCTATTGAATTATATGAAAGGGTGTTAAGCAAGAGAATAAATTCTCCGCCACCAAATATTCATACATTCGACAGAAAATTAATAACATGATATTTAATGGAGTACGATGTCAGACACACAATCCATTCATTAGCTTATGCTCTGGGTCTGAGCGAAAACCAAATCCGTGAAATCAACACTTACGTCTGGGCAATGATCATGACCTTTGAATTGGGAGCAAGTCAATTCAGGATCTTGATCGTTGTCCATTCGAGGGAAGATTTACGGTCTTCATACGTTGTCTTCATACTTCAATTAACGTCATTTGATTTTTTTGGAATGAGAATGACTCGGCTTTCCAAATAATCCTCGTATATATATATATATATATATATTGAAAATCCTTCTTATTCGTTAATAATATTTTTATTAACGATTCGTTCCTATTTTAATTATTTAAAATAATTAAATTTTATATAACGATGCCCTGAGTCAATGGGCGACTATGGCGCTGCTTTCAACCAATTTTGATTTTCTCCTTTCTCAAGATCTAACTGTTGGTTTTAAACATTTTTTATATTATTAAAAAGATTTTTCCATGACGATCCTAATGGTTCCAGTTTTGGGAAAATCCGATGGTTGGATCTTTTGGTATAGCCGCTTAAAGGTACGATTTCAAAACGCGAACTACTGCGCTCCGTTCGTTTAATTTTAATTATATTTATATAAAAAAATATAATCGTTTAATCATAATAACGTCGTTTGAATTAAACAATGCTCTAAACAACTACCGATCCTGATTAAATTTTAATTCATTTGAAAATGAAGATAATATTACAGCATCCTAAATTCATTCTTTACTTACATTAAAAATATAAATTCCATCCTTTTCATTTACATGTAAAAATGTAAATTTAATTCCTATTTTCTATTTACATGTAAAAATGTAAATTTTGATACATTGCAAAATCCTACTTTTAACTTACATATAAAAATGTAAATTTAATTTCAATGTAAATTCATGTTAATTACATAATAAAAATGTAACTTATATTTGCAGTGTGAATCCTATTCCAAATTTACATATAAAAATGTAAATTTAATTACAATGCAAATTCTACTTCCTATTTACATTATAAAAATGTAATTCTAATTACAACGCAAACTCTACTTCTTATTTACATTAGAAAATGTAATTTTTAATTACAATGTAAATCTCATCATATGTTACATATAAAAATGTAATTTTTATCATACGATGGAAATTCATGTTTTACTTGTATATAAAAATGTAGTTTTTATCATACGATGCAAACTTCTATTCTAATTACATAGAAAAATGTAAAAAATTTTCATACGGGGTAAATTCAAATTTTAATCACATTAAAAATAATGTAATTTTCACGCGGTGAAAATTCCTATTTTTATTTACATTAATAAAAATGTAAATTTTTCATATGGTGTAAATCATGCCATAATTTACATTAAAAATAAATCTAAATTTCATACGGTGTAAATTCCTACTTTATTTACATTAATAAAAATGTAAATTTTCATTACATGTCACATTCCTTCTTTTATTTATATGTAAAAATTGGAATTTTACCTACTATGTAAACTAACCTTTTCACTTACGTAATAGAAATGAATTTTTTCTTACTATGTAAATCCTCGTCCTTAATCCACATATAAAATGTGAATTTTTATCCTCAATGAAATTTTCTCATTCTTATTTAAAAAAAATGATTTCTTTTCGTCTTTCAAATCTCATTCATAGCTACATAGAAAAATGTAACTTTTATTTGCATTGCAAATCTCATGACTTTAGTTGCATAGAAAAATGTACTTTTTATCTTCATAGCCAATTGCATAACATAGTTTCAAATAAAAAGAAGTAATTTTTATTTTCATCGCCAACTGCATATCATAGTTTCAAATAAAAAAGTAATTTTTATTTTCATCGCCAACTGCATATCATAGTTTCAAATAAAAATAATAATTTTATCATACGGTGTAAATTCATATTTTAATTACATAGAAAAATGTAAATTTCACCATACGGTGTAAATTCATATTTTAATTACATAGAAAAATGTAGTTTTCGTCATACGATGTAAATTCATATTTTAATTACATAGAAAATTGTAATTTTCATCATACGGTGTAAATTCATATTTTAATTACATAGAAAAATGTAAATTTCATCATACGGTGTAAATTCATATTTTAATTACATAGAAAAATGTAATTTTCATCATACGGTGTAAATTCATATTTTAATTACATAGAAAACTGTAAATTTCATCATACGGTGTAAATTCATATTTTAATTACATAGAAAAATGTAAATTTTCATCATACGGTGTAAATTCATAAAGACATATGGTTCGTGAATATCAACGAATCCATGATTGAAAAGATTAACAAATAAATGATCCTAATAAATCACCAAACTTAGATCTAATACTTAAATTTTCAGATCTAATATCATAACATCACAAACAATTCAGATCCATAACTTATAATAACATCCATCGTAGACCCATTCATATTTTCCATTCAAACTTCACATAATGCAAGAATAATAATTAGATTAATTAAATTTAATTAAAAATAAATTCTCACCTTGCTTAGATCTAAAATGAAGGTCCAAACTCGATCAGATCTCGTGTTCAAAGTCACAGCGGTTTTGGATCTGAAAGATTTCAATTTGAAGTTCATATGTTTAAATTAGAAAACAACTTTTAACAACTGTCACTGCGACATTTAAAAGCGTGGCAAAATCTGAGTTATTCATACCTTAAAATTTTCAGTTTGTTCAAAACTTTAAATTTAGAAATGGGGAGATTCGAGTGAAGATTTTACGAATGGGTTATTGGACGTGGAAGGGCTACGAGAGGAGGATGTTCGGCCGGAAGGGGGGAGGGTGCGGTTGCGCCTGGTGGGCCCAGTAGGGGTCGGCGGCGGCGGTCTTCGTGGGGTCGGGGCGGCGATTTCAGGTGACGAGGAGGGGCGTTTCAGGTATGGGTGGAAAGAGGGAGAGGAGCTCTTCGAAGTGGTGTATGGGTTGGATGATAATTCGTGACGAGGGGAGAGAAACCAAAGGAGAAAAAATCGGCCATGAAAGGCTAGAGGCGGCTGAACAATCGGGAGGAAGAAGGAGGCGTATACGGACCCGTATTTATATGGTATTCTTAGGGTTTATTTATTTATTTTTAATTTAATTAATTTCAGAAATTTGGGTTTTTCCGTTCGATCACCAAACAGAGCCCAATGACTATCGAACAATACGTTTTGTCGTCTTCTGAACGCGATGGCGCTATTGTCGAAGTCCAATTCTGAAGTTTACAGTACGTTTTCTTTTATTTTCAAATTAATTCTTTAATACTAAATTCGAACGTAATTTCTAATTTTACTTGGGTCACATACGAAGTAAGAAAAATCCAGAAAAATTATTTTTGGTTATGTTTTGACAATACGGTCTTAACAAAACTCATTTCGTCGAATTCTGAGATCGTTTGAAAAATGGTCATTTTCTGGTCGATCCAATTTAACTGTAATTGACCAAAACACATTTTCCTTTGCCACGGTCACATATTAACTTCAAAAATCATGAAATTTGAAATCTAGCCATAATTAGACATCCCAGATCCAACAAAAGTGGTTTCGTCGAATTCCGAGGTCGTATGCAAAATGTCTATTTTCAAGGGCGATATATTCTCTATAGCGGCCTTTCTGGAAATTCATTTGGCCATAACTTTTGATTCCCGCTATGAAACTTTGATTTTTCAGATTCATTAGAAAGATATTCATTAACAGATATAAGTATTTTTGGTTTTACTAAAATCCAATTTAATTTGGATCCTGTACATTCTGTTAAAGTTTAAAATCAAATTTTCAAACTGCAGCGCTGTTTTAAATTCCTTTTATAATTAATTTAAATTTTTTCGTTTTAACTTCGATTAAAATAAATAAATAATTTAAAATTCTTTAAATTCATTAAAATTTCTAAAATAAAAATTTTAAAATTTGCCCCAAAATTTCGGGTTGTTACGATCTCCCCTCCTTAAGAACTTTTCGTCCCCGAAAAGGAAAAAGAAAAATAGAAGGTCGGAACCAATACAGAAAATGTTCTTAACAGAAATAGTACCACCTAAAACATCAGGCTTACCTGCTCCTTCTGAAGAAGTAGGTGCGAAAGAAGGTGGTGCACTTGCTCCCTTGTACACATGGGCAACTTAGGAACTCCTCAATAGTGGACAATTAAGTTTGATGTGACCCTTTTTATGGCATTTATAGCATTTTCTAGTGTCCTCTCTGCTGGCCTTCTTTGGATTCCCGTAGTCCTTGCTAAAGTGTCCAAACTTCTGGCAGTGGTAGCATTGCAGCTTAGTCTTATCATGAGTCTTAGCGGCTCCAGAACTGATTTCTTCAAACTTCTACTCATAGCGACAGGCAAACTTAACATAAAGCCTTTCCACCTCTTGCCTTGCAATATACTTTTCATTAAACAGCTCTTTAAATTTGGTCCAAGTCATATTTTCTTCATCTCCTCTTATATTGGCCTCTTCCGACCAAAGTTGTGCTTCGCCTTGGAGCATCTATGAAGCCACAAATCTCTTTTTTTGATCTTCCAGTTCTAGCGCTCTAAATATCTTTTCACAATTCTTAAGCCACGCCCGAGCCTGCGTCACGGTCTCAATACCTATGAACGGAACTCCATCTAATTTCTTAAAATCCTTCACTACCCTCACCAAGTCAAAGGGCTGCGGTGGTGGTTGTTGAACTGCGGGCTCCTCGGTTCCAATAACATTTTGCCCCATTGTTCTAATTCAAGAAGTTCTAGCGGCACAAGTACTCATTTTTAGTTGGTTCTATACGATCAAGGAAAGAGTCAGAACAACTGTAATGGTGATTCAAATAGATAGAAAAGATCGAAGGATGAATGAAAAGATGATGATAAAGTGACTGGCTATTATGTATCTCGTGAAATGTTCACCATAGAATATTGTGATTCTATGTAAACGAATTATCAGAAATATTTTATATTCCAAAGCTAAGTTTAACCAAAGCTCTGATACCAACTGTGATGACCCCAAACTTCCACGGAGTGAAAGTTAGGAATAATCATTTGGAATACAACATAAATACAATAATACAGATCACAAATACAACAAAGCATAGGAAATTCATAGAGTAACAACATCATAGCAGCGGAAATATAATGTCATCAACCACAGAAAGTCCACAGTCACAGAATTCTAAATTATTACATCAAGTTTGCAGAAAATGAAATAAGTTCCAATTCCAACATAAAACAACGTGAAATGGAACAAGTTTGAGTCTGAAATTAAAGAGAGAAAAATGCAATAGTAGCAAATGATAGATGTCTTCAAGCTCCAAGTCATCACCTCTCCACGAAAGCAAATCCAAGAAAGATAATAAGCAGCTCCAAAAAAAAGACTCCAAGCAAAGAATGAACCAGTTTACTTGGCTGCCCATGTAGAAAGGAGGGCACCCGAGTTTGCAAAAAGGTGGAAACAAACAACAGGTCAGTCGTGGGACTGGTGTGAGAATTCTTAACTGATTTAACTACTAGTAATAAGGCAAATCCAAAGACCACGCCGCTAACGCGGAATGGGTACTCCAATGGATTGCCGTGCATAATTTAAAGTGACATAATAAATAATAAGTGAATCATAAAACAACGTTATGGTTTTGAGAAAAATGGAATCACCATAAGACCCAAGTCCCATCACACAATGCAACAAAAACCAGATGATAGGGTTTTACCTTATGGTGATTAATATGCTAAATACGGTAAATAGGAGTTTAATATTATTATTAGTGTATATGAAAACATTTCAAAATAAATGTATCAATCCTAGGAAACATAGCTACCATATACTATGCCTCCGTACTAGTAATACAATCAAAGTCGTAGGGTCGTATTTGGAATTTGGTTTCCATCATGAGTCAAGGCTAGGGAGGAGCTCCTTACCTATTCGAGACACTCTAGCTAATGCCTCAGGATCCCCCGTAGTGAACCCTTGGAAAGCTGCAGGGCCGGTCCTCACATACAGCTTTGAGGATTGGCAATTCCTGAACACACATTTACCGATCCTATAGGACCTATCCGAGGCGCCTCATTCCATCATCCACATAAGTAAATATCAGCCAGTTTAAGCACCAACACTACTTCTAGCTAGAAAGAAACGTGCTGCTCTCCCTGCGTTTCCTTCTCCGTTTTAGACTCCACTGGGTTGCGAGGCTCATGAAGCTACGTAATACACAAAGCTATGCTTATTCAAGCTGTACTTTGATCGTCACCACAAGGTTCTGCTTTTCAACAAGAAACCTTGATCATTGCATCTAAGTATGCTACGTTGTCACTCCATATTGCACTACCAATCCTCAATTGAAGTATATGAAAGGGTGTTAAGCAAGAGAATAAAATCTCCGCCACCAAACATTCATACATTCGACAGAAAATTAATAACATGATATTTAATGGAGAACGATGTCAAACACACAATCCATTTATTAGCTTATGCTCTGGGTCTGAGCGAAAACCAATTCCGTGAAATCAACACTTATGTCTGGGCAATGATCATGACCCTTGAATTGGGAGCAAGTCAATTCAGGATCTTGATCGTTGTCCATTCGAGGGAAGATTTACGGTCTTCATACGCCGTCTTCATACTTCAATTAATGTGGTTTGATCTTTTTGGAATGAGAATGACTCGGCTTTACAAACAATCCTCGTGTATATATATATATATATATATATATATATATATATTGAAAATCCTTCTTATTTGTTAATAATATTTTTATTAACGATTCATCCCAATTTTAATTATTTATAATAATTAAATTTTATATAACGACGCCTTGAGTCAATGGGCGACTATGACGCTGCTTTCAACCAATTTTGATTTTCACCTTTCCCAAGATCTAACCGTTGGTTTTTAACATATTTTATATTGTTAAAAAGATTTTTCCATGGCGGTCCTAATTGCTCTAGTTTTGGGAAAATCCTACGGTCGGATCTTTTGGTATAGTCGTTTAAAGGTACGATTTCCAAAACGCGAACTACTGCGCTCCATTCGTTTAATTTTAATTATATTTGTATATAAAAATATAATCGTTTAATCGTAATAACGTCGTTTGATTTAAACAATGCTCTAAACAACTACCGATCCTCATTAAATTTTAATTCATTTGAAAATGAAGATAATATTACAGCATCCTAAATTCATTCTTTACTTACATTAAAAATGTAAATTCCATCCTTTTCATTTACACGTAAAAATGTAAATTTAATTCCTATGTAAATTCCTATTTTCTATTTACATGTAAAAATGTAAATTTTGATACATTGCAAAATCCTACTTTTAAGTTACATATAAAAATGTAAATTTAATTTCAATGTAAGTTCATCTTAATTACATAATAAAAATGTAACTTATATTTGTAGTGTGAATCCTATTCTAAATTTACATATAAAAATGTAAATTTAATTACAATGCAAATTCTACTTCCTATTTACATTATAAAAATGTAATTTTAATTATAATGCAAACTCTACTTCTTATTTACATTATAAAATGTAATTTTTAATTGCAATGTAAATCTCATCATATGTTACATATAAAAATGTAATATTTATCATACGATGGAAATTCATGTTTTACTTGTGTATAAAAATGTAGTTTTTATCATACGATGCAAACTTATATTCTAATTACATAGAAAAATGTAATTTTTTTTCCATACGGGGTAAATTCAAATTTTAATCACATTAAAAATAATGTAATTTTCATGTGGTGAAAATTCCTATTTTTTTACGTTAATAAAAATGTAAATTTTCATACGGTGTAAATCATGCCTTAATTTACATTAAAAATAAATGTAAATTTCATACGGTGTAAATTCCTACTTTATTTACATTAATAAAAATGTAAATTTTCATTACATGTCACATTCCTTCTTTTATTTATATGTAAAAATTGGAATTTTACCTACTATGTAAATTCCCATTTTCACTTACGCAATAGAAATGAAATTTTTCTTACAATGTAAATCCTCGTCCTTAATCCACATATAAAATATGAATTTTTATCCTCAATGAAATTTTCTCATTCTTATTTTAAAAAAATGATATTTTTTCGTCATTTGAATCTCATTCATAGCTACATAGAAAAATGTAACTTTTATTTGCATTGCAAATCTCATTACTTTAGTTGCATAGAAAAATGTACTTTTTATCTTCATAGCCAATTGCATATCATAGTTTCAAATAAAAAAAAGTAAATTTTATTTTCATCGCCAACTGCATATCATAGTTTCAAATAAAAAAGTAATTTTTATTTTCGTCGCCAACTGCATATCATAGTTTCAAATAAAAAAAAATTTAATTTTATCATACGGTGTAAATTCATATTTTAATTACATAGAAAAATGTAAATTTCATCATACGGTGTAAATTCATATTTTAATTACTGTAACGACCCAGAAAATCTAAACCAATTTAATTTTTTTTTTAATTGGCTAAAATAATGGATTTTAAATATTTAAAATAAATATTTTGAATAATAGAGATGAAAAGTGAGTTGAATCGACAATTGAAAACGAATATAATTAATTTTAATTATAAACAAGGCCTGAAATGGCGCTGTAGTTTCAAAAATTGAATTCAAACTTTGTCGGACTGTTCCGGGTGCAAAACAAAACGAATTTTAGTAAAACCAAAAATATTTAAATCTGTTAGTGATTACCTTTCTAACGAATCTGAAAAATCGAATTTTCATAACGGAAAGCAAAAGTTATGGCCAAATGAATTTTCAGAAAGGTCGCTATGGAATTTATATAGCCCGTGAAATTGGCCAATTTGCATACGACCTCGGAATTCGACGAAAACCACTTTTGTTAGATCCGGGATGTGAAGTTATCACTAGGTTTCAAATTTCATAATTTTTGAAGCTAGTATGTGAGCGTGGCAAAGGAAAATGTGTTTAGGTCAATTACAGTTAAATTGGATCGACCAGAAATGGGCCTTTTTGCAAACGGTCTCTGAATTCGACGAAACTAGTTTTGTTGGGACCGTATCGTCAAAACATAGCTAGATTTATTTTTCTGGAATTTTTCGAATCAGTTTGTGGCCCTGGCAAATTGAAATGCACGTTCAAATCAAATATTGAATGTTTTATATTTTAATTTGAAGGAAAACTGACTGAAACAGTCGAATGGGCCTACGAAACCTATCCCATTGTGTTCGGAATGGGGGTAAAACGCAAGGGACGACAGTCGTTGGGTTTGAATTGGTGTTCGTCTGTGTAAGGGGTATTTTTGAAATTTTAAAAATATATAAATTAAATGGAAAATTCTGATTGGCCACTCCACTCTCTCTCTCCCCGATCCTTCGTCGCGCGAGACGGATATTGAATCCAAACTTCTCTCTTCTTTTTCTTCTAAACCACGCAACGAAACACCACCCCTCAGTTATGTTTTTCGTAGATCTAGGAAAGATCTACAAATCCATGTAAAGTTTGCTAATTATCGTTCAGTATTTGGAGAGTTACAAGCCCGGGAAGTCCGGGACTTTCGAGCTCCGCCGCGCCTACCTCGCCGCATCGAACGGAGAGCCACCAAAGGCGTGCGTGCGCCCCTCCAAGGTCGTCAGCGTGGCATAGGCCGATCGCCCCCAAGCCCCACCGTTTGCGCTCAAATCCGTGATCTAGTTTTGAACCAACGTTGAAGGTATACGGATGATTTTATTTATTTTGATTTTAACACCATTAAAGTGTTGGAAACCTTTGAAAAATCATATCTTTTTCGTTCGTTAACGAAATTCGATGAAACCAGAAACATCGTGACTGTGTGGACGCCTTCTACATTTTAGAAGAGACCGCATATTTTTCTGAGCCTTCTGCTATTTTTGGTGGAGTGGAACCCAATGTGAGATTTCTAATTTGTAAGCGATATGGAAAACGACGATGTATAAATTACATAGTCGATGTATGAGTTATATAAGCATTGTACATCTCTTGTATAAGCGTTGTATAAGTTATGTATGCGTTGTAAAAATTATATATGTGTTGAAATAGAAGTGAATTGCTATATATATATATATATATATATATATATATATATATATACGCCCCTCGTCCACAAACCACGGACGATATTTATTGATTGTGATTGGTGTGAAAATTGATTGATAGCGAATGGTTGTTTGGGATAGTTTGTGGTTGATATTAATTGATTATGGTTGAAAAATACCCGTTTGTGGTTGAGAAATATTTGGTTGAAACCACATAGGATTAGTTTGTGGAAATGAAATAAATATATACATGTCTCCTGCGTGCGAACTAGATGCATGATCCCCATTGTCAAAAACCGCGAGGTTTTAAGGTAGAGCGAGGAGCCGAACTAGGGACGGTCCCGGTTTTAACTACCCTGCCGTTATGCTGCCGAAATTTTGAATAATATTCATGTGTTTGAATTATTTTCATTTGCTGAAACTATATTTATTCATTGAGTAGAAAACCTTCATGTGTTGAATCGATATTCATTCGTTGATTAGAAATTCATGTGTTGAATGGTATTCATGTTTTAAATGTAAAAATCACATTTTTATCTATATATAGAAACTATAGAAAACCTTCATGTGTTGAATCGATATTCATTCGTTGATTAGAAATTCATGTGTTGAATGGTATTCATGTTTTAAATATAAAAAAAAATCACATTTTTATCTATATATAGAAACTATAGAAAACCTTCATGTGTTGAATCGATATTCATTCGTTGATTAGAAATTCATGTGTTGAATGGTATTCATGTTTTAAATGTAAAAAAAAACATTTTTATCTACATATAGAAACTATAGAAAACCTTCATGTGTTGAATCGATATTCATTCGTTAATTTGAAATTCATGTGTTGAATGGTATTCATATTTTGAAATGAATTGTTTCATAATAAAAATCACCTTTTTTCGACTATATGGACTATGTAAAATAATCTCGTTTTAAAAGAAATTGTTTTATAATAAAAATCCTATTTTTATCACCTATATAAACTATACAAAAAAATAGGGTTTTGAAATAATTTGTTTTACAATAAAAATCACATTTTTATTATATACATGAATTGTAGAAAATGTGAAGTGTTAAAAATAGCAACTCGTTCAAATAAATATGCATGAGTTGAAATATTCATTAATTAGCTAATGATATGATTTTTGCCTATGCATGCAACATTAGAATGAATGGTGTTTTTAAACCAATTGGAATCAAATATGAAGTTGAATGGAAAATGATAAGTGATAAGAACTGTATATATGTACATGCATATTTATTGAACAGGTGATAGCAAAAGGGGCTAGAGAAGAGGAATAAAATTTTGTGCCCGACAAATAGGTACACATTTACTGTTTTGTTTGGGTGATGATTTTATGAGCCTGCTGGCTAGCCGCTTGGCTTTTTCTTTTTCTTTTCGACATGAGAAATCCGTGTGGCTATTTGGGAATTTTCCCAGCCCCTCCCGTACAAAGGAGGTTATGGCTAAATTTTCCAAAATTTAAAGGCGTTAGTGAAATATTTGAAGTGAAAACGATTTTGAAATTGTTGAATGAACTATATTTATATAAATATATAAATATAAATAAAATTAAAACGAAACGTGGCCATGCAGTTCGTGTTTTGAAACCGTGATTTCAAACAACTAGTGCGGGAAATCCGACCATTGGATTTTCCCGAAACCGCAACCGTTGGGTTTGCCTTGGAAATATCTTTCCAACGGCACCAACTTTGTAAAAATCCAACGGTTGGATTGTCTGGAATGTTTAATTCAAATCTGAAGAAAAAAAGCGCCAGAAACGATTATATTTATATATATATATATAATTATATTCAATCAAATAACGACGCCGCAGTTCATATTTTGAAATCGAAACTTCAAACGATTGTACCGGGAGATCCGACCGTCGGATTTTCCCGAAGCTGGAACCATTGGATTCGTTTTGAAAAGACCTTTCTAATGATGTAAATTTTGTGAGGATCCAACGGTTAGATTTTCAGATATGTATAAATCAAATCTGAATAAAAACAGCGCCACGGACGCGTTATGGCCCGAAGCGTCGTTTTGAATGAATTGGCTATTTTAAAATAAATAAAAATAGCGATAAATCGTTATAAAATATCATACGCGATATGGAATGGAAATAAACTGAATTTGCTCGATTTATGTGGTATTTGATGGTTGAATGTGTTTGGTGTGAAAATTACATTAAAGAACATAATTGGTGTTGTCGAATGATTTAACTATTGAAATAAATTGATTTGAAATTCTAAATATACGTGAATTATTTGAAAAGGCCGAATTAATTCTCATTTCAAATAATTGACAGACGATTGAAAGTCGAAGATGAAGACGGTGGTCGAAGGCCGGAGATCTTCACCTCGTTTGGATGGTAACCGAGGTCCTGATTGGGAGGCATCCCGAAATATGGATAATGAGTGGTGATCGTCCAGACGTAGGTGGTGATCGATGGGTTTGCGAGGTATTTAGTGCCTCCGGTTTCTTTCAGACCCAGAACGGACTTGTAAATGGACTATGTGTCTGATATTGGATTTTATTCTGTGTTGATTGATCTCTATTAAATATACATCTGTTTGGCGGCGGAGAATTCATTCTTTAGCTTAACGCCCTTCTCTGGAACACACGAGCTCAGAGGTTGTATATCGATAGACATCAGTCGCATGGCATGAATTGCTAGTGTGGCATGCCTAAGTGGCAAATGATCAAGGCTTCTGTTGAAAAGCAAATCTTGTGGTGATGATCAAAGCCCCGCCTGTGTGGCATAGCTTTGTGTATAACGTGAAATCGTGAGCCTCACACCCGGTATGAACCAGAAACGGGAGGAAGGACCTCAGCGAGGACATGCGTTTCTTTCTAGCTAGGGTGGTGTCAGTGACCTACCGGCCCTGACATTTATATACTTTTCACCTGTGTGGTTGTTGCTGTTGCGAGGTGCCTCGGTTTGATCGGACGATCCGGGTTCGATGGAGTCATTCGTTGGCTCGTTTACACCCCAAATGGCGGGGAAACGTATTGTTCAGGAATTTTAATCGACATCGGTGGACCGGCCCTGTCGCTCCTAGGGTAACTCGAGCTCTGATCCTGAGACATGGGCTAGATTGTCTCGAATTTGGTAAGGACTATCTTTTGCCTTGGTTCAGGACGGAAATCCAATTTCCAAATGCGACATCGTGCGGTTTTGATTGTATACCTATATATGGCGACATAGTGGTATGGGGCATTAATGTCGTCTATGATTGATAGTTATGATTTGAAATTGTTTTCAAAACATATAAACACTAGCAATAATATCAAATGCCTTTGTTTTATTCGTATCAAGCATATCTTGGTCGTTATAAGGTAAAATCTCTATCCTCCGGTTTGCATTGCATTGTGTGATGGGAACTGTGTCTTATAATGGCTTCATTTTTATAAAATGCATTGCGTTGTTTAAAAGAAAGATTTGTTTTAAAGCACTGGCAATCCAATGGAGAAAACCCGTTCCACGAAAGTGGCGTGGTCCTGTGATTAGCCCAATTTATATATGTGTTGAGTAGATTTCTCATACCAGTCCCATGACTGACTCGTAGTTTGTTTCACTTTCAAACTCGGGTGCCCCTTTTTCTACATGGGCAGCCTTGTATTCAGGTTTAGCTGGTTCTTTCTGGATAGATGGAGTTGAAAATGGATTCTATCATTTATCTCTTTTTATGCTGTTCAGCTCCTATTGTACATATTTTGTTTGTTTCCGCTGTAGACATTTATGTATCGTTGAACTGTATTTTTACTAAGTATGATCCTGTATACTGTGTAACTCTGATGATTACTTTTATCCAGTATATTCTATTGTTCATTATCTGTTGTATTTATTTAATTCTGTTCTGATATTATCTGTTTCTGTGTTATATTCCACGGATTACCCTTGCCGCCGTCAGTACGAGGTTTGGGGTCATCTCATTTTGTATCAGAGCTTTGGTTAAGTTAGTTCTGGAATATAACATATTAATGAACTCGTCAGAAATAGAACCAGTAGTGTTCTAGGACGGGTAACTCTATACAGATAGGATCAGCAATATCCTAGTATGAGTAAAGCAGAATGAAATTACACATCGATAGACACATTTACATTTGAAGTATATGTTTCTATGTTTTAAAATTATCTTTTCTGTGACCTGACACTTGATCTGCTGTTTGCAAAAGTGCTAGAAAATGAGTGTCAGAAACAGAAGGAATACAAAACCGGATATTGAAGCCCTATTAGTCAAATATCAAAATATGGGTGGAATACCGTTCTCTGGTGAAGAATCTATTATGAAGACACAGGCTTGGATTCGTTCGGCCGAAAAGATCTTTGATGGTTTAAAGCTGAGGGATGACCAGAAAAGATTACTGGCCTCCTGGGCACTCAAAGATGAAGCTTTGTTCTAGTGGGACTCGGTTATTGAGAATAATCTAGAGGGTGGTATCACCTGGGACAGATTCAAAGTGATTTTCCTAGAAAGATTTACTCCTCCAGAAGCGACTGAGCGATTATGCGACGAATTTTCTTATCTGATACAAGGAGATATGACAATCCTAGAATATCATAAGAAATTCAACAAACATTTTCACTTTGCTCCTCATCTGATTAAAGACCCAAAGAGGAAGAATCTTAGATTTATTCACGGACTTCAAAGAAAATATCATAATAGTGTAATGAGGAACGTGAAGCTCCCCTTTTCTGAAATGATATACATGGCTTATCAGTATGAAGATCTAGACAAGAAAGGTATGTTACAGTACGAAGAAGAAGTCAGCTCTAGTAATAAAAATGAGTCTGAAACTGATCGTCCTAAGGCCAGTACAAAGTCTGAGGTCAGTAAGAAGCCCAGTGCCATGAGAAAAAGGGCTGAATCTGGAAAAGAACCAGCAACGACTGCCATATGCAATAACTGCCATAAGCCAGGGCATTTTCAGGGAAATTGCAAACCCTCGGAGAAGTGAATAAGGAGTGGATCTAAATCCGGTAATAAGTTTCAAGAGAATAGGAAGTGCAGTCAATGCCATCAGACTGGTCATCTTTTAAAGGCCTGCCCGCTATTCAGAAAACTTAAAGTAGTACATGTAAATGAAGTGGTAGAAGTACCTGCATCCTCGTCTGCTTAGGAAAGGTCTGATGTTTTAGAAGGCACGCTTAATGTTAAGAACACTCTAGTTTAAGTACTGTTTGACACAGGCGCGTCACGAAGCTTTATTGCAAAGAGTGCAGTCAAGAAACTAGATTTGAAATTGAAGAAGCTCAATGAACCAATGACTGTCCAAAATCCAGTTGGGGGTTCCATCGGTCTCAGTTGGGTTTGTTGGGTGCCTGTCTCTTTTTCTTGCTATAAATTCCCTACTATCTCTATCGTCATGAATTTTAATGAATTCGATCTTATCCTGGGATTGGATTGGCTAACCAGATATGAGGCGGAGGTTAGATGCGCCTAGAGAGTTGTTAAGGCAAAGGCACAATCGGCGAATTATATAACCATACCATGTGAAGGCCCGACATCAAACAGAAAGGACTTCGGGCAGCTCTCGATGTTTCCCCTGCTCAAATGGAAAATATCCCTGAAATCGCAGAGAATATTCCTGACCTTAACAAAGATATTCCTGTCGTTAAAAACTATGCGGATGTGTTCGAAGAAGTTGTTCGCTTACCTCCGCAGAGAGAAATTGATTTCAAAATTTCTTTAATTCCCAATGCAAGGCCGGTAGTTCACGGTATTCGAAGAATGTCCTTGAAAGAGAAGGAGGAATTAGACAATCAAACACGACAACTAGTATGGAAAGGTCTGATCAGGCCTAGTTTCTCTGATTGGGGTGCAACAGTGGTATTTGTCCCAAAATCTGATGGTACTCTACGGCTATGCGTGGACTATCGTGATCTGAACAAGCAGACAACAAAGAACAAGTATCCATTGCTGCGGATTGATGATTTGTTGGATCGATTAAATGGAGCACAAGTATTCTCAAGAATGGACCTAGCTACAGGTTTCCATCAACTTCGAATTGCCGAAGAGTGTGTTCCAATGACAGCATTCAGCGGTCCCGACTTATTCTACGAGTGGTTAGTAATGTCGTTCGGCTTATGTAACGCTCCAGCTTACTTTGACGATCTGATGAACAGAGTATTCAGAGGAGTCTTGAATAAATTTGTTCTGGTTTTTATTGACGATATTCTAATCTTATCTAAATCAAAGGCCAAACATGAAAAGCATTTGGAACAGGTTCTAGAAATTCTGAGAAGGAATGTATTGAAAGCCAAATTTTCCAAATGCATATTCTGGCAGGATGAAGTGAAATTTCTAGGCCACGTCATATCGAAAGAAGGAATCGCTGTGGATCCAAGCAAAATCACAGCTATTCAGAATTGGAAACAGCCCAGTACCCCCACTGAAGTCCGCAGTTTTCTCAGATTGGCTAGTTATTACCGGAAGTTCATTAAAAACTTTTCGAAGATATCTAGTCATTTAACGAAGCTTACAAAGAAGCACTCTAAATTCAAATGGACTCCAGAAAGTGAGGAGGCTTTTGAAGAGCTAAAATTAAGACTAACAACTGCTCCAGTGTTAACCATCATCGATGGCAACCAGGATTTGAAAGTCTGGACTGATGCTTCTAGAGAAGGCCTTGGCGTAGTGTTAATCCAAAGGGGTCAAGTGATTGCTTATGCTAGCTGTCAGCTGAAGCCGCACGAGAAAAACTACGTCACTCATGATCTTGAGTTATTGGCGATAGTATTCGCTTTGTAAATCTGGAGGCACTATCTTCTGGGTGAGAGATTTGAACTGTTTACAGATCATCAGTCGTTAAAGTATCTGTTCACCCAGAAAGACTTGAATTTGAGGCAGCAACGTTGGCTGGAGTTTCTTGTAGCATACGATTTTGAAATTATATATACTCCAGGGAAAGCCAATGTCGTGGCCGATGCGCTGAGCCGAAAGAATGTAATGATCGCCAGCTTTATTATCATGACTTCCTTGATTGACAAAATATCTATTCTTCAAAAGGAGGATAACTTTATTAAGGATATGATTAAAAGGATTCAGAAAGGTGAACTCTCGTGTTTTCAAATAGATAACGACGAGACCTTGAGGTTGAAAGGAAGGATTTGTGTTCCTGATATCCCAGAGTTAAAAAGGGAAGTGTTAGACGAGTGTCACAAGTCCAAGCTGAGTATCCATCCTGGTGAGGCCAAAATGTATAAGGATCTCAAACGAACATTCTGGTGGAAGGCTATGAAAAGAGACATTTCAATATACGTTAGCTGATGCCCTACTTGCCAGCTAGTCAAGAGCGACCAACAAAAACTGGCTGGATTGTTGCAACCGCTAGAAGTTCCAGGCTGAAAGTGGGAACATATTTCTATGGATTTCATTGATGGTCTGCCCAGATCCAGAAAAGGGAATGACAGTATTTGGGTGATCGTAGATCGCTTCACGAAGACTGCCCATTTTATACCTATCAGATCTAACAGAACTGCTCAGAGTCTGGCGTAGATATACTTCGGGGAAATAGTTAAACTACATGGAGTGCCGCTCAGTATAGTCAGTGATAGAGATACAATATTCACTAGCAAATTCTGGGAGGCGTTTCAAGTCGAGCTGGGAACGAAGTTGAACTTGAGCACCGCCTATCACCTTCAGACAGACGATCAGACTGAGAGGGTGAATCGCATTTTAGAAGACCTATTACGGGCTTGTGTTATAGATTTCGGTGGATCATGGGAAGACCATCTGCATTTGGCTGAATTCTCATATAACAACAGCTACCAGGCGAGCCTGACAATGTCTCCATTCGAAGCATTGTATGGTAGACCGTGCCGATCTCCTGCTTGTTGGGTCGAGCCCAGAAATAGACTTGTGTTGGGTCCTGATATGATCCGAGAAGCTGCCGACAAAGTCGATTTTATTAAGAAGCGATTACTCGCCGCTCAAAGCCGACAAAAGAGCTATGCCGATAGAAGAAGAAGAGATATATCCTTTGTTGTTGGCGACTACGTGTATTTGAAAGTATCGCCGATGAGAGGAGTTATCCGGTTCGGTAAAATAGGGAAATTGGCGCCCAAAATCATTGGTCCGTTTCCTATTCTGGAACGGATCGGAACTCTCGCTTATAGGGTCAAATTGCCTAACTGGTTGCCTGGAGTTCATGATGTATTTCATATATCTCAACTTCAAAAGCATGTTCATGATCCAGACTTGATCGTGTAAGAAGCAGCTCAACAGGATATTGAAATTACCCCTGAATTAGCAGTGAGACGAGAGCCGCTAAAGATCATCGGCAAAGAGACCAAAGAACTGAGGAACAAGAAGGTTCACTTAGTCAAAGTGCAATGGAGTGGAGATCCGCGAGATTGTACTTGGGAAACTGAGGAGAGCATTCAGAAAGCTTATCCTAGATGCCGAGTGGATATCTCTGATTGACTCCGGTGCAAGGTACATTTACCCTACTTTGCATTACCAATCAGTTCTCTATTCTGTTGTTATTTTCTTTCCAGGGATGTGCACTTTTAAATTCTATAGTCCGAATGATTTTAAAAGAATATAGGAATTGATTTGTATGATTTTGAGAAGTTAAAAAACAATTTGATTATTGTTTGTGTTGTGTGTTAGTAAATTTGATTAATTGAATTATTGAAACAATAGTTAATTTAATCAACAATAGAATGAATGGTAGAATTTATTTGATTAAATCACACATTGAACTGATTTAAAAATAAATAAAAATGTATATACATGTGTATTATATATGTTTGAACAGGTAAATGGATTAGCTGTTGAGTAAAGATTTTATTTGCGTGCCCGACAATTAATGAGTTGGATGCGAAATATTATTATATCAACTCCTGTGAATGCCATTGGATGCGGAGTGCTAGTTTTTCTGTGTGAAATAATAAACGTCGCCATAGGATAGTAACAATTAATTTTGAACTACATTACATGGCATACTTCAGAAGATAGGCATACTTCATCATATACCACGTAAGCATTTGGAGCTTGTGTGACGAGGTGAAAGATTCACCATACAAGGGAGAGGCTTGTATGGCGATGAGTATATTTTACAGGTTGAACTGATGACTGATATGGACTATTTAAATTGTAACGATTAAATTGCCAGATTAATAAAAACCCCACACGGGTCTGGAGTTGACAATAATCACGTCTCTCTAGTTATTAGATACGGCACATGGACTATTTATTTCCCACACACGGGGCAGGGTGACGAGAATTTATTCTCTGGAGTTATTATCAATACATGCTCCCCTGTAAACACCAGAATATATCACTATAAATATGTGTATGCTTATTAGGATTTATTGGGTACCTAATACGGCCCAATAAATTTCCAAACCCCTCCCCGTACAAAGGAGGTTATGGCGAATTTTTTTTAAAATTCCGGGTGTTAGCCAAATTTTTGAAGAATTTGAAATTTCTCAGAAACTGAAAAGTTGGAGAATTGAAGCCAGATTGAACGTAGAGTTGATTAATCAAACCACTTTCGACTTTTTCCTTTTCGGGGACGAAAAGTGTTAAGTGGGGGAGATTGTAACGACCCAGAAAATCTGAACCAATTTTTTTTTTAAATTGGCTAAAATAATGGATTTTAAATATTTAAAATAAATATTTTAAATAATAGAGATGAAAAGTGAGTTGAATCGACAATTGAAAATGAATATAATTAATTTTAATTATAAACAAGGCCTGAAATGGCGCTGTAGTTTCAAAAATTGAATTCAAACTTTGTCGGACTGTACCGGGTGCAAAACAAAATGGATTTTAGTGAAACCAAAAATATTTAAATCTGTTAGTGAATACCTTTCTAACGAATCTGAAAAATCAAATTTTCATAACGGAAAGCAAAAGTTATGGCCAAATGAATTTTCAGAAAGGTCGCTATGGAATTTATATAGCCCGTGAAATTGGCCATTTTGCATATTACCTCAGAATTCGACGAAACCACTTTTGTTAGATCCGGGATGTGAAGTTATCGCTAGGTTTCAAATTTCATAATTTTTGAAGCTAGTATGTGAGCGTGGCAAAGGAAAATGTGTTTTGGTCAATTATAGTTAAATTGGATCGACCAGAAATAGGCCTTTTTGCAAACGGTCTCAGAATTCGACGAAACTAGTTTTGTTGGGACCGTATCGTCAAAACATAGCTAGATTTATTTTTCTGGAATTTTTCGAATCGGTTTGTGGCCCTGGCAAATTGAAATGCACGTTCAAATCAAATATTGAATGTTTTATATTTTAATTTGAAGGAAAACTGACTGAAACAGTCGAATGGGCCTACGAAACATATCCCATTGTGTTCGGAATGGGGGTAAAACGCTAGGGACAACAGTCGTTGGGTTTGAATTGGTGTTCGTCTGTGTAAGGGGTATTTTTGAAAATTTTAAAATATATAAATTAAATGGAAAATTCTGATTGGCCACTCCACTCTCTCTCTCCCCGATCCTTCGTCGCGCGAGACGAAAATTGAATCCAAACTTCTCTCTTCTTTTTCTTCTAATCCACGCAACGAAACACCACCCCCCAGTTATGTTTTTCGTAGATCTAGGAAAGATCTACAAATCCATGTAAAGTTTGCTAATTATCTTTCAGTATTTGGAGAGTTACAAGCCCAGGAAGTCCGGGACTTTCGAGCTCCGCCGCGCCTACCTCGCCGCACCGAACGGAGAGCCACCTCAGGCGCACGTGCGCCCCTCCAAGGCCGTCAGCGTGGCATAGGCCGATCGCCCCCAAGCCCCACCGTTTGCGCGCAAATCCGTGACCTAGTTTTGAACCAACGTTGAAGGCATACGGCTGATTTTATTTAATTTGATTTTAACACCTTTAAAGTGTTGCAAACCTTTGAAAAATCATATCTTTTTCGTTCGTTAACGAAATTCGATGAAATAGGAAACATCGTGACCGTGTGGACGCCTTCTACATTTTTGAAGAGACCGCATATTTTTCTGAGCCTTCTGCTATTTTTGGTGGAGTGGAACCCAATATGAGATTTCTAATTTGTAAACGATATGGAAAACGACGATGTATAAATTATATAGTCGATGTATGAGTTATATAAGTGTTGTACATATCTTGTATAAGCATTGTATAAGTTGTACGTTCGATGTATAAGTTATATATGTGTTGTAAAAATTATATATGTGTTGAAATAGAAGTGAATTGCTATATATATATATATATATATATATATATATATATATATATATATATATATATACACGCCCCTCGTCCACAAAACATGGACGATATTTATTGATTGTGATTAGTGTGAAAATTGATTGATAGCGAATGGTTGTTTGGGATTGTTTGTGGTTGATATTAATTGATTGTGGTTGAAAAATACCCGTTTGTGGTTGAGAAATATTTGGTTGAAACCACATAGGATTAGTTTGTGGAAATGAAATAAATATATACATGTCGCCTGCGTGCGAACTAGATGCATGATCCCCATTGTCAAAAACCGCGAGGTTTTAAGGTAGAGCGAGGAGCCGTACTAGGGACGGTCCCGGTTTTAACTACCCTGCCGTTATGCTGCCGAAATTTTGAATAATATTCATGTGTTTGAATTATTTTCATTTGCTAAAACTATATTTATTCATTGAATAGAAATTCTTCATGTGTTGAATCGATATTCATTCGTTGATTAGAAATTCATGTGTTGAATGGTATTCATGTTTTAAATGTAAAAATCACATTTTTATCTATATATAGAAACTATAGAAAACCTTCATGTGTTGAATCGATATTCATTCGTTGATTAGAAATTCATGTGTTGAATGGTATTCATGTTTTAAATATAAAAAAATCACATTTTTATCTATATATAGAAACTATAGAAAACCTTCATGTGTTGAATCGATATTCATTCGTTGATTAGAAATTCATGTGTTGAATGGTATTCATGTTTTAAATGTAAAAATCACATTTTTATCTACATATAGAAACTATAGAAAACCTTCATGTGTTGAATCGATATTCATTCGTTGATTTGAAATTCATGTGTTGAATGGTACTCATATTTTGAAATGAATTGTTTCATAATAAAAATCACCTTTTTTCGACCATATGGACTATGTAAAATAATCTCGTTTTAAAAGAAATTGTTTTATAATAAAAATCCTATTTTTATCACCTGTATAAACTATACAAAAAATAGGGTTTTGAAATAATTTGTTTTACAATAAAAATCACATTTTTATTATATACATGAATTGTAGAAAATGTGAAGTGTTAAAAATAGCAACTCGTTCAAATAAATATGCATGAGTTGAAATATTCATTAATTAGCTAATGATATGATTTTTTCCTATGCATGCAACATTAGAATGAATGGTGTTTTTAAACCAAATGGAATCAAATATGAAGTTGAATGGAAAATGATAAGTGATAAGAACTGTATATATGTACATGCATATTTATTGAACAGGTGATAACAAAAGGGGTTAGAGAAGAGGAATAAAATTTTGTGTCCGACAAATAGGTACACATTTACTGTTTTGTTTGGGTGATGATTTTATGAGCCTGTTGGCTTTTTCTTTTCGACATGAGACGCCCGTGTGGCTATTTGGGAATTTTCCCAGCCCCTCCCGTACAAAAGAGGTTATGGCGAAATTTTCCAAAATTTAAAGGCGTTAGTGAAATATTTGAAGTGAAAACGATTTTGAAATTGTTGAATGAACTATATTTATATAAATATATAAATATAAATAAAATTAAAACGAAACGTGGCCGTGCAGTTCGTGTTTTGAAACCGTGATTTCAAACAACTAGTGCGGGAAATCCGACCATTGGATTTTCCCGAAACCGCAACCGTTGGGTTCGCCTTGGAAATATCTTTCCAACGGCACCAACTTTGTAAAAATCCAACGGTTGGATTGTCTGGAATGTTTAATTCAAATCTGAAGAAAAATAGCGCTAGAAACGATTATATTTATATATATATAAATATAATTATATTTAATCGAATAACGACGCCGCAGTTCATATTTTGAAATCGAAACTTCAAACGATTGTACCGGGAGATCCGACCATCGGATTTTCCCGAAACTGGAAGTTAGATTCGTTTTGAAAAGACATTTCTAATGATGTAAATTTTGTGAGGATCCAACGGTTAGATTTTCAGATATGTGTAAATCAAATCTGAAGAAAAACAGCGCCACGGCCGCGTTATGGCCCGAAGCGTCGTTTTGAATGAATTGGCTATTTTAAAATAAATAAAAATAGCGATAAATCGTTAAAAAATATCATACGCGATATGGAATGAAAATAAACTGAATTTGCTCGATTTATGTGGTATTTGATGGTTGAACTTGTTTGGTGTGAAAATTACATTAAAGAACAAAATTGGTGTTGCCAAATGATTTAACTATTGAAATAAAGATTTGAAATTCTAAATATACGTGAATTATTTGAAAAGGCCGAGTTAATTCTCATTTCAAATAATTGACCGACGATTGAAAGTCGAAGATGAAGACGGTGGTCGAAGACCGGAGATCTTCACCTCGTTTGGATGGTAACCGAGGTCCTGATTGGGAGGCATCCCGAAATATGGATAATGAGTGGTGATCGTCCAGACGTACGTGGTGATCGATGGGTTTGCGAGGTATTTAGTGCCTCCGGTTTCGTTCAGACCCAGAACGGACTTGTAAATGGACTGTGTGTCTGACATTGGATTTTATTCTGTGTTGATTGATCTCTATTAAATATACATCTGTTTGGCGGCGGAGAATTCATTCTTTTGCTTAACGCCCTTCTCTGGAACGCACGAGCTCAGAGGTTGTATATCGATGGACATCAGTCGCATGGCATGAATTGCTAGTGTGGCATGCCTAAGTGGCAAATGATCAAGGCTTCTGTTGAAAAGCAAAGTCTTGTGGTGATGATCAAAGCCCCGCCTGTGTGGCGTAGCTTTGTGTATAACGTGAAATCGCGAGCCTCACACCCGGTATGAACTAGAAACGGGAGGAAGTCCCTCAGGGAGGACATGCGTTTCTTTCTAGCTAGGGTGGTGTCAGTGACCTACCAGCCCTGACATTTATATACTTTTCATCTGTGTGGTTGTTGCTGTTGCGAGGTGCCTCGGTTTGATCGGACGATCCGGGTTCGATTGAGTCATTCGTTGGCTCGTTTACGCCCCAAAGGGCGGGGAAACGTATTGTTCAGGAATTTTAATCCACATCGGTGGACCAGCCCTGTCACTCCTAGGGTCACTCGAGCTCTGATCCTGAGACATGGGCTAGATTGTCTCGAATTCGGTAAGGACTATCTTTTGCCTTGGTTCAGGACGGAAATCCAATTTCCAAATACGACATCGTGCGGTTTTGATTGTATACCTATATATGGCGACATTGTGGTATGGGGCATTAATGCCGTCTATGATTGATAGTTATGATTTGAAATTGTTTTCAAAACATATAAACACTAGCAATAATATCAAATGCCTTTGTTTTATTCGTATCAAGCATATCTTGGCCGTTATAAGGTAAAAACTCTATCCTCCGGTTTGCGTTGCATTGTGTGATGGGAAATGAGTCTTATAATGGCTTCATTTTTATAAAATGCATTGCGTTGTTTAAAAGAAAGATTTGTTTTAAAGCACTGGCAATCCAATGGAGAAAACCTGTTCCACGAAAGTGGCGTGGTCCTGTGATTAGCCCAATTTATATATGTGTTGAGTAGATTTCTCATACCAGTCCCATGACTGGCTCGTAGTTTGTTTCACTTTCAAACTCGGGTGCCCCTTTTTCTACACGGGCAGCCTTGTATTCAGGTTTAGCTGGTTCTTTCTGGATAGCTGGAGTTGAAGATGGATTCTATCATTTATCTCTTTTTATGATGTTCAGCTCCTATTGTACATATTTTGTTTGTTTCCGCTGTAGACATTTATGTATAGCTGAACTGTATTTTTACTAAGTATGATCCTGTATACTGTGTAACTCTGATGATTACTTTTATCTAGTATATTCTATTGTTCATTATCTGGTGTATTTATTTAATTATGTTCTGCTATTATCTGTTTCTGTGTTATATTCCACGGATTACCCTTGCCGCCGTCAGTACGGGGTTTGGGGTCGTCTCAATTACATAGAAAAATATAATTTTCATCATATGGTGTAAATTCATATTTTAATTACATAGAAAATTGTAATTTACATCATACGGTGTAAATTTATATTTTAATTACATAGAAAAATGTAAATTTCATCATACGGTGTAAATTCATATTTTAATTACATAGAAAATTGTAATTTTCATCATATGGTGTAAATTCATATTTTAATTACATAGAAAATTGTAAATTTCATCATACGGTGTAAATTCATATTTTAATTACATAGAAAAATGTAAATTTCATCATACGGTAAAAATGTAAATTTTCATCATACGGTGTAAATTCATAAAGACATATGGGCCGTGAATATCAACAAATCCATGATTGACAAGATTAACAAATAAATGATCCTAATAAATCACCAAACTCAGATCTAATACTTAAATTTTCAGATCTAATATCATAACATCACAAACAATTCAGATCCATAACATATGATAACATCCATCGCAGATCCATTCATATTTGCCATTTAAACTTCACATAATGCAAGAATAATAATTAAATTAATTAAATTTAATAAAAATAAATTCTCACCTTGCTTTGATCTAAAATGAAGGTCCAAACTCGATCAGATCTCGTGTTCAAAATCACAGCGGTTTCGGGTCTGAAAGATTTCAATTTGAAGTTCATATGTATAAATTAGAAAACAACTTTTTACAACTGTCACTGCGACATTTAAAAGCGTGGCAAAATCTGAGTTATTCATACCTTAAAATTTTCAGTTTGTTCAAAACGTTAAATTCAGAAATCGGCAGATTGGAGTGATGATTTTACGAACGGGTTGTTGGACGTGGAAGGGCTAAGAGAGGGGGATGTTTGGCCGGAAGGGGGAGGGTGCGGTTGCGCCTGGTGGGCCCAGCAGGGGTCGGCGGCGGCGGTCTTCGTGGGGTCGGGGCGGCGGTTTCATGTGACGAGGAGGGGCGTTTCGGGTATGGGTGGAAAGAGGGAGAGGAGCTCTTCGAAGTGGTGTATGGGTTGGATGCTAATTCGTGACGAGGGGAGAGAAATCAAAGGAGAAAGAATCGGCCATGAAAGGGTAGAGGCGGCTGAACAATCGGGAGGAAGAAGGAGGTGTATACGGACCCGTATTTATATGGTATTCTTAGGGTTTATTTATTTATTTTTAATTTAATTAATTTCAGAAATTTGGGTTTTTCCGTCCGATCACCAAACGGAGCCCAACGACTGTCGAACAATACGTTTTGACATCTTCTGAACGCGATGGCGCTATTGCCGAAGTCCAATTCTGAAGTTTACAGTATGTTTTCTTTTATTTTATAATTAATTCTTTAATATTAAATTCGAACGTACTTTCTAATTTTACCAGGGTTACATACGAAGTCAGAAAAATCCGGAAAAAATATTTTTGGTTATGTTTTGACGATGCGGTCTTAACAAAACTCATTTCATCGAATTCTGAGATCGTTTGAAAAATGGTCATTTTCTGGTCAATCCAATTTAACTGTAATTGACCAAAACACATTTTCCTTTGCCACGGTCACATATTAACTTCAAAAATCATGAAATTTGAAATCTAGCCATAATTAGACATCCCGGATCCAACAAAAGTGGTTTCGTCGAATTCCGAGGTCGTATGCAAAATGTCTATTTTCAAGGGTGATATATTCTCTATAGCGACCTTTCTAGAAATTCATTTGGCCATAACTTTTGATTCCAGCTATGAAACTTCGATTTTTCAGATTCATTAGAAAGATATTCATTAACAGATTTAAATATTTTTGGTTTTACTGAAATCCGATTTAATTTGGATCCTGTGCATTCTGTTAAAATTTGAAATCAAATTTTCAAACTATAGCGCTGTTTTAAACTCCTTTTATAATTAATTTAAATTTGTTCATTTTAACTTCGATTAAAATAAATAAATCATTTAAAATACTTTAAATTCATTAAAATTTCTAAAATAAAAATTTTAAAATTTGCCCCAAAATTCCGGGTTGTTACATGCTCTGCTTGACTTGTTGGCATATTAAGTGTTTAGAGACAAACTCAGCTACATCCTTCTTCATGCCATTCCAGAAGAAAAATCTTTTTATGTCTTTATACATCTTGTCCTCACCTGGGTGTATGGTTAACTTAGAATGATGTGCTTCTTCGAGAACGGTTTTCACCAAATCCCTTGCTTGTGGGATGCGTAGTCTTCCATCCCATCTCAACCAACCAATATCATCGATGGAGTATCTATTGAGGTGACTAGAAGTCTCACCTCTAATTAATTTATCCATCACATCAACTAGCTAAGGGTCTTCACATTGCGCAGTTCCTATTGAGTCCAGAAGAGTAAGCCACACCTCTAGCGATGTTAAAAAAACCATGTACAAATTCAAAGGAGGGTCTAAATTCAAAGTTTGCCATGTACTCCAAGCTTTTTCTTTCTACAATGAGAGGACATAAGGTCAGCTTTTTCCTACTTAAGGCGTCTGCTACCACATTTCCCTTGCCAGGGGTATAAGCAATCTCAATATCGTATGAGGCAAGAAATTCCATCCACTTTTGTTGTCTTAAGTTAAGATCTTTCTGTGATAAAAGTTACTTCAATGATTTATGGTCAGTAAACAATTCAAACCTTTCTCCTAATAGGTAATGACGCCATGACTTAAGAGCAAAAACAATGGCAGCTAGTTCTAAATCATGAGTTGGGTAGTTCTTCTCATGTACCTTCAACTGACTTTCTCCATAACAAACTACCTTGCCTTCTTGCATCAAGACAACGCCTAGTATGGTACTGCAAGCGTTTGTGTATACCTTAAACATCTTACTCCCATTACGCGATTTCAGAACTGGGACCGTTATCAGAGCCCTTTTCAGTTGTTGGAAAATAACATCACAATCCAAATCCCAGGAAAAAGTTATGTTCTTCGTCGCCAACCTAGTAAGTGGGGCTGAGATCTTTGCAAAGTCCTTAATGAACATTCTGTAGAAGCCCGCTAGCCTGAGAAAACTTCGAACTTCGGTTGCATTCCGTGGAATCTTCCAATCTTGCACCGCAACTAATTTTGCGGGATCCATAGCTATACCCTCTTTGAGCACCACATGTCCAAGAAACCTTACTTCTTCACTCTAAAAATGGCATTTGGATGCTAGCTTGTGTGCTCGAAGAGTATCCATAACTTCACTTAAATGCAAAGCATGTTCTTCCCCACTTTTTGAGAAAATCAAAATGTCATCCATGAAGAGCACTACGAATTTATTAAGGATCTCTCTGAACACCCAACTCATCAAGTCTACGAAATAGGCGGGTGCGTTTGTCAAACCGAAAGGCATGACAAGCCATTCTAAGAAACCATCCGGGGTCCTAAACGCGGTCTTATCTATGCTGTCTTCAACCACTCTTAGCTGATGAAATCCGGTGGCCAGATCTAGTTGGGAGAGAACCGAGGCACCTATGAGCTGGTCGAACAAATCGTCTATTCTAGAAAGTGGGTGCCTATTCTTTTTGGTCAACTTGTTTAGCTCCCTATAGTCCACGCACCGGCAAAGTGAACCATCCGCTTTGGTTGCAAACACCACTGGGGCACCCCTTTCAGAAATACTCCGCCTTATGAACTCCTTTTCTAGCAACTCTTTAACTTGCTTGTTGAGCTCTTTCCTTTCCCTTGGAGCCATGTGTTTAATGGGTAAAGCAACAGGTTTTGCATTATCAACAAGGTATATGCGGAAGTTTATCTCTCGCTTCGGACGTAAACCCTTCACCTCTTCATTGACATCCGAGAATTCACGGACTACTCTAACAGATTGCAAGTTTTCAATATACGCATCAAGAGATTCTAGATAGCTAAGCATAACAGAATTCATAGGATTATAAGAGATTTCGACAGTGTTACCAAGGCGAGTCATAAGTCTAACCACTCTCCTTTCACAATCGAGGATGGCACAATTAATGGATAACCAATCCATTCCTAGAATCAACATATAGCCCGTGAAACCCAAAACATAAGCATTACATCTAAACCCAATGCTTAGTATAGAAATTTCCAAATCCAATCAAATCATTGACAAATAAGTTGAATCCCTAATTGGATTTGAAACAACCATGGGATCCTCTACTTACTGGTATCTAGGTGCAGAGATTCAACTAAAGCAGTAGATATAAAAGTGTGCGATGCGCTAGAATCAAAAAGTGTACGAACTGGATGATCAAAAAGATAAACTAAACTCTCAATTGAAATATTTCTACCGCTTTCTTGCGGAGGTGCAATGAGAGCATGAATCTTCCCTCCAGAAGTAGACCTAGTCCTCTGCCCTTGCCCTTGCCTTCTTGGCCAGTCCTTAGCCATATATCTTGTCTTGCCGCATTGAAAGCAACCACCCATCTTCCTTTTCTTCTTTCTGCAGTCCTTAATCATATGTCCAGGTATGCCACAAAATTTACACTTCCTCTTGTCACTTGGTTTGTTATTCTTCCCGCCTTTCTTGGAATCTGTCTTCTTATTCTGCGATCCCTCCACTTTCTTGTCTAGAGGTTCTTCCACCTTTTCCTCTCTCTTGCCATCCTTGTCTTCCTCCTGTAACAGTGCCATGTCCACCAGTCTCTCAAAAGTCGCAAATATAGTTATATGGGACATAGCTAGGTTGTGCAGTGGCTCATTTAACCCTTTAACGAATCAGAGATCATTTTTATGTGGAGTGTTTACTAAATCCAATCTGAATCTAGCCAGCTGTTTGAATTGGTTGACGTATTCCTTAACCGATAGGCTACCCTGTTTGAGTTCTAAGAACTTCTCCATCTTTAGGCTTCATTCAGCTTGCGAGAGGAACTTCATTTCAAATCACATTATGAAATCCTCCCAAGTTTCAACTGGTCTCTCAGCATTAGTAACTTCTCACCAGTAAGAGGCTTCGTCCTTAAGTAACCATACGGCCAATTGTATCATCTGCCTATCATCCACTTCGAAGATAACAAACAAATCTTTTGTTTCCTTGAGCCAGTTTCTTGCTTCCAAAAATGACTCAGTCCCATTAAAGTTCTTTCCACCCATAGCTCGAAAGTTTCAACATATATTCGAGAAAGCATTCACACGCGGAGGAGGAGGACGTGGAATGGCTGCAACTGGGGGAGGAGGAATGTCTTCTGGGCTTGCGTCATTAGCCCTAGCCTCCAGATACCTTCTGAACCAGCCAGGTATCGGTACGCCCTCGGGAAGATTAAGATCCCCATACATGATGAAACGAAAAGAAAAGGCTCAAAACAAAGGATAGAAAGATAGTGCATATGGCTTTGGTGATTATGGCATTAAAATAAAACAACACTTTTCTTGAAAATGCTTCTTTAAACTTCTTTATTAAAAATAGTTTTCAAAAACTTTTATATGTTTTGGTAAACCATCGCTCTGATGCCAAGTGAAACACTCCACCTCTGTTAAGATCACTCACAAAGAGAATGCATTAACTTTGGTCAAGCATTTTAGGTAAAAGACATAGATAATGTACAAGACATACATATAAACAGCGGAAAACAGAAATTATTTCATAAATAACGTGGTTCAGTCAAAACATTACAAGCATTGTCCCAAAAACCAACTTCTAAATTATTACAATAAATCATCTGTCTTGATTTAAAATTCCAAGTACATAAAAAAGCATAAAACAGTAGTAAAGCAGCATAAATCCCCAATAAAAGTGTAACCACAGCCATAGGCTAAGAAAAGAGAATCCAAGCAATACATATACTCTCTTCAACCTGGAAAAGGTCTGCACTAAGCTGAATTATTCCCTCCTTGCGGACCTGGCGCGGCAGGGGGGGACGAAACAAAATGGGTCAGACATAAGCCTGGTAAGTCCAGTGATTATTCCGCATGTAAACAATTAAAAGGATCATGACATGAATAAACTGAACCTAGGACAATATTGTAGCAATAAGATAGCATAAGATAAGGCAAGATAAACTGAATATACTATCGCACTCATTTCCATTTCTCTGCACCTACTAACGAATGTTTTAACTATCATCATGTGCTCATAACAAAGTGATCCATTTTCTGATCGGCATCTAATCGCTTGCATTTATTTCTTGTGTCATTCGGCCCCTCTTGGTTGTAGATACCTGTGATGGTCCCACCATAGGCTGTATCAATTCCTATAGTGGCAACCCGACACAAAATTCAAGATGTACAGTGTATACTACTGATGCCCAGTGCCTGCTTTTTCCACTCCGGAGTACGTGCATGCCCATACTCCACCGGAACCAACACTGCTGCACCACCCGCCACTATTCTGATCGCTTATAATCAACGTAGTAATCGTGCCCCCGCCTAGTTCAGGGTACCGTGATATATCTATGTGGGTTACTGCTGAAATGGGTCCCCGTTACCAGGGTTTCCTAATAAACATGTTATAATGGTTGAGTGTTCTCAAATTAACCGAACCACACCCATCTTTTTAATTAACATGTTGTATTGGTTAAGTGTTGCCTTAATTAACTTAACCCTACCATTCTTAGCTTGTCCATCCCTTAGCTTTAATTCATTCAATAAAGAACCGACCTCTCACATTAGATCTATATTGTTGTGGTCGCTGGATGTATCGGGCGGTTCCGTGTAGTCTTACACCGCAAATCAATCTGACCTTGGGCTTAATGCGCTTACCTCTCACATTAGATCTATATTGTTGCGGTCGCTGGATGTGCCAAGCGGTTCCGAGAAGTCTTACACCGCAACTCAATCTAACCTCGTGTTAGGCATGATCATCTTTAGCCAATTTACAAATTTGTCATATGTGTCCAAGTTTTGGTCTTTTTATGTCAATACTTTCCAAGTGTAGTAAGTACAAGTTTTATGCCACATTCACTTGTTACGCCCAAAACTTACTTAATTAAATTATACCCAATTTTTCCCACATTATAATCGCGCGTACAACGAGATTCAATCTAAGTTCCAAATGAACCTAGTATTCATAAAAGAAAATAAAAAGGGAAAATAGAGAAGGATCATAAGAATTGACATAAGGAAAAATAGCCATGTAAAGGTGTACCCAATTTAAGAATCATATTTCCAATAGGCATGTTGTACATTAACAATAAGTGTGGGTAAGCTAAGCAATTTACACCATAGGTATAAATATTAGATAGAATTGGACTTAAGAGAATCACTAATTTTGATGTACAACATGATAAGTTCCATTATATCAATCACAATAGTCTAAGAAGCATAGGATGTACAACATGATAGGTTCCATCATATCAATCACAACAGTCTTATAGGCATGATAGGTTCCATTATGTCAATCACAACAGTCTCATAGGCCAGATAGGTTTCATTATGTCACTCATAACAGTCCCATAAGCAAGATAGATTTCATTATGTCAATCACAACATTCTTATAGGCATAGGCAATTCATATTTGACAAAAGGATAAGCACGAATCAGGATTAGGCATAGTTCTAGATCTGATTATTACATTCATGATTTCTATTAGGTGTTCAAATCAGAATAATAACTAAACTTATAGAAAAAGGACGGATCTTGTATTCTGGGATCTGATTTCTGAATTTGTTAAGCTTAACCCTTGATGTAGACGTTTGATTCTCTAGTTTGGATTTGGTTTGGAGCTTCCTAACTTGATTTCTAGTTTGTAGAAGATGGAGGCTAGGCTATCTTTGACATGGATAGCATGACGGCTTCTTAGAATGAGATCTAGGTTGAGGTTTGGGTTGGTTATATAGAACTTTAGGATTAATATGGGCCTTTAGATAAACCTAGGAGTCATCAGAGCCGTCCAGTTCAAGAAAACGCGTCATCAGGCACAGTTGAAGTCGCCACGTAGCCCTTTGACTCAAAAAATCGTCACTGTCCAGCACAGTTGGTAGGGGTCGACCTCTACAGGAGGGTCGACGCCTATGTCAACACCCCTATAGGGGGGTCGACACCACTGAGCGGGAGACTTCCCGCTCAGCCGTTTTCTGAGTTTTTGTATTTCAAACAGAAATGATTATTTAATTATTATTTTTAATTTATTTTATGCTTACACTAGAAATCTTCTAACCTCCCTAACTTCTTCATACGGAGTCCGATTCACGCAAACTCGAACTCTATCTCAAGCAGAATTCCGAGATGAACGCAATGGCGTAACCCATTTCACCTAATTCTTCTTCTAAAAACTAAGTGTCTTAGATTTGTTAATTTTAATATTCACGGAAAATACGGGATGTTACAAGTTATGTATGACATTTGCGTCTTAAATGGCATTGGTTACACAATTTAATTATTATTATCAGTTGTGTGTGAATTGGATGGGTTGTGATGGTTGCTTGTGTGTGAGTAAACATACACCATTGGATTAAGAACAATAATTGTGGACTACACCGCATAACATAGCATATCTATATAAGCAAGTAATCGTTTGAGGCTTATATGACGAGGACTGAATTATGGACTGATTGTGAACATAATAACCATATAACGATAAATTGCAGGATTTAATAACAAACCCCATCTTAGGGTTTTCGGATAATAGAAACATACATGTCTCTCTTGCGTGTAGATAAGTCAGATGGATTGCGATTAATCCCCATTATAGGGTCACGGGACGATAGATTTTTACACATCTCCCTTAGGTGTAGATAAGTCACAATTTTTTGAACACTTGATGTAAACCCCACATGGGTGTTGGGATGATATATTTTGACACATCTCCCAATTTATATTGGTTGGATATATATATATATATATATATATATATATATATATATATCATGGCCTAGATAGGCGAGTTATGATTTTTTTTTAGCATTCCGTACAAAATAAGTTATGGCAAAAATTTCTGAAAATATAAGGCATTAACCAGATTATTAATAAATAAAATAGTTTGGAAGTTGTTAGACGTATAATAATGTAATAACCCGGAAAATCTGGGCCAGTTTAAAATTTTTATTTTGGCAATTTTATCGAATTTTGATTATTTAAAATGAATTATTTTAAATAATATCGACGATAAATTTATTTTGAATAGAATTCGACGTATATATTATACGCGTCGTCGTTAGAATATAAATATGTATATATAATTATAAATAGAATTGAAAATGGCGCGGTAGTTCGATAATTCGATTTCAAACTTCAATTGAATGTACCGGGTGCAAAACAATCCGGATTTTAGTGAAACCAAAAATAATGGAATCTAATAGTGAATATCTTTCCAACGAATCCGAAAAATCCAAAGTTCGTAGCGGGTCGTTTCATTTGGTATCAGAGCTTTGGTTTACAGAGCTCGAGAACAAGACACATTAGAACCATACGAAAGAATTCATCAGATATTGGATTAGTAATATCCAATTAGAATGACTCGTTAGAGATAGGATCAGTAGTATCCTAGAACGAGTGCGAAGAGTATATTTTTCAAATGAAAACAATTTTGTTTTGAAAATTTAAATCGCTTTATACGTATTTGATTATTTATTTATGTTGAATATGGACAATCGAGTATATATAGATTTCGCGTATACGCGTCATGAACGTATATTCGAAGTTTTAATATACTGGGTAGATATAGAATCACATTCTAGACACCCGGAGATGGTTCTGATGATTGATATATCATCATCAGAATTTATGTTCGTGTTTCGAAGGTGTGATTTCTATATATTTCCATTAGACTGGTGTGAGAACCAAAACCTATATATAGCTAGAATACATTGTTGTGAATTGGCATCAAAAACATGATTTTTTGTATATGTATCAAAAATTTATGGATTTGAAACTCTAATTCACTAATTGATTGATGTTTGTGTTGGTTGTTTATTTGTTTGCTAATTTTGAACCATTTATGCCTAATATAATCAAATATTGAATTGTATTGAAATTGGTCGCATTTGCTTGCATATACATATACTTACATTGAACAGGTCATAGCAAGGAGGCTAGAGCAGAGAATAAAATTTATTTGCCCGACAAATAGGTACATGTTTACTACATAATTTCCTGTTTTGTTTGGGTGATGATGATTTTGTGAGCCTATTGGCTAGCCGCTTGGCTTTTTCTTTTTCTTTTTGAGATCTGAAGGACCGGGGAAGCTATTTGAAATTCCCCGATGCTCCCGGTGCAGGGGAGGTTATGGCGAAATTTTTCGAAAATTTAGGGTGTTAGCCAAATTTTTGAAAATTTGAAAATTCTCAGAAACTGAAAAGTTGGAGAACGAAAGCCTGATCGATCGTAGAGTTGAATGATCAAACCACTTTCGACTTTGTTCCTTTTCGGGGACGAAAAGTTTTAAGTGGGGGAGATTGTAATAACCCGGAAAATCTGGGCCAGTTTAAAATTTTTATTTTGGCAATTTTATCGAATTTTGATTATTTAAAATGAATTATTTTAAATAATATCGACGATAAATTTATTTTGAATAGAATTCGACGTATATATTATACGCGTCGTCGTTAGAATATAAATATGTATATATAATTATAAATAGAATTGAAAATGGCGCGGTAGTTCGATAATTCGATTTCAAACTTCAATTGAATGTACCGGGTGCAAAACAATCCGGATTTTAGTGAAACCAAAAATAATGGAATCTAATAGTGAATATCTTTCCAACGAATCCGAAAAATCCAAAGTTCGTAGCGGGTCGTTTCAAATAAAATATATACGGAAAACATAAATTAAAATAAAGCGTATTATGCAGCGATAGTTTGCATTTTCGACACATAACTTTAAGCGAGTATACAAGGAGATCCTACCGTCGGATTTTCCCAAAATTAGAACCATTGGATTCATTTCGAAAAGATTTTTCAAATATAATAAATATATTAAGATCCAATGGTTAGATTTAGAGAAATTTTTAATTCAAGTTTGGATAAAAACAACACCAAATCCAGTAATGGTCTGTAATTGAATATTATTAATATGGACTATTATTATATCAATAAAAAAAGGGAAAACTTATGATAAATCATTATAAATGATTTAAAGGTGATTTGGATTTAATATGTCCAATTTTAAATAGTATAAAGCTACCTTATGAAAATTAGTTGTTTCGATAACAATGATTAATACAGTTTGAAGTTAACTTTTTCCAATGAATGAATATTGGATTTGAATGATGATAATCTTCGTATATTTCAGTATTGGATTCTGTGATTTTACGGATGCTATTGTGAGGAATTTGGAAGATATCGATATCTTGATTCCCGATACAATATCTGTTGATTGCAGAATTTGATATTGATAAGTCGTTACGATTTCTATTCAAAGCCTTGTATTTGGTCTCAAATTGTATTTTGTGTTCAAAGAATAAAACTAAGTAGAGTTTTGATAAATCTTTAACTAGATATGAAATGTAAGAAGGTAATTAAATATACCAAAATACGAGAGGTGTTAAAACCAAATACAGTTGGTTGTTTGGTATTCAGTGTTGTTGATTGATTGTTTGGATTACGATTGACAAGTTTATGAGCAGGTATGCTTTTACATTTGGCATAAGGTTGGGTAGAAATACTTATATACTAAGACCTTGTGGTTTATTTCACGATTTGACTATGAGGTTTTCAGAGATGTTGTTAAGTTCATTTCAAATTTAATGAATGGTTTTTGAAATGAGATTTTCTTATTTGAAAAGAAATGTTGTTCCCGATTTTGGACAAGGAATGTTTTTAAAAACAGAAAGGAATTCCGGGACTAAACCCGATGTTTATGAAATGATTTAGAAATGGATTATGTGTTTGACATCATATTGCATCACATAACATATTATTTGCTATTGATGATATATCTACTGGTGGCAGAGAATTTATTCTCTTAGCTTAACACCTTTCTTCGAGATGTATGTGCTCAAAGGTTATATGATTAATAGTGATTGATCATATGTGTGAAGTGTCGATGTGAAGCGCAATGGTTTGAAAGTATTTGCGATTATGATTATTGCGAAATAATTTTCCCCACTTCAGGATATAAAATGATTTAGTATGTGGCTAAAGATACGGGTAATCCTGACGACTAAAAGTATGGTGCGAGGAAGACCCAGGACCTTGAGAACTGGTCCGTGGTTAGTGTAGCCTACTCCATGTGTGGGAGGTTCACAGGTGTGTATATATATATTTCGAGAGAGAAAGGTGCATGCCATTTGCCTTGTTTGAGGAGAGAAACCTCCCAATATTTGGTTGCATACGTATTATTATGCATGTTTGTGATATTTTGGAATCCATATTTCCAAATGAGTTGGTTTGAGATCCCGAAGTGAAGTGTACTTTGATATGAAAGCTAGGTATGTATTTCAAATGATTTAAAATAATAAATCAGGAATAAAGTCCAAAGAAATCATTTTTATAATGTTATTTGGATTTTAAAAAAAAATCAAAGTTTAGGAATTAAGCCTGAATGGATTGATTGAGGAATTACATGTTGTTGATGCATTGTAGGCTGCATAAGTCTAATTTTGGTAGTTGTATGTTCACTGGAAATTGAGTGGAGTAAACCCTCATAGTGTTATAAGGCATAGTCCTGTGATATGCCTTATTTTAAATTAAGTTAAGATAATTGTAGGGTTTCTTATACTAGTCCCATGATTTACCCGTAGTTTGTTTCTCCCTTAGAAAATCTCGGGTGCCTATTATTTCCACATGAGCAGCCAGGTAGTTTGTTATGCATATACTTTTCTTGAGCAGGATTCTGGATTGAAGCTTTAAGCTATGTCCTGAGCATTTGACAGTCTTCTGATTTGTTAGTTTATGTTTTCGGTTTGCATTGTATTGTATTTATTGTAATTTATCTTACGTTGTATTATTATCGATGTACTCTGATATATTATGTACTCTTGTGTAACATTTATATATGTTAATAAAAGCCTTTTGTGTTTGTTCTGATGTTGTTGTGCGCCCAAAGTTAACAATCCGAGGATTTACGACTTTCAGATCGGACCTTACGGTCGATTCAAAGGGCGATGGTTTTTGGGACGTTAAAAGTCATCTGAAATAAAAAATTAGCAACCAGTTATTACAACTAAATTATATAATCCAGATTAAAATAAAAGTCATAGATTTGCACAGATCTGTAATTGGTTCCATAGGAAAAGTAGCAATCTAATTCCTCACCATTTAAATTCGTAATTTCAATTTAAAGTTGTAAAATTCTTATCATATTTTACCTTCCAGAGTTATTTTAAGCTTAAACGGCTTAGAATTCTCTAAATAAGATTAGTATCATCCACATATAACTATGAAATATCAAACCTAAATGGAATCACTAAATCTAAGTAGATCTCTCCTCCTAGAAGTTTAGATATGTCTCTCTAGTATGGATCTGTCAATCTATATATTTTATTTACTATTATTTTTGAGAATTTAATTTTGGATGAAGAAAACGTTACTGTAATAGTGGTAGAAGCTTTGGGTAAGAAGGAGAGGGAAATGAAATGATAGAAATGATTTACATTATCTCATTACAACCTCTTATCCTCCTAATCCAGAAATCCATATTAGATCTACCCTATGTTATGAAAAGTGCATGTAAGTTGCGCTTAAGAAATTTTGCAGCTACATCACTTAATTTTCTAAAAAGCGAAAGACAATAAGCGATTAGCGATTAAACGTGCCCTTTTAGTGCTTAATAGCGCCTTACTTAAGTTTAAGCACTTTAATAGCAGTATTAAGAAATGAATTATTTGTATAATAGTTAAGCATCGATTTGGCATTGCATAAACGCCGCTTAAGTTTCTTTAGTTATAGTTTGGATGTGCATGGATCTAGCGCTTAAGCAACATTAACGAATCGAGCCCTTCATCACCTCGCTGTTAAGGATGCAGAATGCGGATCTTAAGGCAGAATTAACACTAGAGGAGGTGAATAGTGTTTATGAGGAATTTATAGAAAACCTTAAACTAACTTGAATCACTATATAAATCACACTAGAAATGATCACAAACGCAGAAACAATCATTGACACAGAAATGAGTAAAAATAAAATGCAGAAAAGGAAAGAACACACTGGATTTTATACTGGTTCGAATTACTCCAACATCCAGCCCCACGCAATGCTGGATTGCACAGAGTTTTATTATTATAAATATCCAAGTACAACACCCTTGATTTCACGACCACAAGGTTAACACTGATTTCACGACCCATGATTCCAAGACTACAAGGTTAACACCGCTCCCTTTCCTTGATTTTAGGGCTACAAGGAACACATCATTTCTCAAATAGTTCCCAAATGATTACAATAGCCCTTGAACTCTTCAATATCACTTTAAACTTAGAGTAGTTGATAGAGAATGGAAAGAGAAGAAGAATGATATAAATTTTGTTGAAATCGGCAGAGTATAAGTGTAGAAATCAAGAAATTTAATATTTTAATGGTGGAAAGTAAGGAATGATGAAGGAGAAGAAAGAATGATTAAAAATTCGAAATTTCCCTATTTTTATAGTGCTCCAAAGGTTGTAGCGTTTCTGAAACGTTACAAATACTGAAAGACACTTCCTTTGAAAATTGAATTTATGACAGTTATATGTCAACATGTCAATATGGGTATGTCGAAATATGCCTAATATATTTATTTTTAAAATCAAATTTCAAGTGTTAAAACCAACATATATTTTTTGGAAATATTTAAATCAAAACTAATGTTTTAAATGAAGTTTCTAAAGTATAAAAACATAGTGACAGGTAATATAAACATATTTATGAAGTTATATGATTTAAAACTATATACATATATATGTGTATTATAAGCATATTGTTATAAAATTTGATAAACTATATATTTGAAATCATAATAATTTGAAATTATTTAAAAGTAGTTTGAAATAACTATAAGTAAGAATTTGAATTTTTGAAACAGAATTTGAATTTTGAAAAATAGAATATTAATTTGAAAAACAGAATTTAAAACGAAGTGCTATTTAGAGTCTTACGTATAGAGTCTTACATATAAACTAGACTCAATTAATATGTTTTTTGAGTTCTTGAAATCTTGATATTTCGATAATCATGAGTCTTGAATCTCTTTGAATGTTGAATCTCTTGGAACTCCAAAACTGTACAGTCTTCAGTATTAAATCATGTATACAAACCCTGCATATATATATATATATATATATGTGTGTGTGTGTGTGTGTGTGTGTGTGTGTGTGTGTGTGTTTTAGATAATGATGCTAGTGTATATATTTTATATTCAATTAATAATGGTAATTGAAATAAGGTTGTTATCGTCAAAACTCCATTCTCCAGCACTCCCCTCGGTTAGCGCTTAATATAACATAGGATCAACCTAAAAATGGGCCTAAGTGGCTGGAAATGGGTTGTTTATACAAACCCTCAAACAGCCATTTGATCACCCTAACGGTTTGTTAGTTTGCGGCTCTACAAAAGGGAAACCACCACCCTGATCCAATGGAAGTATTTTCGAATCAAAATTCCACTTTATTCAGAAGCTATGGACGAAATAAAATTCCATCAGGGGTAAAATATTCAAAGAACATCCCAAGAAAAATTCTAAAATTGAGAAATGCCCTTGATAGACATCACTCAAAATTATAGAATAATACGACTTAACATGAAAATAATATTTCATATTTATGCATTAAAAATGCGTAAAATTCTAGGTTGTTTTATTCTCTCTTTTTAAGAATTTCTCCTGATGAATTCCACAAACGAGTCAATAGGTTCATCCTTCATGCCTAATAACCATATGCAATCATCGAAAATCAAACATGCATCCGTAACGACCAAAAAGAAAAAAGAACAGGCAAATCCTATTCTAACATGCAAGATACTGTTCTAAGGCACATTAATGACATCTCTTACGAATGTAAAAACGATAACAAAAAATCTTACAAAGTGAAGAGCCTTGGATACAACTTCCTTATGCGCTCCTCGGTGTCCCAAGTGTAATCATTCTCACTTTCACTCCACTGAACCTTCAATAACTTCACCACCTTTCTCCTCAACTAATTCATATCATGTCCAACAATATGGATTGTCATACGAGGTCCCTAAAAATCTGGCTCAATCTCAATGTCATGTAATTGATCTGGTTTGATGGTTATATTAAAATCATGCACAAATTTTTGCAACTAAGAAACATGAAATACATCATGAACCCCTTCCATCTTCTGAGGTAATTTTATTCTACAAGAAAGGTTTTTAATCTTCTCGAAACTGGATAAGGACCCACTAACCTTGTGCAAACTTCCCTCTTCTACCGAACCTAACAACATTTCTCAAAGGAGAAATCCTTAAAAATACCATATCGCCAATAGAGAATTCCAAATCCTTATGCCTTATGTCGGCATAACTCTTTTGTCCGTGCCTGCATATGTTACCAAATAAGCCCAATCTTCTCATAAGTTACCTTCACCATCTCCAGCCAAAGTATCAGTTTTTCTCCCACTTACCACCAACATGAAGGAGCATTGCACGGTCGTCCATATAATGCCTCTATTGGTTCCATACCGATGCTAGATTGATAACTATTGTTGTATGCAAATTTCACAAGATGCAAATGGTCATCCCACAAGCATCCAAAGTCTATAATGCAAGCACAGAGAAGATTTTATAAGATACGATTCATTCTCTCAGTTTTATTATCCATCTAAGTGGTCTTGTAAGCTTCTCCAAAATCCACTAGTGATTAATGGATCTCGATCGATCATAATGATCTTCGGTATATCATGGAATTGTATTATCCAGTTCACATACAAATCAGCCCACTTAGGTTCTGTTCTATTCAACTTAAGAGGTATATATCTAGCGCTCTTTGTCAACCGATCAAATATGACCCAAATGTTGTTGTACCATAATCGAGTTCTTGACAGTCCATCGATGAAGTCCAATGACACATATTCTTGCTTCCACCATAGAACTTCTAGCTGTTGAATCAATCCACTCGGCTTCTTCTACCCCACCGTAACCAACTGACTATTCATAGACTTTGAGATGAATAATCCATTTCCCAATAATAGGTCTGATTCATATCACGGTATATCTTATTACCATCACGATGTATGGTCAACCTTGAGTGATGACACTCTCAAAGTATTTCATCTCTCAAACCATATACCCTTGGTACAACTAAGCACCCATTCTTACCGAGCAAACCACTTTGGGCAAGTATGTACTGCTTTACATTCATGGACTCACTTCCAGTCTCGACTTTGGAAATGATTTGAACTAACATAGGATCACGCCTTTGACTATCTCCAATTACGATCAAAGTAGGTTTGATAGTCAAACTGACCAACGTCTCTGGTTCTAACTCACACTTTAATCAGAAATCATATCCTGCAATATATTCCTACGTCTTCCATTCAACGAACATGGCCCTAAATTGGCATGTCTTCGACTCAAAGCATCAGTGATTGCATTACCCTTCCCTGGCGTGTATGCTATTCCGAAGTCATAGAAAGCAGAAAGCTCTAGCCACCGTTATAGGAGAAGGTTAAGGTCCTTTTGTGAAAAGAGATACTTTAATGACTTATGATCAGTGTACAACTTGAACTTCTATCTAAGAAGATAGTTCCTTCATAAGAAAACACAATTGCCGCAAATTCCATATCGTGGGTAGGATAGTTGTACTCATGTGATTTTAATTGTCTGCTAGCATAAGTTATGACCAAACCTTTCTGCATCAGTACCGCTCGCAATCCGGTACCACAACCATCTGTGTATATCGTCATCTCCTCGTTCACACCCAAAATAACCAAAACCCGTGCACTTTTCAACGTTTCCTTCAGGCTCACAAATGCATGTTCACATCTAGCATCCCAAGTAAAAGCCTGATTTTTTTAATCAAATTGGTCAATGGTGCTGCTATCCTAGAGAAGTTTTGGCTGAACTTTTGATAATATCCTTCCAACCCTAAGAAACTCCTAACATCCATAACACTCTTGGGTGTAATCCAATCCTATGCAACTTTATTGTTCGCATGATCTACAGTGATATTATGTCTCGAACAACATGACTCAAGAATCTCAACTTTTTCCCCTAGAAGTGACATTTGGAAAACTTAGCCTTCAGCTGGTGTTCCTTCAACACCTCAAGAACAATCCTCAAATGTATCTTTTGTTCCCCCTCTGACTAAGAATATACTAAATGTAACGACCCGCATTCTTCGCGTCGGAGGATCATATAATATTTATTTCATTTTTATACGAAGTTGTATAGTCGTGTACCTTTGGGGAATGACTATTGGGGTCATTTCCCATGTTCACGATTTTCGTTGAATTTTAAATGACCATTTTACCCTTGGCGAATCTTGTTTCGCCTATAACTTTTGATTGGTAAGGAGTTTTTACCTGAAACAACTTCCATTGGATTCAGATGATGGTTTACCTTTCCGTAGATTGGTCACATTAGCCAAACGGACTTACTGTTTGGGAGATATGGCTGAAACAATGTTTGGAAGGTGAAAAACAGCTTAACCTGGCCAAATAGGCTGATTAGCAGCTAAGCCCATAACCCATTTCGGGATTAGGGTTATGGGAGGGATGATATGGTTTGGAAAATCAGTTTTATTCATTTTTTCGGCCGCCATTTACATCGTTGAAACCCTAGCAATGGCCTCCACCTTCTAAATCATCCATAATCGCTTTCTAATCGCGTATTATCTTAATCTACACCAAATCAAGGGAGATTAGCATCAAATCAGAATTGGATCTGCTGTGTTGCATTAGAAACCACGCAAAACTGTAGAGTTTCAGATCTATAGTTTTATTTGTGGCTGAGGTGAGTGATTTGCATTGTTTTTCACTAATTAGGGCTAATTAGGGGTGATTAGGGTTAATTAATCGAATTATGCATTATAAAATTTTAGAAAAATATGTAGAAATTCCGAAATATTATTTTAGGGCTCTGGTAGAAATTTGGGTTAATTAGGATATGTTTTGATAATCCTATCATTAGTTATGGTTAAACATGATTAAGGGGAAAACCATGGGTTTTGGGTATGTTTGATCCATGTATACGTGATTATTCATTGTTTTGGCGTTTGTGGTTGATTATACATGCCGATATTATTATTTGAAATGTTTTGTGATTGTCTAGTGAAGCTAGAATGGTCGAGAACGCCGTCGTGTGGCGTAAATAGCTCGCTGGAAGTGGCATAGAAATTCGGATTGGATAGGAGATAGAGGGCCAGATCGGATCACCTATGGGGTCGTGGAACACCATCATGAACCGAGCCATTTCCCCCGAACTGAACCGCCTGCATGAAGTCCTCGAGCATTGTTTGATACTCCTGTTCTAATCGCGTATTAGCTTAATCTACACCAAATCAAGGAAAGAATGTCATCATTTAAGGTATTCTTTCTATTTATGATGTTCCTGTTCGAGTATTGTTTAATACTGGAGCTTCCCATTCCTTTATATCTAGTGACTTGGTAGATAGGTTGGGAATGGAACCCGAGATAGTCGATAGACATTTAGTTGTGACGAACCCAAGTGGTGGTTCGACTAGCCTTAGCATGATTTGTCGAAATTTGGTCTCATCGAGTCATGGATGTATGTTTGCTTGCGATTTCTTTGTTTTGGCTTTACTGGGTATGGCATTATTTCGGGAGTTGATTGACCCCAAAGGTATGGGGTGGTGGTAGACTGTAAGCGATTTACGGTGACTAGTAGGGCGGATGATGGGCAGAGGTTAATGTTTGGTGGCATACCTGGTGATGAGGTGATGGCTAGTTTTCTAAATTCCCATGACATTTGTAATACGAGTTATCAAGGGTTCCCATTGCTGGCCAGTATCCGGATATCTTCGAGGAAATGACCGTACTTTCACCACACTGAGAGATTGAGTTCCATTTTGATTTAGTGAAGGATGCCAGATCTATAGTGATGCCACTTCGTATGGAACTAAGGGAGCAACGAGAGCTCGGGGTGCAAGTAAGCGATCTTTTGAAGAAGGGATTTATCAGAAGAAGTGTTTCCGAGTGGGGAGCACCAGTTGTATTTGCCACTAAGGCAGATGGTTCCCTTCGTTTATGTGTAGACTATCGTGAGTTGTATAAAGTGACTAGGAAGAATTAGTATCCTCTTCCACGGATAGATGATTTGTTTGATCAGTTGGAAGGAGCAAGAGTGTTCTCCTAGTTGGACCTCGCGACAGGATTTCATCAGCTCCGAGTGGCAGCTTAGAGTATTACTAAAACGACATTTTGAATGTCGTGTGGATTCTGTGAGTGGTTGGTCGTGCCATTCGGGTTGACCAATGCACCAGCATATTTTGTTGATCTTATGAGTAGGGTAATCCGGGATCAATTGAATAAATTTGTTCTTGTGTTCATAGACTATATCTTGGTTTAATCGATGTAATACCCCACCTCCGCTAGGGTCACTCACAAAGGGAATGCACTAGTTTTGGTGGAGCATTATCTAGGTAAACATACACAGAGATATCACAAGGCAGAACATAAATAAAGCAGCGGTAGAAATTAAAAACCAAATTTTTATTACTTTCAAGAAAAGAGTCAAAACCCCATATATCCAAGGTACAAATTATTCCATTACATCAAGTTCCAAATAAAGAAGCATAAACTTAAGATAACAAAAGTAAATTATTCCCCATAAATAGCAGAAGTGCAGCCATAGCATAGCTCAAGACCAAACCGTACATGAGCTGACAGAAAGCAAACTAAATCCAAGCTAAGAGCTAGTGTTTCCTCCCTGAGAACCTGAGCGGGGGAACGAAAGAAAAAGAGGAGAAAGAAAAAGGGTCAGTCATAAGACTGGTAAGCCCTAGTTACTTTCAGTATAAAAACTAGTAAAGGTAACATGACATGTGAAAACTAGAATTAAACGTAAGGATGATAACAGGACTGGTATGATAATTAAGATAACAAGATAAGTCAAGTCTAGCATCGCATATTCAAGAGTCGTTGCACCCATTGTACTAGTATCTTAACCCATGTCAACTATTAACCATGAGATGATTCCTTGGCCCAATATCATGAAGTGACCCATTACGGGGTCCTACGGTACGATCTGTTAATCGATAGGCTCCCTACAAGTTCTAGCTCGTCATGTGTCTGTGTCATACGGCCCTATACTGAAATGTAGTCACCTGTGCTAGGTCCACCATAGGGTGTATCAAGCCCTGTGGTGCCAACCACCGACACGAATCAAGCACGCACAGTGTAAACCTACTGGTGCCCAATGCCTGCTTTTTCAACTCCGGACTACGTGCACGACCATAGTCCGCCTGATCCTATAATGGCGCACCTACTCAGCCGTCGTTCTGGTCGCTTACAATCAGCCCAGTAATCGTGCCCCACCCTGCCTAGTCCCATGGTATCGTGATACATCTAAGTGGGTTACTGCTGAAAAGGACCGCATAACTAGGGTTTCTAATGGGTTAAGTGGTGTCATTCAAATTCGTGACTTAACCCTATCCAAATCATGTATCAAGTTGGTTAAGTGTGTTCAAGCGGTTCATGACTTAACCCTACCAAATCATCGTGTCAAATTGGTTAAGTATATTCAAGTGGTTCATGACTTAACCCTATCATGTGGCATTAATTCATTAGTGCACCCCAACCTCTCACATTAGACTAATTGTTGTGGTCACTGGATTTGCCGGGTGGTTCCGGACAGATTTACACCACAACATAGTCTAACCTCGGGTTTTACGTGCGATATGACCAACTACCCACATTGGATCCTATTGTTTGCAGTCACTGGATTTGCCGGGCGGTTCCGGGCAGATTTACACTGCAAACTCAACCCAACCTCGAGTTGGCCATTTTCAAATTCATTCTAAGTGTCGTGTCCAGATTCAAGTTTCAAGCCTAAATTCATGTCAAGTTTTCAGGTCATGTTCCATGTCAAATCATGTCAAGTTCATGTCCATATCCAGGTTCAAGTTATAACAACGTTCATGTTCAAGTTCAAAGCCAATTCATGTTTTACCTAATCTACCCAAACCGTATTCCCATCGCACGTAAACTCGAATCGATACCAATAAATCTAATTAGGGAATAACATAAAAAGGGACGAGTATAAGGTGGCAAAAGTGATTACTAGCATAGCATGGTATAACTTGAGATAAATGATTATAACATTACTGGCATATGGAATATCGGCCTCAAACATAAAGATTCCAAATCTAGCAAAATAAGGTACTAGTCAAGATAACAGTTGACATAAGGTGATGGTCATGGTAACGGTTGACATAAGGTGATAGTCATAAACTTGTGACTAATAGCAGATTCAACATTGCAGGCATGATAATATGAGGGGTTTTTCTTTTTGATTTACAATATGAATAAGCCGCAAATCAATGTCATAGTAATATACCTAAAAGTCAAGATCCAAGATGAACAAGAATGGATGTAAAACAGTCATCATACACAGGTCCAATTTCAATTTACAACATATTCATATTACGTTTAAAGTTTAAATCTAAAAGTAACTGGGCATTACAGATCGTGGTCCGAGAATTAGAAAAATAAATTCGATGTTGAATCTTTATATGCTTAGTCGAGTCCTAACAGAAATCCCAAAATCAGCAATTCTCTTAACGTAGTTTTGACGTAGAAGAAGTAGTCCCTTTTTCTAATTTTTCAACCAGAATTAGAGCAGCATAAGGTCAGAGAGAATTTTGTGTAGAGGGACTAGTGTTAGGGGCTGTTTATATAGGGTCAGGTCAACGAATGAAGACAGAAACGAAGCTAGTAACATCAAAGTGAATCCAGCTTCAGAAGTGGGCTCGGCCACCAGGTCGACCCCCAGGTCGACACTATGGTCGACTTGGTCCTGGGCAAGTCGACTCTATGGTCGACCCCCAGGTCGACCTGGTCCTGGGCGGGAAATTTCCCGCCCAGTCTGTTCTGTGGTTTGAATTTGAAATTTTAATTCGAATTCTAAGCGGTTTTGAGCTTGAAATTTTCTGAAAACTTCGAAGGGTCATAACTTGGTCATACGGACTCTGATTTTCGAAAACTCGGACTCGTTTCCAAGCAGAATTTCAAGATAAATGGCATAACCCGTTTCCCTTGAATCTCATTTTAAAAATTAATTCTGCCTTGATTTATAGTTATAACATGTTATCAAAATACGGGTTGTTACAATCGAGGACAGATGAAGAACACAAGGAACATTTAGGGATAGTGATGGAGGTGTTGAGGAAACACCAATTGAAAGCGAAGTTTTCTAAGTGTTACTTCTTGAGGAGGGAAGTGAGGTTCTTGGGCCATGTTGTTTCAGAGAATGGTATTACCATGGACCCTACGAAGGAGGCTACGGTACAGGATTGGTCTACGGCCAAGAATGCAACAAATACAAGAAGTTTCTTGGGATTAGCTGGATATTATCGTAAATTTATCCAACACTTCTCCAAGATAGCGACACCATTAACTCAATTGACCAAGAAGAACCAAGCTTTTTCTTGGGACTACAGGTGCGAGGATGTATTCAAGATCCTAAAGGAAAAGTTGACATGTGCACCAGTGTTAGTTATTCCTAAAGGGAATGAAGAGATGACGGTATACACGGATGCCTGTGGTACCGGACTGGGTGTTTTATTGATGCAAGGATGTAGGGTTGTAGCTTATGCTAGTCGACAACTGAAACCACATTAGAAAAGATATCCTGCCCATGATTTGGAATTGGCAACGATCGTATTCGCGTTGAAGATGTGGAGAAATTATCTCTTGGGTGAAAGATTCAAGTTGTTTACCGATCATAAATCATTAATGTATCTTTTCTCTCAGAAGGATCTAAATCTTTGTCAGTAGAGATGGTTAGAGTTCTTGGCTTCATATGATTTTGATATCGCATACACAACTGGGAAGGGAAATGCGGTAGTTGATGCCTTGACTAGGAGACATGCAAGTTTAGGGGCTATGCGTCTGGAATGGAAGCAACTGGAGTATATCGCAGAGTACGATTTCACACCAAAGTGCGAATTGGATCCAGGGATGTTAGCAAGTTTGACGATTAGACCCACTTCGATTGAGCAGATTGGTTCCAGTCAGAGGGACGATCCTAACCTATTGGAAATCATCTCCAAGTCAGAGATAGGTATCGACGATGAGGAGATGAACAAGTATGGGCTTGATCGAGAAGGATGGATTAGAAAGAATGGGAGACTAGTTGCACCCAATATCAATGGATTGAGAGATGAAGTGCTTGGACAATGTCATCACTCAAAACTAACTATACATCCCAGTGGTAACAAAATGTATCGAGACATGAAGCAGACCTACTACTGGGAAGGAATGAAGAAACATTGGGAAGTTTATATCCAAATGCATGAATTGCCAACTAGTTAAAGCCGAGCAAAAGAAGCCAAGTGGTTTTCTACAACCATTAGAGATTCTCGAATGGAAATGGGAACAAGTCTCGATGGATTTCATTGATGGTCTACCAAGGGCTAGATCAGGTCATGATAGTATTTGGGTGATTATAGATTGATTAACCAAAAGTGCAAGGTTTATACCGGTTATGTCGAACAGAATAGCAGCTAAGTTATCAGAACTCCATATTAATTGGGTAGTAATATTTCATGGAGTACCCAAAGGTATTGTGAGTGATCGAGATCCATTATTTAGGAACGGGTTTTGGAAGAGCCTACAAGAGCTTTGGGATCAGAATTACATCTCAGTACCGCGTACAATCCGCAAACCGACAGTTAGACCGAGAGGGTGAATCGTATATTGGAGGATCTCTTGAGAGCTTGTATATTGGATTTTGGAGGGTTAGGGGATGACCATTTGCATCTAGTGGAGTTCACATGTAATAATAGTTATCAAACCAATATTGGTATGGCTCCGTTTGATGCTTTGTATGGAAGGCCGTGCAACTCACCATCGTGTTGGATGGAAACCGGTGAGAAATTTGGGTTTGGGCCAGATGTAATAAAAGAAACTTCTAGCAAGATCAAGGTTATCCAAGAGAAAATGAAGGTTGCCCAAGATAGGCAAAAGAGTTATGCTGATAAGAGACGAAGAGACTTGAAATTCTCTGTTGGTGACTTGGTTTTTGTCAAGATTTCTCTGTTAAAGAGCATGATTAAATTTGGTAGGAGAGGCAAGTTAGCACCAAGATTTGTTGGTCCATTCCCAGTCATCAAGCAAGTTGGGAATCTAGCATATAAAGTTGGATTACCTGACAAAATGGTGGGAGTTCACAACCTATTTCATATTTCCTAGCTAAGGAAGTTCGTGCACGACCCAGATATGACTATTTTACCTGATCAGTTAGATGATATCGATGTAGAACCCGAGGCATTTGGAAACCACACGCCGATTCATATTGTCGAGTATGATATGAAGCAACTTCAGAGGAAGATGGTGAGATTGGTCAAGGTCCAGTGGGGTGATAACGAGAATGACTGTACTTGGAAAACAGAGGAGAGCATAAGGAAGTCATATCCAGTACTCTTTGTCTGATAAGATTTTAATTGCAATTTAGCTATTCTGCATGTTAGGATAGACTTATTGCGTTAGTATGTGTGTTTAATTGTTTGTAAATGGCTGATAGGCATGCGGGACCTATTGTATGTTTTGATTAGGGAATTTCGGGGATGAAATTTCTAAGGGGGGAGAATGTAATGACCCGCATTCTAGCGTCGGAGGATCGTAGAATATTTATTTCATTTTCGTTTGAAGTCGTATCGTGTAACTTTTGGGGAACGACTACTGGGGTCATTTCCCATGCTCATGATTTTTTCCGAATTTTAAATGATCGTTTTACCCCTGGCGAATCTTGTTTCGCCTATAACTTCGGATTGGTAAAGAGTTTTAACCTGAAACCACTTCCATTGGATTCCGACGATGGTTTATCTCTCCTTGGAGTGGTCACATTAGCCAAACAGACTTACCGCTGGGGAGATATGACTGAAACAAGGTTTGGAAGGTGAAAAACAGCTTAATCGGGCCAAATAGGGTGATTAACAGCTAAGCCCATAACCCATTTCAGGATTGGGGTTATGGGAGGGCTGATAGAGTTTGGGAAACCAATTTTATTCATTTTTCCGGCCACCATTTACATCTTTAAAACCCTAGCAATGGCCTTCACCTTCTAAATTCATCCCAAATCGCTTTCTAATCGCTTATTAGCTTAATCTACACCATATCAAGGGAGACTAGCATCAAATCAGAATTGGAGCTGCTGTATTGCATTGGAAATCACGCCAAACCAGTAGAGTTTTAAATCTAAAGTTTTATTTGTGGCTAATTTGAGTGATTTACATTGTTTTTCACTAATTACGGCTAATTAGAGGTGATTAGTGTTAATTAACGAAATTATGCATTATAAAAATTTAGAAAAATATGTAGAAATTTCGAAATATTATTTTAGGGCTCTGATAGAAATTTGGGCTAATTTGGATATGTTTAGCTAATCCTATCATTAGTTATGGTTAAAGTTGATTAAGGGGAAAACCATGGGTTTTGGGTACGTTTGATCCATATATAAATGACTATTCATCGTTTTGGTGTTTATGGTTGATTATACATGCTGCTATTATTGTTTGGAATATTTTTTGATTGCCTAGTGAAGTTAAAATTGTCGAAACTGCCGTCGTATGGCGTAAATAGCTCGTTGGAAGTGGCGTAGGAATTCGGATCAGATGAGAGATGGAGGGCTGGATCGAATCGCCCATGGGGTCGTGGACACCATCATGAACCGAGTCATTTCCCCAAACCGAACTTCCTACATAAAGTCCTCGAGCATCATTACGAGTCGAACAGTGGAACACCATCACGAACTGACCTGTTGCTCCGAACAGAACTGGGGTGTTGCGACAAGGAAGCCGCGAACCAACCAGAACCATGAAGCACTCACGAACCGAACTGAAGCACCATGAGTGGAATGTCACAAACTGTGATGTTTGAACCGACCTAGAGAACTATGCACCACAAACCGAAGCTCCAACTCGAACCAAGAAATGCCGATCCAAACTTATAGAGGTGCCACGATTCAAACCGACCTGGAGAGGTTGCTATGAACCGAACCGCCAGCTTCACTACTCACGAACCGTGTGGAGATCGAACCAAGATGATGACCAAAACCCGAGATGAAAAGGTCGTCTAGATATGAAGTTAGAACTCAGGATCCAGATGGGAATCAACGAGCTAAATTCATGAATTGGGCTTTGATGTGGGTCGTGTGCAAAGGGGTTATCGATGTCTGTAGCTTTGACTCACCACTGAGAGACGGATTATTGGCTATGGATCAGTGCAGTGGATTTGTCATAACTCAATGGGGACAGAGCGATCATAGCAGGACTATGAGCCAGTGCAGTGGAGTTGTCATAACTCCATGGGGAAGAGTGGACATAGCAAAGGATTAGTGGTTACGGATCAATGCGGTGGAGCCATCATGACTCCTTGGGCCAGAGTGATCATTGCAAAGAATTGGGTAATCAAAGTGGTAGATATCGTATACTTTACGCACTGAGTGAGATATGTGAGGATGATTGCTATATTTGATGTTTGCTATCACCATGCCATGCACACCCCCTCCCCATTATTTTCACACCACGTGTTAGTGTCACCTTAGAGTATTGTACATTCTGTTGTGCTAACTCTTTGGTTGCAGGTCCAGGTTCATGTATGGTTATATAAATACCTGTTATTTTTCTATTTTTGATGCTTATCGCTCATACCAGACTTTTGTCTAACCCATAGTTTTATGTCTCTTTTTATTACTTTGGGTGCCCCTAAACGAGCAGACTAGAGACATGTTAGCTGGTTATGTACGAGTAGTAGTCCGGACACGAGCATGAGGCTTACAAGTTATCACTCCCGTATATTCTCCCTGTGTTGTTGCTGGTCACCACTTTGGGCATTAGTAGTGCACCTTCCTATTTTGCTCTAGAGATAGTTTTAAAATTTGTAAGAATGATGGTTTGGATCATAAGCTGTATTTTGAATTTTTCGCTGGTATGATTTTTTAGTTTTCAGCTTATGCACTATCTCGCCTGTTTTATATAAAGTTATGTTATTATTATATTTTGTTCAGTGCGCTGTGAGATATACTGCAGGTTCTTTGATGATTCATAATTACAAAATCCCTTTTCCTTTGACGACCGTCCCGTGTTTTTGGACATAGGCACAACACATTTCACTGGAAATGCGGCTGGTGTAGGGCAGGCCGTCACACTAATATTGTAATACCCTATAATTTTAACAACACTAAAAAATGATAAATTAAAGAATAATTTGAAATACAATGTTAACAATGAATTAAGGAAAAATTAATTAAATATTCAAAATTAAGTAAAACGGATCACGCCATTGCGTCTGTCTTGGAATTCTGATCAAGATAGACACCAAGTTTGCGTAAAACGGACTTCGTATAAAGAAGTTATTAAGCTTTGAAGTTTGTATGCATATAAGGAATATATATACATATTTATAATTCAAAGAAATTCAAAAAAAAAAAAATCAGAAAATACGAAATCGACGCGCCAAACAGGGAAAGGGCCGACTGTTTGGGGTCGACCCAAGTCCCTGCTGGGTCGACCCCGGGGGTCGACCCAGGCTCTTTGGGGTCGACATCGGGGTCGACACCCATGTTGAGGGGTCGACGCCCCTACAGATCTGGGCTGTATACGTTTTTCTGAACGTGGACCGATTTCGGAGCTAGATTCATTGGTTCTCGGCTATAAAAAGAACCCTAAACCTAGGTTTTATTCATTCAAAAAAAAATGGTGGCGATGGCGGAGCTCTGCTACAATGTAAATTGAATGGCTTTTTCTTCTCCAAATCCAATTCAGCAATGATTATACAAATTCAACGGTTGCTACAACAACAAATCCAATGTGTTCTTTGCAGTAATTTGGATCCATTCCCAGTATCTATTCACTGTGAGTTCATTTGATTTTTAGATCTAAATATTCACTTAGTAATCATAAAATGTATATAAAAATAGGATATTGGGACTATGCCTAAACAAGTTCTGTTATGACATAATTATCAGATCTGCCTTTGTATGTTCATATCGTCACCATGTCAAATCTTGTCATAATATGCCTATTTAGTTTTTATGCCTATTTTTATCAATTTACTATTGATTCGCTATTATGCCTATTCTTGATTCTCTTCTCTCCCTCTTTTCCCTTTCATTTTTATATAGCCAGGCTACCGTTGAGCCTAGGCCTAACGCTGAAATATGCGAACATACGAAATTGGGAACGATTGGGAAAGACATAATTTAGGGCATAACTGGTATTGAAAAATATAAATATAAATTTGGGCATAAAATTTGGAAACATACGAATATGGATGTGGGGGCATATATCGTGTTGGATAATGTGTGTATAAATTTAGGCATACATTGGAAAATATGATTTGGCATAAACTGGAAAATATGTAAAATATGATTTGGCATAAATTGGAACAAATGTAAAATATGATTTGGGCATAAATTTGAATATATGTGAATATGAATTTGGGCATAATTTGTACTGAAATATATGAATATGAACTAGGGACATAAATTAGCAAATATGTGAATATGGATTTGGGCATAATATATATACCATGATTTATGACTTGGGAAAATGGGCATATTGTGCATAATGAAATATTAATTAAAAAGAAGCATGAAAAACTATTTTTGTAATAGGGAAAATTTATTAATATGAATATGCCTAAAATAATGGAACTGTAGTAATGCTTAGACACGAGGTTAGATTGCACTTGTGGTATAAGTCAGTCTGGAGCCGCCCGGCATATCCAGCGACCACAAGTGATTAATCGAATGTGAGGGGTCTAATGCATAACCGCACCATAACACGAGGTTAAGTCTAAACTTGTGGTTTAAGTCTGCTCAGAGTCGCCCGGCATATCCAGCATCCATAAGTGGTTGACTTAATGTGAGAGGTCTGGGCATTAATAGGTATGAACAGAAAAGATAAGGTGTTTAAGATTGTCCTAGGGACAAGTGGAAATTATAGCTTAGGTTATAATAAATGAAAAAGTGAATAGAATAACTTATGCAAGGGGATAAGCTGTACTTAATTGTAAATTAAATTATTTACAAGAACAAGATTTTGAAATCAACGGATGAGGATAACATAAGTTATATTTATGGAAAGAAACTTACTAGTAAACCTTAGTTAAGAGAACTAAGTTAATAAGTAAACAATGATAAGATGGAATTATGATTCAATGATAAAGAATGAGGAAACTTATGATGACATAAGTTATATTTAATCATAAATGATAAATGATATGCTAAAAAGTAAATACGTAAAATGGGACGTACTTAATTACACCTTAAGTAAGAACATGCTATTGTAACTACAGAATCGAACGATGAAAATATAAAGGGATTGTGGATTACAGACCTCGGGCCACAATCTAGAGAATAACAAGTTGTGATCTTATTAAAAAACATAAAGGAGTTAAGTTATATAACCAAAAATAATAAGCAAGAGGATCCTAGTAACTAGATTAAGAATTCAATATAAATGGGAATAACCAAGTTAAATGGAAACCTGACGAGGTAAGGCAAGCGCGTAAAAGAATGTTTAGATATAGGGTCTAACAACATATTAAAGTGAGGCGCTTGGACTTGTCCATACGTTTGAGGGTGAAAAACCCGATGGGGGTAGATCATCGTAGTGTTATAAGTCATGAGCGGAGCCCACTTTTGTCTGAGTATTCTGTCGTCTCTGATGGACTGAAAGGGTAAGCACGCGGCTTCCTGAGATACGTAAGGTGCTCCTAGTAGTCCTCTGTGTGGTGGCAGATATTTAGGCTGTGCTCACAGAGGTAGAGTCTGCATGTAACTACTAGGTGGGTGTGCATTGACTGCAAAATAGCTCTGTAGTCAGAATGTTGTGACGAGGTGACACCAGGGTGATCCGGAGATTGCCTCAACGGAAGGCGGGGTCAAGATCATCAAAGATAGTAGACCGTCGGGTACCCGACATTGGAAGCCAGTGGGATGCGAAAAGATTAGAGCTAAACCCAAGATATCATTCACCTTTCACTATTAAGGTATGGGGTTGAGGGGAGACGACAATGGATGTTTAGATTGTTTGTTATTAGGAGCAGTTGCTTAGCTCTTGTAGTCTTTACTAGTTGAGGGAGGGACTGAGGTGGGGCCATAGCTACCATGGAAAACAGACCCTGGGAATATCTTTATTTTGAGGCTCTTAAAGGCGGGCCTGTAAAGGTATGGAAAAGCTCCTGACCGAGTTCCGTATTTCTTGTATTTTCCTGCCACGGAACTCGGTGCACATTATAGGACGTGCAATTGAGGCATCAAGCTACAAATACAGCACATGCGTGGACAGTTTAGATACATGCATGACTGCTCTGGGTGATGTATCGCAGACTTGAGGGCATTACTCCAGAATGAAATTTGATTCAATCGAAGGTGGCAGTCCGTACGCTTACGTAGCATAGTAATGACAGATATATGTGAAACATAACATTGTTATATAAAGATCCGTATGTCACTCCGACGTAGGATGACGGACCGCGTACTATCTGTGGTATTACGAGGGAGACGGTGTGAGTGGGGTACCATGGGGTGTACCTCAGTATTAAGGAGTAGGTACATATATACCATATTAGATTAATCCATTGGAAAGTAAATGGGTACAACGTGTGTATAAGCATTGAGTGATGTTACCCCAAGTAACCTAACAATCAAGAAATGTAATGGAACGGTATTTGTAGGGATTATTTTGTTCTGATATACTAGTATTGGTGCAGTACAGAGAAACGTATTTAAGAAGTGTTATATATTCTGTTCAAACTTATCTTGCTCATTTCACACTTTTCCTTCTTATTGTTATCTTGTTCTTCCAGTTTTATATACCTTCCATAATACTTCTATTTATTTATATTTAAAAGTAATTGGACTCGCCAGACACTGTTTGACCCTTTTTGTTTCCTCTTCTCTCTCTTCCGTTTCCCCTAGGTTCTCAGGGTGGGAGTGCTTAGAGTTAATTTGGATTCTTTTAGCATAGCTTGGATTTTGGATACCAATGTACCGGTTTCACTTCTTGTCAACTCTTTTATGTCTTTGCATGGGAAATATGATTTATGCTTTTGTACTCTGATATTTTTGGCAAGACGGATTATTAATGTAGTTGATTTGTTCAAACTTATTATGTAAACTCAATATTTAGCACCATGATGTTTTGATTTAGATAAAGTTTTTAATTCTGCTGCTATTTTACATGTCTGTCTTGTGATATTATGTTCTTATCTACTTATAACGCTTCACAAAACTTAATGCATTCTATATAGAGTGACATTAAAAGACGTGGGGTGTCACATTTGGTATCAAAGCATATCCTTATAAGATCGGATAAAATATTTTGAAAACGGTTTTCAAAAAGGTCTCTAAAACAAAGTATTTTAAAATAAAAAGTTTGTTTTTGAAAAGCATATTTCCCAAAGCCATAAGTATCGTCTCGATTCTCCACTTGATTCCTTTTTCTTTTTGTTCGCGGAATCGTTTCTTCCCGAAACGGTATCCCCATTTCGGCATGGTTTCGTAGGCATGTTAAAACTGCGGTATATGTCGAAGGGCAAAGAAGTGCCCAACCACCATCTGTAGCTGCGCTAGTTTCACCGGCGGCTTATTTTCTCTCATGCCTCGTAAGGATTTCCGTGCGATGAGGGCAGCTTTCAAGAGACTTGTTAGCATGTTGCACAAGGATGGTAAAAAGGAGAATAAAGAATTAGGGGCAAGGGAGCACAGCCCAAAGATGAAAGAAAATGGTGGCTTAAGAAGGGAATATTGATGAAAGAAGAAAAGAGGAAATATCATAACTTCGGAATGGTGGGTCATTTGAAAAAGGATTGCAGAAAGAGCAAAGACATTTGTTACCACTTTGGTAAGGTGGGACACCTTATTAAGGAGTGCCCAAAGAGACAAGGACAAGGCCAGAGGGCAGGAACTTCTAGAGGGCAAGCTAATGTTCTCATAACTGGTGGACAGGAAAGGAGTAGGAAAATTTCCGTCGAAGGTTTGATTTCTATTTCTGATCATCCTGTTAGGATTCTTTTTCTAGCGCTTTGCATTCTTTTATATCTAGTCCTTTAGTTGAGTCTTTGCACCTATATACTAGTATGGTTTTAGATCCCGTTATTGTCTCAAACCCCATTGGAGGTACGACTCATTTATCGAGGATTTATCGAGGTTTGAGAATCTCTGTGTTAGGCATAGAGTTTGATTGCGACACATATATTCTTGATTTCATAAGTCTAGGGATGGATTGGTTAACCATATATGGAGCCATTCTAGATTGTGATAGGAGGGTCGTTAGGCTTCTGAGTTGCCATGGAAAGACTCTCGAGATTTCTTATGACCCCAAAAGGGTCTATCATGCTTAATCTCCTAAAACCTCTTGATGTATCTATCGATGATTTGCGATCTATACCAACAGTTGTGAGTATCCTAATGTTTTTGATGAGGTTCGGGGTTTACCCCTGAGGCACGAGATTGGTTTCCGCATAAACTTGGTGGACAATGCAAAGATAGTTGCATTGCCTGTGCGACATGTGACTCCTAAAAGAAAATAGGGAACTTTGTAAGAAAGTACGGGAGCTAATTGAGAAGAGGTTTGATAGGTAAATTATATCGGAATGGGAAATCTATTGAAGACAGTCCTTGAGGAAGCCCATCATTCCAAGATGACTATTCGTCCAAGAGGCGATAAAATGTATAGAGTTCGAGGTAATGGAGCCAAACTTGTGAGAGGAAGTGAAAGTAGAGAAGGAAGCAATGATTGGTGCATTCCGACTTGCATACTTGGATCGGAGGTTAGGAAATTGTACAACAAAGAAGTGAAGCTAGTAAAAGTGAAATGGGGAGAGGATCGCGAGGATGCTACTTAGGAGGCTAAAGACAAGATTCGTGCTTTATATCCTTTCCTTTTCGAGAATATGTTCTTAACTTCTTTTTTTCCAAGCTTCGAATTAATACTTGTATCTATCGTTTGAATATCTCCTATCAGTCGAGTCTTTAGGTAGAAAACTAATGAATGTAAACATGTGTTTGAGACATATTATGTTTGATGGATGCAAGTATTTGCTAGTGATTGCTCGTGGATGCATATACACACACAATAGGCACTTGATCGGCTCAATCACTTCCATATTGCATATGGATGTGTGTGCATTTTAAATTTTTATGGATGAAAATTGGTGTATCGTTACATTGATGTTGCATTTGGATGGATGATTGTGCACACATTATATTAGGATGATTTGCATACATTTTGGTTGCACGGCACAGACATACATTGCATTAAGGAGGTCAACTGAATCAGTAAACCGCCTGATCTTTCGCATTAGTTTATAGACATATACACACACTAACGTTAGAAATTTCCTAAGGACTATGGATGCCTGTGATTTCTAGATGAATTATGGTTGTTGGATGTTAGGATATACGTTCTTCTTAACTTAGATATTTCGGGGACGAAATCCTTTGAGTAGGGGAGAATGTGACACCCCGTAATTTTAATAACACTAAAAGATGATAAATTAAAGAATAATTTGAAATGCACTATTAATAATGAATTAAGGAAAACTTAACTAAATATTCATAATTAAGTAAAACGGACTGCGCCATTGCGTCTGCTTCAGAATTCTGGTCAAGATAACACCAAGTTTGCGTAAAACGGACTTCGCATGAAGAAGTTATTAAGGTTTGCAGTTTGTATGCATATAAGGAACACACACACACACACATATATATATATAATTCAAAATAAAATCAGAAAATACGAAATCGACGCGCCAAACAGGGAAAGGGCCGACCGTTTGGAGTCGACCCGAGACCCTGCTGGGTCGACCCAGGCTCTTTGGGGTCGACACCGGGGTCGACCTCGGGGTTGACACCCATGCTGGGGGGTCGACCGCCTACAGATCTGGGTAGTATAAGTTTTTCTGAACGTGGACCGATTTAAGAGCTAGATTAGTTGGTTCTAGGCTATAAAAAGGACCGTAAACCTAGGTTTTATTCATTTAAAAAAAATGGTGGTGATGGCGGAGCTCTGCTGCAATGTAAATTGAATGGCCTTTTCTTCTCCAAATCCAATTTGGCAAAGATTATACAAATTCAACGATTGCAACAACAACAAATCCAATGTGTTCTTCACAGTAATTTGGATCCATTTCTTTAGATTTATTCAGTGTGAGTTCATGTTATTTTTAGATCAAAATATTTAACTGGTAATCATAAAATGTATATAAAAATTGGATATTGGATCTATGCCTAAACAAGTTCGGTTATGACTTAATCATCAGATCTGTCTCTATATGTTCATATGGTCACCATGTCAAATCTTATCATAATATGCCTATTTAGTTTTTATGCCAATTTTTATCAGTTTATGATTGATTCAATATTATATCTATTCTTGATTCTCTTCTCTCCCGCTTTTCCCTTTTATTTTTATACAGCCAGGCCACCTTCAAGCGTAGGCATAACGTTGAAATATGCAAACGTGCGAAATTGGGAACGATTGGGAAAGACATAATTTGGGTATAATTGGTATTCGAAAATATGAATATAAATTTGGGCATAAAATTTGGAAATATACGAATAGGGATTTGGGGGCATATATCATGTTGGATAATATGAATATGAATTTAGGCGTATATTGGAAAATATGATTTGGCATAAATTGGAACATATGTAAAATATGATTTGTCATAAATTGGAACATATGTAAAATATGATTTGGGCATAAATTGGAATATATATGAATATGAATTTGGGCATAACTTGTACTGTAATATGTAAGTATGAACTAGGGACATAAATTAGCAAATATGTAAATACGGATTTGGGCATAATATATATACCTTGATTTATGACTTGGGAAAAAGGGCATATTATGCATAATGAAATATGAATTAAAAAGGGGCATGAAAATCTATATTTGGAATAGGAAAAATTTATTAATATGAATATGCCTAAAGTAATGGAACCGTAGTAACGCTTAGACACGAGGTTAGATTGCACTTGTGGTATAAGTCTGTCCAGAGCTGCCCGACATACCCAGCGACCACAAGTGGTTAATATAATGTGAGGTGTCTAATCCATAACAGAACCATGACACAAGTTTAAGTCTAAACTTGTGGTTTTAGTCTTCCCGGAGCCGCCCAACATATCCAACATCCGTAAGTGGTTGACTTAATGTGAGTGGTCTGGGGCATTAATAGGTATGAACAGAAAAGATAAGATGTATAGGCTTTTCTTAGGGACAAGTGGAAATTATAACTTAGGTTATAATAAATGAAAAAGAGTATAGAATAACTTATGTAAGGGGATAAGATGTACTTAATTGTAAATTAATTTATTTACAAGAACAAGAATCTGAAATCTACAGATGAGGACAACATAAGTTATATTTACGGAAAGGAAACCTATTAGAATATCTTAATTAAGAAAATTAATTTCACAAGTAAACAATGATAAGATGGAATTATGATTCAATGAGAAAGAATGAGGAAACGTATGAAATGATATAAGTTATATTTAATGATAAATGATATGCTAACAAGGAAATATGTAAAATGAGACGTACTTAACTACACCTTAAGTAAGAACATGTTATTGTAACTATGGAATCGAACGATGAAAATATAAAGGGATTATGGATTACAAACCTCGGGCCACAATCTAGAGAATAACATGTTGTGATCTTATTAATAAACTTAAAAGGTTTAAGTTATATAATCAAAATTAATAAGCAAGAGTAACCTGGTAACTTGATTTAGAATTCAATATGAATGGGAATAACCAAGTTAAATGGAAACCTAACGAGGTAAGGCAAGCGCGTAAAAGACTGTTTAGACATAAGGTTTAACAACATATTAAAGTGAGGCGCTTGGACCAGTCTGCACGTCTGAGGGTGAATAATCCAACGGGGTGGATCATCGTAGTATTATAATGCATGAGCGGAGTGCACTTTTTATCTGATTATTCTGTCGGCTCCGAAGGACTGAAAGGGAAAATACGTGGCTTCCTGAGATACGTAAGGTGCTCCTAGTAGTACTCTATATGGTGACAGATATTTAGGTTATGCTCACATAGGTAGGGTCTGCGCGTAATTACTAGGTGGGTGGGCCTTGACTGCAAAAGTAGTTTGCAGTCAGAATGCGGTGACGAGGTGACACCAGGGTGATTCAGTGATCGCCTCAACGGAAGGCGGGGTCAGGACCACCAAAGATAGTAGATCGTCGGGTACCCGTCATCGGAAGCCAGTGGGATGCGAAAAGACTAGAGCTAAACCCAAGATACCATTCACCTTTCACTATCGAGGTAGAAGGTTGAGGGGAGACGCCAATGGATGTTTAGATTGTTTGTTATTAGAGGCAGTCACTTAGTCCCTATAGTATTTACTAGTTGAGGGAGGGGCCGAGGTGGGGCCATGGCCACCTTGGAAAACAGACCCTAGGAATATCTGTATTTTGAGGCTCATAAAGGCGGGCCTGTACAGGTATGGAAAATCTCCTGACCGAGTTCCGTGTTTCTTGTATAACAATACCATGGAAATCGGTGCACATAGAGGATGTGCGATTGAGGCATCGAGCTACAATTACATTACATACGTGGGATAGTCTAGATACATGCATGACTGCTCTGGGTGATCTTTCGTAAACTTGAGGGTATTACTATGGAATGAAATCTGATTCGATCGATGGTGGCAGTCCGTACGCTTACATAGCATAGTAATAATAGATATATACGGAACGTAACATTGTTATATAGAGATCCGTACGTCACTCCGACGTAGGATGAGGGACTGCGTACTTTTCTGTGGTATTTCGAGGGAGACGGTGCGAGTGGGGTACCATGGGGTGTACCTCAGTATTAAGGGGTAGCTACATGTATACCATATTAGGTTAATCCACTGGGAAGTAAATGGTACGATGTGTGTATACGCGTTGAGTGTTGTTAACCCAAGTAACCTAACAATAAAGAAAATGTAATGGAATGGTATTTGTAGGGATCATTCTGTTCTGGTATACTAGTATTGGTGTGGTACAGAGAAACATATTTAAGAAGCGCTATATATTCTGTTTAGACTTATCTTGCTCAGTTCACACTTGTCCTGTTTGTTGTTATCTTGTTCTTCCAGTTTTATATACCCGCTATGATACTTTTATTTATTTATATTTAGAAGTAACTGGACTCGCCAGACTTTATGTCTAACCCTTTTTGTTTCCTCTTCTCTCTCCTCCGTTTCCCCTAGGTTCTCAAGGTGGGCATGCTTAGAGTTGATTTGGATTATTCCAGCTTAACTTGGATTTTGGATATTGATGTACCGCTTTTACTTCTTGTTAACTCTTTTATGGCTTCGCACGGGAAATATGGTTTTAGGTTTTTGTACTCTGATATTTTTGTCAAGACAGATTATTAATGTAATTGGTTATTTCAAACTTATGATGTAAACTCAGTATTTGGGACCATGATGTTTTGATTCAAATAAAGTTTTTAATTTCGTTGCTATTTTACATGTTTGTCTTGTGATATTATGTTCTTATTTACCTACAACGCTGGACGAAACTTAATGCATTCTATATAGAGTGACATTAACGGATGTGGGGTGTCACAAAGACATCATCTATGAACATAATCATAAACTTATTCCACTAGTCTTCAACGTTATGATTCATAATATCCACAGAGTAGGAAGGTGCACTGGGCAGTCCAAATGGCGCAACCAACCACTTATATAATGCAAATAGTGCTTGAAACGCCATTATTGGAACAATCTCTCTGGCCTGTCACAGCAGGTGAAATCCAGTAGCAAGATCTAACTAAGGAAACACCCTTGCACCATGAAGCTAATCAAAAAAATCATCAATACGCAGAAGAGGATACTTATTCCTCCTCGTCGCCTTGTTTAGCTCATGGTAATCAACACACAATATAAGGGAACCAACCGCCTTCATAGCGAATATAATCAATGCACCCCATTCGGATACACTCTTCCAAATGAAAACTTTTCCTAAAAGATCATTCACTTGCACCTCAAGCTCTCCTCTCTAGGTGTCATCCTTCTCAAAGGAATCATTATCGGTATGTCATCCTTTATCAGGTCAATATGGAATTTGATCCCTTTTGGAAGTCTGGTCACTTTTTTCAAATACCTTCAGGTACTCCCTAATGAATGGTACCATCGAGAACTCATCGTTTGGAACCCCGAGCGATCAGCCATTACCTCCCCAACCGGTAAACTATCTACCACTACTCTCCGCTCATCATCTGTTCCTACTGTAACACCCCATGTCCGTTAATGTCACTCACAAAGGGAATGCATTAACTTCCATGAAGCAATATAAGTAAACAGAACAAAATATTACAAGACAGATACATAAAGTAGTACTTAAAAAATTTATAACTTTATTACATCAGAAACATAAGTAAGTTTGGTTACATCTTTCAAAACCACAATATCGAAATTCAAGTACATAAATATCAGTTTTGTACAAAAGCCTTCAGAGTACGTAATTTTAAAGCAATAATCCCCAACAAAAAATGCCATAAATAGGTAGAATAAAATCCAAGAAATTCTTGAAACACACTAGCACTTCAAGCAGAGAGAAATCTATGTCAAGCTCTTACGTTCCTAACTTGAGTACCTGGGAGAGGGGGAAAACAGAAGAAAAGAGGTGAAACAAACTAGGCCAGACATACATCTGGTGAGTCTAGTGACTTTCAACATATAAATAGATAACGGTATCATAACATGTAAATAAAACTAGATGAGAGATAGCCGTAACAGAAGTAGCAGGTTAACAGAAGAAACAGAATGATATAAGCTAAGCTAAGCTCCTTACTTAGTTTTCAGTTCTCTGCACTAATACAAGTATAACAGAATTAGTAGTTGTCCTATTGTCTAAACAAAAAATAGAATGATCTCTTCAGAAACACGATGTTGGAAATGGGCCTTTACCACCCGAACAGAGACAGACGGTATAGAAACAGAATCAGGAACGAAATTAGAGACAGAAACAAAATAATCCCTATGGAAACAGAATATTAGAGTTAGGTGTACACAAGTAATGTGCCTTTACCACCCCAACAGACGGTACCACGCAGAAACAGACAGGTGTTACCACCCCAACAGAAACAGATGGTACCCCAACAGAAACAGACAAAACTAAGTGTACCCTAAATTCTACCCCAAGCGATCGGCTCCCTAATACATAAATACCATGTGTCGGCCCCATAGAAGGGTATATCACTCCCTAAAGTGGCAACCTATAGACATAGACCTATTTACAGATGTCACGGTGTCTTACATCCTCAGAGCTAACTGGATCCATGCACGCACATTACCCGGTTGGAATGCGCCATCAACATCCCTCGCCATTATCAGAGTGAACCTCTTACAATTAGTCCAGTAAGCGTGCCCAGACCCCTTTTATTGTTGGGTCATAGTTTTGATACCAGAAAGGGTTACTGACTAAAAGGGTTCCCAAACAATAGGTAACACAAATAATTATCCCTCATAACCTTGTGTCCCCAGACTAACAGATTTCAGATTAACTTGTATACAGATTTCAGATATACAAAGTTCAGATTAACTAGTTTTCAGATCAGACATATAAGTTAACGGGTTTTCAGACTAACATATCGGATATACAAATTAACAAGTTCTCAGACTAGCGGATCAGATATACAGATTAATAGACTTACAGATTGTTTTATCTAACTTTGTATTGGGCCTACAGATTCATGAAACGGGTTTATTAGATTCATCAGTCCAGTTGTTTTAACCCTATCCACCCAACACCTTTTAGGCATCATATTTATCTTAGATTTGCATTAATTAAATATTAATGCATAGACCTCTCACATTAGGTCGATAGCCTGTGGCCTCTGGATGTGTCGGGCAGTTCCGGGCAGACTTCTGCCACATGCCAGACCTAACCTTGTGTCTAAGCATCCTTATGCCTAACACCTCTCACATTAGACTGATAGTTTGCGGTTGTTGGTTAAGCCGGTGGGGTCCGGGCAGGCTTCCACCACAAACTGAGTCTAACCTCGTGTCTCAGCATTCTTATTTGTAGCTAAAGTTTTCATTCATAGATTATGCCAATATCAGATTAATTATTCCAATTCAACAAATTAACTTCTTTACAAGTTACAGGAGATTATTCAAAGTTCCATTAACATGTTTTGCTCAATTTTGGATCGAGCCTACAGATTACATACCCAAATCACAGTATTCAATTCCAATAGATCTAGCGGATTGGGCAATTTAATAGATTTAAACATATCCTAAAGTTCTATTAACATATCTTGCCTAATCATAAATTAAGCCTCATTTTACATGCCCAAATTATGGTCATAATTCTCAACATAACATATGCCCAAATTTAGTTAGATTTTCCATAAAATCTAATATTCTCTAAAAGCCCCAATTCATGATATACAATATGAATTATGCCAATTTATAGCAGTTGATTACCGCGTATGTAAAATATCCAAAAATCCAAATTAGGCGTATTCACATTAATAGTTATTCCTATTTTAAAATAGGTTTTCAGGCCTAAGTCACATATCTTTTTTCTTCCAAGTCATAGATCGTCATATAAAATATGCCCCAAATCTAGCTCTTAAATTACAACATGTATTATGTCCTCAAAATCAGATCTTGAATTATAACATGCATTATGTCTCCAAATTACATGTCATATGTTGTCATACATTAATTCTCCTTCTTCCAAATCATAAACCGTCATATATAGTATGCCTAGATCAAGATCTTAAATTACAACTTATGTTGTGTTCTCAATTTAGTCATAAATCAGTTATGTCCAATTATGCATCATTCAATATTTTCCCCAAAATTAGCATTCGCGTGTCAATCTCTTATGAGATGGCTCAGGCTCGTAGTAGCCTAGCTGTAGAACAGAAGAAAGGAAGAGATACAGAATAGTTACAATAAGATAGATCTACACAGAAAAACAGATCTAATAAACAAGAATAAGATGGATCTACAAAGAAAAATAGATCTGATAAACAAGAATAAGACAGATCTCCAATTAAGATTTATACCCATGTCAAGATCATAATTAAATTTCATATCTGAAAATAACTGTACTCACAAATCGTGGTTTAAGAAAGAGAAGAACGATTCGGGGATCTGATTTTCTGGAGTTGATTTAGCTTTCCGTTGATGTAGGCATTGATTTGTTATCTTTATCTTCTCTTTTGAATTGATTGATTAGGGTGGGGGCTAGGTCACTTTCTGTTTTAGGAGCATAGAGACACCATTCCTCCTTGTTAATGAATTAGGGTTTAGATTTAGCTATGTATATATAGATGTCTAAGATCAATTAGAGCTCTTAGATTAACCCAGAAACCATCAGGACCACTTAGATGCCATACCATCCCTTAGGGCGAATCGGGCCATGGTTTGACAGTCAGACACCCTGGATCGACCACCAGTCGACTCAGCGGGGCTCTGTCGACTCCAAAAATGGTGCGGTTCGGCAATTCCCCCTCCCAATTCGCTGTTTTGAACCTTTTTGAATATTTATTTAATTTATATATATATGTATATGTATATATATATATTCTCATATGCATACAAACTTCAAGGCCTAATAACACCTTCATAAATTATCCATTTTGTGCAAACCAAATGTCTATGTTGACCCAAAATTTTGAAACGAACATAATAGCGCAACCCTTTTCACTTAATTCTTCTTCTAAAAATTAAGTATACTTTAGTTTGTGAATTTTAATATTATAAAATTATGGGGTGTTACATTCTCCCCCTCCTTAAAGGATTTCGTCCCCGAAATCTCCAAGTTAATAAGAATGTAGCCTACTGTCCAATCATCCATCTACTCAACCATCATGCACAAGCATCCATTGTCCTCAAAAGGTTTTCTAATGCTATACGAACATATGTAGAGTGTGTGTATATGTTTCTTATCTAATGCAAAATCAGGCGGTCTACTGATCCAGTTAACCTCCTTAATGTGAATTATGTTAGTGCCATGAGTCCAATTATGTATGCAGAAATCCTATTTGGTACACATCATTTCTCTATGAGTGCATAACCATTCATCCAAATGCAACATCCATGTGATGAGTCAATCATTTTGCATCCACAAAATAGAAAAATGCACACACATCCATATGCAGTATGAGAGTAGTTTTGAGCCGATCTAGTGCCTAGTGTGTGTGTATGCATCCGCGGGAAACCAATAGCAACAACTTGCATCCACTTGCAACCATAAAACATAACATGTCTCAAACACATGTTTACACCCATTAGTTTCTACCTAAAGGTCGAAGACTCGATCGATAGGATTCAGCCGAGTGATAGAAGCAAGTATAATTAAAACAAAAGTTTTGTTACCATTAGACATCGGTTAAGAAAATAAATCCCTAAGTATCAACCCCGAAGACCGAAATCAACATCAGATTGACACTCAGAGAATTACCCCCATTAAATAATGTAAAAACTGGAAATCTATTCGAGTAAAAACTCCTATCCTTTTCAGAAATATTCAGATACTTAAAGACTACTGATATAGATCAGATTATCAAATGATTCTTAGGACACTAAGCATGATAAAACCCCACCATATCCCATAAAAACCAGAATGTATGCGTCGCAGTCAACTTAACGCTTAACATAGATACCTTCAAACCCCAACTTATCACGAACAGATGAGTCATAACCCTTATGGGGTTTGAGACTATAGCGGGATCAGAAACAAGACTGGTATTAAAGTGCAGAGACTCAACTGCAGAATTTAAATGCCAGAATGATCAGATAAGGAAATTAAACTTTCTACGAAAAATTTTCCACCTCTATCCTGTCCACCAACTACGAGAACATTCACCAACCTTACAGAAGATTCTACCCTTTGCCCATGCCTTCTGGGTTAATCCTTGATCAGATGTCCTGTCTCACCATACTGAAAACAACTAGTCTTCTTCCATGTTAACAAGTCTTTCTCTAAAGTTGCCCCCATCGCGCGGAAAACAATACGAAGCTCGAAAGAGGATTGACCGTAGGTGAGATTACTGCGGCTACAGATGGAAGTTAGGCACTTCTTTCCCCTTCGACAGGCGCCGTAGTCTCATCATGCCTACGGAACCATGTCGCGGTGAGGTTACCTTCCAGAAAGCCAGGAGCCCCGAAGACTCGGAAAAGAAAGAAACAAGGATTAAACAGAAAATCAAAAGATAGATATATGGCTTTGGGGACTATATTTTTCAAAATAAACTTTCCTTTTGAAAATATTTCCTTTTTAAAACCTTTTTGAAAATAGTTTTCAAAAACTTTTTATCAAATCTGGTAACCTTCCGCTCTGATACCAAGTGTAACACCCCTCTTCCGTTAAGGTCACTCGCAAAGGGAATGCATTAACTTCCATGAAGCATTATAAGCAAACAGAACAGAATATTACAAGACAGATACATAAAGTAGTACTTGAAAAATTTATAACTTTATTACAGCAGAAACATAAGTAAGTTTGGTTACATCTTTCAAAACCACAATATCGGAATTCAAGTACATAAATATCCATCTTGTACAAAAGCCTTCAGAGTACGTAATTCTAAAGCTATAATCCCCAATAGAAAATGCCATAAATAGGTAGAATCAAAGCCAAGCAATACCTCAAGCACTCTAGCACTTCAAGCAAAGAGAAATCTATGTCAAGCTCTTACGTTCCCAACCTGAGTACCTGGGGGGGAACAGAAGAAAAGAGGCGGAACAAACTAGGTCAGACATACGTCTGGTGAGTCGAGCGACTTTCAGCATATAAACAGATAACAGTACCATGACATGTAAATAAAACTGGATGAAAGATAGCCGTAACAAGAGTAGCAGGTTAATAGAATAAACAGAATGATATAGGCTAAGCTAAGCTCCTTACTTTGTTTTCACTTCTCTGCTCTAATACTAGTATAACAGAATTAGGTGTTGTCCTATTGTCTAAACAGAAAACAGAATGATCTCTTCAAATACATGATGCTAGAAATGGGCCTTTACCACCCAAACAGAGACAGACGGTACAGAAACAAAATTAGGAACGAAATCAGAGACAAAAACAGAATAATCCCTACAGAAATAGAATATTAGAGTTAGGTGTACACTAGTAATGGGCCTTTACCACCCCAACAGATGGTACCACACAGAAACATATAGGTGTTACCACCCCAACAGAAACAGACAGTACCCCAACAGAAACAGACAGAACTAAGTGTACCCTAAATTCTACCCCAAACGATCAACGCCCTAATACATAAATACCCTATGTCGGCCCCACAGAAGGGTGTATCACTCCCTAAAGGGGCAACCTATAGACACAGACCTATTTACAGATGTCATGGTGTCTTAAATCCTCAGAGCAGACCGGATCCATGCACGCACATGACCCGGTTGGAATGCACCATCAACAACCCTCACCATTACCAGAGTGAACCTCTTACAATTAGTTCAGTAAGCGTACCCGAACCCCTCTTAGTGTTGGGTCATAGTTTTGATACCAGAAAAGGTTACTGACTAATATAGGTCCCAAACAACAGATGACACAAGTAATTATCCCTCCTAACCTTGTGTCCCCAGACTAACAGATTTCAGATTAACTTGTTTACAGATTTCAGATGTACAAAGTTCAGATTAACTAGTTTTCATATCAGACATACAATTTAACAGGTTTTCAGACTAATGGATCAGATGTACAGATTAACAAATTCTCAGACTAACAGATCAGATTTACAGATTAACAGACTTACAGATTGTTTTACCTTACTTTGTATTGGGCCTACAGATTCATGAAATGGGTTTATTAGATTCATCAGACCAATTGTTCTAACCCTATCCACCCAACACGTTTTAGGCATCATATTTATTTTAAATTTACATTAATTAAATATTAATGCACAGACCTCTCACATTAGTTTTGTAGCTTGTGGCCGCTGGATGTGTTGGGCAGTTCCGGGCAGACTTCTGCCACAATCCAGATCTAACCTCGTGTCTAAGCATCCTTATGCCAACGACCTATCACATTAGACTGAGAGTTTGCGGTTGCTGGTTAAGCCGGTTGGGTTCTGGCAGGCTTCCACCATAAACTGAGTCTAACCTCATGTCTCAGCATTCTTATTTGTAGCTAAAGTTTTCATTCATAGATTATGCCATATCAGATTAATTATGCTAATTCAACAAATTAACTTCTTTACAAGCTACAGGAGATTATTCAAAGTTCCATTAACATGTTTAGCTCAATTTTAGATCGAGCCTACAGATTACATACCCAAATCGCAGTATTCAATTCCAACAGATCTAGCAGATTGGGCAATTTAATAGATTTAAACATATCCTAAAGTTCTATTAACATATCTTTCCTAATCATAAATTAAGACTCATTTTACATGCCTAAATTATGGTCATAATTCTCAACATAACATATGCCCAAATTAAGTTAGATTTTCCACAATACAGAATATTCTCTAAAAGCCCCAAATCATGATATACAATATGAATTATGCCAATTTATAGCCGTTGATTACCGCGTATGTCAAATATCCAAAATTCCGAATTAGGCGTATTCACATTACTAGTTATCCCTATTTTAATATAGGTTTTTCAGGCCTAAGTCGCATATCCTTTTTCTTCTAAGTCATAGATCGTCATATAAAATATGCCGCAAATCTAGCTCTTAAACTACAACATGTATTATGTCCTCATAATCATATCTTGAATTATAACATGCATTATGTCCCCAAATTACAAGTCATATGTTGTCACACGTTAATTCTCCTTCTTCCAAATCATAAACCAACATATATAGTATGCCTAGATCTGGATCTTAAATTATAACTTATGTTGTGTTCTGAATTTTTCATAAATCCGTTATGTCCAATTATTCCTTATTCAATATTTTCCCAAAATTTAGCGTTCGCGTGTCAATCTTTTATGAGATTTGGCTTAGGCTCGCAGTAGCCTAGCTATATAACAGAAGGAAGGGAGAGATACAGAATAGTTACAATAAGGTAGATCTACACAGAAAAACAGATCTGATAAACAAGAATAAGATGGATTTACATAGATAAACAGATCTAATAAACAAGAATAAGATAGATCTCCAATTCATATTTATACCCATGTCAAGATCATAATTAAATTTCATATCTGAAAATAATTGTACTCACAAATCGTGATTTAAGAAAGAGAAGAACGATTCTAGGATCTGATTTTCTGGAGTTGATTTAGCTTTCCGTTGATGTAGGCGTTGATTTGTTATCTTTATCTTCTCTTTTGAATTGATTGATTATGGTGGAGGTTATGTCACTTTAGGTTTTAGGAGCATGGAGGCACCATTCCTCTTTGTTAATGAATTATGGTTTAGGTTTAGCTATGTATATATAGATGTCTAGGATCGATTAGAGCTCTTAGATTAACCCAGAAACCATCAAGACCACTTAGATGCCACATCAACCCTTAGGGCGTATCGGGCCACGAGTTGATAGTCAAACACCCTAGATCGACCCTCGGGTCGACTCCAAAAATGGTGCGCTTCGGCTATTCCCCTTCTCAATTCGCTGTTTTGAACTTTTTTGAATATTTATTTATTTAATTTTTATATATATCTATATATATTTTTTCCTCATATGCATACAATCTCAAGGCCTAATAACATCTTCGTAAGGTATCCGTTTTGTGCAAACCAAATATCTATCTTGACCCAAAATTTTGACACGAACATAATAGCGCAACCCAATTCACTTAATTCCTCTTCTAAAAATTAATTATACTTTAATTTGTGAATTTTAATGTTATAAAATTACGGGGTGTTACACCTACCATCACCAAAATTCTCTTATAATCCATTACTACTATGCACTTAATCAGTCAGTCCATTCCAATTATGATATAAATTGTAACGACATATGGGAATTCAATGCCCGAATTCCAACAATAATACACAAATCTTGTATCACTTATTAAAACCCAATAATAAAAAACACGGATAGTTATTAGAAAGAAATCAGAGGATGAGATAAGAAAGAAAGAAATATTAGAATAGAAGAAGAAAAAGAACTAACACAACATACAATCACACAACGGAACATATAATATCATACATCTAAATTGTTAAGTTCGTCTCTTTATAGAACCCGATAACTTGAGCCTGTACAACTTGGTCTACTACAACAAATATGTTCATTAGTAGCGTTAAAAGAACGTTGTTATATAATTTTACAGCGTTTCTAAGAACGTTGTCTACCGACACTTTGTTGTAGGTCATGGGAATATCATAATACTTTGAAAATGCTGTAGAAAAAGGACATACTATAACGTTTTAGTTGGCATTGTTATTATGTTTGTACAGCGTTTTAATTGGCGTTGTCATTATGTTTATACAACGTTCTGTGTTGTGTTTGCATAGCTAACACAAATTATTCCTTCTTCATCACATATATAACAGCGTTTTATATAGGTTAGAAACGTTGTTATCGTCTTCATACCACAACGTTTTTATGAATATATAGTAGTGTTTTAAAGCGGCTATAACGTTTGTCATCGTCCATATATTATAGCATTTTCAACATATATTACAGCGTTTTATAAAGTCCAGAAATATTATGACCATTCATATAGCACAGCGTTTTCCAACATATATTACAACGTTTATTTCTAGTTAGAGAAGTTGTTACTTTATACATATCACTGCGTTTTACCATATATATCACAACGTTTTCTATCATCTGCAAATGTTGTTCTTTCTCGCATGCCACAACGTTTTTTCAAAATATATCACAGCGTTTCTGTAGAGTTGTTGAGGTACGTCTATCAGCATGTACCATTTTTACACAATGCAGTTCAAAATCATCACGAAATTCAAACAAGACAAAAGAATTATAATTATAAAACTATATCACATAAGTTATAATAATTCCGTATGCCAAATATACAATAGTTGGACATAACATTTTGTAATCGATGTTCCCATCTAACTTGTTTTTACAAAAGATGCTTGCTGACAAAAAAGAAAAATTTAAACCGTTCAAAGTCCAAGCTTGTGTGCTCCAAAGTTGAATTTCCGTCATGCATCAACCATCAACACTTGATTTGCCAATTAGAAAATACATAACTACTTTTGTTGTATATGTATGACATTGAGAAACTGGTAACAACAGAACTAAAAAGTATGGCTAAACATGGCAATGTGAAAAGAAAACGAGGTCAACTGTGATCAAGTCATCTTGTTGTTAGATTCGGTATAAATTGGCTTGTATGACATGGTTGTAGTGCTTAAACTACTTGACAGCGTTGGCATGGTTCAGTTTCATGCACAGGCAACATATTTTTTTTCCAACCAGCATCCTAAATTTCTCAACATCTCTTGTGTCAACAAATGTGCGTATAGCTTCCAAGTTGCACGAAAGAAAAATTGTATAAGATCAAAATGTTTGAGCACATCTAGGTCACCGTATCTTCTATTTTATCCGATTTTATCTACCGAAACGAAATTTAAATATTAATTTAGTTTTAAGAGGTGAAAAGGAAAATCATATTTGAAGTAAAATTCTACTAAAACAATCATAATAAGGAGTATTTCCATCATTCATACTGACGATAAGTAAAGAGAAGTATAAGTCATTCTTACTTGAAGACGATTCTGTGGTGACATTTACAGAAGGTCAAACTATAGTACAGCCAATTGCATCTTCAATAAACTCAAACTCAGATGTAGGTCTCCATAAAGATGCATTTGGAACTTTAACAATATCAACCCAAACTTTAACGGCACCTTCTCCCAAATGAACTAAATGGACCATCGCATTTGGGTCAGTCGAAGACACACGTCCTTCAGCAACAACTCCTTTCTCTCCATGAACACTAATCAACTAGCATTTAATGTTTGACTTAAAACTAGTGGTTTGTCACGCAATATTTGAAATAGTTTAAATATTTTCTCTACGAAACAGAAGTGATTATAATAATAAAAAAGTATCAAGGTATATGCATGTTTTTATAAATAAAATACATAAACTACACATTACCGCTGAATGTGATACTATATTTGGCGTATCAGCAAATTTCGTAACATTAGTATCCTCAAGAACGACATTTTTTTGCGGCCAAGCTACTTTGTACGTAAAAAATTCTCCAACATATGTCATACCAAATGGTGCTCTGCATAAGAATGCATCTGATTTTTTTGGCGCATCAATCAAAACAAGCACAATAGACTGTCCAAGTGGAATATTATCCACGAGTTGACTTGGATCGGTAGAGTACAACCACCCATCGGAAACCAATTCTTGCTTCCAACCCAATCATACAACTTGCATTTCTTATTTGTTGATGAAGTTTAACTCTAGTAAAAAAAATATTATTAGGTTCTTATATTAAATCATAGAGCTAATGAGTGCATAAAGAATTAAGTACACCACATTTTCATTATTTTCAGAGACTATCGTAGTGTGGAGTACAACTCTTTCAGATGGCTATGCTACTATCTCATCTTTAGTTTCACCAATATGTGAGATCATCCTAGGTGTAGACCTCTATAAATAAGCATCCAATTTCTTCGGGATTTCTATCAAAATTTTCATGGCATTTAGTCCAAGTGGAATATTGTATAAAAGCCATATAGGGTCATTTGAAAGAACGCTTCCTTCAGCTACTATTTCATCCATCCCAGTCCAATCCAACAAATTACACCTGATATTCGATTGGTCATACTTACCTTACATTTAGTCAAAATCATTTATATTATATATTAAATCAAAATAAGTTCCATTAGTATGGCAACAATAATATAAATCATTTGAACCACTTGAGATGGACTCTTATTCCTATTGCTTCCATTAACCTGATAAACAATTATGCAAGTAATTATTAATTGGTGGTGATCGTGATGTAATTACATAAAAAATTATGCAAATTACGAGGACGTCTCACAAAAAATTAAAAACTAGACGTTTGAATCAATAAACGAGAAGTTCGAAAATTGACAGGGTTAAAATAAAAAATAGGAGAACTAAAATCAAATGTCTGAAAAATTAGCAGACATCTAAAAATAAACACGGGTTTAAAAATCAACCAACACAGACGTCTAAAACTATTACCAGATGTCTGAAAACTTCCTCAGGTTGGAAAAAACCCTAAATCAAATGTCTTTTTTTTTTCAAACTAGAGATTTGATTTACAAAATGTCAGTAATTTCTATATAAAAATAACCGCAACCTTCTATTCCTCACTCTTCCATTCACGATCAAATTGAAAATTCTATAACCCTAAAATCCCAAATCCAGTCCAAATCATATATCTAAAAAAAAGGTTAATCATAATGAAAGAGGGCAGATGAAGAACCATCAAATCCTCCACAAACTACTGAAGAAACACCCTGACCAGTTTCGCAATCACGAATCGACAGATGTATAAACAAAGCACCCTTGGCAATAGAAAGATATGGATTGATACAGAATAAAATCCTACATACTTGTCCAATCTAAAGTCTCATTGATTTTCCGATTATGATTTACTTAGCTTATGCCAGGATGTTGGTCTTGTAATGTTGGTCGCACTCCCTTCTAATCACTTTCACATTGACCAGCTATCCATATTTCTATTCTATGCAAACTTAGATAGTATAGGGTTTTGAAATCCTTAAGCAGAAAAAGACTGGATTTGATCAAGTATTAGCGGGGTGACTATTAGATTCACAGCTAAGGACATAGGATATATATTGCAATGTTCTAACACCGGGACAGATATCAATGATATTCCCGATATGCGTTTTAAGCCATGGGATAACATTACTTATCAAATTTTGGAAGATGATATGCCTTAGTTTTCTACTAAATATTTAAGACCCAAAGCGAGATTTCTTACCCGAGTTCTTATAAATACAGTGTTTCCTCAGCTTGGAAGCCATAAAATAATACTTGATCTAGAGCATAGGGCTTTATATGCTATATTTGGTGGTATTCAAGTTAATCGGGATCAATTTATCTTTGATGAACTAAAGGAATTTAGGAGTAGGCCTTGACAAACAATTATCTATGCCCCATTTATTATGAGATTATTAAAGGAAAAAAGGATTCCGACTTATTTATCAACGTTTGTGGATATTCCGGTTAAGAAAGCAGGTAAAAAATTCTTCTCCTTGATGCGTCTCCCGGAAGAACCACCAAGATTTTGCACTCTGGACTAATGGAGAGATAAACATCAAGGTAAACAAGATCTGCTGCAAGAGCATCCTCAAGAGCATATTCAGGATACGTCGGAATCTTCCTCCCAACAAGTTATTCAATATCGAACTTTTGAAGGTATAACTTCTCCCAAGGCACAAATTCTTCCAAATTAATCATTTCATCAAGTCGTCATTCATAATTAACTAATATTGTGCCAAAATCAAGTTTCCTTGGGAATCGTATTACGAATATGGAACTTACACGAGCGTCTCGTCTCGCAACTATTGAGAATACAATGAGTGCAACAACACGGTCTCTCACTGAAATTTGATGACGTATTCGACCACGGACTCCACCATTTCTAACTTTTTTAATACATAATTCTGAAGAAAAAAAAGATTCAAATAAATCTAGTGACAAGGAGGAGAAAGTGGAAGAAAAAGAGGGGAAGGCGACCCAAAAGAAGCGAGCATCGAACCTACGAAATCCGATGACTAGGAGGAGATAAAGGATGAAAAAGAAGGGGAAGGCGACCCAAAAGAATCAATCATCGAACCTAAAGAAAAAGAAGATCCAGAGATATCCAATGACACAGAGCAGAGAGAGGAAGAACAAGAGGGGGAAGGCGACCCAAAAGAAGCGAGCATCCAACCTGAGGAAAAAGAAGAATCAAAGAAATATAATGATGAGGTGGACATAGGGGTAGAAAAAGAGGGGGATAGCGACTCAACAAAAGCGAGAGTTTGACCTAAAGATGCCGACGCTTAATTTACAATTTATGAAAGATTATCTATGTATTGAACTTTATTTTGTGACATGGTTGTGTTTTGATTGTGACTTTGATGTGTGCTACGCTTGTGATAACTTGATGATGTTAATTTATTGTGTTTTGATTGTCACTACAACAAAAACACCATATTACAACTTTAATTTTACAACTGTGCGAAAAGTACAGTTGTAATAAATGTTTTTTTACAATTGTGCAAAACACACTGTTGTAACAAATGTTTTTTACAACTGTGCAAAACGTACTGTTGTAATAAACATATATATCACAAATTTTCTTTTTTCTGTTGTAATAATTAATATATACTAATTAATTTCTGAAAATTAATAGTTAAATTAGAAAGCTGTTTAAACTTATTTTTAGCAACTCTTTTTTTTATTTCTTGTATTAGAGACCTATTAAATATTAATAACAACTTATATTTAATAACTAGTTATATTAATATTTAATAATAATTAGTAATTAATAATAAACTTAGGAATCAATAATATTTATTAATTATTATTAAATAATCAATATTTAATAAGTAGTAATTTAGTTTTAATAGTTAATGCTTTTAATAATTATTAATTGATTATAACTAAGTAGAAATAAGTAAAATTTAAATAATAACTATTATTAATAAGTAATATTTGATTTGGTTGTAATTATTTCAGCAGTTTTAATAAATATAATTTTGGCAACTTGTTTGTTCAGGAGTTAACAATCGCTTGTTTGTGCTTTTGACAGATTTTTTTTAAATTTAAGTAAGTAATTAATAATAGTAACTATTAATTAAAAAAATTGTTTGAAAATAAATAATAACTAAACAAATAGAAAATTCTATTCATCCATTGTGTATATTTGTTATATATACATGGTATTACAAATTATATTTGAGAATTATATTTTAGATATTTTGAATACTTTATTTTGTTGTATATACACGGTATTACAAATGGTTTACTTAAAAATATATTTGTTATTTGGTTTTACACTTGTTTAACTTAAAGAAACGGGTTGCCCCGTTTGGTTCTGAGATTGTTTAATGCGTGTCTTCGTTGTTTTGATCCTCACCGCGTCCGTCCTTTTATTTTCTCCGTCTGCCATTCATTTATTCCGCCCCAATTCATTTGTTCCCAAATCAGTTTTTGCTCAAATCTTTTTTTCCCCCTAAATCATGTTTTCCCAAAAATCATTCCTTTTACCAAACTTTTTGCCCAAATCTGAAATAATGGCTGCCTCCATTTCCTTGCAAATTGATCCTCCACCCATACCTTACCAGCGTGAGTTTCATTCTTCGGGTTAGCTACCGAGCCTAGTCCCTTCGAAGCGCTCTGTCGCTGTTCTCTACCAGCTCACCTTCAAACTACATCGCCACCAGAACCAAAGCCATCGCCTTTGCCACCGTCCCTGTGGCAGCACCCAGAAGATGCAGCAGCACCCAACGCTGTTGCCAAGCCGAAGTCCACCAGCGTCGAGCCCATGACCCCGACGCCCCTGCTCCTCTTCGCATCTTCGATCTCCGTGTCTGGTCATCGCACCGACCAAAGGTAAGTTTCAACTTACGATTAGCATATTTCAAGTATTTTAATTTTTGTAGTAACAAGAATAAATCAACTAGTTTGAGTTGTTTCGTTGCCATATTCCGGTTCACTTGCTTTATTGCTCACATGTTCACTGTGTTGTTGCGGTCTCAGTTTTGGTATGAAACATAGTTTTTGCTTATCATTGAACATGGCTTCATACTCATACATGGAACTAAGCATATAACTGTTTCACTATGTGGCAGTATCTGTAGCCCTTTCTTTGTTAGTTTAAGTTTAGTGGTGCCACAGTTATCTACATAAATATAGTATGCTATTGATTGGGCAATATTTATTTATTATTACCGTATATCTTTATTTAGTGTTATTTGTTTGTCGGCCAACTTAATATTATTGTCGAACTGTTAACGGCAAGCTAGTGGCTTTTGACGAATACTTTCATTCCCATGTAAATTTGTTATGATATTGGTTATTAAAAATAACGATTATGTGTCTAAACTAAGATGTTTTGATTTCAAATTTAATTCTCGATTTAAATTAGCCTGTACTGATAATTAACAATGGCAAGAAGAATTATTAAGTTATAAATTTGGTAGGGCATTGTTTATTTAGCTCAGTGGTGGACTGATATACCGGATTAAACCTTTACAATGGATCAATTGTTTAAAATTTTCTGATATGTAATTAAGGTTGCATGATATTTATTATTTTGAACTTACAACTAAAATTCATCACGCACCTACAGAATTTAATGAACAATTGGAAGCTTATCTATAGAGTATTATGTCCTATTTGTGCTTGTTGCCTGCACATGCATTGGTTGCAAAAGCTACTTGCCTGTGCATGTTGCAGCTTAGCAAGTGTTCGCTATTTTGTGTGTTAGGTACTTCGCAAAAAAAAAAAAAAAAAAAAAAAAGAAACCTCTCTGACCCTGTGAATCTTTTACTTCAAAATTCATGTGCAAATTTGTTATAAAACCCTTGCTGCACATATCTGTCTATTATAATTATATTATAAACTTGGCGGAGTTTGTGAAGTGAAACCGGACTTCCTATCGTTTAGATCCTTGGCTACATTTAGGTTTTACCTGTTAACATTATGTCACCACATTTTGTTTTCTTTCCCATTCCCTGTATTCCTGAGCTTAACATGTTCTCCATTGTGTTTTTATCTTACGTAAAATGCTATCATGGAAATTCATGTGCGCTGAATTCGTTGATTATTACTGTGTTAAATTGCCATATTTGTATTTGACTGAATAGGTATATATCTTACATGCAACACTCTGTTTCGTGCCTTAACTAGTACATTGCTTAAGTGAACATAAACTGCATGCATCTGACTTGTACTATACCATTTCATTAACCAAATACCAATTGCATATGATATATTTGTTGTTAGGTTTAACTATGAAATTTCAGTTCCTATTGAAATTTATCTATTTGAACTATGATTTGTTACAGAGTTTGAGTTTATCACTGGCTTGTGGTTTTGAATAATATTAGAAAAAGGTGTATAAGCCTTAGTTATTGTAGACTGTAATAGGATGACTGGAAAAGTAGTCGCACTCCTATTGTTTAGGTGCCACAATTCACAACATAGTCGGTGCCTTAATTTTGGTCTAATTGACATTGATTTTCTATAATAATACATTTGTAACTTGTTTTGCATGTTTTTGCACTTACATATTGACTGTTTTACCATCTACTTTGGGAAGCTTGACTTCTCTTACCGATCTTAATATATCATCTAACGAGCTTTCAAGTTTGCCTGATGAGTTGGGATTGCTGAAGCATCTTCAGATTTTAAAGACTAACAAAAATAGGTAATATATTGCAATGACTTAAATTTTTTCCAACATTTTAGAAGTAACTCAGTTTGATTTTATGATTCTAAAATTCATAATTATTTATCTATTGCAAAAGAAATTTTGTTTTCTTATTTCATTTGTGGAGGGTCTAGCGTAATTAGGTACACTTTGTATATTCCTGCAGTAGCAAAATCAAATTTGAGTTTTGTGATTCCATATATGCCTATACTATATACTAAGCTTCTTGTTCTTTCTCGCCCATGTTTGCAAAATAGGTTCTGGAAATGTTCCTTTGTTTGGGTCTATGTTCCTGTATTGAGTTTTTTGGTGCAGACTCATTTTTCATATTTTGGGTGTATGTTCCTGCACTGTTCTGAAATTTTTTATTCCAAGCATTAATTTCTTGTTCTATTGAACTTATTAAAATTACTTCTTTTTTTTGCAGTCCCACCGTGGACCGCAAGGTTGGAAAGTTTGGATTAATGTGGCGGTGGATCTTGCAGCTTTCTTGTGGAAGATAAATTCTGAAATGACTACCATTGGAGAAGCTGTTGGATTAATTATGGCTTGGAATAAAAATTACGATGCCTTCAGCTAGAGTGCTTTCGTAGGGTATGCTTATGTATCTTTTGTTGACAAAGCTTCTATCTTTCTTATGTATCTTTTGTGTTAGATCGATGTATGTATTTTGAAATGGTTATGTGTTTTGTGAAGGGTTTAGTTGGTGATGTACTATGTGTATGTTGATCGAATATTATGTTAATTAATATATATGAATGATTTTGTAAAGTTATATTTGTTGCGTTGAAATATGAATTATAATATTATTAATATATATGAGTTCTTTTTATTAGTAATGTGTATATAAGTTGCAATAGCAAAAAAAAGTTGTAATAAATAATTTTACAACGGTGTGAAAGAGTTGTAATAAAATTTATTACAACGGTGAGAAAAAGTTATTAAATACTCTATTTCACAACGGTGCTGCAACGGTGCAGAAACGTTGTAAAAGATATAAGTATATTACAACTTCTTCATACACGACAGTGGCTCCACCGTTGTAAAAACTTTTTACAACGTTTTACGCCGTTGTAATACGGCATATTTGTTGTAGTGTGTGACTTTGATGGTTGTGTTTTGATTGTGACTTTGACGTATGTTAGCTTGTGATAACTTGATGATAGTGCCATATCCGTATTCATATCCGTATGAAGAATTATTTTCGAATAGTGGATAATTCGCTAAATTTTCAGATATCGGATATCTGTATCCTCTTAATTTTCAGATACGAATGGATATCAGAATGTAATGATTTTGTGACTTGCGCAACTGATTTTGATGTGTCATACGTTTGGATATATTGCCAAACATCTGATATCAGAACCAGAAAACCATCTGAATGATAATAAGACGTCTAATATTTTACCTAGACGTCTGGATTTGATCTCTATCTAAAATGTTATTACTGAAGAAGTATTCAAACTTCTGGAATTTTTATCCAGACGTTAGAAATTTCTCTCGGCCTAAAAAATTGTAAATGAATCAGCAATCAGACGTCTGGATTACATCTAGGCCTAAAATATTATGCATGAAGAATCATTCAGACGTCTGGATATTTTTTCATCCTAAAATAATGTCTGCAGAAGCATTGAATATCATAACGAACACAGCGATATATTGGACAAATTGATATACATGTAGAACACAGTGATATATTGGACAAATTGATATGCATTTAGAATACAACGATATATTGGACAACTTGATCAAATATCAAAACAAACAATTTATTGGATACAACAATATATGATAGCAGTGTAGCCCCTTAAAATGTTAAGTAGTGCTGCCACAAACTTATTTTTAGAACCATGTAGATAGGGTATTCAGTATCTTTAAGGTACTGAATACCCCTCTACATGGATCTGAAAATAACCTCATGATAATACTAATGTTAACCAAGGCAGCATAGAAGGCGGAATTGCTTGCTCCCAATAGATGCGAGCATGAAATCACCGCTTCATGATTGATATGGTAATAAGGAATGTGGGACTGTGTCCTTAAGTTACTATGATTGTGGTCTATCATAATATTTTGAAGTATTTTGAAGTATAGCAATCCATTTTAACATTATGTCGTGATCGTCCGCATCATAAGGTATCTTTAAATGAAAATATTTTTTATGTTAGATCTCAATACTAATATATCCAAAATTAATGAGAATATATTTTAAAATTCAACTCACCTTCTTCTTAACCCAATCGGCAAAGTTATTTGTGTGGGTTTTCCAAAGTAAGGTCGCATTTTTTTGTATGCGCTTGTTTGAGTGTTGCAACTCCTGAAGATACAAACTATTATAAAAGGTAAAAAACAGTTAAGTTGCACTATAAAAATAATTGAACAATAGAACAAAATGCACTAGTCACTTACTCAACAAATGGTTCCAATATAGCCATATTCATTAGCCCAGCCAAATGAGCAGCTTGTTTCTCATTCTTGGACAGTGTAATTATTTTGCAAGCTGAAGTTGGTCGTCCTTCAAGTATGACACCATTTTCATAATCTTCATTTTGGACTTCCTTCTCTCCTATTTTCCCTGATTTCTTTAAGAATTCACTAAAATATTTCATGCACTCCTCTGCAAGATAGGATTTTGCAATACACTCCTCAGGCCGTGCGGTGTTTCTTACATACTGTTTTAGTGTCTTCATGTATCTTTCAAATGGGTACACCCAACGAAAATGGACCGGTCCACATAATCTGGCGTCTTTTCCAAGATGAACCATCAAGTGCATCATTATATCAAAGAATGAAGGTGAAAACAAATTCACACAAAACTAGAATAATCACATCATCAAGATGTTATAGCTTTTCTCTATCAAGAACATGTTGGCATAATTTATGGAAGAACAAACATAAAAGAATTATTGATTTCCTTGGCTTCTTCGGTAACAATCCTCTTATTGCAACTGACAACAACTGTTGCATTAGGACATGATAGTCATGTGACTTCAAACCACGAATTTTACAATCCTCCAACGATATATAGCTCTTGAAATTCGAGCAATAACCATCAGGTCCCTTAAAATCATACAGTCTTTTACATTTTTTTTTTCTTCAGATTTGGACAATGTATATGGAGCAGGTGGAAGATATGTTTTTTTCTACGAGATTGTGCATAAAGGCCACGTCGATTCCCCACTCTTCTTAATCTTTTCTACAATTAATTCCATCTTTCGATTTGTTATCATGTAGCATCGTGCTTATTACACTTTCACTAACATTTTTTTCTACATCCATTATGTCTAAATTATGACGCATTGGCAGTTCCTACAAAAATCAAAAATGTTAAATTTCATTACTAAATAACTGTATTATTGATCAATGAAAAATAAAAAACTAACCTCCCAATATAGTAAATCAAAGAAGATTGATCGTCTTTTCCACCTAGATAGCTCTATATTCACAAGATCACCATCTTCAACTCTATTTTTTTTATTAGTATTTTTTCTCTTCCTGCTCTCCTGCTTAATTGTTTTCTTCTTACCCTTCCCGTTCTTGCTATTATTATTATTTACATTTTTTATTTCTTTCCCAAAATTATTTGGAAAGTTTTTCAAAATAGCAGAGATGTTTCTTCCAGTCAAAACTCTAGGTCTACGACCATTTTCTACAGTATTATCAAACCTGGTTTTATTTCTCAATGAATATGAAGGGGTAAAAATCTCCTATGACCCATATAACCGCTCTTTCGACTATGTTTCAACTATCGATGGTGAGTGTTGATACCGCATAATGGACAACCATTTTTACCTTTCACACAACATCCAACAAGATTTCCATATGCTGGAAAGTCATTTATCGTCCATAGTAAAATCGCTCTTATGTTAAAAAGTGATCTACTAAAGGCATCATAAGTTTGAACTCCATTACTCCACAAATGTTGCAAGTCTTCAATTAATGGCTCCAAATATACATCAATATCATTTCCTGGTTGCTTTGGACCAGGAATAAACAATGTTAAGATGATATTTTCTGTTTTCATGCATAACATTGGCAAGAGGTTGTATGTCACAAGCATTACAAGCCAACAACTATATTTGGAACTCATTGTCATAAAAGGATTAACACCGTCGGTAGCAAGACCAAGTCTTATATTGCGTGGATCAGCTGCAAACGATTCCCAATTCTCATCTACAACATTCCATGTTATTGAATCCACAGAATGGCGCATTTTCCTATCATTGCTTTTGTTACTAAAATGACATCTTAAATCTTCTATCGTATTTTGAGATCTAAATATTCTTCTAAATCTAGGAATGATTGGAAAATATCTCAAAACATTAATCGGAATGCCATGCATAATTTCATTGGTACGTTCATTCTTCTTCCATCTTGATCCACCACACTTAGTACAATTTTCCAAATCTTTGTACTCTCTTCTAAAAAGGCAACAATTATTTTTACAAGCATGAATTTTTTCAAAACCCATATTTAATATTTTGAGAAACTTTTTTACCTCATATAATGTTTTCGGAAGTACATTATAATTTGGCAACAATAATTTTTGCACATTTAGAAGTTTATCCAAGCCTATACCAGACAAACCAGTCTCACATTTAAGATTTTTCAAGGCGAGGATGGAAGCTAATTTTGTTTGATCGATACAATCCGGATACAACAGGGCTTTTGCTTCTTCCAGGTTCCTTAACAAATCATCCTCTCATTTTTGTGTGTTATCTTCATCTTTATCATCATTGAAAATAGTATAATTGATGAAATCTTCATTTTCATTATCGATAGCTTCAAATAAATCTTATACGTCACCGAACTTAACATCTATGCTTATATTTATGTGCTCACCGTGGCAATACCACCTACTTGTCATATATACACGACCCATTCCTCTTATAATTAGATGCTCAACTACCACCTTCTCATATTGATGACTAAGATTTCGACAATCCAAGCAAGGACATAGCATTTTTACTACATTTCTAGAATTTTTCATAGTCGTATGAACAAACTTCCGAGCTCCTTTTTAATACTCACTACTAGTTCTTTGAAAAAAAAATTATCTTTTAGCTTTCATCAAAATATAGGATATGATTTTCAAACTACATTTATGTTGAGAAATATGTAGCTACCTGTGTAGATTCACCCAATTTTTATCCATCATCGTCTACTACATAAGCAAGCAAATTTCTAAAATTTGAAGTAATAGTCTATTGTTGAGTACAAGAAAATTAACATAACTACTTAAATAAAACAGTGATACTAAATGAGACACGGCAATTTATAAACTGCTAATACCACAATCAACATTTTCAGCAGGCATACCAGATGTTCGAAAAAACTGAACATTGACTAATTTATTAAAAATATAAAATAATTAAGGCGACGCTTACAACAACTTAAGGACGATGAAGACTGAACGGGATCGATGGGTCCAACCTCCACTGGAACTGATTGCCTTCTGTTATGACAACCGAGAGACCAAGAGCAACAGTGCGAAGTGACCGGAGATTCGAAAGTGGGAAGAAGACCAGGCGGATGATGAAAATTGGATGGAAAATTTGTATTTAAGAATTTAAAATTTTAGAGAAATATTATGGATTCGCGGCCGATTTTTGTAATAGTGGGGGGAAGTGAAAATAAATTCCCGCTTAAATTTATCTCAGCGTTTTAATATAAAACTAATGTACTCCTGCGTTATTTCTATAGCATGGAGACCAAAATGCAGTGAGTTGCAATTGTAGATAACTCCTTTTCTTATAGTGGTCTAACCCGAGAATTTACAAACACTGGGCCAATCTGGTGAACCAGAGTGAGAAAAACACTTTAAGATGAAAGGCACTACACAACTTGATTTTAACATCAAAATCTTTTTGAAAGAAAGGGATAATCGTAAGACCGAATCCACACATAAATACAGACGGTTTTTACCTTACGATAACCCAAAACATTTTTGAAGCAATATTATTATGATATTGTGATAGTGTCTAAATACAAATAAATAGCAATCTAGCGCAATGCTTGCATCTCATGCTCCACATATGTGGTATACAATCAAAACCGCAGGATCTTATTGGAGAATGGATTTCCTAGCAAGGTATGGGACCACCTTTCCGACAATGTACCTCTGGAGATGAATACACTAAGGTTCGGCAAGAACATCTTGCAACCCAGGCTAAACATGATCGGCTCCTCACTTTCCCTTGAGAGTACCGAATATATCATTACCATGTTTATGGGCGAGCCAACCGAACCGATAGCATATGTATAAAAATGAAAGGGACAACCGAAGGCATTTGATTTCTCTAGATCAGGTAATGATATACCCTTTTGATGCATGCGACCCACATAGCCATGCGATCTTCCCGATTTTATGCCATTCCCGGTTGATGTGGCTGGAGTTCATAATACTTCTCCTTTTTTTTCTTTTTTTAAAATCTGGCCACCATTCACTATGAATGTCACATCATCAGATCCGCTGGATATCACGAATTGACGTCCACAAAAATACCATAGTTGGGAGCTACCCAGCTACGACACGTTTGAAAAAATCAACGTACATGACCCCATCGGAAATACTCTGTCATACATTTGTCAATACAAGTGATCCAGGACAGGACGAACAGAAGGCACCCTCCTGCCACATCCTACGAATCACCTTATAGATCAGTAGCGAGAAGTCCTTGCAATCCCTAAATTTCTACCATGACAAAACCACAATTTATCTCTGGCCACTAAACAAGAGATTATTAGTAGTTCTTCCGTTTATGAAGATCTATAGTCTTTAATGCTCCATCTCGATTATCTTCTGATATCTTCACATATTTGTTGGTCGAAATGGTTTTCGAATATAAATTCGATCCTAGTCTTTCTGTACCTACAAGCGTATAGGCTAGATTTGATGGTCGGTTATTTAGCTATCGAATAAACTTAAATAATCCATAATTCATCCATAAAGATAAAAATGAATTCACTGATTTAGTACCCAACATCATTTAGCCTCTTTTATTAAACATCTTTTAATGAAATTCTTATAAATCTTCCAGTATTTGGAATTCAGCTTTACTTCTTATTATCGAATAAGAATATTCTTAAAACTATTCATTCAATTTATAAACCTTTTAATACAGTTTATAAAATCATTCACAGTGTAAGAACCCGGAAAATCTGAGCCAGTTTAAAGTTTTTAAATTGGCTATTTTAGTGAATTTTAAATATTTAAAATAAATACTTTAAATAGTAACGATGAAAAGTAGTTTGAATCGATGTTGAAAATGAATATAATTAATTTGAATTATAAACATGGCCTAAAATGGCGCGACAGTTTAAAATTTCAATTCAAACTTTGACTGACTGTACCGGGTGCAAAATAAAACGGATTTTAGTGAAACCAAAAATATTTAAATCTGTTGGTGAATATCTTTCTAACAAATCTGAAAAATCGAAGTTTCGCAGCGGGAGTCAAAAGTTATGGCCAAATGAATTTTCAGATAAGTCGATATAAAAATTATATCGCCCGTGAAAATAGACATTTTGCAAACGACCTCGGAATTTAACGAAACCACTTTTATTAGATCCAGGACGTCAAATTATTGTTAGGTTTCAAATTTCATAATTTTTTAAGTTAATATGTGAGCGTGGCAAAGGAAAATGTGTTTTGGTCAATTACTGTTAAACTGGATTGAGCAGAAAATGGCCATTTTTCAAACGGTCTCAGAATTCGACGAAACTAGTTTTGTTGGGACCGTATCGTCAAAACATAGCTAGATTTATTTTTTTGGAATTTTTAGAATCAGTATGTGGCCCCGGCAAATTAAAATGTACTTTCAAATCAAATATTGAATGTTTTATATTATAATTTGGAGAAAACTGACTGAAACCGTCTAATGGGCCTACGAAACATATCCCATTGTGTTCGGAATGGGGGTACTTAGCTAGGGACGACAGTCATTGGGTCTGGATTGGGGTTCGTGTGTGAAAGAGGGTATTTTTGAAATTTAAAAATATATAAATAAAAGAAAAAAAAATATGATTGGGCCTCATAAATTTCTCTCTCCTCGTACTTTCTCTCTCCCCCCACGATAAACGACGGACACCGCTTCTTCCCTTCTCTCCTCAAGTCCGACCGCCTCATTCATCGTTGACCCCCACCCTTGTTGAGCTTTTTGTAGCCCTCTCCTTCCTCTTCAAATCCGACCTAACCCCACCTCATATCGTCACCTGTAGCGACGGAATCGAGCCTCCAAAGTTCGGAAGTTCATCTCGCCGCCGCCATTGATAGGGACCACCGAAGTGGACCCCACTTTGGCGTAGGTGCGCCTCTCCAGGCACTACAAGGTGGTGCTACCCGATCGACGTGTCGTGCTACGGATTGGTCGCAAATCGAAAACCTAGTTTTGAAGGATATTGAAAGGTAACGGCTGATTATTATTTCAACTATTCTATAGCACTTTAAAGCGCTTCGGTTATTGATTTCACTGTAAAAATCATATCTTTTTACAATGTTGACAAAATCCAGTGAAACAAGAGACACTGGACTCGTGTGGACGTCTTCTACATTCTAGAAGAGATCGCATATTTTTCTGTGCTTTCGGCAATTTTTGGTGGAGTGGAACACAATGTGAGATTTCTAATTTATAAACGATATGGAGAACAACGATGTATAAATTATATAGTCGATGTTTGAGTTATATAAGCATGTACACCTCATGTATAAGCGTTGTATAAGTTGTATGTTCGATGTATAAGTTATATATGCGTTGTAAAAAATTATATGTGCGATGAAATGACATTGAAATAAAATGAAGTGAATTGAAATATATTTATATACGAATATATATATATATATACTCCCCTCGTCCACAGACCATGGACGATATTTATTGGTTGTGATATTGTTTGGATTATTTGGTTGATGTGAAATTTGGTGAATAATGCGAATGGTTGATAGCATTGTTTGTGGTTGAGAATGATTGACTGTGGTTGAAAAATACCCATTTGTGGTTGAAAACAAAATTAGAATAGGTTGTGGAAATGAAAGAAAACATGCTCGCCTGCGTGCGAAATAGATGCATGAAATCCACATTGTAAAAAACCGCGAGGTTTTAAGATAGAGCGAGGAGTCGTACTAGGGATGGTCCCGGTTTTAACTACCCTGCCGTTATGCTATCGAAATTTTCTGAAATATTCATGTGTTAGAAATATTTTCATTTGTTGAAATTATTTTCATATATTGAAACCGCATTCATGTGTTCAATAGAAATTCATTCCTTGAATAGAAATTCATATGTTGAATGGTATTCGTGTTTTAAATAAATTGCTTTAACAATAAAAATCACATTTTTATTATATATACGAACTATAGAATACATTCATGTTGAATAGAAATTCATTCGTTGAATAGAAATTCATGTGTTGAATGGTATTCCTGTTTTAAATAAATTGCTCTAACAATAAAAATCATATTTTTATCATCTATATGAACTGTATAAAATAGTCATGTTTTAAATAAATTGCTTTAACAACAAAAATCATATTTTTATAATCTGTATGAACTATATAAAATAGTCGTGTTTTGAAATAAATTGTTTTATAATAAAAATCATATTTTTATCATCTGTATGAACTATATAAAATAGTCGTGTTTGAAATAAATTGTTTTATAATAAAAATCGCATTTTTATTATATACATGAATTGTTAAAAATAGTGAAGTGTTGAAATAAATGTTTGTTGGATAAAAATATCTAGTGTATGAAATGAATATGGTTTTGAAATCAAAGAGGATTATATATATATATATAATTAAAATAAATCGAATAACGAAGCTGTAGTTCGTGTTTTGAAACCGTTATTTCAAACGATTAGTACGGGAGATCCGACCATCTGATTTTCCTGAAACCACAACCGTTGGGTTCGCTTTGGAAATATCTTTCCAACGACGCCAACTTTGTAATGATCCAACGGTTGGATTGTTTGGAATGTTTAATTCAAATCTGAAGAAAAACAGCGCCAAAATCAATTATATATATATATATATTTAAATTAAATCGAATAACGGCGCTGCAGTTCGTATTTTGAAATCGTAACTTCAAACGATTAGTGCGGGAGATCCGACCGTCGGATTTTCCCAAAACTGGAACCGTTGGATTCATTTTGAAAAGATCTTTCTAATGATATAAAATTTGTGAAGATCCAACTGTTAGATTTTCAGATATGTGTAACTCAATCTGAAGAAAAATAGCGCCATAGACGCATTATGGCCTGAAGCGTCGTTTGAATGAATTGGCTATTTTTAAATAAATAAAAATAGTGATAAATTGTGATAAAATATTATAAACGATAGGGAATGGAAATAAACTAAATTTGCTCGGTTTATGTGATGTTTGATGGTTGAATGTGTTTGGCGTGAAAACTACATTAAAGAACAGAATTGGTGATGTCGAATAATTTAACCATTGAAATAAATTGATTTGAAATTCTAAATATAAGTGAATTATTTGAAAAGGCCGAGTTAATTCTCATTTCAAATAATTGATCGACGATTGAAAGATGAAGATATAAAGACGATGCAAGACTGATGATCTTCACATCGAATGGAGGGGTGCTACTGATGCTCATGATAGGAGTAGCTACCTAGAAGGGGTTGAAGTAGTAGCCGTCCGGATGTACATGTTGATTGTACGGATATGCGAGGAATAAAAATCCTCCGGTTTCGTTCAGACCCAGAACGGACTTGTAAATGGACTGTGTGTCTGACATTGGATTTCATTCTGTGTGATTGATAGACGTTAGTTGCATGGCATGAATTTCCTGGGTGGCATGCTGAGATGCAATGATCAAAGCTTTTGTTGAAAAGAAAAGCTTTGTGGTGGATGATTAAAGCACTACATGTGTGGCATAGCTTTGTGTATAACGTAAATTCGCGAGCCTCACACCCCGGTATGGAGTAGAAACGGGAGAGGAATTCAGGGAGGACATGCTTTTCTTTCTAGCTAGAGGTGGTGTCAGTGCTTAAACTGGCTGACATTTATATTATTTTCAACTGTGTGGTTGTTGCTGTTGCGAGGCGCCTCGGATATATCGGTGATTGTGTGAAGCCGATGGAGTCGAAGGACTCATTTGCGCCCCAAAGGGCTGGGAAATGCAGTGTTCAGACATTTTAATCCACATCAGTGGACCGGCCCTGACGATCCAAGAGGCAGTTGCGGCTATTCCTGAGACATGGTAGGCTAGATTGTCTCGAAGCGGTGAGGACGATCCCTGGCCCCGGTTCATGACAGAAATCCAATTTCCAAATACGACATCATGCGGTTTTTATTATATATATATGGCGACATGATATATAGTACCCATGCCGTCTATGATTGATATTTATGATTGTATCTAAAATTAGAAACTAACTGGAAACGAGCTAGGACGGATGGTTTCCTGGGTACTGGTCTGATGTTGGTTTCGGCCTTCGGGGTTAATACTTAGGGAAACATTATCTTACTAGTTTACGGTTGGAGTTTGATAAAGAATTAAACGACAAAATTTACATTATTTAGTGATTTGTTTTGCTTGTATCATGCATATTTTGGCCATTATAAGGTAAAACTCCATCCTCCGGTTTGTGTTGCATTGTGTGATGGGAACTGAGTCTTATAATGGCTTCATCTTTATAAAAAGCATTGCGATGTTTAAAAGATTTATTTGTTTTAAAAGCACTGGCAATCCAATGGAGTAAACCCATTCTGCGAAAGTGGCGTGGTCCTGTGATTAGCCATATTGTAAAGTGTGTTAAGTAGATTTCTCATACCATTCCCATGACTGACTCATAGTTTGTTTCACTTGCAAAGTCGGGTGCCCGTTTTTCTACACTGGCAGCCTTGTATTCAGGTTTTAGCAGGCTCTTTCCGGATAGCTGGAGCTGAAGATGGATTCTATCATTTATCTCTTTTTATGCTGTTCAGCTCCTGTTGTACATATTATATTTTGTTTTCCGCTGTAGACATTTATATATAGCTGAACTATATGTTGATGATCCTGTATGCTGTGTAACTCTGATGATTATGTTTATCCAGTGTATTCTATTGTACATTATCTGGTGTATTTAATTATTTATGTTCTGTTGTTATCTGTTTATGTGTTATATTCCAAAGATTACCCTTGCACCGTCTCATCGGGTTTTGGGGTCGTCACACACAGAAATCTTAACTTATATTTCTCTCTACTCCTCTTGTTTATAAACTAATTCTATTCTTGGATAATCATGAAGTCGTTTAAGTTTGGGTATTCTATTTACCTCTCAGACTTTGATCAACAACATTCATATCTTCAGAATAGATATAAGTTTATTAACACATCTATTTCCTTTATTAAAAAATCTATTTAAAACTCAAAAACATTTACTTAATTGATTAAGTAAACTATGATTTATGACTCTCTCCATTTCCTAAAACTTTAACAGTATAATGCACGTGTCTCGATTCAATTATAACTCAAACCCTTTATAAATTTCTTCAATATCACTTTATAAATATATTTTACCAACATTCGCCATAATAACTATTTGTTGATTAAAATTGTATATAAACATTCTTTACAAATCTTAACAAGTATTTTCACAATCTTATATGAACATCTTTCAAATCTTAATTTGCTATACTTTACAGATCTTATAATTTATTAGTAAAAATAATTTAACTTAACTTCTGAATCGAACGTTAAAGATTATATTTCCAAATCCTTTTATTTCCATTTTATCTAACCCTTTCAATTCATTGCCAGCAATTTATTTGCTGTCTAAAATCGTATGACGATTCGTTAAAAATATCTTCGGTTTATTAACCAAATAGTTTAATTTATCATTTGTAACAAATATTGCAAATTCCTTTTCCATAACTTAAACTTCATTTACAATTTCCATTTGCAAATTCATTAGCGATGACTTAAAATTTAATTTCATTTCTCAGCTCTCACCTTCGATTAACATTCCGAACTTCGGAATATAACATTCCAAACTTTGTAATAAACCTCAACTCAATAAACATTCCGAACTTCGGAATACAACATTTCGAACCTTGGAATAAAATTTATCTTAGCCAGTTCACATCATTTCTCAACCTCTCAATTTATACTTATCCAATTCCGTCGTACTTAGAATTTATTTTATCGCTCTTTCACGTATAAATCAACTCATATTCGTATATCCAGTTATATTATATTTGGAAAATCTTGATTTAATAATTTATTCTAGCTATCGAGTTTAAATCCAATTATAAATCCCTATTTATCATTTCAAACCAAATTCTATTTATAAATCTCAATCCCATTCATATATTCATATTCATAATTTAGCTCTGATTTCATTTAAAAACCTGAAATTTCATTCCCAAATCAATAATCATTTCCAATTTTGTTGATTCGTTAATCTTATTCACAAAATGTTATTCAATCATATTTCGTATATTTCAAAACAACATTTGTTTAAAATGATCATTTATTACAAAAATATCACTTCTCAATCTCTTTTATATATTCCCGTAGATACACAATTCAATTATTCCATTTCAACATTTTGAAATCAAATTAAACTTACTTTACGGCCGTTAAGGCATTTACATACCATTTTACACTCGTTTAACTATTCATTTAATAATGTCTTATATCTCTATTAGTCATAAATTTAAATAATTATAAAACCAATAAATTAAACTTTGGTATTTATATTTATGATCAAAACCGTATTTCAAATCCGTATATAGATACATTTCTATCTTCGAAATCATTCGAAATTGATTTGATATCAATTTCAAAAATCCTTTCTTTTTCCGACGGTACTTAAGAGGCAAATGTCTACTATAGCACCAAACCATGAATTATTCACCCATTTCACATCCAAACAGTCATAATCAAACACATCGATAAACATTATCAATATAAATGAGGAATCCTGTTGGATTCCTCCAACCTGTTATTCCCTGAAAACAATGGGTTACCTCAATTCGAATCATTCAGTCCAATATGGCAAATTAATATTCATTTTCCATCTAAAAAAGATGAAATAAAAAATTTAATAACAACAGTCAATAATGGACTGTAATAGTCAATAATAGGCTAATAACAGTAACGCAAGCATCCAATTATTTATTTATTACGTTTATATTATTATAAACGTAACCACTGAGGTAAGTTACCTCAATTTGATTTAATCGTTAGAAATAACGATTTTATTTTAATTAAGTTAAACGAACATTTAATTTAATTGCTCAATCAATATATGAATCTATAATTTAATAATCATCTAATAAAAATCATCCACAACACAAAAACAAATAAACCCAACTTATATAAAATATAAGTGGGAATAACTGTGTGAGTCTAACACACCTTGATCTGATTCCATTGTTGAAATGGTTCAGTTATAGATAAATTAAACATTCGTTCAATTTAATTGTAAATTCCAGCTGTGTCCTAAACCTTTCAAATCAGTTCATGATGTTTTGTTCATCAATACGACTCCGGAGCAACTCCCTTGTGTTCAATTTGGAGCTAGGTGCGACAAGACATTAACAATATAAGTTTAAACTACTTGATTTAATAATTAAAGTCCTTAATTAAGATTAATACTTAAATAATTAAATTTTATTAAATTGGCCAGCTCCTATTCTTCTGCCACATTCTAAAAATAACCGGCTCCTATTCTTCTCGCAGCAGTGAAAAAAACTCCACTTCATTCGTTCCTTCCATGTTCAAACAGACCAACTATTCTATGGTTTAGAATATAGAAATTAATTAAATGATTAAACCCTAAATTATGAAGTTAATTAGCTAACAAAAATATTATGTTTTGTAATTTCAGAATCCGTCCGACCCCTTTTCTTCCCTCTCTCATTCGTTCTACTTTGCCCAAATACCTGATGGGAACTTTCCACACAATCACATTTTTGGTTTTACATTAGACTTAATTATAATTAATTAACTAACTGTACTTGACTAATTTTAGTAAAATTACATCATCTGGTGATTTGTGGGGCCGGCGCTAGTTTGTTCAGTTCAAAATAAGGCCATACAATGTTCACGTTATACTGCTATTTATCCCCAAAACCCACTCACGATGACACACATCGGAGTCGCGACCAACACCACTGACCGGACATCCATCTGAGGACGCCACCAAAAGCGGCTCGAGCTCCTCTATCCTCGCCTCCATTCTCGAGCAACCTCAACACTCCATTCGCCAGTAATCGGCCAACGACCGCCATACCTTCTCGACGACGTCCAGGCCACCTCAATCACCAAAAACTCATCGTATCTGATCGGCATCAAAATCTTACTGCTGCGAACAAGATTGTAGTAGGATATTTTTAGAAATGATGAACGAATTTTAAGAAATAATGGGAAATAGTTCGGATCATTCTGGCCATTGGTGAGTATTGTCGGCGACTGATAATTAAGTTGACCGTGAGAAACAAAGTCTAGGTTTTGTTCTGTACGTGAGTTTATATAGGGGAAAAGTAAATAATATTTTAATTTAACAAAAATAACAAGTGAAGTATCTTGTTAAAACTACCACATACGATTTCCAATCGAGACGAAACTCCTAGTCCTAACATAACAAATTATTCCGGACACGACGGGATAAGTTTCGCCGAATTCTGAGGTCGTTTTAAAAAGTTATTTATAAATCACGGGCTAAAAATCACACATTTAAATTTCCTATGATCACAGAATAAATCCAATAAATTTGAAACATTTAAATTCTACTAGACCTTTTCCTTACAGATCCAACGAAATTTAATTTTTTAAAATCAGAATTCGTTTGGCCAGTCATTTATTCTTCTAAATTTACCCATGTCTAATGGTATAAAATTAAATAAAAACAGAGGCATTTATCATTGCCAAGATCAAATGGTAAGTCCAATCGACATGAAAGTTGAATTCTTATAATAATTAATTAATGCGAATCCAATGGCATAAATTTCGTCGCATTCCGAGAATGTTTCCCAGTACGCTCGCACCATAATGCTATTTTGGACACTAAATTACCGGTCTCCAACAATAACAAACTATATACATATCCTGAATCTAATCGTCAACACGAATTATGTGGAACTGGTATCATGGCTTAATTCGATCATCTGCTCAAATTACACTCAAATATCTCTTTATTAAATTAAATTAATTTAATTACCGCTATAGGAAATAACTGAGCTTTTATGGCTAGCATTGTCACATACGACATCAATTTGCCACAAAATCTAATACCATACAATAATTTAACGTTATGGTTCCAATAAAACTAATTTCATCGAAAATGGAGACTGTTTGCAAAATCTATTTTAAAGGCTTATATAACATCGATTAAAATATTATTTAAATTCCAAAATAATAATAATAAATTATTATCATCATATTTATCCAAATAAAATTATCATATAGTTATACAACTTGATATCAACATTCTTAGTTAAAACCGTATACAAATTATATTAAATCCCAATTATATTAATTAATAAATGTTATATTTTAATAATGATTTCCATAGCGATTATTTTAAAATTTGATTTAGACATAATTAACAATCTACAACACGAAATTTAGATTTTTCTCTTCCATATGAAAATTATAATCAACAAGAATCCAATGTTTCTTGTTTCACAGAAATCCGACTTATATCGGATTATGTATATTCAATTATAGTTCGAAACTCAATATTACGAACTACCGCGCCATTTTGAGCTCGCTTTAAATTATATATAAATTTAATGTTCAAACTTCGTTATATAATCAAAATTTAGATTTTAAATCCATTTAAAATTCCAAATCAATATTTAAAATGATAAATTAAATTAAATATTTGACTACCAAAAATGTGGGACATTACATAAATAGCCTACCGCTACTCTCTGCTCATCAATCGTCCTTATCATCACCAATATTATTTCTCAATCGACTACTACTCCATACGTACTTAGCCAGTCCATTCCAAGTATGATACCAAAACCCAAAACAAAGCAAGCATAGACAAAAGAGCATTCGTGACTCGATAAGACAAGATTATGATAAACCATGCTAAGATTTGCGGGGTCGTTAACAGGTTTTGTTACTACAAAAGGTATGTCAATGATTTCGAGTGCCAGTCCTAATCTATCTACCAACTCTATAGATAGAAAGGAATGGGAATCCCTAGTATCAAACAAAACACGAATAGGAACATTGAAAATTGATTATTGAAAGCATACCTGGAGTGATAATGCATATTCTCTTTTTCTTCACTGAAGGGGAATTCATTAATAGCATATGCATTCACAACCCACTTAGCTTCCGCAGGGCAATCCTTCTTAAGATGTTTGATCTTGTGACAAATATAGCACTTCGCTCGCCACCATGACACTAATTCTTATAATGGCCTAACTCTCCGTAGTTAAAGCAAGTTACTCCAGACTTTGTCTTCTTCTTTTGTCCTCTCTTATTCCGAGGTGGCTTCCTCTTGTTTTACTATTTCCTCCTACCTCCCTCGTTCACCTAGGGTTTTGTTTCTTCCTTAGGAGTAACATTCACTACCCCCTTCAATTTGGAATAGCTAAACTCATGCCTAAGCACATCCTAACCATTGATTCAAAAATCCCCTCAACATGATTCGGCAGCTTCTCTCCTAAATGATAACCCAAGCCAAGAATAAACTTTTCATTCTTCTTATGTATATTGTCGATGAGAGACGCTCCATACTTGGATAAGGTATCGAACTCATCCTCACACTTGGAGACAGTCATGTCTCCTTGCTTCAAATCTAAAAAACTTCCTATTCAAAGTTGAATTGTTGGCTGCTGGAATGAATTTCTCTACAAAACGAGTCTTAAATGTTATATATAACGGTGTTGTATACACAATTATATGATTTTGTTTGATGATAACAACCAAATATATATTATTTTAAATGTGTTTGTTGTTGTATTGTTTCATATATTTATCACAAACAGGAATATAATATTTATATTTAAATAGAGTACGACTATACAGAAATTCAAATATTCACACAGTATTTTATTTAAATATAATATTTTATTTCAATATTTAAACAGTACATATTTACAACTCCAAAATTTGTACATCTCAGAAATACAATACAGTTTGTTTCAATCAATTTCATTATGTTCAAAGCTCCTTACACATCACTCAATACACTTTGTCACTCAGTTTACAGATTCACTCATATACAGATATTCTTTTATACATTTCTCTGTCATCTTCAGTCTTCTGTCTTCACAGCATCTTCTTAGTCAGTCCAGTCATCACCTGTTTACCTATCACATAAAATACACACACAAAGTACACTGCAATAAAAATTAAATTGAAAACATGTGAATATAAATTTTAATTTTAAAATTTTATTTGCCTCAGATTTCTGGTGTGTTTGTCATCATTTTTCATGACTCGACCTGATTCATCTGCGTCTAGTCAGTTTGTATATGTATAGTACAAGGATAGGAAATATTGTATGATGGCTGGATATACACACGTGTATAGATATACATGTGTGCACGGCCTCGCCAATCCAGTGTGCAACTGAGGAGTAGCCACGTGGACCATCTCGACTCAGTGCAATAATAATCAATATGGTCAAGGAAACCCAAAAACATCAATGAATTCAAGTCAGCATGACAAGTGAAAACCAAAGTGGCCGAGCACAATATTCAGTGCAAACATGAGCATGCATAGGAACATAGTAATCTACACAGCAATGATGATCACAATGGGTCGAGTGAGACAACAACTTCAACAAGGTCAGCCAAGGTGTCACAAGACATGTGTAACATGACACAGCCAAGAAATGTCACACAGCAAGGTTCATGGATTCAGCATATTAGTGCATATCTCAAATTCAAATACATGGAAGTACTACATGTAGAACATGAGACAAGTGTGAATGAGCTCGGCACAAGTTACAAAGCAATAATGAAGAAACAGAAAATGACAAGTAAGTGTGCAGCAAACAATAAACACAAAGCAGTTTTATACATGTGTGTACACTCAACATGGTGTATAAATAAAACAGCAAAAATGAATGTTTAATGGTGCAATTCAACAAGACAGACTACAAGCATAAAGTGAAGCATTCATGGCAAATTACTCATGTGACAAATAGCTATAGGGCACAAACAAGTGCATACATGTGTGCATGTGCAATGTCGATGCAAACAGTTGTACAAGCATATAAGCAAGATAGAGAAAACAGAGATTGACAAATACATGGTCCAGACAAGCATGTAAGTATGAAGACCAGTTCTAAGCCAAGAAAGTTTGAGGTAGCCCAAACTACAAGAGTGCACAATCAAGTATGACAATGCTCAAAAATGTTTTAGCAAGTCAAAGAAGTTCTAAATCATGGTGCAACTAGTTGAAGTACACAAACCAGATATGAACAAGTCTACATGAAAGCGGGAGAGAGATTTATTTTGCATCAGCATAGTGATCAAATGCAAATATGGCCGAGGCAATGTCATAGAAATGATCACAACAGTGATGAAACCAATAGCATGGTGAAATGATTGAGTTCACAGCAGCTTATACATGAAATGGCAAGTGAATGAGTGTGCATAAACATATATGGTCCCTCAGCATGATAATGCTAATATAAATGGTGTAGTATATCTACACATTTTAGGGTCGAGCACAAGTCATATTTGGTGCAAGTTAACAGGGAATAAAGATAGGGGAAATCATCTTTGGAAAGCAATACAATCATGCATGGATTAAAATCGAACTATGGTTAGCGTAATAATGTGTTTGGCAAGTCAATGTTTTCTGGACGATTCAATTCAAAATTTACAGAATATCAAAAGGGGCAAGAAAATATGTACTTGTTTTATTTCCATAAAATTTCATTCCATTTTTGGCAACAAATCATGGCAACAAAGGGAGCATGTTTTAAATCGTTTTTTTTTTGTGAAACCATATTTGGCAATTTTCGTTCATGTCTAGGAATTCAAAACTGGAAATACACGCAAGCAATTCGTTATAGTCGAGAATAAGAAGAGGAAGCCGCAAAAAATCAGGACAATTTTCAATCGAGGAAAGCAATCAATCAGAGCAACTCTATATTTGAAATCAGAGAATAAACGAAGGGTTTATAACCCTATAAACACTACCATTTCATCATAGGCATGATAATCGAAAACAAAAGCACCAATTCGAGAATATACAGAAAATCCAATCAAAGAATCATAAATGTTTTCGATCGCAAGCAGCATGAATTGCCCAAATCAGATCGACCAAGAGTGACAATGAATTCGAGCATTTAGAGAGCCATTTTCTTCAGCAAATCAATTGATCGATTTGGGGATTAAAGAGAAACCCTAGAAAATCATTCAGATCACCGCCGCCATTATTTTTCCTAGAGCAAAGAGGGATCGGGCATAAAAAAAAGGGTGGAATCAATTTGAAGTAGACCGGCCCATTTCTTTTTTGCCTAGTTGATGTGTTTAAAGGGAGAATTAATTCCTTTTTGAATTCTAGGGTTTCTTGTTTAAGTTTTAATGTTTTTAATTTATTTGTAAAACGAATCGAATAGTTTCTAGGTCTGTAAAATCTAGGGGGGTCCAGTCAGGATGTTGACCGACAGTTGCTAGAGTCTGTAAAATCTAGGTTACTAGTTACAGGGTTGTAATCAGGGGAAATCTAATCTAGGGGATTAGATCAGTCTAGGGGTTTGAGCGTAGGATTAGGAGCGAGGGGTTCGGGAGTGTACATAGTCTTGTATGCGGGATCTGTTCTTTTACCTAGTAGAAACCATAGGAATGCAGTAGTAGGCAAGGTTTTGCCGAAGCTGGGTATATCTGTGTGTGTTTTATTGTCTACACTTTTATTTTTGTTGCATTCTGTGATCTGCTTCTTATTTTAATATCTTGTTAGATTTTTAATTCAGTGAAAAACTGTGATAAACCCTATTCACCTCCCTCTAGGGTTAATCTAGATCTAACAAGTGGTATCAGAGCCTGGTAAATCATTAACCCTAGACTCATGGATCCTAGTTGTCTACCTTTTGAGAGTCAGTCAAGTCGTATTCCCACTATATTTAATGGTACAGATTTTTTAATTTGGAAATCAGAAATGGAATCCTATTTAAAATCTGTTAATTTAGAATATTGGAATATTATTGAAATTTTGGAGATATGTTAGATAAGAGGAATAAGTTTTTCAATGCTCATGCTATGCATATTATTTATTACTATCTTGGTAGTGATCAACAAAAATTTATCTCCCATTGTTTAACTGTGCAAGATATCTGGAAAACTCTCAACACTCTATATGGAAATGACAACAACAGATCAAAACCCTCAATTGCCAACTCTGACTCAGATGTCTGCTTAACTGGAGCTATTAATGATGATTCGTACGATGGAGATTTTTCTTATGAAAAAATGGTTTCTCTTTGTAACGATTTAACTAAAATTGTCAATCGTCTCCAATGGAAAAATAAAATTCTGAAATTTGAAAATTCTAAGTTGCAATGCAAAAATAATTATTTGAAATTAAAACTTGAAAACTCTGACTGTAAAGATTGTATGAATTTGAAAATTGATTTAGCTCAACTTAATGAAAATTGTACAAAACTTGAAAACGAGATTTTGATTTTGAAAAGTCATAAAGATGAGCAAATCCATAAAAATAATGCTTTGGAAAAGGAGTTGGACAAAGTTAGTTTCAAAAATAAATCTTTTAAAAAGGAGAGTTTGATGAAAACTAAAACAATTTTCAAAGAGCTTGAAGCTGAAATTAGAAACCTCAAGAAATTCGAATTTGAAAGTCGAAAACATTTCGAATCTGAGATTGCTAAGTCCCAGGCCAAAACTAAATCTCTTAAACATGAAAATTTGGTTTTGAAAACTGATTTTGAAAATACTAAGATCACTAGAAACCATTGTTCAGATTTAATGAAAGAAATTAGTGATTTTAAATCTAAAATTCAACAACTTGAAACAACATTGGCAAAATTTTCAAACGGTGAAGAATCTTTGAATATGATGTTGAAAAATAAATTTTCATTGAGAAATAAAAATGGACTTGGCTTTGGGAACATCAATCATTTTGATAGGCTGAATTCAAATGATTTCAAAGACTCTTCAAATTATCTTGAAAAAGACTGTTTTTAATTTTTAAACTCTGGCAATTCAAAAGATTTTTTGAAACATAAACAAAATAAGAATTTGTTTTATAACCATTTTATCGTTCTTGGACCCAAAAAGAAGTAAAGTGAATTCATCTAAATTCAAACAAGTTTGGGTTCCTAAAGGCACAAAGATAGATTTGAATGGGTTGTTATACAAACAGATTTGGGTACCAAAAGATGTTAACATAACTGTGAGTGGTTTTACTAATTTTGTTAGACTACTCAATCCCCTAAACTGTTAGGTACCAGAGGAGGCTGAGGAACTGCTGTGCAAAAAGAAATGTGAAGCAAAACTGCCTATACTTCTATATCATTCACAGTTCCTTTAGCCAAGATTTGTTGAGTTAGAGATTCATTTGCTTACATCGATTTCAGGTATAATCTCTAAACTCTTCTTTGTATGTATTCTAAGTTTTTTTTTGTTTATTCCTCCTTCTACCGTTTCTATTTGTTTTCATTATCTCTTATGTTTTGTTTGTCACTATCATATCATTGTAACATCTTTTGGGTTTCATTAACTTACAATTGTAGAACTCATATTTTCTGGAAATTCGCTTTAGTTGAATAGAACTCTGATGTTTTAATTACTTCCAGATCTTGAATTTAATCTTGTAAATATCTGCAATTGTTTTAAAGTTTATCTATCTAATTTCTGAAATCATAACAGTGTTGATGTATCCTTACTGTTAATTAGAATTCTAAATTCTTAAAGATCTGAAAATTTCATGAAGTTTCACACACCTCTGTTGTTTTGAGTTTCTTCTAATTCATTTTAGAAAAGCTTGAAATATTATACTCATTACAGCACACTGCTACTTCTCAGTCGTGATAATTTCATTGATTTTCAGATTGGCTTGGATATTTTTGATCCATCTTGAATCATTGCTCATACCTTGATATTTACTGTTATTCATGATCATCTGGTTTAGTTTTTTGTTTGTTTGAGATCATTTGAAATTTCTGATATGTTGAATCTCACACACCTCTCAGATCTGAAATTATTAATCCTATGTGATTGATTCATTGTATCTCATGATCTACATCCATTCAAGTGATTTCAAGTAAATAATTTTTATTTTTGGATCATGAATATGTCTTCAAACTTTATGTAAATGTTCTGAAAAATTCCTTGAGCTTTTCAGAAATACTTTTAAAAATTTCTTTGAAAATCCGGTCTTAAATCTCACTGTCATTTTATGATTATTTGATTTGAGTATTTGTTTTGTTTAAAATCATTTGAAATTATTGATTTATTGAATCTCACATATATCTTGGATCTGAAAGTTATAATCTAGTATGATTGATTCATCAAATCCTGATATCTTCATATTCCTTCAAATGATTTAAAATAAACCATATATTTAATCTTGGATCATGAACCATTCTTTGACTGTATGAAATATCTTCAGAACATCTCCTTGACAAGTCTGCTTTGAAAATGATTTTTGTGTTGCTCTGATATTATTCAGAAAATATGTTGGAAATTGCTTGATTATGATCTGTTTGTTGCTCTGATACTGTTCTTCAAATAACTGCTTGTTCTTGTCTGCAACC